>OX155897.1:12658436-13858436 GCA_944588485.1 Phosphuga atrata
AATAACAACACTGGACAGACAAGACAAAACAGACAAGACTAGACACACAAGACTAGACAGACAAGACTAGACAGACAAGACTAGACAGACAAGACTAGACAAACAAGACTAGACAGACAAGACTAGACAGACAAGACTAGCCAGACAAGACTAGACAGACAAGACTAGACAGACAAGACTAGACAGACAAGACTAGACAGACAAGACTAGACAGACAAGACTAGACAGACAAGACTAGACAGACAAGACTAGACAGACAAGACTAGACAGACAAGACTAGACAGACAAGACTAGACAGACAAGACTAGACAGACAAGACTAGACAGACAAGACTAGACAGACAAGACTAGACAGACAAGACTAGACAGACAAGACTAGACAGACAAGACTAGACAGACAAGACTAGACAGACAAGACTAGACAGACAAGACTAGACAGACAAGACTAGACAGACAAGACTAGACAGACAAGACTAGACAGACAAGACTAGACAGACAAGACTAGACAGACAAGACTAGACAGACAAGACTAGACAGGCAAGACTAGACAGACAAGACTAGACAGACAAGACTAGACAGACAAGACTAGACAGACAAGACTAGACAGACAAGACTAGACAGACAAGACTAGACAGACAAGACTAGACAGACAAGACTAGACAGACAAGACTAGACAGACAAGACTAGACAGACAAGACTAGACAGACAAGACTAGACAGACAAGACTAGACAGACAAGACTAGACAGACAAGACTAGACAGACAAGACTAGACAGACAAGACTAGACAGACAAGACTAGACAGACAAGACTAGACAGACAAGACTAGACAGACAAGACTAGACAGACAATACTAGACAGACAAGACTAGACAGACAAGACTAGACAGACAAGACTAGACAGACAAGACTAGACAGACAAGACTAGACAGACAAGACTAGACAGACAAGACTAGACAGACAAGACTAGACAGACAAGACTAGACAGGCAACACTAGACAGACAAGACTAGACAGACAAGACTAGACAGACAAGACTAGACAGACAAGACTAGACAGACAAGACTAGACAGACAAGACTAGACAGACAAGACTAGACAGACAAGACTAGACAGACAAGACTAGACAGACAAGACTAGACAGACAAGACTAGACAGACAAGACTAGACAGACAAGACTAGACAGACAAGACTAGACAGACAAGACTAGACAGACAAGACTAGACAGACAAGACTAGACAGACAAGACTAGACAGACAAGACTAGACAGACAAGACTAGACAGACAAGACTAGACAGACAAGACTAGACAGACAAGACTAGACAGACAAGACTAGACAGACAAGACTAGACAGACAAGACTAGACAGACAAGACTAGACAGACAAGACTAGACAGACAAGACTAGACAGACAAGACTAGACAGACAAGACTAGACAGACAAGACTAGACAGACAAAACTAGACAGACAAAACTAGACAGACAAGACTAGACAGACAAGACTAGACAGACAAGACTAGACAGACAAGACTAGACAGACAAGACTAGACAGACAAGACTAGACAGACAAGACTAGACAGACAAGACTAGACAGACAAGACTAGACAGACAAGACTAGACAGACAAGACTAGACAGACAAGACTAGACAGACAAGACTAGACAGACAAGACTAGACAGACAAGACTAGACAGACAAGACTAGACAGACAAGACTAGACAGACAAGACTAGACAGACAAGACTAGACAGACAAGACTAGACAGACAAGACTAGACAGACAAGACTAGACAGACAAGACTAGACAGACAAGACTAGACAGACAAGACTAGACAGACAAGACTAGACAGACAAGACTAGACAGACAAGACTAGACAGACAAGACTAGACAGACAAGACTAGACAGACAAGACTAGACAGACAAGACTAGACAGACAAGACTAGACAGACAAGACTAGACAGACAAGACTAGACAGACAAGACTAGACAGACAAGACTAGACAGACAAGACTAGACAGACATGACTAGACAGACAAGACTAGACAGACAAGACTAGACAGACAAGACTAGACAGACAAGACTAGACAGACAAGACTAGACAGATAAGACTAGACAGACAAGACTAGACAGACAAGACTAGACAGACAAGACTAGACAGACAAGACCAGACAGACAAGACTAGACAGACAAGACTAGACAGACAAGACTAGACAGACAAGACTAGACAGACAAGACTAGACAGACAAGACTAGACAGACAAGACTAGACAGACAAGACTAGACAGACAAGACTAGACAGACAAGACTAGACAGACAAGACTAGACAAACAAGACTAGACAGACAAGACTAGACAGACAAGACTAGACAGACAAGACTAGACAGACAAGACTAGACAGACAAGACTAGACAGACAAGACTAGACAGACAAGACTAGACAGACAAGACTAGACAGACAAGACTAGACAGACTAGACAGACAAGACAGACAAGACTAGACAGACAAGACTTGACAGACAAGACTAGACAGATAAGACTAGACAGACAAGAATAGACAGACAAGACTAGACAGACAAAACTAGATAGACAAGACTAGATAGATAAAACTAGATAGACAAGACTAGACAGACAAGACTAGACAGACAAGACTGGACAGACAAGACTAGACAGACAAGACTAGACAGACAAGATTGGACAGACAAGACTAGACAAACAAGACTTAGACACACAAGACTAGACGGACAAGACTAGACGGACAAGACTAGACGGACAAGACTAGACGGACAAGACTAGACAAACAAGACTAGACATAGATGACTAGAGAGTCAAAACTAGACAGACAAGACTGGACAGACGAGACTAGACAGACAACACTAGACAGACAAGACTAGACAGACAAGACTAGACAGACAAGACCAGACAGACAAGACTAGACAGACAAGACTAGACAGACAAGACTAGACAGACAAGACTAGACAGATAAGACTAGACAGACAAGACTAGACAGACAAGACTAGACAGACAAGACTAGACAGACAAGACTAGACAGACAAGACTAGACAGACAAGACTAGACAGACAAGACTAGACAGACAAGACTAGACAGACAAGACTAGACAGACAAGACTAGACAGACAAGACTAGACAGACAAGACTAGACAGACAAGACTAGACAGACAAGACTAGACTGACAAGACTAGACAGACAAGACTAGACAGACTAGACAGACTAGACAGACTAGACAGACTAGACAGACTAGACAGACTAGACAGACTAGACAGACTAGACAGACTAGACAGACTAGACAGACTAGACAGACTAGACAGACTAGACAGACTAGACAGACTAGACAGACTAGACAGACTAGACAGACTAGACAGACTAGACAGACTAGACAGACTAGACAGACAAGACAGACAAGACTAGACAGACAAGACTTGACAGACAAGACTAGACAGATAAGACTAGACAGACAAGAATAGACAGACAAGACTAGACAGTCAAAACTAGATAGACAAGACTAGACAGATAAAACTAGATAGACAAGACTAGACAGACAAGACTAGACAGACAAGACTGGACAGACAAGACTAGACAGACAAGACTAGACAGACAAGACTAGACAGACAAGACTAGACAGACAAGACTGGACAGACGAGACTAGACAGACAACACTAGACAGACAAGACTAGACAGACAAGACTAGACAGACAAGACCAGACAGACAAGACTAGACAGACAAGACTAGACAGACAAGACTAGACAGACAAGACTTAGAGAGACAAGACTAGACGGACAAGACTAGACGGACAAGACTAGACGGACAAGACTAGACGGACAAGACTAGACGGACAAGACTAGACAAACAAGACTAGACATACATGACTAGAGAGTCAAAACTAGACAGACAAGACTGGACAGACGAGACTAGACAGACAACACTAGACAGACAAGACTAGACAGACAAGACTAGACAGACAAGACCAGACAGACAAGACTAGGCAGACAAGACTAGACAAACTAGACTACACAGACAAGACTAGGCAGACAAGATTATCGAGACAAGGTTAGACAAACAAAGCTAGCCGGACAAAACTAGACAGACTAGACAAGATAGCACGTTGGTAGAACTAGGCGGGTAGTTAGCAATTTGTGGGTGTATGTAAGCCGAAGTAATAAGTTGGTCGGTGAATATCAGCGGCAATAAATTAAAAGAGTTAATCGATTTATGAATAAAATTATGATGGTTTCCGAGTAGGCTGTCGCATCGTAAAAGGCTATCGATATTTAATAAAGATATTACGCGACGTCAAGAGAATGAAGACAGATCATAAAGTCACGTTAATTAGTAAGGAGTATTAATTGCCGATTGGATCGGTGGGCAGAATTGTTGTGGGTCGAAGTTTTCGGTGGATTGTTTGATCGTTTTAGCCGGTCGTAATTGCTCGTTCCATTCGTTATAATTATTTATCTTCGCGTCTGAGTAAATAGTTTTTTACATCCTCGACGTTTACTTTTCCTCCATGGAATTCGAGAGCTTTGTCTATATGAATTAGGTAGATTTGTCAGACAAATTGGGTAGAACTAGACAGATTAGATTAGACAGACAAGAATTGGATTTTTTTGTCCTCTGATATAATTTGGATCTTATAATTAATACACAGGGAACTTAGAGATAATTCTATTCAAATATCTCGACTTGTTTACTTAAGATTACGAAGGAAGTTCAAGAGCAGAGATCTCAAAAATTAAAATTGAAACTGCACTTTGTTTAAAAACGGTGGTCTACCAGTACCATTCTACGTAGAAAATATTAATTTACAACAAATATTGGCTTAATTCCAAAGACGACTCTGGACAAGACTATAAACTAAACACCATTTATAATAACACAGCATAAAATGTTTATTGAACTTAGGTAATGTGTTGTGTCCTCCTTCGTGCACCCAGTTAGGTCATAAACTAAACAATTTTATAGTTTACTAAATTCGAGGGAAATTAAACAATGGATTTAATTAGCGCGATGACGCAATGAATTGGCTTCAGGTGTTTGTCCAGATGTGGGTGTGCTTTAATTAATCGCCAAATTTCTGGAAGAAAAAAAAAACGTGTATAGGATGAATTTAATACGTTTTTATTACGTTCAGGCGGATTCAATTATCTTTTCGCTTGTTTATAGAGATTTGTTAGTAATTTGTGGTTTTAAGATTCTGGGCAAATTTTTGACAAGAAAATTAGGATTTCGCACGAGATTTAACACGCAATAAAAATTGTCTAAATATTTAATTTCGTAATGCTAATTGTTTATAAACAGAACGTGCAGGCTGTATAGAGAACGTTTAAGTTTGTTGAACTAAAGTCGATTTTGTTTGATAAATATCCAAAATGTTTCTTCAAGCGGGATTTGATTTTGTTATGGTTCCAAAAGATTTCGGATTGATAATACACTGCACAAAACGATTAGCGGATCACTAATTTGTACCTGAATAAAATTCAATCGGAGAATTACAAGCCAATATAATAAAGAACATCTGAAAGACGCTCTATTTAATTGTTTTAATTGACTCATAGGGAATTATCAGCATCGCATACTTCCGGAATATCCGTAATATTAACCAGAACTACCAAAATTTAAGTGAAATAATGTATCCCAGATTTGATTCAAAGAGCTATGAAGGTCTAGTTCAATAGATCAATATACAGACGAAAATGTTTGCAACTGATAGTTTGACTTAAGTTAAAAATGAGGCATCTCAACGAAGTGGAAGTTGTTCGTGCTATAACATTCATTGAAAATGGCGAAAGCCTTCGACAAGTTTCAAAAAACTTCAACGTAAACGGCTGTCTGTTATTCAGTGATTGAGGAACAGGTACTTTGATTCAGGTCAATATCGCAAAACAAAAACAATTCAAAATCTCGACTGATTTTTACTGATTGCGAGTCGTTGCAATAGAGTTTCTATGGCGAAATACCCCTTAATTTCCCTCAGGGCGATGCATGGGGTCACTGTATCAGATCATACAATTAGGAATACGTTTAGTTTGAGGAATCAAATTTGAAGATAAGACGACCCGTCCGAAAACCCTCTTTGACACGACGCTCAGAATAGCAAGGATGAATTTTGATCGTGAACATGTCGCATGGCGACTTCAACGATGGAAGTATGTGCTCTTTACGGATGAATCAAGGTCCGTATTGCTCGTTGCGATGAGCGAGTAAGTGTTTACATACGCCCAAGAAGACGCTACTCAGCTGCTACTGTCCAGGAAGTCGAAAGATTTGGAGGTGGTTCAGTTTTGGTTTGTTATCAACAGTAGAATCGACCTTGTTGTAATTTCAGAAAATCTACACGATAATCTCTATGTTGACATTGTGTTAGGAGAACGTGTTGTCCCTGTGGCATCTGGAATAGATGCATTTTTTTGTTAGTGCAGGATAACGCAAGACAACATACTGCGCTTTTCTATAAGCAGATAGACGAGCAAAGAAACGAATACAAATCCAGAAACGTACTGTTAAGAACGCCAATGGAAAGCTACTAACGGACCCAAAGGAGATACTCACTAGATGGACGCAGCACTTCAAACAACCCCTAAACGCGAACACAAACGAAACCCCATAAATCGAACAACGAATGGGCGAAGAAGATATGGAACTACCTAGCAGACAAGAAATTATAGGCGCCTTTAAAAAGATGAGGAACAATAAGTCGCCTGGCAGCGACCGAATACCTCCAGAATTCCTCAAACAGGGAGGAAATCAGCTGATTAACCAGCTACAAATAATATACTCTGAAATATGGGCGAAGGAAGAAATGCCCGAAGAGTGGAACAAAGGAGTAATATACCCCATACACAAGAAAGGGCACCCTCTAAACCTCTGGTTCTCAAACTGGGTGCCGCAAGCGTATACCTGGGGAGCCGCAGTAATTATCAAGAAATGTAAAAAAAATGTTAAAAGAAAATTACATGAGGATGTAAACGTGTCTGGGTCTTTAAAACGGAAAGGTGCTGAACTCACTGAAGCGACTGATTCAATGACAACCAGCATCGTCGGAGAAGACGAAATATCCCATCAGACTTGCTGTTTTTCTTGTGTTTGTAAGGTATCTATTCTAAATGCAAATAGAAGAAGAACTTTTGATGAGTAAATTGCTCCAACGACTTTGAATAACTAAATGATACCGCCATTTCACTCAATGTTGCATTCTCAACATACGCTTACATTAAAAACAGGTACAGGTACAAACTCTCTGTATCAAGTGATTTGAGGGATAAATTAACCAAACTTCCGATAAACTTAAAGGAAATAATAAAAAAATCTTCACAAAAACAATTTTATTCATCCCATAAAAGACAACAAGTTTTCAAACTGTTTTTAGGGTAGCTGTGCCGCGAAATTTTTGTAGACCGACAAGGGTGCCGCGAGAAGATTTTTTTAGCTCCATAAGGGTGCCACAGCAAAAAAAAGTTTGAGAACCACTGCTCTAAACTGTAACAATTACAGAGGCACTACTTTGCTAAACGTAGCATATAAATTTAGTGCTAGCCAATATAAATCACAATTTGTCTGTTTTACACTCCAAATCTCCCCTAGTCAAGGAAGATAATTATCATCCTGCGCTAGACATTAATTTATGTATTCTCGAATCACATCATTTTCGTTCGTTTCCGTCTAATAGCCAAATGGCGTATAATTTTCGTAAATCAAATTTAATGTTATTGTATCAATCCCTTTGCGATATCGATTGGTCATCTTCATTGGAACAGTATGATAACATCAATGATGCTGTTGATTCCTTTTATACCACATTATATCACTGATTGGATGAGTTTGTGCCTAAGAAAGCTTACTCTGTTTCAAATTATCCTATATGGTATTCCCCTGAAATAAGGTCTCTCTTACGATTGAAAGAAAAATATAGGAAGCAATGGTCAAGAACTGGTGATCGCCTATTTTATGACAAATACAGTCAACTACGCAGACAAAGTAAAGCTAAAATTGCGAATTGCTATAGAACTTATATTCTTAGGATGGAAAGCAATATTAAGAAAAATGCAACTGACGTGTAGAAATATTTAAATAACAAGCGTGGTCGCTCAAGAATTTCTGGTACGCTTCATAACGAAGATTCAGAGTTTTCTGAGCCTTAGACTTTTGCTGACTTTTTCTCAAGTTCGTTCTCTTCAATTGATGCTACTGCTCCTACTGAATATTTAAATAACATTGTTCCTTTTAACTTTCCTGAAGTTAATGAAGAGGACCTTCTACTAATTATGTCCCAATTATCTAATAAATTTACAGCTGGTGATGATTCTATACCTTCATTTTCAGTACGTGATTGCAGGTTTGTTTTCGCTCAACCCTTAATGATTATTTTTAATCTATCCATTAAAACTTGCACATTCCCGAATAGGTGGAAACGCACTGGCATCTCACCAGTCTTCAAGAATGGCGACAAGTCTTGTATCTCCAACTATAGGCCAATATTCATATTATCCAACTTTGCAAAAGTTTTTGAAATTTTCCTCTACCGTGTTACTTATAATCAAGTAAAAAGTTTTATTTCTTCTAAACAACATGGCTTTGTGAATGGTCGTTCCACATGTACTAATTTAGCAACATTTGCACAATACGTATAGGAAGAAATTGATAACCGCGGACATGTTGATGTGATATATACTGATTTGTCTAAAGCATTTGACAAGATTCAACACAACCTTATTTTACAAAAACTTTACAACCTAGGCTTAAACCGTGAAGCCTTAGCACTACTTAAGTCCTATTTAGAAAATAGAGTTTGTTACGTATATTATAATGGGTTCGTATCAACTGAATTTCTAGCAACATCGGGTGCCCCTAAGGCTCTAACTTGGGTTCCTTTTTATTCAGTATCTTCATTAATGACCTACTGTCCACGATATCGTGTCCCGCATTAGCATTTGCTGACGACATAAAATTATATAAATCGATTAAGTGCCATGGGGATATGTTAGACTTACAAAATAACATGGACTCATTTGTGAGAAGGTGTGCTAAACACAAATTATTGCTTAATACCACCAAGTGTTGTTATGTTTCGTACTCAAAAACTCTTTTTCCAATACAAACTACCTATACAATTGATGGTAGCCCTATTACCAAGAAGGAAATAATGGAAGATCTCGGTGTAATATTTGATTCTCGCCTAACATTTCTCGACCACCTTGATAGCGCATGCTCCTCTGCATCAAAGTCCTTAGGATTTGTAGATACTAACCTAATGAAGCAACTTGTTTGTACATACGTCCTCTGCAAACTGGAGTACGCTATTCTCGTGTGGTATCCTTTATATACATCACACGCGTTCAAACTTGACAGAATCCATAGACGTTTTTTGAAATACCTGTCCTACAGGCTTGATGGAGTTTATCCTGAGATAGGAACTAGTCTCAAACAATTGTTAATAAGACATAACATGGTTTCTCTAGACAGAAGGAGTCATTGTTGTGCACAATTTACCTCTAGGCTCCTGCATAGTCAGATAGACTGTTCATTTCTCTTGGGCAAAATTCCAATCAATATTCCCAGATCATCGTCTAGATCAGGGGTCTCCAAACTTTCCAGACTTAGGGCCATACTGATTACTCCAGTAAGTTCCGAGGGCCAAAACCATATTATCATTGTTGCTGGTGGTAAAAAGTGAAATAGTCCACTGATGAAAAAAAAAAGTCCGAAAAAGTACGCAACGTTTAAAAAAGGCTGCAAATCGGACTAAAGTCCTCAAAACGGCAACACTGCATATTATTTATTTTCCTGTCATTATCTGTAATTTCTAGATTAGTCGTAGAGTACGAGCCATGAGGAGTAACGTGACACGACATCTGGTGGACACAAGCGGAAATAGGTAGTAACTTCTATCGCTAACAGATGGCGCTAATAGCACGTACAGAATAATCTCGTTGGTTCGAGAAAGTTATGGTGTCTTCCACTCACTTCTAGATGGCAGTAATTGGAATATATAAGAAGGCTAGAGGCGCAACCACAAGTCAGTTCCTATGACTCTGTTGTGAAATAAAATAGTGCGTACCTCCTTAAAACGTGTTTGTGCGTGTTTAAGTTTAAGACATCTTTGTAACAGTATTTTGATTTGAATTGTTCCTTTTGTTTGTGATTTAGTAGTATGGAAAAGAAGCGAAAAATTGATAGTGAATGCAGAAAATTCAAAGGTCAGTGGAACATTCAGTATTTCGTAATTGAGTCCAGTAACAAGGCGCTATGTTTGATTTGCAATGAACACTGTGGCTCGAAGGGTAGAAAACATCGCTGAAAATATATCCCCTCAACTGTGCGACAAATATAGACATGTTGAGTGGTTTTCTTTGGCCTTGGATGAGTCAACGGATGTGTCAGATACTGCTCAGGTGTTGATTTATATTCGAGGAGTAGATAAAAGCTATGAAGTGCATGAAGAACTTCTTGATATGTATAGTATTCATGGCACAACTACTGGTACAGATATTTTTAAAGGAGTTGAAATGGCCATTAATCAAAAGAACCTTCGATGGAAAAACTTGAAATGTATTACAAGTGATGGAGGCAAAAACATGAGTGGGAAAGATAAAGAAGTGGTCGCTCTTGTGTCAAAGGCTGTAGAAAATGATGGTGGTTCAAAACCATTAGTCTTACAATGTATCAGTCATCAACAGTCTTTGTGCGGAAAATGTTTGGATATGTCTGAAGTTCTGAAACCAGTCATATCAACTGTTAATTTTATCAGATCTTTTGGGCTGAATCACCGACAATTCCGACAATTTATTGAAGAGATTGGAGAAAATGACTTACCTTATCATACTGCCGTACGTTGGCTTAGTTGTGGGAAAGTCCTTCAGCGCTTTTTTAAACTTCGAGCAGTGATCGAAATTTTTTTGAATGAAAAGCATCGCCCTCTTACTGAATTACAAACAACGCATGGCTGTGGAAGTTAGCATTCTATGTTGATTTGACAAAACATGTGAACGAACTGAATTTGAGATTGCAAGGAGAAAACCAGCATCTTCCTGATTTATACACTAATATCAAATCATTCCGGAAAAATTGATACTGTTTCAATCACAACTACGAAGTAAATGTTTTTCACATTTTAAAACATGTGAAATATTTAGTCACACCACTGAGACTGAGTTTCCTATCGATTTTGCAATCGAAAATTTGAGTGCTTTGAAAATAAATTTTGATACTCGTTTCTCGGACTTTGATGCCATTGCGAATCAAATTAAGTTTTTTCAGAATCCTTTTGATACTGACATTGAAACCCTAGCCCCGGAACTTCAAATGGAAATGATTGATCTACAGTGCAGAGATATAATTAAGAACAAATATCAAAACTCATCTTTGTTGGAATTTTATAAGAGTCTTCCACTGACACAATTTGATAATTTGCATAAATTTGCTCGTGGGCTGTTTTCTGTTTTTGGTACTACTTATTTGTGTGAGAAGACCTTCTCCAAAATGAAGTACACAAAAAATGTTTACAGATCTAAATTAACTGATGAGCATCTTAAATCTCTTTTAATAATTGGTACAAGTAAAATTAGTCCACAACTACAAACTATTGTCAGTGGAAAATCTCAATTACATAAATCTCATTAGTATTTTATATGTCATTATGCTTGTTATAAGTTATGTTTTTATTTAAAATGTATAAAATGTTAGTTGGATTCATTTCAATAATTTGTTAGTTATTATATTCTGAAGTTAAATTTTCTGCATATTATACATGTCTTTACTCATTACAATTATGTGTTTCTTTATCCAACTTATCACAAAAACAATAACAATAAGTCTTTAATAAGACCATTAGGGTGGAGCACGGATGCATGCAAAAATATTTTTTTACAGATTTAAAGTTTTAATAGGGAGTGATTGGTGCATTATATTAAAGTTAAAATAAATGTAATTTTTGAATCAATTTGATGAATATCTTCTGCTTCCGCACTGACCTCAAAAATTTTAATTTAATGATAAAAGTCTAGTACAGTTATGGCCAAATATTAAGCTTAATTTAATGATATATGAGTGCTAAATGATACGCAATATATAATTCAGATAAAAATTAATCACCTATAATCAAAAATTCAACAATTTTTTTATAAAAATATAAAAAAAAAACAATTAATTTGCTCGAAAATCTCGTTTTGTCTCAAATTTAGGCATTACGTTCCGTGATTTCAATTTGGCTTTTATTGCATCTAATCGTGACTTTTTTGTGCATTGTAAGTTGCAGCTATCGTCGTCAATTTTACAACCCGTTCAACAGCTTGAGTGGCATTGAAGCCTTAAAAACAACACTTCACCCTCACCACCTGACGACTAGACTGAATTTTTTGGTCAGGCAAGTTTTTCATAATCGGTGGTTCACTTAATATTTCTTGAAAGTTTTTCTTGAATTTTCATTTCTTGAAAATCTATATGATGAAGCACTGAAATTTATAGGCGGCACTTCAAACATTCTAGGTGTTGGAGGTAGAGGCATCCTGCGTGCCTTTAATATGCTCCGGGCTGCCAGTTCTCGAATGTGCTTTCTGTCATCAGTTATCATTGCAAGGAGTATGCTCTCGGGATGTGCAAAATAGCTATTGCGTTGAATCACAAGATCAATAACCTCTTTTAGATCCTCTGACAGGTACCTGGAGGCCTTAATTATGTTAAAAAGGTGTTGTGAGCCATCCTTGCATGATGGTTTATTTTTAATGTAGAACTAATATGTTGCGTAAACTTTTACAACAAATGTAGCCAAAGTTGTCAAGTTTAATACGTAGTATTCGGTTGGCACGTGTGAACCTACGGGCATGTGACTTTTTACCTGGAGATTTGTTTGCCAAATCTTCCGGAAAATCACTTGAAAGTAACGCTGAGACAATCGTTGTGAAGGTATTGTGAAGGGTAAAAAACGTTGTGCAGGTACTGTTAATCTGTACTTAAATCTTGAGCCATTTCTGGAAGCAATTCTCCTTCAATGCTGAATTTTTTTAACAGGCAATTGTTCACAAGTCCGCATCCGCAAACCGGAAGCCGTCCCGTTCAACGGTTTGCTAGCATTAGAACGCCAAATAAGATCGTTTTTTGCGATTTTTTTAGGTTTTTCCCAATTATCTCCAATTTTCAGCGGAGGCTCAAAAATTCGAGGTGGGAGTTTTGTGCGGAAAAAATCGGGGCTTCCGATGTTACTACTTTCGTCGAGATCGGTCCAAATACGACCAAAAACCCAAAAACCGAAAGACGCCTGCCTAAAAACTGCCCAAAAGAGTGCTTTCCCCAATGTCACAGTGTAAGACTTAGGTCCCGAAGTACCCCCGTCAAGATGAAAAACAAGTGTCTCAAAGGAAGTTCGTTCATATGGAGTACGCAAATTATCCACTGGATTGGTTTGTGTAGCCTTTTTTAAAGCAGTCTTATAACACCACCATACCTGCCAGTATTTACATTGGTTCCATCACAACCGATTGCCATAAGATGATGTTAGGGAATTTCTACATGTGATAGAAACCTTGTCATCGCAGTTTCTATTCCTTTAGCTGAACCAACGTTAAGTACTACGTACCCCCATTGAAATAGATCCTGGCTCTTGAATTAGTGAGATGTGCTCCCCAACTGTCATAGTCCTGTAGCATTTACCACCTTTTTTAATAATCTTCAACGTTTTGCCTTTTCTCCCATCAAAATATAAAGCAGACTGTTTTGGGATTGCGATTTCTTTCATTAACTTTTGTCTAGTTTTAGTTCTCTCTCTTCGTGCTTTATGTCTGTACCTCGATATCAGACTTAATGTGTAATAAATTAGACGACGCAATCGCCGCTGCTGTTCTGATACTCCATACCCCTCGCAGGTCTTCGATAACTGAGGAAAATCGACGCATACTTTTTTTCGGAATGCCTTTGGTTATGGTGTTAGTGGAATTATCTAAACTACTAATACTTTGAGACGCTGACGATACCGGAGAAGTACTAACTTCTATAAGAGATAACGAAGTATTTAAGGCTTTAATTAGGCGGTTTTCTCGTTCCATTCTCCTCTTTTGAGTCTTTTGCAACTTCTTCGTGACTTCTTCCAAGATCAATTAAAAAAGTATGTTCTTGTTTGGGAACCTTTTTATCCTTGCGACAGATACATTGAGGGAAATCTTTACACTTGCATTCTGCAATATCAAAAAGTACCTTACTACTTTGTCGAAAACTTTTGATAGACGCCTTTTGACAGACACTTTTTGAGACACAGACTTTTCAGACAAAGAGTAGGTTTTTGCATTTTAAATGGTATGCTTTTAACATTTGTACGACCTTTGTTCGTGTTACTATCGGAATAGATGCAGTTTGCCCCATATATATTCAATTTTGGATGTCACTATATTTGCTATTTCTGAAAATGTGGGCTCTTTTGCAGTTTCCAATTGCAACTATAATTGATGTCTTTTTTTTTCAAAAATTCAATGACGTCGCGGAGGCTATTACTATAAATCAAATCTAATAATATTTTGCATGAATTAATTTGAGTCTAAAAGGCAACGATTTTCCACTATTAGATCACTCACAACCCAAAAAAAAATTCGCTCCACGCGAATGACCATATTAATGTAGATGTCATATTAATAATTATTCAACATAAAATTAGAATACTTCAGTAAACTAAATTTAATTTTCTATAAAAAATATGTTCTCTAAAAGGAGTTTTCAAGTATGCTAGCTCTCCGCGGGCCGGACAAAATCTGTCCGCGGGCCGGATGTGGCCCTCGGGCCGTAGTTTGTAGACCCCTGGTCTAGATCTACCGCCAGTTTTCGTCTGCCGATTCCAAGGACGAACGTACTGCGTAGAGCACCTATTTTCGTAATGTGTAAAACTGCTAACGAAGCATCTCAGGATATATTTTAAGACTATGTTTATTTACTTATTTATTTGTTCTCTGTAATCACTTTTACTATTTTGTATATCGTTATTTATTACTTGTATTACTTGTATGGGTTTACACTATTTGTTTAGGTATTTATATGTGTATATGTATGTATATATGTGTATGTGTGTTTGTATGTGTGTGTCTTATATGTGTATATGTATACATATATATATATATATATATATATATATATATATATATATATATATATATATATATATATATATATATTATTATTATTATTATTATTATTATTGTTCTGTCATTGGGGTTCGCTCTGTTGGACAATAAATATTATTATTATTAGGTGTGTTTGTATATGTGTATGCATGTGTGTGTCTTATATGTGTATATGTATACATATATATATATATATATATATATATATATATATATATATATATATGTATATTATTATTGTTCTGTCATTGGGGTTCGCTCTGTTGGACAATAAATATTATTATTATTATTATATAAATTCCTCTCCAACATACTTTACGGAAGACTACTTCCAAAGGTAGAAAAACTCATGGGGGCCTATCAGGGGAGTTTTCGTCCCGGAAAATTCACAATTGACCAAATATTTGCGCTTAGACTATGAGAAAAGTGCACGGAACACCAAATGGACATGTACCCTATGTTCGTCGATTCGCCGAACAGCATATGACAGTATTATACGAGAAAAACTCTAGAATTACCAACGAAGCTAGTACGACTGGTAATGATGACTATGAAGAACGTTAAGTGTACCATAAAAATACAAAACAATATCTCGGAGCACATAGAAATACACAACGGGATACGTCAAGGAGACTCGCTGGCGTGCCTCCTATTTAACAGGTTGATTGCCACGTGAATCGCGGATCTATCACAGGTGACTTTTTTACATTCTGGCCCAGGCGGTCCAAAAAAAAATTGTATTGTGCCAGATAACGTGTTAACATATGCCTAGAAAAATCAATCAGAGACGCGAAAGCAAGCAGAAAAGGCACGATTGTAACTAGATCTGCACAACTACTCGCATACGCAAACGACTTTGGCATAATTACCAGGACGACAAGAGAAACGACTAGAAGTTATTCAGCGCTCGAGGAGGCCGCCAACAACTTCGGCCTACAAATAAACGAGAAAAAACAAATATAATGTCAGTAACCACGTCACAAAGGACCCTGTATGAACTCGGTGAAGCACTTACAATCGGAACAAAAAAATTATAAATCGTACAAGAGTTCACATACCTGGGCGTCAACGTGAACGCAAAAAATAACTACAGGACTGAAATAGGAAAACTAATAATGCTTGGGTTCAGGTGCTACAACGCACTAGGAAAACAACTAGCAAACCCTACCATTGCTAGAAAGACGAAGATGGTCATATACAAGACTCTAATACTGCCTGTAGTAACATATGGCGCGGAAACATGGACAATAAGCCAACAAAACGCAACCTTGTAAGCATTTTTGAGAGGACAATCTTACGCACAATCTTCAAAGGGATATGCGACAACGATACATGGACGTAGATACAATTTTGAACTGCAACACTTGAGTCAAACTAACTAACTAGAACTAACCAGAGTCAAAATAATACGGTTACTATCGGCAGGACATGTAGCAAGAACCCCGGAAAACACCGTACCAAAGAGGCTATTAGACGCCCAACTACAGCGAGGACGAAAAAGAGGGAGGCCAGAATTCAAATGTGAAGTTACTCCGTAACAGAAGACGTATCAAAATTAGGACTTCGAGGCTGGAGAGGACTAGCACAAAACAAGGACGAATTGAGAAAGACACTTTGGGAGGTCAGGATCCCCACAGGGCTGTAACGCCACAGATGATGACAAACTGCGAGAATCACTTTAGACTTCCTACAAGAACTGAAAATTCAAACAATGAGCATGTTTGGAATATGCTCCACAGACGTGTTTGTGATCGCCCACATCTTTCTCAGACCATCCAGAAGCTAAAGGCGGCTCTTATTGAAGAATGGGGCGCTATAACACAAGAACACGCTATAGAACAAACAAACACGCTATAGACCTTCCAAGACTTTTGTGAATCGTGCCAAGACGGTGTAATGCCGTTATTCGTGCTATGGGACAAAATTTAAATTCATTTTGCACTTTGGTTTTGGTAGTTGTTGTTAATTATTACGGCTAGGGGAAAGTGGTACAAAACGATCCCTCGGGGTAAAACGATTATCAACTATTTTACCGAATTTTGTAGCACTATTTAGTTGTTTGAGTGAAAATAGTCTTCGTTACAACGGTTTTAGCATTCTGTCAAAGCGTCAAGGTTGTCATGCAAATGAAAATTGTGTTGTTTGATGTAAGCTAAGCATTAATTCAATATGATGTTGTTTAAGTTTAGGTAATTATAATGTAATATTAGTCCTTGCGTTAGTTTCCAATGTTATTTAACAATATAATCAGCAATGGTTAATTGTTGTAAATGAATACCATAAGGTTATGATTTGATGTTTTTTAGAGTTGTGCATTTGGGGTAAAACGATCCTCTCGTAAGAGGACTCACAATGCAATGTTTATTGGTTCTTCTTCCATAATTATCGACTTTGGATCTATGCACAGTCCCTAATTGATGCAGCATTCATACTCATAATTTATATTCCAATTATCTTTTATAAACAACGCACCAAAATTGGAGCGAAATCTCCCTTGTCAATGTTGTGAAACGTGGCATGCCGTCCGTATAAAACTATTTTTTTATTGTGGTTTGTAGGAATCCCTCACTAAACCCTCTTTTCCACTTGACTTTTACCATGCGCCACCCCGATGTAGCATTTTTGCATTTCCTCCAGGGTAGGTAGCCCGGACGGTTAGTGCCGCCCTGGTTGAAAATGCCTCTGCCTCGGCGGGGAATCAAACCCCGGTCTCCAGCTGGTCAGGCGGGTATGTTGTCCACTACACTACTACATTTACTTGGAATTTTATTTTTAATTTTACCTACCTTTAACTGAGAGGTTCTATGATCACAGGAATCATATTACCCCAACCCCAGGGACCATTTTAGACATCCGGGTGTACAAAAAGATCATTTACTATAATTTGACTAAAATGTATATGTATATAGATCGTGTTAATTAAATTACATTCTACTCTTACTAAATTATAGACCGATATACCAACCTTACAGAAAACTTATAAATTTCATAAAATTCACTGTATATATACTTTTTATATTTGTTTTCCCTTAGAGGGATCATTTTGTACCACTTTCCCCTACTTTAAAAGTACGTGATGCTGACACTTCCATATGTGTCAATTAAAATAATTAAATAGAGCGTCTTTCAGATCTTCTTAATTTTATTTGCATGTAATTTCCCGTTTGAATTCTATGGAGACACAAATTAGTGACCCGCTAATTGTTTTGAGTAAAAATAGTAATAGAAAATTTTGCAATTTTTTTTGTTAAATTCGCGTAGCTGTGGTGTTGTGACTACACAATGAATAACAGTCCAGACAATTTCAGGTTTTCATAATTTGATTAGACAACTAGCATACAGCAAACCAAATAAAGTTGACTATATTAAATTTGATCTTTCAAATATGCGGTACCTTAACTTAAGTTAACTTAACTACGTTAACTTAAGAGCATCCAACTTTGAATTTGACTTACAATTAAAAGCATTTAACTTATTTAACACAATCTGACTTAAGGCAATTCAGCTCAAAACAATTTGACTTAGGGGCATTCAACTTATTTAATACATTCTGACTTAAGGCAATTCCTCTTAAGACAATTTGACTTAGAAGCATTCAACTTATTTAACACATTCTGACTTAAGACAGTTAAGCTTAAGTCAAATCGACTTAATCCTTTACTTCATGATTTTTTATATATTCATGAAAAAAATATATGTGGTAGGAAAGACTAAATAAATGAACATGTGTATCACGATTTTTCTTTTTATTGCATAATTTTAGAAAATTTTACACTTTTCCTCTTTGGATCACATGTGGTACATTTGAGCAGGTACATTGCAGAAAATGTACATATGAAGAAAACTGTATTGTGGAATAATTCGAAATAATTTCATTCATCGTTCAGGCATAAGTTCGCTTTGCATTTTGTTCACTCAACGTTGTCTAATAGACCAGACAAGGCCAATGATCTGTCTTATCTAAACGAACGTCCTGAGATGGCATTATTGCTGTACACCACACCTGGACAAATTGCGGCCCACGTTTTATGCGGCCCGCGAAGCATTTTAAAGATTACTTTAATTACAAAAAAATATCTACGTATAATAAAAGAAAAAAAAATAAGTCGGTTTTGTGTTTGTGCCCCACCAAAATATTACTTCAGCGAGAAAGTAATTACAAATTTATTTATACAAAGCAGCCACAATTAATGATCTTAATACGTATTCCAACATAAACAAAGTTATAAGGAAAATAAACATAGAATCCCTAAAGCATGTCTATGACATGCTTATTATGTTTACCAGGCCTGATATTTGACACTGCACATTTGGGTGATCTCTGAAAATATTTCGTTTTACAAACAGCATCTATTGTCCACTATGACAGAACCTAACGTAATGGCGAGTACATACCCAACGGTCGTGGTATACAAATAACTATTGAAATAGGAAATGTTGACCGCGGGCCGCATTGGTCATATTTTCATAGGTAATGTGGCCCTATAGCCAAAAGATTTGCCCACCCCTGCTGTAGACCCTCTCATTTTTTTTTGTTGCATATTATTTTCCATGACACAGGAAGATGGTCGACCACTTTTACTACTCGTCACAGAATTTATTGCACAAATCTTCACCTATTGTGGATTTGAAATCGGCTAAAGGCAGCCACGACTAAGCATCTTCAAATCTGCGCCTGTATAAAAGCCATGCGTTTACTGTAACCATATCGAACATACGAAAGAATATCCGGTGATAAAACTTTTTGGATCTAATTTGGATTCTGTGATATCCAAGAAGAGCGTCTAATGGATCCTATATGTCTATTACAAGTCATCAAATCCTTTGGACATGGTACAGTTTATTATTTACGCTTTTCGTTTTTTCGCAATGTCGAACATGAGAAAACGGTTTGCTTCCGAAGTTGGTCGAAGCCAAGTGCATGACTCTATTGTCGTATTCAATTTACACATAAGCATCTATATCTTCTACAGTGGCCAGTTTCTCAACAGTTGCCTCTTTTTTCAAGTCCCTTCCTGCAGGAACATTGTACCCCAGAATACGATTGCCCTTTATTGTGCCTAACGGTAAAATAGCCTTCTTAGTAAGATAAGTCAGTAACGGCAAAAACGTGTACCAGTTATCAAAAATAGTTTATAGCTGACTATATTTGTACATTTAATGCATGTTGATACAAAAAAGGCACATAGGAAAAAAGAATATTTCTGCATGTGGTGCCAAATTTGTTCCATTCAGTTACAACCACGTAATAGTATATTACATAACTCGAGTTGTAAGGCAATTACGTACTCACGGAATTACGGAACTTAACTATTCCGCTTTTTTGCGGAACGTAACTGTTCCGCTCGTATGTAATATGCTTCTTACAACTCTCGTTACGTAATATACTTTATCTACGACCACACTAATTTGTTTCTGTTTAATAAGAAAAATATGTTTGATCTAACAATTTATTATTAGGTACATTATTTTTTTGGCCGGCGCGAGTGGCGTAGTGGTGACGCTCGTGGCCTCATGTTAGAGCGCTAACTGACGAGTATAGAGGTCCGAGTAGGCTACCAATAAGCCACCACTAGGCTACCAATAGGCCGCAGTGTTCGAAGGGTCGTCGAACCCGGTAATCACATCGAACCAAACTTTAAAAAAAAAATAATAAAAATAAGGTACATTATTTAACATTATAATAAACAAACAGTTGTATTTTCTTATATAACTGTTACTGGACATTATTTAACTTGAAAGAAATGAAAAGAAATACATTCTTAATGGTTACATACCTTATTATTTAGTACTTATTTGGGTTAAACTGTTGTAACAGTGCTCATAGATATAGGCAACCCAATGTACGCAATGTCAATTTCCGTTAGTTTGAATTGTGGCACGGGGGGGCGCTGAACGTATGAGCACATAGTAGCAGCTCTCGACCAATCAACGAATCGTAAACCAAACGCACGTGTGTGTTATCAATCATAAATTATCATTAATCGCGGACTGTTACATACGTGTGTGTTTTGATGTATTTACATAGTCCACAAACTGCACAATAATGGATTTTTTACAATAGTGGTCGTAGATAAAAGTAATTATGACTTGATAAAACAATAAAAACTTGCCTTAATATCGATATTAAAATTACTTTATGTGCTGGAGTATTTATTTGCAAGCACTAACACTGAGCTTTATATATTTTACACAATTTTGAATTTTACAAACACGCTCAGCGCTGGTCCTTACCTGTTAGTTGACTTTGATCAACTATGTAGTTCACACAACTTGCTCATGGACGACGGACGGTTTTATACATAAAATGAAACACGTATGGGACGAATTTGACACGGTATGCATAAAACAAGAAAATTAGTTTGAAACCTATATTTAAGTTTATATGGTTATCGTTCATATATGAACAACGATTCGGCATAGAGTTAAGAGCATCTAACTTATTAAACACAATCTGACTTCACTGTTCAGCTCAAAACAATTTAACTTAAGAGCACCCAACTTATTTAACACATTCTGATTTAAGGCAATTAAGCTTAAGACAATTTGGCTTAAGAACATCAAACGAGTTTAAGATAATCTTACTTAAGACAGTTCAGTTTAAGGCAATTTGACTTAAGAGCATCCAACGTATTTAAGACAATCTTACTTAAGGCAGTTCAGTGTAAGACAATTTGACTTAAGAGCATCCAACTCATTTAACACAATCTGGCTTAAGATAATTCAGCTTAAGACAATTTTTCTTAAGAGCATCAAACGAGTTTATGACAATTTTGCTTAAGACAGTTCAATGTAAGACAATTTGACTTAAGAGCATCCAACCCATTTAACACAATCTGATTTAAGGCAATTCAGCTTAAGATAATTTGACTTAAGGCAATCAAATGTATTTAAAATAATCTTACTTAAGCAGGTCAGTGTAAGACAATTGACTTAAGAGCATCCAACTCATTTAACACATTCTGACTTAAGGCAATTCAACTTAAGACAATTTGACTTAAGAGCATCCAACTTATTTAACACAATTTGACTTAAGACAATTTGACTTGAGGTTATCTAATTTAAGACAATCTGACTTGAGGCAGTTCAGTGTAAGACAATTTGACTTAAGAGCATGCAACGTATTTAACACAATTTGACTTAAGACAATTTAACTTTAGGTCATCTTGTTTAAGACAATTCCGCGTTTAAAGCATCCAAATGATTGAAGACAATCTATCTTCAAATCATTTTGTAAAAGATTAAGGAAAGTTACAAAATCTGGAAAGTGGTTTCTTTCTATTTTTATATTTAATACAAAACAAAGTACAGGTATACCATAAACATACAATAACTAGAAGGAAGAGATAAACAATATTTTCAGATTTCAGTAGAGAAAGTTCAGATTTGTGAAGTTATAAATATTCAACTGGAAGATAAGACAGCGAGGAGATAATAGATAACAAAAGACCAAAACTCCATCCAGACATAGTAGAGTTGAAGAAGAAAAAAGAGAGCGAAATTTTCCTTAAATAACTACAAGATTAAAATATTTAGACTTCTTCGTCTAGTAATGGTGGCCGCCGCCGCCGCCCCCGGCGTAGTGCGCCACCGGCTGCGGATGCACCGCGTGTCCGGACTTGGTCACAATCGCGTTGAACCCGTTGTGGTGATCCGCCGTGTACTTCACGTTCCTCACCGAACCATCCGGCTCCACCAGAGAATATTCGCCTTTCACCACATCCCCGTCGCGCTCCTCGTGCTGCGACTTGTGATCGCCCGTGTGATGATCCTCCACTCCATATTTAAAAGAATATTTTGGATATGCCTAAAACGAACAATCTATAGTTTAATAATTGTCTCTTACGTCTTGCCTAATCTCTCTATGATTGAAAAATTGCAAAAATATCCAAGATTTGTATCTACATAACTCAACTAGTAAAATAGATAACCACAGCTATGAGTGGTATTTGCTAGATAATTTAGTCAACTACAGCTTAACCAAATTTGGTTTAATCTACCCCGTCTACTAGTGATGTTATAGACTAATT
The DNA here is from genome assembly GCA_944588485.1 of Phosphuga atrata. Lineage (NCBI taxonomy): Eukaryota > Metazoa > Arthropoda > Insecta > Coleoptera > Silphidae > Phosphuga > Phosphuga atrata. The sequence goes on from OX155897.1 coordinate 12,681,561, forward strand.
CTTGATTTTCTAAATTTTTAATGAAAAAGTTTTAGTTTTAGAAATATCACTAACATTTGATGCTAGATAACTGAGGTAAACTAGTAGATAACTACTTCTAGTTTGCAGTAGTTGCAAGGTAATTTAGTTAGCTACAACTTAAACAAATTTCGTTAATCTACCGTGTCTGCAATTACAGTTAAAGACTAATTCTTCATGGTCTAAATTCTTAGATTAAACAATTTTAGTTTTAGAAAAATCACTAATATTTGAAGCTAGATAACTTAAGAAAAAGAGTAGATGACTACTTCTAGTTTACAGCATTTTCAAGATAATTTAGTTAGCTACAACTTAACCAAATTTTGTTAATCTACCGGACCTACAATTATAGTTAAAGACAAATTCTTGGTAGTCTAAATTCGAAAAATTTTAGAAAAAGTTTTAATTTTAGAAAAATCACTAATTTTTGATGCTTGATAACTCAGGTAAAAGAGTAGATAACTATCTACTAACTATCTCTAAAAAACATACCTCTAGTTTACAATAGTTACAAGATAATTTAGTTAGCTACAACTTAACAAAATTTCGTTAATCTTCCGTGCCTTCAATTAAAGTTAAAGACTAATACTTCATGCTCTAAATTCTTGTATGAAAAAGTTTTAATTTTAGAAAAATCACTAATGTTTGATGCTAGATAACTCAGCTAAAAGAGTTGATAACTACTTCTCGTTTACAATAGTTGCAAGATAATTTAGTTAGCTACAACTTAACTAAATTTTGTTAATCTACCTTGCCTACAATTAAAGTTATAGACTAATTTTTGATCGTTTAAAATCTTGTATGAACAAGTTTTAATTTCAGAAAAATCACTAACATTTGAAGCTAGATAACTCAGCTAAAAGAGTATATAACTACTTCTAGTTTGTAGTAGTTGCTAGATAATTTAGTAAGCCACAACTTCAACTATTTTTATTAATCTACCATGTCTACAAGTTCAGACTAATTCTTGATTGTCTAAATTCTTAATGAGAAAGTTTTAGTTTTAGAAATATCACTAACATTTGATGCTAGATAACTCGAGTAAATGAGTAGATAAATACTTCTAATTTACTGTAGTTGTAAGTTAATTTAGTTAGCTACAACTTAACCAAATTTTGTGAATATATCTTGTCTACAAGTAAAGTTATAGACTAATTCTGAATGATCTAATTCTTGAAGAAATCTTAGTTTCAGAAAAATTACCAATATTTGATGCTTAATAACTCAGCTGAGAAAGTGAATAACAACTTCTAGTTTTCAATGGTTTGCTAGATAATTTATTTAGTTACAACTAAACCAAATTGATTTAATCTACTTTGTCTACAAGTTGAGTTGCAGACTAAATCTTGATTGTCTAATTCCACGAAAACTTCTCCACGTGTTTGCTTGTCGTCTAAACTAATTACGTAAACTAATTCATCACCAAACTAATTAGTGCACTATTAAGTGCACTTTACAAGGAAAGCTATTAACATTTTGTTCTAAATTTGGTCTTCCTGGTCGTCGATTCCATCCTTGATAGAATGTCTTTCTTCGCTTACGTAAGAGAATTTTTGTGTTGCATAGAAAGTGTTTCGTAATGCCGCCTAGATTACGCAACGTTCGGGAAGAAGAAATTGATGGAAACGGTGCAGCGGTGGAATTTGTAAGTGTTATATTATTAGTTGCTTAAGTTCACTTAATCTTAGGTTTGGATGTCTGTTTATATTATTAATCTGGTTTATGTAGTTTAGTTAGTTTAACGCTCCAATTTGATGGTTAAATTGAGGTGGCAAACGCTTTCATTGTTGATTAGAAAATCATTTTGAAAACTTCTCGTTTTCGTAGTTTCAATTGGGAATTTTAAAAAAGCATTAAAAATTATCAGTTTCACCGAGAAAATTAAGCAAAATTCGGAGAAACATTTCAAACGAAAATCGTTAACAGTTCAATTTTCGATTAGAAACTGCAACGTGTATCTTTCACTCTCACCCTTTTCGCATTCAAAATTCAAAACTAAATACTCACGGCCGGCTCGGCGGCGACAACCTTGACCGGAGCCGCAATCACCGCCGCATGTCCTCCGCCGAAATGTCCCCCATAATGCTGAGGATAACTCACCGACAAACCCACGAAACACAACAGAAAGATTCCCTAGAACAAACAAACAAAAATAAATTAAAAAAAAGTTTATCATCTACAAGAAGCAGAAATACCCAACTACATTGGATAATATATACTACACCAGATAATAATTAATATCTGATGTATTATATATTATCCTATGTAGTGGAGTATGTAGTGTACAATGTACAATAACTCAGATAGATCGCAGTACAAGTCATCATCGGAATCTTCAAACGACATGTACTATGTAGTATAGAAGGTGATGTAATGTTCACTAAGATAGATAGATACCTTCATGGTTTTTTCTATTTGTTGTAGTTGTAATTGAAAGTGAAACTGTGTACTGTATGGTTGCACTTGTAGATGCATTTTATATACGTTTGGATGGTGTTCCCACTACGGTTTCTTCCAGTCTAAACGGCTAAATAGTGTTGGTGTACCAATTTTTTGTTCAAGAGGTTTAAGGAAAAGTGAAATCTCACGTGCAAATTTTTAGATTCTCTGTGAAACTCGAAAAAACGTTTTTCTCAAAATTTAGGAAAACGATAAATGAAAAACATAAAACGAACTTCTAGTACTTTTAATTTGCAATAGTTGCTAGGTAATTTAGTTAACTATAAGGCGTAGCTACCGCCGTATCAGCATTATCAATGATACGGGGCCCCCACATACAGGGGCCCTAACATTCGCCGCAGCCCTCCCCAACAAATGTTAATACACAGACGATTTATTTTGAGTCCAACTTCACTAAATTAAACAAGGTAGATTAACAAAATCTACCTTGTCTACAAGTGAAGTTATAGACTAATACTTGGCCTAAATTCTTAAAGAAAATGTTTTACTAGATAACAGTTGATGTAAGATAACTCGGCCAGAAAAGTAGATAGCTACCTCTAGTTTGCAATATTTCCAATATTATTTAGTTAGCTACAACTTAACTAAATTTCGTTAATCTACCGTGCCTACAATTAAAGTTATAGACTAATTCGTGATGGTCTAAATTCTTACGTTTTGAAAAAGTTTTGGTTTCAGAAAAACCACTAATAGAGGCTAGATAACTTATGTAAACGAGTAGATAACTACTTCTAGTTTACAGCATATTCAAGATAATTTAGTTAGCTACAACTTAACCAAATTTCGTTAATCTATCGTGCCTACAATTAAAGTTATAGACTAATTCTTGACGGTCTAAATTCTTAGATGAAAAAGTTGTGGTTTTAAAAAAATCACTAACATTAGAGGCTAGATAACTCAGGTAAAAGGGTAGATAACTACTTCTAGGTTGCAGTAGTTGTAAGATAATTTAGTTAGTTATAACTTAAGCAAATTTTGTTAATCTACTCTGCTTACAATGTAAGTTATAGATTAATGCTTGATGGTCCGAATTCTTAGATGAAAAAGTTTTAGTTTTAGAATAATTACTAACATTTGATGCTAGATAACTCAGATAAAGGTGTAGATTACTACTTCTAGTTTAGAAAAAGTGCAAGGTAATTTAGTTAGCTACAACTTAACCAAATTTCGTTAATCTACTGTGCGTACAATTAAAGTTATAGACTTATTCTTGACGGTCTAAATTCTTAGATGAAAAAGTTTTGGTTTTAGAGAAATCACTAACATTTGAGGCTAGATAACTCGGGTAAAAGGGTAGATAACTACTTCTAGTTTGCAGTAGTTGCAAGATAATTTGGTTAGTTATAACTTAAGCAAATTCTGTTTTAAGCAAATTTAAGTTATAGACTAATTCTTGATAGTCCGAATTCTTAGATGAATAAATTTTAGATTTAGAAAAAAATCTAACATTTGATGCTATATAACTCAGGCAAAAGAGTAGTCAACTACTTCTAGTTTAGAGTAATTGCAAGATAATTTAGTTAGCAATAACTTAAACAAATTTGAGATTGGTAAAACCATCCCATGTTATAGATAATCATACAAACTTAAAACAAGCGGAACACAGCCTGAATATATAAATATATACAGCCTTTCCGGAGCTCTATAACAATTTGTTATAGAGCATGTATGTATAATAATTGTTATAGAGCTCCGAAAAGGCTGAATATATTTATATATTCAGGCTGTGTTCCGCTTGTTTTAAGTTTATAACCAAATTTGTGTAATCCATACTCTCTACAAGTAAAATTATAGACTAAATCTTGTCGAATTACACGGAAACACTACGGCTAGTCGTCTAAAGTAATTACATAAACTTATATGATATGAATTACCTCCTCCGTGAAGTAAACAAAAAGCAGCTGATTCCATATATATCTCGATTACCGACTAGCAGCAATCGTGTGCAAAATCTAACGACATGTCGTGCAAAAAACACGAAATGACGCAACGTTTCTCTTTTCATTAAAATCTGCGAAACATCGAGAAACATGAGATTAAATAAATGAAAGAAAAAAAAATCGAGATAATCAAATTGAGACCTAGTAAACAAGCTTTTATATAGCTATTAGGAAGTAGCTGCGAGCTAAAAACTCGTGTCACAATGCACGCTGTAAACTACCTACTTGCACATATACAGCTCGAACGTAATACACACTGATCTAGATCTCTAATAATGTTCACTTAACTACATAAAAATGTTTGCTTGGTTTAAGTAATTCACTTTCCCTTTTCATTCGGCGGAGCTTTATGGAAACCGAGTTAGATTAGATTTATTAGAATTCATGAATAAAACAGAGAACGTTTGCGAGCGAGTGCATGTAGTCGGCATATGCAAAGTTTTTAGTGTGCATTTAGAGTAATGCAAATTGTCGAGTAGAAAATCGCTGGTTTTGTTTTGTTATGGTTTCCTGGGTTTAGGGTAGTTAAATGTCGCACCGATGCACAAAAATTCGCCACAATTTAATGTTTGATACAGTTAGTTTTTATGTGTTGTCGTCTGGTTCATTTAAATTATTAGTCATATTAATTTGGAGAGACTTTAGGAAGAGACTTTTATTTAGATCCCAGCAATAAAAGTCACTGAGATGCATAAAGTAGGCAAAATTTGCAAAAAAAAATCGAATACGGTTTATTGAAATTTTAACTATATATAAGGTGAGAAATTAGAGGTGTCCTGATTTTAAACTGCAATTATCAAAAAACGAAATAAGTTGGACACCAAATTTTTTGTTGAACATTGTAGAGTCAAATCTAAAGTTTAATAACAAGTTAAATGCTTAATCCTAAATTAACAATTATTACTTACAAATTACACCGATTAGATCAGACCTGGGCAAATGGTAGACCGCATGCGGCCCCCGTCGAAACTTTATGCGGCCCCCGAAGTATTTTCAAATCACTTTACCTGTACTGTGGTGAAATATCAGCAGCGCTCACATCGATCGGCATTACACGCAGGTAAATGAACGAGGCGCCATCGCGCTGCATGACACGATCCGACACGGAGCCAACCTATTTCTTACAGCCACTGATTTCTTACAGATTTTGAAGAAAAAGCAGTCTCATCAGTTACATTTAAACCTACCTCTGGGTAAGATACGTGGATAATACTTTTGTAATCTGACCCCACGCCAGACCAAATAAATTCCTCATCCATCTTAACTCCCAACACGTGCAAATCAAATTCACAATGGAGGTAGAAACACATCAACGACTCCCTTTCTTGGATGTTTTCATACAGAAAAAAGCAGACGGCACCTTGAGTCACAAAGTTTCCAGGAAGCCAACGCATAGAGACATGAGGGATGATTCCTTACGACTCCCCCAGCATGGTCACCGATTATATCCACACTCAAAATACAATCTCAGACTCTCCATCTAACCTAACCTCACATCTCAGATACACATACAACCAACAAGACGAGCAAACAAGCGAACCAAAGCACGGCATGACCTAAAGCCAGATAGGTATAAATAGACGCGTCACACAACTGAGCGTCCAGTATATGTCTAACGGTATACGTTCTCCCAGTATACGTCCTTAACCCGTAAGGACGTATATATATATATATATATATATATATATATATATATATATATATATATATATATATATATATATATATATATATGTTGCATTTGAGGTTTTCGCGGATAGATACCTGTGTTGTATTGTTTTCTCGGAGATTCCACGTTGATGCTGAGGGTTGGCTCTGAAAAGAACCGGATTCTCGACGTTTCGGCTAAGTAACATTCGCCATTCTCAAGAGATATATGCGTCCGTGCGGGTCAATCGTTAGACGCATACTTAATACATAACCCTCAGAATACCCAGAATACCCATACAGAACCAACCCTCAATATAAACGCGGAATCCCCAAAACAAAACAACACATATTTCTATTCTCTTATTTGAAAAAATCCAACAATATTGTATTGTCTAGGCAAGTTTAGATGCAACGACCGTGGTATACAAATAACTAATTAGAAAATTATTCAATGCGGCCCGCAGTCAAATTTTCATACGCAATGCTGCACGACAGCCAAAAGATTTTCCCACCCCTGGATTAGATAAACTCCGTTTGTTTTGATGCATGATTGAGATCGACGCTGGCATATTTTTGGCGAAATTTCACCGATACCTTGTTTTGTTTTAAGTATTCCAGGGTGTCAGGTCGGTTGTGATAAACTTTAGATTTAACATGACCCCATAAAGAATAATCCAAAGCCAAAAAACCCGGAGAGCGGGGAGGCCACAACTGACCCCCACGCTGAGAAATCAAACGACCTGGAAATAAATCTCGTAACATTCCCATAGACATGTTGGATACATTAGGCCTTGCACCATCTAGCTGATACCAAATATTGTTTATTGGTAATCCGTCTACTATCTACCCTTCATAAGCTGTTATCCAAAATCATAACCAATCGTCTTACCCAGAAATTCGACATTGACCAGCCCATCAAACAGGCTGGTTTCAGAAGGAGATTCAGCACGATTGACCAAATCCAAACGTAGTGCTTGCATTTCTCTCCATATGGTATTTGTGCACTACCAGAAAGCTTTTGACTCGATTGAAACCTGGGCAGTGCTTCGAGCGATGTATTGTTCTCGCATAGAAATACCGGCCAGGAGGGGCGTTAGACGAGGCGACACCATCTCACCCAAACCTTTTACCCTATCGTTTAAAAACGTAATTAAATGTCTTTCTTGGGACCGGAAGGGAGTCGACATCGATAAAAGCCGTCTTAATCACCTACGCTATGCCGACGATATTGTACTTACCAGCAGGGAGCCAGATGAACCAAGGATAATGCTAGGTGAACTCGAAGAAGTCTCCCCAGGCAGTGGAGCTGAATATGAATCTTCAGAAAATTAAAAGCATGAGTCCGAGCAAGATAATGGTCACCATCGGTACTCATACTCTTGAGAAAGTCGATGAGCATGTATATCTGGGACACAACATCAAGTTTATTCATCAAGGAAATTTATTGTTTTTATTAAATAAAAAACAGGACACTCTTAATTTGTCACCCTGTGTATAGGGTTGTCCAAAAAATTGTTACCACGTATATAATAATTTAATAACAGAATATTCATTGCAAAAATTTTGTTCATTTTTATTCACGCTGACCATAACTTTTTTTTCATCAACCAATGTGGGCCCAGGGTGGTGAGCCCTTAAAATGTCATCGTCTTCATCTACTCCAAATCCGCCTTTGATTGCATCGACTGGGCCAGTTTGTAGAGAACCCTGGACACCGAACACGTGAAAATCGTTCAACTTCTTCAGGCATCGTACGACGGCTCAACCAGCAGTGTTCGTATCCGAAATGACTTATCTGAGGAGTTTCCGAATCGAACTGGAGTACGATAAGGAGACGTCGCCTCGCCACTACTTTTTAACGTTGTGGTTGACGCGATTATGCGGAAAGCATTCGATGAACGACGCGGAGTCCGATACGGCGACTGCGACGACAACTTCATAACCTATCTGATGTTCGCCGACGCACGGAGCAACAGACATTTTATACATTTCCCGCATCGCCCAGTCATACGTATTAAAGATCAATGGGGATATTACCAAAATGCTCACAACGGACGGATCGGAAGCGAGGCTTTACCTCGATGAAACCCAAATTGAACAGGTACCATAGTTCAAGTGTTTCGGGGATTGCTTATGACAGAGAAGGAATTGGCATCGACGGCCGATGTTCATAGCCGGATCGGTAAGCAACAGCAACATTCGCCTCGCTCAAGTGATACATATGGGACCGGACGAATATCACCATCAAAACCAAAATACGCCTATATCGAACGTTAATCCTCCCTATTCTTTTTTATGGATCGGAAACGTGTACACTGCTCAAACCGGACATAAGCAAGCTCGAGGTCTTTCAAATGCGATGCTTGAGACAAATACTCAGTCTCTATCCGCGACCGACTGCAAAACGAGACGATCAACAGACACCGATCGAAGATGAAATAAAAAACCGCTCTTTGGCAGGAGCGACCGTCAGACTGGAGAATACAAAGAAACACGCGAAAGAAGACATGGTTGAAACAAGTGGAGGAAGATCTGAGAAACCAAAGACTGGATACCCATCAAGCGAAGGACATCGCAATTGATCGGGAAGAGTGGAAACGTATCGTGAATGGAGCAAGAAATCCTGCGGCACCGATAGCAGCGTATTGATTTCGAGGGCGACCCCCCTCCTCAATCGCCAGCTACGAAAAAAAACCCTAAAAATACTACGGGCTATTGGCCTATTGCATTTCCCCATAATGTTCTACTCATGCTAATAGATCCAGCCTCTGTGTTAGTTCTAGGAGTCTATCTGCCATGTTCTTCGTGGGGATACCATTTGTTGTAATGCTAATCTCGTGTCTCCTATGTGCAATTGCTTCGCAACTTAACACTTCCCAACCTAGCACTTCCCTGGTTTTCCATCCAAATTGCTACCTTCCTTGTCTCTTCCAAAGTACGTCAAGTGACCATATATAATCTGTAACTAATGAAAATTTAAAACTAGGTACTAACAAAATGTACCAACAAAAATGTAGTAACATATGGGTGATGTATGGTTGTTCAAAAAAATGTAACCAAGTATATAGGTTTGATTTAAGATCAAGCATACCAAGTATAAGATTTGAAAAATGTTACGAGGGAATAAAATCAAGCTGAAATAAAATTTTCATTTGCATAACTCATTACCTCCAATATTTTCGTATGGAATCATTCAAACTCAATTTCGTATGGTTTCATTCAAACTTAGCACACTTATTACTTATGAATCAAGTTAAAAATATTGAAGTTTGAATGCAATCAGACACACTCAGGCGCAAAGGCGTAACTGCTTATCTAGTTGATATGATCCAAAGCTATTTTACGGACAGGACTCTCAGAATAGACGACACAATCAGACCGTTGCCATGCGGTGTTCCTCAGGGGTCGGTCCACGGGCCTCTGCTGTGGAATATCCTATACGATGGCATAACGCACCTGGAAAAAATGAACGAACTGAGAAAGTGCAGACTGCTTGCGTTCGCCGACGCTCTAATCGTGGAGGTGGTGGACGACGAGAAAGCGATAGTAGCGAGAGCCGAATCTGCGGGGAGAGCATGGAACACATGAATGGAAAAGAACAAATTACAAATAGTTCCAAAAAAGTCCGAGGTCATTGCACTCACGGGCCGCAAGAGAGTCGAAACCATATCTGTTAACATACTGGATAGGCTGGTGCTAGCGAAACGGACAGTGAAATACCCCAGCGTCCATATCCACCAGGGGCCCTCCTGGATCAGGCATGTCCAAAACGTAACCGTTAAAGCCTAACGCGCAGATACAGCACTCCGAATGCTGATGCCCAGAATCAATGGTCCAACTACAAAGACTAAAAGACTACTAAATGAAGTGGTTAGTTCCATCCTCCTGTACTCTGTACCGGCATGGGTTGAGTCGCCGAAAGCAGCCACCAACAGAAACAGATTGTTAAAAAAACAACGCGGGATGCTAAAAAGCATATGCTGCGCCTACTGCACTGTGTCAATGTGGCTCTACAAGTCATAGCGGCAGTTCCGCCGATTGATTTAATAACAGAGCATCGGGCCTCCAACCAGGGCGCAAGCAGAGAAGAGGGGGCTCTCCACAGAAGAGCACTCATGAGCAACGCTGCGACCACACCAAGGGAGCTGGACAAGAACGCTTATCCCAGAAATTGAGCCATGGTTCAACCGCACCCACGGCGAAGTGAACTACTACCTATCACAGGTACTATGCGGGCACGGAAGCTACGCCGCATACGTTGAAAGGATTGGAAAGGCTGAAAGCGACAACTGCAGATACTGTCAGAGAAAAGACTCGGCTGAACATACCATCTTCGAATGGGCTGATCTTAGAAGTGCAGACTTGGTACACCAATCCGGCAAACTTGGTACACCTGATGATCAAAAACGAGGACAACTGGCAAGTAGTGGCAAAGATATGCGCCACGGTCATCAGTACGAAAGATGAAGATGAAAGGAAGGAAAGTTTGGCAAGCCTCATGGAAAGGATCACCACTTCGAAGTAATGCTCACGCGATTCCGAAGTAGGGGGGCAGGACCAGAGAGCCTCACACAACGAACACCTCGACCAGAGAGCCCCACACAACGAACACCTCGACCAGAGAGCCCCACACTCCACGCAACCAAGCGGCTTCGTGCGTGCAGTATTGCATTTCCGCTCCACCCAATAAAAAACTTTATGTTTGGGTACGTTATAGGGTTCCTTGTTGTACCTTGCATGACGTTGACTCGATTTGTGATTACATAAGTGTCTGACTATGAACAGGATACTTGCATATATGTAGGTGCCCGTAATTGGTTGTATATTAGCCCTTTTAAAAATATCACTGCATGATTCGCGGTATTTAAATTATTCTAGAATACGGCTTGCTTCTATATCCCGAACACGTTCCTAATGTTAATACTGTCACACCAGAAGATGATTCCAAATTTTATGTGATTGGAAGCTTGAGAAGTATACCAGCGTCAAAACTTAATCATCTACATATCGTTGTAGGACTCGCAATGCAAAAACTGCCCTGTTCAGTTTATTAGCAACATGGTTGACATGCGACGACTAATCGATATATAGACCAAGGAGTCTCATTGATTTATACCTTTATTACTTCATTCCCCATTCGGATTTCTTGGTTATTATTATTATTTAGCGTATGGCTAGGTACATGCTTTGCTTAAATATATTGGCAGATTCGAACTGAAGGTCCGAGTCTTCTAGTCATTTGGTCCTTATAAGGACCATTTGTTTTATTTCTGTCGCTTAGCTGCATGTACTTATTGTCAGGAGATCACAATGGATAGTCTGGCAGCCGCTTTTGTAGACTGTTTAGCTGTAATATAATTAATAATTACGTTGCCCAGGGTGTACCACGCGGAGGCTAGTCTACTTTGCACCCCCATGTGATTTCTTGGAGATAACTCGAGATGCTTCTACTAGTTTTGAAGATGATGGACCTCGTTTTATTCTTGTTTGATAATAGTTGTAAATCGTAAATTGTTCCTCTCAGGTAGTCGATTAAGTCTTCTTCCGTGAGATGCGGTTCCAACTTTGTTACGTGTAGCATACCTTGTTATTGCTCTTAATTTTCCAAATTGGTCCCAATTACGATATTTGAGCGCCGTGATCTTCTGTCGTATTTGTTTTGGAATTTGCAACTCTTGCCATTTTTTATTTTTTGGCGGTTTCGCTAGACTTCGGATCCTTGCTGAGTGTTTGTACACGTTTTTTATTCGTGTTTTCCTTATCGGGCCGCGGTTGGACTATATTCGTGCCCTTAGTGAATTCATGGTTAGCATCTTCAGAGGACGAAAAACCCAGCTGGACCTCGTCCGAAGGGTTGACTGGGTGAGTCGGTCCTTGGAGCAAGCAGGACACGATTTCAGTTAATTTTGCTTTTAATGAAATATTTTCTTGCCTTAAGAACTTTATTTCGTCCATAAGAAGGATTATCTGATCTTTAAGTGGATCCACTAGCTAATATGTATGTTCACTAGTAATAATTTATTATTAGTAAACCATCAATGACTTCTATCATATATGACTAATGTCTTCTACCGACTTGTTAATTATTGGAATAGTCGTGTTATTAATAAATAATGTGAAGAGTAGTGGTCCTATAGTACTACCTTGTGGTACTTCCATGTTCATTGTTCTTGCGTTGGAATTGACTGGAGAGAAGAGCCCTGGAGGCCGAACACGTTCCGCTGAAAATCGTTCAACTTCTTCAGGCATCGTACGACGGCTCAACTTGCAGTGTTCGTATCCGAAATGACTTATCCGAGGATTTTCCGATTCGAACTGGAATACGACAAGGAGACGTCGCCTCGCCACTACTTTTTAACGTTGTGGTTGACGCGATTATGCGGAAAGCATTCGATGAACGACGCGGAGTCCGATACGGCGACCGCGACGACGACTTCATAACCGATCTGATGTTCGCCGACGACAGCGCTGTCTGCGCCGATACGGATGCCGAAGCAACAGACAATTTATACCAGTGCTCCGCAACCGCTGTGCCGCGGCACACTACGGTGCCGCGAGGTGATCTTAGCTGTGCCGCGGTTTTCTCAAGAATAATTAATACGTAAAAATGCCAATATGTAATTTCTCAGAGTCGAAATTATACACAAAACAAAAACATGTACTTAGTTTAATTATTTTCCCAATCTTCTAGATTTCTGAAACACGAATCGAATAAATCGTTCTCGACTTAACAAAATTCTGTAGTAGATTAGAAATATTAAAATGAATCGTTATAAATGTACTAGTAGTGATCGATTTTCATTTCTGATCTCTTTTTGATCTCTTCATTTCGTGGCGATTTTAAGATCGATCTGGCTGACAAAAATTGGGCTTTAAGAGATCGACGTATAATAAAATCGAATCGAGATCGGAAACTCTAGTTACGATTTACGACGGGCAAATTACGGAGGGCGTGGCTCGAGCGTCGGCACTTTGTGTCTGAGTCTCGACGTATTTAGTTCTATCTACCGACAACTGATGATCATGTTAGTCAGTCTGCATCCGAACGAGAAGAACTCCCATCAAATACCACATTTTTAGGTTATTTTGTTGTTATACCTCTAAAAAATATGGACAAGTTTTTAAAAAGTTTTTCGAATTCACCGACAAACCAAAATGAACCAAGCACAAGTGGGAAAAGTGGGAAAGAAAGTATAACGAAGACTACATTCGATATAGATTTTCGTTTTGTGATAAAGAAACGCCACCCAAACCAGAAAGCATCATTTGCGGAGAAATGCTATCTAACGAAGCAATGGTACCCAGTAAACTGCTTCGCCATTTAAATTCAAACCATCCTAGTTACGTTAAGAAGGACAAATCATTTTTTCTTAGACTGTTCGATCAAAGGCGAAAACAAAATCAATCACTGTTATCGTTAGTCACAGTTTCTGATAACGCTTTAGAAGCTAGTTACCATGTTGCAAGATTAATTGCACGTCAGAAAAAACCACATACTATTGGTGAGACACTCATTAAACCAGCATGCATAGGAATTGTTAAATCCATGCTTGGGCCTAGATACTGTTAAAAAACGAATTAACGATATGTCGAACGATATTTTAGGAATACTAATTGCAAAACTAAAAACGGCCCAGAAGTTTGCACTACAAATTGATGAATCGACGGATATTAAAAACCGAGCACAACTCATAGCTATTGTACGTTTCGTTGACGAGGGCAGCATAATAGAAAACTATTTATTTTGCAACGAGCTTCCAGAGCGAACTACCGGCGAGGAAATTGTCAAAGTAACAGATGATTTTTTTAAAACTTATGATATGTCATGGATTAATTGTATTAGTATTTGCACGGCTGGTGCTGCAGCAATGATGGGCAAGAAAAAAGGTTTTATTTCTTGCGTAAAACGGTAAAATCCAAATATAGAAATTACACACTGTTGCATACATCGCGAAGCATTAATGACCAAAAACTTGCCAACGGAACTATTGAAAACGATGAATCAATGCATTACTATCATAAACATTATTAAAACAAGAGCCTTAAATTCGCGAATTTTTAAAATAATATGTAAAGAAATGGGATCGGATTATGAATCCTTATTGTTTTATACCAAAGTACGTTGGCTATCCCGTGGAAAAGTTTTGGCTAGATTGTTTGAGCTTCGCAACGAGGTTCGCGAGTTTTTGTTAAAACAAGATATGCCCGAACTTTATCAACTTTTTGATGATAATTACTGGATGTCCAAACTGGCGTACATAGCTGATATCTTTGAGCACCTGAACGAACTGAATAAAAGAATGCAAGGTCGAACCGAAAATAATCTGACGTGTTCCTACAAGTTAGTGGGCTTTAAAAATAAGCTCGAACTTTGGCAGAAAGAGATACAAAAAGGATCATTAGAAATGTTCCAAAGGACTCTCAAGTCAATGATTGAAAACAAAAAGATAATTCTGGATCTGACTCAACAACATTTAAATTTGTTGCAGGACAAATTTAATCATTATTTTTTCACAATTAATGCAGAGCAATTATCAAAACCAAAATACGCCTGTACCGAACGGTAATCCTTCCTCTTTTCCTTCTAATCTTTCTTCTTTTTGTATCGGACACGTATACATTACTCAAACCGGACTTTCATAATAGACGACACAATCAGACCGGTGTCATGCTGTGTTCCTCAGGGTTCGGCCCTCGGGCCTCCGTTGTGGAATATCCTATACGATGGCATAACGGACCTGGAAAAAACCAACAAACTGAGAAAGTGCAGACTGGTCGCGTTCGCCGACGATCTAATAATAATAATTTACTAATAATGATTTATTATTAGTAAACCATCAATGACGTTGCTAGACCAGCGTCCCGACTAATGTCTTCTACCGACTTGTTAATAGAACTGTCGTGTTGTCGGCATAATTTACCATTGTATGCTGTGGGATGATCGGTATTCGGGACACATCATTAATAAATAATGTAAAGAGTAGTGGTCCTATAGTACTACCTTGTGGTACCACCAGGTTCATTGTTCTTGCATTGGAATTGACAACTGGTTTTTAGTTTGATAATTTGTGTTCTGTTTCTCAAAAATAATCCAATACAAATGATCTAATACTTTTCAATTACCATTAGCGCGACTACACTAATAACTTACTTAAATAGTATATCCGCTATGGTGTGATCCAATGTCTACCTAGTCTTAAGCTCAAGGAAAATTGGCCTACCTACCTACCTAGACCAAGAAAAATTGGCATACATTTTTGGAACTTCTGAAGCTTACAGCCAAGATAATTCGAGGAACCAAACGGACCTTCACACAAAACCATCTAACCCAAATCTAAGAGAGCTTGCATAAGAATAATTCCAGAGATTCCTTTGGAACATTCAAGCAGACACTCAGAAAATACGCTCCACCAAGCCACCACTTCAGAGACTCACATGGCAAACTGGCTTTCAACGACAAGGACACCTGCAACCTTTTAGCTCAGTACTTTAAAAATCTACTCAACTGTGATCCACCCAGCGAAGACTTCGACTATAAACAAACCACAACAAACCCGGACTTGCTGCCCCCTTCATTGGAAGAAGTTGACCAGATCATTCAACTTCTTAAGAATAATAAGGCAGCAGGAGAGGACTCTATCATTGCTGAACTGTTTAAAGGTGCTGGAAGCAATACCCTGGACAAGCTAACCGAGAACATCCAAGACATCTGGGAAACAGAGAAATTACCACCCGATTGGAAATCGGCTCTGATCCATCCGCTTCACAAAAAGGGAGATTTTACTGATCTAAACAACTACCGAGCAAACATACAAAATTCTCTCGAAGGCGTTTCAAACAAGGGCAGAAAATTAGCTGGATAGTCAACTGGGAGAATGTCAGGGAGACTTCAGGAAGACCCGATCCTGTGCTGAACAGATCCTCAATCTAAAATCTGTACTTGCATACTCCAAGATGAGAGGTCCGATGCTACTAGAGAAAAAACAATAAATTGATCGCATGCAAAGTGTGAAATGACCCAAAATATAAGCTAATATTACTCCAAGATGAGAAACCGCAAGGTGGTCGTTACCTTTGTTGATTGTAGGAAGGCCTACGATTCCATTGATAGAGAAACGCTTAAAAAAGTACCGAAGAGGTCTGGTAGAGAAATTAGAAGTCAGAGGGAGCAGAATCCTCAGGAAGATCCTAGGTCCGGTAAAGGAAGATGGGGAATTCCGAAGGCGACATAACTCTGAGCTCTACGAACGTATTAAGAGGCTCTCTGACTTTGTAAGGAAAAGAAGGATAGCTTTCTATGGCCACGTTGCTAGATTGTCTCCAAACCGACTAACCAACTGTCTGTTCACCTTCTGGCAAAACAAGAAGGTTCATACCACTTGATTGACAGAAACCGAGGATATTAAAGAACTGGGAATAAAAGATCTCCAAAACAGATAGTCTGTGAGACGCACCCTGAAGGAACTCAGTGGATTTCAGGAAAAAAGGAAAGGTACCCCCTGGACAAAAGAGAGAAAGGAGTTACACCGGCAGAAGATGCGACAATGCTGGACAAAGATCGAAGCCCAATAGTTGAACAAGCGTGGTCCAAAGTAAACCTATTCTAAAGAAGAAGAAGAACGTAAAATTTGTAGAGGTATCAAAAATCGCGATTTTTTTTAAGCTAGGAAAATACTTCGAAATCGCGAATTTTGACATGGAAATTGGCATATAATACATCAAAAGACGCGAAATTTTGTATAGAACAAAGAACTAATAATCTTTTTCTGTTTCGGTGAAACCTACTCCGAAAGTACCGTACTTTCGGATTTTTGCCCGAAACTTTTTCCAAAATAATCTAAATTTACTGAAATTTTTTTTAAATAATTCTAAATCAAATGCAGATTAAGGCCTAGGCCTCACTGCGGCTAAACCGCCGCGGTTTTTCATCGTGTGATTTTGTGAGTCAAGTAAGCTAATACAATGAACAGTCGTGTCGTCGGCATAATTTACCATTGTATGTTGTGCGATGATCTATTTTTAGTACTAGATAAACCTATGTTAAGTTACGCTAGACACTTAGATATAAACTAGTTAAGATAACCGGCTCAGTGCGAAAGCGGAGAGCCGGCAATGTACGTATTTTACATATCATGCATAAATAAATACGATGCGATGATCGGTATTCGGGGCAGGTCATTACTAAATAATGTGAAGAATAGTGGTCTTATAGTACTACCTTGTGGTATCCCCATAAGTGAAACCCGACCTCACTTGCGGTTTTTTCCCGCGAATAATTTTAATAGCATATTGAGTGCTTCTCGAGCGGTTTCGCGGTTATAGCGGTTACCGCTCGCGGAAAAAACCGTAGTGCGGTCTCGGCCTTAAGCTAGGTATGATAACTTGCAGTTGCGAGGAGAATAAACCTCTTAAACTTTCTCTAGTCCGCGGGCCGGATTCTTCCTTCAACCTGATATTATCAGGCCCTCGTAACAATTTCCAAATTATATTAAACCTGGCCGAGTATATATGACTTCAAGGTCAAATTGGACAAAATTTGCAAACGTTTTTTGAATAAATTTCGTAAAAAAATTCCTTATCTACTAGATAATTGTTTTTGTGTTTGTGTAGTTTTCAATGGGCAAGAATCAAACGGACTTTTCCAGTATTGTAAATTATTAAAACTTGACTTTGCACTTCATATCTACATCTTGTAACTTGAACTATCTCATTAAATTCCCTTCTCAGACGCAATTTAAAATAATTAACGCTAAAAAACCTAAAGAATTCGAGATATTAAACTAGTTGCTAAGTCTAAAACAAACAGAAAATCCAATCTAATCTCTTTACTATGCACTTAGTTTCTTTTCAATTATCATTTTTGAAAATTTTATATTAGCAAATAGTGCGATAAAGAAAATCAGGTGTAAAATGAATGTCATATATGTGATATTATGATATATGTGATATTTCTTTTTTATAATCACTATCACTAGATGTGATATATTCTAATTAGAATCTATAAAAACGCCATTAATATATCTAGCAAATCCAATCTATTTTCTATCCATTTTTGCAAAATTGAAAATTAAGGAAACTAAGTGGATAGAAAATAGATTGGATTTGCTAAATATAATACTGGCTCGATGTACAAATTGAATGTGATAAGATACAAACATATAAAAAATAATATTTCGTTTTCAAACATTCTAATTAAAAACGCCAAACAATTCTTAAATGGACAAAACAAATCTTAACAAAAGGTATTCAGCAAACTCATTTCCGCCAAACAAATCAGCATTAATCCAGCAATTTACAATCACAGATCATACACACATTTTAATTATCCAATTCGCCTTGATTACCATACGACCAAAATAGACAACAAAAATATCAACAACATAAACAGTTTTAATCGGTTATTTAGAGTCTGTCTGTCTCGCTGTGCGAACGCTCACAATACCGAATTAAAAAAAAAACAGGGAATTAGATTTAATGATACTCAACGACGGCCTGGAAGCCGTTTATTGAGTCCGCAGTGTAGCGGACGATTCTCGTCGTGCCGTCAGCTTGCAGGAGTTGGTATTGGCCGCGGACGACGTCTCCATCGCGTGTCTCCTGGTGCTGCTGCTCGTTGCCCGTTTTTGGATCCTCTACTCCATACGAATAAGTGTAATCGGGTTTTGCCTAAATACAACAGAAATTCGATTTATACTAAGGTAAAATCAAGTTATTTTTTATATTTAATCGAATTATTTGACTTATCAAATAATTCGAACAAAACTTATTTGAGTAATTTTGAATCTTAATTATTGTATGATTTTGTATGAATTTCAGCAATATTTCAAGAACAAATTAATTATAAATCTGTGATAATGGCAGAAAGAAATCGGTAGCCTTTTGTTACACTTATAAATATTATTACTATTATTTCTGTGATTTTATTTAAAAGTAGTGGATTGAAATCAACCGTTTTCGTTTAAAACCGTTGGATGAAGTTCAACGAAAATGTATTAAATTTGCAAAGGTTTTGTTATTGCTTTTGCTGTAAATATTGTAATATATTTAAATTTATTTCGGTTGCGAGTTATTTTGCAAGGTGTTGATGTGTTTTCAATTTAAATTTTGTGAAATTTTTTATCTCAATTGAAACTTTGCAATTTCTTATTTTAAAAAATTGTGCTAAAACTTTGCTAACATTTCTAGAAAATCGTGCTGTTTTAATTTGTAGAAATTTCAGGAATATTTCAAGAACAAATTTTGGAAATTAAACCATTCCCGATATTAATTTCAATTTTTAAATTTTATCTTTAAAAAACTTGCTGAAGCCTAAACTTTGTCAACATTCATAGAAAATCGCGCTGATTTCAAATTAGATTTCACAATCTCCTTTTATCAAAACTTGCTCATTTAAACTCAAAAACTTGGAAAACTCACCACAAAATCAACTTTCTGTCCGTGTTCTTGTCCTCGAAAAACCTTCTGAACCTCGCCACTTACCGGCCCAGAAAACTTATGATAAGAACGTCCATGTTCCTCCCCAACAACCAACACCCCAAAAACCTAAAAAACATTTAAAATTAAATGATCAAAAACATAAATAAACAAATCCTTTTACAATGAATTGTACAAGAGAAAGAAACTTCATATTGCAAGGCGCAGTGGACAGACTAAGCAAAATTAAGATTTTCGCCTATTTATATATAAAAATGATTTCAAAATTGATTGTATAACTGCATGGGGATAGAATAAAACCAGACAGAAAGAATCGATTTTATTAAAATAAAATAATGAGATTGCAAAATATTATAATTTCGGGGACAGAAAATCCGCTCTCGGTTTGTTTATTTACGCGGTGTGGAAATTATTTTCGTTTGCGTAAACAAATCTAACCCGAATCTGGTTTATATTAAACGTCGTTTTTTCCTTACTTTGCCTAGATTTTTCCATTCAAACGTTTTAACTCAAACCACAACCGAATGTGTTACGTGGATTGTTGGACACGCATCGACTGCAATTCCTCCGTTTGCCAATGGATCTGCACGAGATGATTTCCTTGTTTCTGCAATAATGAATGCAAATTATATAAATTATTATCTCTTTTACCTACCTCTATTTTATTTCCTTTTTTAAAAAAGTAACTGCATAAAACGGTTTTTTGTTTTGTTTTAAAGAATGGACAGACAAGACTAGACAGACAAGACTATACAGACAAGACTAGACAGACAAGACTAGACAGACAAGACTAGACAGACAAGACTCACTAAACCCTCTATTCCACCTTGGCTTTAGTATGCGCCACCCTGGTATCGCATATTCTGCATTCATTCAGGGTGGGCAGCCCGGACGGTTTACTGAAAAACCGCCCTAGTTGTTGAGACAGACAAGACTAGACAGACAAGACTAGACAGACAAGACTAGACAGACAAGACTAGACAGACAAGACTAGACAGACAAGACTAGACAGACAAGACTAGACAGACAAGACTAGACAGACAAGACTAGACAGACAAGACTAGACAGACAAGACTAGACAGACAAGACTAGACAGACAAGACTAGACAGACAAGACTAGACAGACAAGACTAGACAGACAAGACTAGACAGACAAGACTAGACAGACAAGACTAGACAGACAAGACTAGACAGACAAGACTAGACAGACAAGACTAGACAGACAAGACTAGACAGACAAGACTAGACAGACAAGACTAGACAGACAAGACTAGACAGACAAGACTAGACAGACAAGACTAGACAGACAAGACTAGACAGACAAGACTAGACAGACAAGACTAGACAGACAAGACTAGACAGACAAGACTAGACAGACAAGACTAGACAGACAAGACTAGACAGACAAGACTAGACAGACAAGACTAGACAGACAAGACTAGACAGACAAGACTAGACAGACAAGACTAGACAGACAAGACTAGACAGACAAGACTAGACAGACAAGACTAGACAGACAAGACTAGACAGACAAGACTAGACAGACAAGACTAGACAGACAAGACTAGACAGACAAGACTAGACAGACAAGACTAGACAGACAAGACTAGACAGACAAGACTAGACAGACAAGACTAGACAGACAAGACTAGACAGACAAGACTAGACAGACAAGACTAGACAGACAAGACTAGACAGACAAGACTAGACAGACAAGACTAGACAGACAAGACTAGACAGACAAGACTAGACAGACAAGACTAGACAGACAAGACTAGACAGACAAGACTAGACAGACAAGACTAGACAGACAAGACTAGACAGACAAGACTAGACAGACAAGACTAGACAGACAAGACTAGACAGACAAGACTAGACAGACAAGACTAGACAGACAAGACTAGACAGACAAGACTAGACAGACAAGACTAGACAGACAAGACTAGACAGACAAGACTAGACAGACAAGACTAGACAGACAAGACTAGACAGACAAGACTAGACAGACAAGACTAGACAGACAAGACTAGACAGACAAGACTAGACAGACAAGACTAGACAGACAAGACTAGACAGACAAGACTAGACAGACAAGACTAGACAGACAAGACTAGACAGACAAGACTAGACAGACAAGACTAGACAGACAAGACTAGACAGACAAGACTAGACAGACAAGACTAGACAGACAAGACTAGACAGACAAGACTAGACAGACAAGACTAGACAGACAAGACTAGACAGACAAGACTAGACAGACAAGACTAGACAGACAAGACTAGACAGACAAGACTAGACAGACAAGACTAGACAGACAAGACTAGACAGACAAGACTAGACAGACAAGACTAGACAGACAAGACTAGACAGACAAGACTAGACAGACAAGACTAGACAGACAAGACTAGACAGACAAGACTAGACAGACAAGACTAGACAGACAAGACTAGACAGACAAGACTAGACAGACAAGACTAGACAGACAAGACTAGACAGACAAGACTAGACAGACAAGACTAGACAGACAAGACTAGACAGACAAGACTAGACAGACAAGACTAGACAGACAAGACTAGACAGACAAGACTAGACAGACAAGACTAGACAGACAAGACTAGACAGACAAGACTAGACAGACAAGACTAGACAGACAAGACTAGACAGACAAGACTAGACAGACAAGACTAGACAGACAAGACTAGACAGACAAGACTAGACAGACAAGACTAGACAGACAAGACTAGACAGACAAGACTAGACAGACAAGACTAGACAGACAAGACTAGACAGACAAGACTAGACAGACAAGACTAGACAGACAAGACTAGACAGACAAGACTAGACAGACAAGACTAGACAGACAAGACTAGACAGACAAGACTAGACAGACAAGACTAGACAGACAAGACTAGACAGACAAGACTAGACAGACAAGACTAGACAGACAAGACTAGACAGACAAGACTAGACAGACAAGACTAGACAGACAAGACTAGACAGACAAGACTAGACAGACAAGACTAGACAGACAAGACTAGACAGACAAGACTAGACAGACAAGACTAGACAGACAAGACTAGACAGACAAGACTAGACAGACAAGACTAGACAGACAAGACTAGACAGACAAGACTAGACAGACAAGACTAGACAGACAAGACTAGACAGACAAGACTAGACAGACAAGACTAGACAGACAAGACTAGACAGACAAGACTAGACAGACAAGACTAGACAGACAAGACTAGACAGACAAGACTAGACAGACAAGACTAGACAGACAAGACTAGACAGACAAGACTAGACAGACAAGACTA
Source organism: Phosphuga atrata (assembly GCA_944588485.1). Lineage (NCBI taxonomy): Eukaryota > Metazoa > Arthropoda > Insecta > Coleoptera > Silphidae > Phosphuga > Phosphuga atrata. Next base: position 12,704,380 of record OX155897.1, read on the forward strand.
GACAGACAAGACTAGACAGACAAGACTAGACAGACAAGACTAGACAGACAAGACTAGACAGACAAGACTAGACAGACAAGACTAGACAGACAAGACTAGACAGACAAGACTAGACAGACAAGACTAGACAGACAAGACTAGACAGACAAGACTAGACAGACAAGACTAGACAGACAAGACTAGACAGACAAGACTAGACAGACAAGACTAGACAGACAAGACTAGACAGACAAGACTAGACAGACAAGACTAGACAGACAAGACTAGACAGACAAGACTAGACAGACAAGACTAGACAGACAAGACTAGACAGACAAGACTAGACAGACAAGACTAGACAGACAAGACTAGACAGACAAGACTAGACAGACAAGACTAGACAGACAAGACTAGACAGACAAGACTAGACAGACAAGACTAGACAGACAAGACTAGACAGACAAGACTAGACAGACAAGACTAGACAGACAAGACTAGACAGACAAGACTAGACAGACAAGACTAGACAGACAAGACTAGACAGACAAGACTAGACAGACAAGACTAGACAGACAAGACTAGACAGACAAGACTAGACAGACAAGACTAGACAGACAAGACTAGACAGACAAGACTAGACAGACAAGACTAGACAGACAAGACTAGACAGACAAGACTAGACAGACAAGACTAGACAGACAAGACTAGACAGACAAGACTAGACAGACAAGACTAGACAGACAAGACTAGACAGACAAGACTAGACAGACAAGACTAGACAGACAAGACTAGACAGACAAGACTAGACAGACAAGACTAGACAGACAAGACTAGACAGACAAGACTAGACAGACAAGACTAGACAGACAAGACTAGACAGACAAGACTAGACAGACAAGACTAGACAGACAAGACTAGACAGACAAGACTAGACAGACAAGACTAGACAGACAAGACTAGACAGACAAGACTAGACAGACAAGACTAGACAGACAAGACTAGACAGACAAGACTAGACAGACAAGACTAGACAGACAAGACTAGACAGACAAGACTAGACAGACAAGACTAGACAGACAAGACTAGACAGACAAGACTAGACAGACAAGACTAGACAGACAAGACTAGACAGACAAGACTAGACAGACAAGACTAGACAGACAAGACTAGACAGACAAGACTAGACAGACAAGACTAGACAGACAAGACTAGACAGACAAGACTAGACAGACAAGACTAGACAGACAAGACTAGACAGACAAGACTAGACAGACAAGACTAGACAGACAAGACTAGACAGACAAGACTAGACAGACAAGACTAGACAGACAAGACTAGACAGACAAGACTAGACAGACAAGACTAGACAGACAAGACTAGACAGACAAGACTAGACAGACAAGACTAGACAGACAAGACTAGACAGACAAGACTAGACAGACAAGACTAGACAGACAAGACTAGACAGACAAGACTAGACAGACAAGACTAGACAGACAAGACTAGACAGACAAGACTAGACAGACAAGACTAGACAGACAAGACTAGACAGACAAGACTAGACAGACAAGACTAGACAGACAAGACTAGACAGACAAGACTAGACAGACAAGACTAGACAGACAAGACTAGACAGACAAGACTAGACAGACAAGACTAGACAGACAAGACTAGACAGACAAGACTAGACAGACAAGACTAGACAGACAAGACTAGACAGACAAGACTAGACAGACAAGACTAGACAGACAAGACTAGACAGACAAGACTAGACAGACAAGACTAGACAGACAAGACTAGACAGACAAGACTAGACAGACAAGACTAGACAGACAAGACTAGACAGACAAGACTAGACAGACAAGACTAGACAGACAAGACTAGACAGACAAGACTAGACAGACAAGACTAGACAGACAAGACTAGACAGACAAGACTAGACAGACAAGACTAGACAGACAAGACTAGACAGACAAGACTAGACAGACAAGACTAGACAGACAAGACTAGACAGACAAGACTAGACAGACAAGACTAGACAGACAAGACTAGACAGACAAGACTAGACAGACAAGACTAGACAGACAAGACTAGACAGACAAGACTAGACAGACAAGACTAGACAGACAAGACTAGACAGACAAGACTAGACAGACAAGACTAGACAGACAAGACTAGACAGACAAGACTAGACAGACAAGACTAGACAGACAAGACTAGACAGACAAGACTAGACAGACAAGACTAGACAGACAAGACTAGACAGACAAGACTAGACAGACAAGACTAGACAGACAAGACTAGACAGACAAGACTAGACAGACAAGACTAGACAGACAAGACTAGACAGACAAGACTAGACAGACAAGACTAGACAGACAAGACTAGACAGACAAGACTAGACAGACAAGACTAGACAGACAAGACTAGACAGACAAGACTAGACAGACAAGACTAGACAGACAAGACTAGACAGACAAGACTAGACAGACAAGACTAGACAGACAAGACTAGACAGACAAGACTAGACAGACAAGACTAGACAGACAAGACTAGACAGACAAGACTAGACAGACAAGACTAGACAGACAAGACTAGACAGACAAGACTAGACAGACAAGACTAGACAGACAAGACTAGACAGACAAGACTAGACAGACAAGACTAGACAGACAAGACTAGACAGACAAGACTAGACAGACAAGACTAGACAGACAAGACTAGACAGACAAGACTAGACAGACAAGACTAGACAGACAAGACTAGACAGACAAGACTAGACAGACAAGACTAGACAGACAAGACTAGACAGACAAGACTAGACAGACAAGACTAGACAGACAAGACTAGACAGACAAGACTAGACAGACAAGACTAGACAGACAAGACTAGACAGACAAGACTAGACAGACAAGACTAGACAGACAAGACTAGACAGACAAGACTAGACAGACAAGACTAGACAGACAAGACTAGACAGACAAGACTAGACAGACAAGACTAGACAGACAAGACTAGACAGACAAGACTAGACAGACAAGACTAGACAGACAAGACTAGTCAGACAAGACTAGACAGACAAGACTAGACAGACAAGACAGACAAGACTAGACAGACAAGACTAGACAGACAAGACTAGACAGACAAGACTAGACAGACAAGACTAGACAGACAAGACTAGGCAGACAAGACTAGACAGACAAGACTAGACAGACCTTTTTTCGATGATTTTTGACATGGTGTCCCAGTCTTTCATAGACTTCAAGAGTAGATCCATCATATATTTTGGGTAGTTTTATGGAATTTAGTTCTAGCCGCTCATTATCCCATCTAGTATATCGTGTGTCACGCAGTCCAGTTCACCGCAGTTAAGGCATTCTGTGTCAGATGCCCTCCGGATGTTATGGAGATAATCTGTAAAGCATCCGTGACTCGTGATGACTTTGGTTAGGAGGTATGATACTTTTCCATACCTGCGACTAGCCCACGTTGCTATGACCGGGATGACGATTTTTGTCCACTGGCCCTTTACTGCGCCTCAGTTTATTGCTGGCCTCTTTTCTTGCAATTTTGTTTTTTCCTGCTTCATATAGGTCTTTCCTGTACATCGCTTGTAGCTCAATCGGAGCGATGAGAACTGCGTCAGATACCGTTTTGTAAGCACTGCATATACGTGGGGCCATTTTCCTTTGAACTGTTGCTAATTTGGCTATTTTTACCTTATTTAATGCTTCTAACCATATGGGAGCACCATATGGCATGGCGAACTGCACGACAGTGCTTAATGCAGGCGTCAGGTTGAGGGGCTGAGTTGACAACCAGCCAATAATCTGCTCAATTGCTAGGTTAGCTCTGACCATAATACCCCTTTCTGTTTTTCTAATTATGGTGAGAGCGAGGGCATCTGCGAAACCGATAATGTCAACTCACTCGGAGAGTTGCTGCTTAAGGACGCCGTCGTAGAGTATGTTTCATAGTGTAGCGCCCATAGTGGAACCTTGTGAAACACCGCTGGTGACGTTGAAGGGTCGAGAAGCGTCTGTTGACTACGTTTGCTACTTCCAGGTCCTCAGACATTGGGCATGAGCTTCTCAAGTGCGGCTGTCATTTTCATTCCTCTCTCTAACGCGTTTTGAATGTGTTTAGTCAAGGATAGACTTATATTTTATGTTCACGTCCGTCACTTTAAGAGAAATAACGCGTCCTAACGGCCCAGTTTCCTATAACCCGTCAGGACAGCTTCGATATTTTCCGGCGCCAGGTTGCAGTCTCTCAACCTGGCGCCGGAAAAAATCGAAGCTGTCTACCTAGTTGACTACCAGTCAATAATCTAAAATTGATAGGTTAGCTCTGGCCGACGCCCATGTCAACTTGAAATGCGTCCTAACGGCACAGTTTCCTATAACCCGTCAGCAGGACAGCCTCGATATTTTCCGGCGCCAGGTTGAGAGACGTTGAGAGACGAACCAGGTTGAGGTTTTGAAAAAAATCGAAGCTGTTTACCTAGTTGACTACCAGTCAATAATCTAAGATTGATAGGTTAGCTCGACACCCATGTCAACTCCCTCGTAAAGTTTCAGCTTGAGAACACCGTTGTAGAGTATGTTCCATACTGTAGGGCCTATAGTGGAACCTTGTGGAACAACGCTGGTGATGAGAAGCGTCTTCCTTATTGAGCACTAACTTGGCCTGCTATAGTTCGTCTGGGAAGGAACCAGTCAGTAGGCACCTGTTAAATATTGCAAATATCAAGGCTGGAAAGTTTTGTGTCATTAGTTTTATGGCGAGATCCCTCAAGAATGGAACGAGAGCATAATATGACCGGTATACAAAAAACGCGATAGGATGACATGCTCAAACCACAGACGAGTATCACTGATGTGCAACGGATACAAAATATTCACCACCATAATTGACAATAGACTCAAGCATTTTGCCTCAAATATAATAGGAGAGTACCAAGCAAGTTTTAGACCTGGAAGATCGACAGTAGACCAAATACACAACATCAAACGTACTCTCAGAAAAGCCTGGAAACACCATGTCGACGTACAAAATGTGTTCGTCGATTTCAAACATGCATACGACTATATAAACAGAGACGAGCTATACGTGATTCTGACAGAACTGGGTAAACCAGAAAATCTGGTAAGACTTGTCCAACTCACCATGTCAGAATGCACCGCACAGGTGCGGGTGCAGGGTGCAGGTGCAGGGAAAGCTTTACATGTGGACAAGGACTGAAACAAGGCGATGGACTGGCACCGACGCTGTTCAACCTCGCCCTGGAGCATGTAATAAGAAAGACTGGAATAGGGAGAGACAACTCGCCAATAAACAAATCCGTACAACTCGCAGCATACGCGGATGATATTGACATAATGGGACACACAAAACGAGCCACGGAGGAAGCTTATATAGCACTAAAATCAGCAGCCCAAACAATCGGCCTCTAAATCAACATCGAAAAAACAGAGACGCTAGTGTGAATGTCAAACATCAAATATCAATAGCAAAGGCCTGGAAGACGCAGAAATTAGACAAAAATTAAGGTGTACAAAACAATCATCCGACCGGGTAAGGAACGAAGAAAAAACCTACGCGTTCGAGAGGAAAATATTAAGAAGGATCCTAGGATCTGTTCGGTAAAATGAAGAATATAGGAGGCGATATAACAAGGAAGTACTTATATCAGGCCCTTAAATACCAACCAGTGTCGATATACGTGAAACTGCAGCGCCTCCGGTGGGCAGGTCACATTATAAGAATGCCAGATGGTAGAATGTCCAAAAGAATCCTGAACGGCCGAATGGAGGGGAAGAGGCCGATAGGAAGACCAAGAAAAAGATGGGAGGATGAAGTAGACCAGGACGCCAGAGGAATCCTTAAACTACGAAGATCGTTCTTCTTCGATAAACAGCGGGGTATTAGAAACGAAGGGTCGTTCCCAGGTTGGATTATGGTGGCTTGGAAATAATGTTCCGTAAAATAATGTAATCTGTAGTTGTGGGTTGGAATGATGGATTCTGAGGCTTTTTGTAGCTGATACTATCAGCCTATCAGGCTGATAGGCTTGACTAGCTGATATACTGATAGGCTTGTCCCCATGTATCCTCGTCTATGCTTTTACACAAGTTTTCCCAATGTGATTTCTTTGATAAATTGATTTCCGTTCGGAGCTGCGTTTGCGTACTCTTGTTTCAGATCTTAAGCTTTATCTAGGTCTTTGGTTCTGTTGACTAGCCGATGGTATCTCCTTCTTGCGGCAACACAGGTGGTTCTTACCTTCGCAATGGTATCATTCCACCAGCACACCCGTTTTCTCGTGGCATTACACCGTTTTGGGCGTGGAGTCTTAGCATGCTTTGCTGAGGGCTTCGATTAATGACTCTATGGAGTTGATTTTTGGATTATTTAGTTCTTTCATTGTGCTGTTGTTAAATTTTTCTACATTTTTCTGATTGACTCTTCAACGTTTCTTCGCCAAGTATCTATTTTGCGCATTTTCAGGTAGACACGACTAGACAGATAAGATTAGACAGACACGACTAGACAGACAAGACTAGATAGACAAGCCGATATTGACAAGATTAGCCAGATAAGACTAGACGGGCAAGACGAGACAGACAAGACTAGAGAGACAAGACTACACAGACAAGACTATACAAACAAGACCAGACAGACAGAACTTAAAAATTAGAAATTTCAAAAATTAAATAGCAAAATTTCATAATTTTTAATATTAAATCTGCATTAAAAACTGCTTGAATTTATCATACAAATTGATTATCCACTTCCTCCTGCTGATAAAGTAACACATTTTGCGCTGATTCACATTTCGCGTTAAGATTCCGCTTATCTGTTCGGAGTGTCTTATCAATCGGATGTGTAAATAAACTTGCGAAATCCGTCCAAGGAAACTTCTTTCTTTGTTGTTATCACATACAGTGCGATAACAATTTCATAAAATTTACGCATTTGTTATGCCATTTTATCCAATGCGATTAATTATGTATTAATCATCGATTATTGCGAATTTATTAATAATAGATCGGGAAAAACCAAATTTAAATTTGATAAATTCATAAATTTATTCTTTTAATGAAATCATTGCAATTGTAATTTGAAGATATCACAATTTTCTAAAATTAATATTCAAATTTGAATTTTTCAAGTCATGAATTCATGATTTCATGATTTCAAGTCATGAATTTGTTATTGAAATGTACCTTTATTCATTGCTAATTTATTTGAAAATATCGCGATTTTCTAATGGTATATTAAAGGACGAGTTCAATAAGCGCGATTTTACAGGACGCGTCCAAGTCTGGAAAACGACGTGCGAAGCGAGGAGTTTTTCTAATGGACAAGTGCTGAAAAACGCCTTATGAACGAGTTTTTTATAGTATTTTTTATGCCATTTTGCCCTTTTATGCCATTTCTAATAAAAATGCCCTTTTTATGCCCTTTTATGCCATTTCTAAATAAAAAAATCGCCGATACATATTGAGAAAATTGTATCGCACTCGACGAGCCATAACCGCACGCATATGAGTACTGTTATGAATCCATTACAGACGCAAAATAGAAAAAAATATTTACAAAGTTGCTTTTCAAAATTCAGGTTTCTCAAAGATGCGCAAAATTTCAGTTGAAATGTACTAATTTGCAAAATAAATGATTTTTTTCTTGAAAAATTCCTGAAATTCTTACAAATTTAATTCGATAACGTCACGAATTAAAACAAAGTTTCCGCTCAAAATTCATGTTTCCCAAAAATAAAAATGATAAATTTTGAAACCAAACCTGAAAAAATTGAAAACAAATTTTGAATATTCAAATTTGCGAAGTAAATTAATTTGTTATTAATATTCTTGAAATTCTTGCCAATTTATACTAAATTTCAATTTCAAATTTTTCAAAAATAAAATTGTTAAATTTGAAAATTAAAATTTTTAACGTTTTAAGGCCGATTCTCATATACGCGACACTCAGCTACGAGACGTCAAGCGACATCGCCTGTCAAATAATGATTACATTGTTTTAAATGGGCATGTTCTCACTATGGCTACGCGACGTGCCCATTTAAAACAATGTTATTATTATTTACTAGGCGATGTCGCACGACGTCGCGTAGCTGAGTGTCGCGCTTATGTGAATCGACCTTTGATTTGTAAAATAAATGAATTTCAATAAATGAATAACTAAATTGAAATAAATGAATAAATAATTTAAAAACATCGCGAGTTTTCCAAAAATATTAAAAAGTTTCTGCGCAAAATTCAAGAGCTATAAAACTTAAAAATTGAAATGATATTTGGAATATAATAATTTAAAAAATTACTCAATTTCTAATCCAAATGTTCCCAATATTCTTGCAAAACGAATTTAGAAATATTCTAAGTTTAAATTTAAACCAAGAAGCAGTCATAATTTTTCAAAGAGATTCTCAGATGGCGCCACTAAATATTTTTTTAAAAATAAATTAAAATTCAGTTTAAAACTACTTTAGTCAATGTAAAAATAAATTAAATATATCTTAATGCTAATTATGTGATTTATTCAATTTTCTGATTTCATTAAATAGAAGTTATGAAATTTTTAAATCGTTCCTGAAGTTACTTACAAAGCAAAAAACAGATGTTTCCGTGGCTGGCTTCAGTTAGTTTAGTTTGTCAAAAGAATCACTTGTCTGTTTTCGTCGAGGGAATTAAAGGAAATTTTCCACGGAATTAGAGAACCAAAAGGCAAATGAAAGGGTGTAAAATGTGAAACAAAATACCTGGTGGAAAATTTCCCAGCAATTAAAAAAAATCGTTGAAAACGGACCGGGTGAGTGAAAAATTCACAAAAAAAGGAAAAACAATTTTTGGTTACTAAGAAATTGTTTATCTTTGCAGAGTTGCATTTGTTAGCACTTTTTTACCACACTGACCACTTTGTTTTTCTTAGAAACAGCTGGTTGCTTACACCTACATATTTCAACAACACAAATAAAACCATGTCGACACACTTCTAATTTACTAATTTCAACATTTAATTCATTCTACATTATATAAACACCCCTTTAGCTAAAGAAATTTCAATAATAACAAGTCTTTTTAGGCTACAATTTAGGGCTCCAACACACCTCAGATATGGCTCCAATGCATCACAGACACAAATCCACCCACCATGCAGAAAATTAACTTTGAGCAGTGGAAACATTTCAAGTGGAGGAGTGTAAAATGTGAAAAGTATCAAAAAGAAATTGCAGGAAAATAATAATTTGTCCTCCTCCCCTGAATCAAACCAAAATTATGAACATGGAGAAGCTAAACATCCCGCTATTGGGAATCCACACATACAAAAGGAAACGGAGCAGGGTGATTCAACTAATAAAAAACATGTTTCCAATCAGACTGTGTTCCATAAGACTTATCGGCTTGAAAAGTCTCATCCTGGCAGTTATGATCGTTCTGCTATTCGTATTACCAATGTATTTCTATTACCTCTCCCAGTTTCACAAATACATAGGCATCAATTACAGGTAACTATCACATTTATATACAAACTTTTAGAATCCCCAAATTCAAAATAAGACAATCAGAATATTTATTATGAACTTCTAAGTTATTAGGTATTTTTAATATTGGTTATTACAGATTTCAAAGGAATACTAGACCGACACCAAACATTAGATGTAACATATTGAATGGTTTGAGGCCGCCACAGAATCACGATCATAAAACAGAAGCTCGGCTGCGCAGTGATCCGAAAGTTCTTGTCTTTGTTGAGACGATGTACTCCAAGTTGGGCAAAGATATTGCAGAGCTTTTGGTTCACACGAGGATCAAGTATAAGATGGAGGTGTCGGGAAAGAGCCTGCCGGTGCTGACCAGTCTGGATAAGGGGAAATATGGTGTAATCGTGTTCGAGAACTTCAACAAGTATTTGCAGATGGACAAGTGGAACCGGGAGCTTTTGGATAAGTATTGTCGGGAGTATTTCGTGGGGATCATAGGGTTTATTAATCCAAATGAGGAGACTCTGGTCGGGGCTGAATTGAAGGGATTTCCTATTTTTATTCACACAAATTTACAATTAAAGGTAATTTTGTTTTGAATTATGCAATAATTCACTATTTACTGATTTCTATTTCATTTTGACCTTCAAATTTATTTCGATAAACTAGTAAAACTTTGTTTACATATTAGCTAAAACTTGCTAAATATTTACTGAACAATTCTCAATGTTTAATGTAATATTTGTTTGTTATTTAGGATGCTGCGTTAAATGCGGCGTCTCAGATCCTCCGTTTGACCCGGCCAGGTGAAACCGTTTGGGGTAACCTGCCTGGAGACGACTGGACCATTTTCCAAGTGAACCACAGTACCTACGAGGCCCTCGAATGGGCCCACAAGGTAGACGCGTACGGCTCGATAAAAACCCCACTGCCAACGATAGTCCAAGACCATGGTCTCTTTGACAACATCCAAAGAGTTATTTTCGGTTCAGGGCTTAAATTCTGGTTGCACCGTTTGCTCTTCCTCGATTCCCTCTCGTATCTGAGCCACGGACAACTCAGCCTTTCACTGGAACGACAGTTTTTAATCGATATCGATGATATCTTTGTTGGGGATCGCGGTACGAGAATTCGGCCAGAGGATGTTAAAGCTATGTTGGCTACACAGGAACGGATAAGGGGGATGGTTCCTGGGTTTAAATTCAACCTCGGGTTCTCGGGAAAGTATTACCAGCACGGCGATCCTGAGGAGGATAAAGGGGACGATTTAATATTGGAGAACGTCGATAAGTTTATGTGGTTCACTCATATGTGGAACCATCAGCAGCCGCATTTGTACGACAACGAGACGCAGCTGACGGACGATATGATATTAAATAAGAATTTTGCCAAAGAAAAGGGGATTCCGATTGATTCGGGGTATTCCGTGTCTCCACATCACTCTGGAGTTTATCCAGCTCACGAGTTACTTTACATCGCTTGGAAGAAGATTTGGAATATTAGGGTTACTTCCACAGAAGAATATCCTCATTTAAGACCAGCCAGGTAAAAAAATCGATGAAGAAAGTAAAGAGTTGGTTCTAAATTTTTGTTTTAATTCAGGCTTAGAAGAGGATTTATTCATCGGAATATAATGGTTCTACCGAGACAGACGTGTGGATTATTTACGCACACTATGTACATTGATAAGTATCCAGGGGGGCGGTATAAATTAGACGAATCGATCCAAGGCGGAGAACTTTTCCAGACAATCGTGTACAATCCAGTAGGTCTAACTTATTGAATAATTAAAGTATTTATTTATTCGTTATTTCACAGATCAATATTTTTATGACGCACATGTCCAATTACGGTAACGATCGCCTTGCGCTTTACACCTTCGAATCCGTAATCAAGTTCCTGCAATGTTGGACCAATATCAAACTGTCTTCAGCGCCCCCTTTGCAGCTAGCCGAAGCGTATTTCAAATTGTATCCGGAAGAAACGGACCCAATTTGGGGCGTAAGATGAATTCAAACTTCCCCAGTTTATTTATTTAATCAGTTGTATTTATTCAGAACCCTTGTGATGATCCCAGGCATCAAAAGATTTGGTCTCGCAACAAATCCTGCGACTCGCTCCCGAAATTCTTGGTAATAGGTCCACAAAAAACGGGAACAACCGCCCTGTACACTTTCTTATCCTTACACCCTTCCATAGCCAGCAACCTCCCGAGTCCGGACACCTTCGAAGAAATCCAATTCTTCAACGCTAACAACTACTACAAGGGCCTCGACTGGTACATGAAGTTCTTCCCGCTCGACACGAACTCCTCCCGGTATCTCTTCGAAAAGAGCGCCACTTACTTCGATGGAGATTTAGTCCCCAAACGCGTCCATGCTCTTCTACCCCACACCAAACTCGTAACAATACTAATATCTCCTGCGAAACGCGCGTATTCCTGGTATCAGCACATTAAGGCGCATAAGGATACCATCGCGAACAATTACAGCTTCCATCAGGTGATCACAGCGAGCGACACGGCGCCGAAACCGCTGCGAGAGCTGCGGAATCGCTGCTTGAATCCCGGAAAGTACTCTCAGCACTTGGAACGGTGGCTGACGTACTTCCCGCCGCAACAGCTGCACATCATCGACGGCGAGATTTTGAAATCGAATCCGATCGAGGTGATGGATGAGCTGCAGAAATTCTTGAAAATAACACCGCAGATCAATTATACGAGTCATTTAAGGTGAAATAAATCTATTGGCGTAATTTTAAAGTATAGGTTCGTACCGACGAGAGAATGCAATGCAATATCATTGTTCTCCGTATACCCCCACTTTGTTTCGAGTGCGCGGTTTTTAGTTTCGTATGTTTTAGTGTCCGTATTTGAAAAACTGACGCATATTTCTTAACTCAATCTAATTTGCGCGTACTTCGGCGTGTCTCTTGTCCCTCATACCTCGGCGCAGTACAGCGCTGTATACTCTCGTCGGTACGAGTATAGCCTATCAAATTTGTTGATCAACTTTTGCTTCAGTTTGAATTATTAAAACAATATTTGAACTTTACAGGTTTGATGTAAATAAGGGTTATTACTGCCAAATAGTCCATGGAGATAGAACGAAATGCCTCGGTCGAAGCAAAGGTCGTTCATACCCACCGATGGAAGAAAAAACCCTGAAAATCCTGCAGCGGTACTACCTGAGCCATAACACAGCCCTAGTAAAACTACTCAAACGAATCGGCATGCGAAATATTCCACAGTGGTTACAAGATGATCTGACCGACTCACCGACATGAAAACCTCAATGAAAAGTTTAGGTCATTTCCGGTAACAGTATTAGATTTTAACATCTGGTACTTATTTTTGGTGGAACTAGTTTACAAAGGAAAAAAGTCAATATTATTAATTATGGTTTTGTAAATTTGTTGTGTATAGATTCTGAGTGTTTGTTGGATGAATGTTTTAATTTTATTTTCGGCGTGTTTCTAAAGATTGTTTCCAAAAGGGAAAATCTAATGTTGAGATTATATAGAGAAAAATTATTGGTAGCTAAAAAAGAAAATGAGTTTGTTAATTAGATAAGGAGATATCTACATGTGATCTATTCTTTTTACGATTATTTTAAATATTTATTTTAATTTGTATATTTACAAGTAATTTGGATGTAGATATTTTTAAATTTCAGATCGATGTTAGAAATGCATCGTCGGCGAAATTTTTGTTTGTTTGGACAAAAATCAATCTGGAATTAATCTTTTTAAATAATTTATTCGTGTAAATAATTCTAATGTTTGTGTTGTTAGGTCCATTTTATAATTGGGGTCCAATTACCGTTATTTGGTATTTCGACATATCAAACTGAATTTTTTAAATGTTTTTTATGTTGTAGCCATTACCAAAGTCTTTGAATATTTTTATATATTTTCTTTATAGCGTGTTGTTGGATATGAGCTTTATAGATTTCAATGTTTTCCTTTTTTGACAAAACAATAACTAGAGACTTTTAAAACCATTTTTTATACTAATTTAGTCAAGGTAATTTTAAACTAGATTTGTTTTTAAATTTAAACACGACAAAATCTAAATAATTTATTTAATCTTTTCGTAATTTATTGAAATCATTTTAATTATGTGAAGCAATATGTTTGTTAGTATTTGTAGTTACCTAATTGAGTGGTGCAAATGTCTAAATGTGTACATAGGTATATATATTTCTCACACTCACTGTCATATAGCCTTTAACAAAACAACAAACCAGAACAAATTTTTTAAGATGAAACTTACATTTAACAATATCACGTCTGAATTAATAATTAAACATTACTTAAGTCACGTTTTAAAGTAAATTTACAATTTTTTCTTCAAGGGATTACACCACCATGACGCTCCGAAAAATATATGGGCCGTTTATTTTAAAATTTGTGTAAGTCCATTTAAAAAAAATGATATTTTGATCAATTTATGCTTAATTTAGTGTAAAATTTTTATTTATAACTAATTAGTATTTAATATCTTTAAAAATGTTAATGTTTTGTTCAATTTAAAATTGGCCAATATAGGAAATTGTGTAGCTGCTAATATGTTAAACTTTAATTTTCTCGAAACAACAAATAATAGACTTGCACCACTTTCAAAATAAACGGTCCATATATAAAAATAACTTTTTATCTAGAATAAGAGAAAAATAAGATATTAAAGATAAAAACATAAATTGGTTTTAAATGTTTTGGAATTGTTGCGTTTGAAGATTTATGTATTAAGAATGAAACACTTGGGTCTTTACTTCAAAGATTATATTTGTAATATAAATGTATACATTTCGTTAACTAAGTTAATATCTAGATAACATTAGAAAATTAGTTATACTAACGATGTTAACATAGTTAACGAAATATATACATTTTACAAATATAATCTTTGAAGAAAAGACCCAAGTGTTTCATTTTTAATTGATTTTAAGTTTCAAATTTATTGTATAAATACAACATATAAACTTTTTGTTTGTATTTATATAATAAATTTGAAACTTGAAAACCATTTATGTTTTTATCTTTAATATTGAAATGAAGTTTCAATAAGTTACTCCACAATCAATTATAATTAGTTAAGTAATTTATCAATTTAAAAACAATTTTCTTTTTCTGGTTTGTTGTTTTGTAAATTTTCATTTTTTATCATCTTTTGTTTTATATTTTGTGTGCCATTCCATTTATTGAATTATTTTGCGAACGTAAAATTACAAATTTGTGTAAATATATGTATAAAAAAAAAACTAATAAGTTGAAAAGATAATTTGAACGTTTTAAGAAAATGAGAGGCGGATTAAGCACAGTGACAATAAATTGAAGGGAAAAAAACAAATTTATTCCTAAAACAAAATTAGTAAAAAGTTTTAAATTAGTTCACAGATAATATAACATTGTTTTTATTTTGTCCAAGAAACTTTCGGTATATCGAAGTGCTCTGTCAGGCTATCTAGGTGTTGATTAAATTTCTCTACTCTCTCTTTGTGGGTCATATTTGCCTTCTCCAATATCCTTTTTGTTTGCTAAAAACATAAAAAACAGTCCTGTTAAAGTTTTGTTCATTATTTATATGGGGTGTGTTAGAACTCCACCTACAAACTTTCAAGGGTGATCCTTTGATCCAAAATAAGCATAAAACTTTATTAACCGTATTAAGGGGTCAACAACACTTAGTTTGCCAGATATTCGACTAAAAAACGGAAGAACAATTCCGTTAAAGAAAGACGGATAATAATGTGAAATGATAAGGGCGAAATGTAGCCTGAATATATCCAACCTTTTCGTAGCTCTATAAAATTAAATCTTATTAAAACTACAAACCAATCACATGTTGAAACAGCTACTTCCCTGGCTAATGACACACAGGATATAGAATTAAACAACAGGTATCTGCATGTTATTACCAGACCCCAGTACATTTTCATGTCCCTAAACGAGTACTAGATAAATAACATTGTTCTTAAGATCTTTTCTTTCTATTTAATTTATGTGAATTGCCATCTGCAGAAGTGTTTCCAGATTTATCTCTCTGCATCAAGATCAGGAAATAACAACACCACAAGAAAGCATCGTCAACCAAGGATCTGAAGAGTTTGTAGACATTACTATCAGAGAAATCGAGCTAGCCTTGTCGAAAACAACAAATCGCGGGATGAAGACAAAATAGTTAAAGAAGCAATACAAGCAGGAGGCACGTTTCTGGTGAAGAAAATACGAACACTATATAACCTCTGTCTACAGGATAGCACAATTCCAGACAAGTGGCGCAACGCAATTACCCCCATACATCTGCTCAAATACTGCAGAGCATTGCTCCACAAGAGACAAATGTATCTTGGGACCCACTGCTTGAACGCACAGAAGTTGCAGTGCTTGAATCCCACGCAGATCCTGAAATTCCTAAATGAATCAGGACTAGAAGAGGCGCTCTAAATGGGTAAGTATACCAACGTTTAGAGGAAGGGGGTGGGGTACAATAGATCTACGAAGGTCGCAGTACAAGTCGTCACCACCAATACTACAATCTACAATGCAATTACCACCCTGCTCCACAAAAAGGGGGTCAAGGCCGACTTACAAAACTACCGCCCCATAACACTTTTGAGCCAACTCTACAACCTATTCACGAAAGTAATAACATCAAGATTAGAGAATAAATTAGATTTTTACCAACCAAACAAACAAGCTGGATTCCGCCCTGGGTTTGGTACAAACGACCTTTTGCAAAACTTCAAGGTCCTAATCGAAAAGTCAGTGGAGAACAACAGACCACTGGTCCTTGCATTTGTGGACTTCCACAAAGCTTTTGATACTGTAGATCTTAACGCCATCATGGACGCCTTGATAGAGTGTTGCATTAACTACCGATACTAATCTATAAAATCTAATGTATAACATAACCAGCATGCCACAATATCTGTAAAGTTACACGAAATCACCAACCCCATTGAATGTGGAAGAGGAATAAGACAGGGGGATACCATGTCCCAAAAACTATTTATAACGGTCCTACAGTATGCCCTCAACAAGCTAAATTGGGAAACAAGAGGGAAAATATTAGGCACAATCTTCAAAGGGATATGCGACAACGGTACATGGCAACGTAGCTACAATTTTGAACTGCAACACTTGAACAACTAAAAAAAGCAACTTGAGCAACTAAAAAAAGCACGAAGAATCCCGACATCGCAAGCTGAGTCAAAATAATGCGGTTACAATGGGCAGGACATGTAGCAAGAGCCCCGGAAAACAGCGTACCAAAGAGGCTATTAGACGCCCAACTACCGGGAGGACAAAAAGAGACAGGCCAAAACTCAGATGGGAAGATGGAGTAGCAGACGAGGTATCAAAGTTAGGACTTTGAGGCTGGAGAGGACTAGCACAAAACTAGGACGAATGGAGGAAGACACTTTGAGAGACCAGGGCCCGCACAGGGCTGTAGCGCCACAGATGATGATGAAAGTGTTGGTAAAGCGTATTTGACGCTATATGTATTAAGAGTATTATACTTATTTTGCATCATAGAATTGGCCCTGAAAGTTTGTCGCTAGAGTTCTGACACAGCCTGCATATCTAAATCTATTTTATTTATATATCTAAATCAGGGTTGGGCAAATCTTCTATCTCTCGGGCCACATCCCGTGATGAAAATTTGACCGCGGGCCGCATTAAATAATTTTCTATTTAGTTATTTGTATACCCGATCGTTGCATCTATACAAGCCTAGACACAATAATATTCTAGTGTTTTACTCAAAGAAGCGAACAGTATATATCAGGGTTGTCCAACTGCAAGTGCCCCAAGGGCCGCTTTAAAAAAAATGCGGTTTGGAGGGACGCATTATAAAATACTACAGCCCACTTGGACAGCCCTGATATACACTGCTTGTTAAACGATATATTTTTAGAATATATGCCCGTAAATGTGCAGTGCCTATGAAATAGTGGCAGCTAGATAATAAAGTAAACATCAGGCCTGGTAAACATAAAAACATGTCACAGACTTTCTGTATTTTTTATAGCTGTGTTTATTTTAGAAGGCGAATCACAAAATCAACGTTTTTATTGGAAATAGATATTTTCTTAATTAAAGTAATTTATAAAATGCTTTGCGGGTCGCATAAAATGTCAACGGGGGCCACATGCGGCCCACGGGCCCCTATTTGCCCAGGCCTGATCTAAATTATACTTCACAGTTAGGTTTTTATATAAACCTTGTCAGACAAGACTTGACAGCTAAAACTTTGTAATATAAACCTTTATAGAACAAACAACAGTTAGATGTTTGTAGTATGAACCTTGAGACACAAAACTTGACAAGAAAAACTTTGTAAGATAAGCCTTGATATACAAAACTTGACCTAATTTAAAACACCTAACCACCTGACATACGTCTCTTAGACCCAAAGTAGCAATAATTTTCTCACCGGAGACTTATGGTAGGTGGTTAAGGGCTAATAGAACAAACTTGGCAGTTAGATCTTTGTAATATAAACCTTGAGAGGCAAAACATGACAACTAAAACTTAATAAGATAAACACCTCAATAGACTATAACCAGTTTAACTCTTCTTACATTTTTCTCCTGCATTTTTTGGAAAGCCATCTCGGCTTTTGTTCTCTTTAATTCCGCCTTTTTACTGCTCTCCTGCAGACTCATCTCCGCCGCTTTCGTCACCTGCTCCATCATTTCCTTCTTCTTTTTTTTCTTCTTCTTGATCCCCGAATCCACCTTCAAGTTCAGCTTGCCCCTCGCCACATGAGCGTACGGATCATCCCCCATCTAAAAACAACACAAACAATAAAATTGTTGACGCTTGAAATTAAGCTGAAAAAATTTGCATAATTGGATGATTATACATTAGATAAATCACATTATAGAGGCGGTCTTGGTGTAGTGGGCAAGACATCAGATTACTATGCCATAGGTCCTGGGTTCAAATCCTGGTACGAAAATAAATATAAGACACTGTCCTTTGCATGGCTCTGGCAAAACCATAGCGGTAAAAATCTGCCTAAAAATAGTGGCTCGCCACCGACTTTAAAAACGGTAAGGGCCAATATAATCTATACCAGTGGTATGCAAACTATTTTCAATTGCGATCCAACATTTTCTGTAAAATTTTACCGCGACCCCAGGATGGAAGTAATGTGAACATTGTAATTCCCAAACAGTTCTACCAACATCTCCACAAAAGTTGAAACAAATCCCCAAATTAGTTTTTGAGAAAATTAAGTTTGAAAATTTCAATGTTTACAAATTTGATTCAAAGTGGAATTTACAAAAAACTGCAATATTTGCTGAAATAAATATTAAAATATTGGGAAAATTTGCATAATATTCCGGAACAGTTCCACCAACATCTCCACAAAAGTTGAAACAAATCCCTAAATTAGTTTTTGAGAAAAAAAATTCAAAATTTTAACGTTTACAAATCTGATTTTCAAGGTGGAATTTACAAAAAACTGAAATATTTGCTGAAATAAATATTAAAATATTGGGAAAATTTGCCAAATATTCCGGAACAGTTCTACCAACATCTCCACAAAATTTGAAACAAATCCCCAAATTAGTTTTTGAGAAAATTAATTTTGAAAATTTCAATGTTTACAAATTTGATTTTTAAAGTGGCATTTACAAAAAACTGCAATATTTGCTGAAATAAATGTTAAAAAAAAACCGGCCAAGTGCGAGTTGTGATTCGCGCACCGAGGGTTCCATACAAACTTGTAAGTAAGGTATCTTTTTTTAAACTTATAGAAAGAAAACTTTATTTTAGTTTCACTTATTCACTAACCTATAATTAAGATCTAACTATTTCTAGATCTAATATAAACTAATATATTAACTATTTCTAGATCTATTTCGATACTCTTAACATTCAGTTGTTCAATTGCTTTTGGGCAATTGACTATCAAAAAATATAGGGCGTACGTGATTTAAGTATATGTAGATTATTAACAAAAATTAGACGAAAAATAATATATACAGGATGTTACAGGACTTGAGTATGTCGCGTGTCGGTTATAAACAAGCAAAATTTAGACATAATATATACCCTGTTTATATTATGTATATAGAGCGTACGTAATGAAATGCATAACGAATATAAACAAAGAAAATTCAGAATAAGCAGCTTGGTGCCGACACATACTTTTTAACCTTCGGACCTAACCGAGGAGGACCTAACTGTATGCAACCCATATGCTTCTGGTGCCTGACAATACCACGCAACACATTTGTGTATTTTCATAAGTTTCTAATAGTAAATTCGCATTTTTCTTGTAATTAAACTACATATTTACGGTTTTCAGATTTTTCCCTTTACATGTGCTGTAAGACACCGCTTCTTGCCAAATTTTATGATTCTAGGTCAACGGGTAGTACCCTATAGGTTTTGATTCCCTTGTGAAATCGCAAAATATGCGACATAAACGGTTATATCTTTTGATCGCGTTGACTTACAAGTTTGATTTTTTCACAGATGAAAGAGACCGCAGACCCGAGTATTTGACACAAATTCAACTTGTTACCTCTACGCGTTCCTGAGAAAAATGGTCTTGACAGACGAACAGACAGACGGACAACAAAGTGATCCTATAAGGGTTCCGTTTTCGGTACGGAACCCTAAAAATTGAGAATTTTTTTTAAATTTTCCGGAATAGTTCTACCAACATCTCTACAAAATTTGAAACAAATCCCCAAATTAGTTTTTGAGAAAATTAAGTTTGAAAGTTTCAACGTTTACAAATTTGATTTTCAAAGTGGAATTTACAAAAAACTGCAACATTTGTTGAAATAAATATTAAAATTTTGGGAAAATTTGCTAAATATTCCTGAACAGTTCTTCCAACATCTCCACAAAATTTGAAAAAAATCCCCAAATTAGTTTTTGAGAAAATCAAGTTTGAAAGTTTCAACGTTTACAAATTTGATTTTCTATGTAGAATTTACAAAAAACTGCAATAGTTGCTGAAATAAATATTAAAATATCCGGAAAATTTGCTAAATATTCCTGAACTATTCTAACATCTCCACAAAATTTGAAAGAAATCCCCAAATCAATTTTTGAGAAAATTAAGTTTGAAAATTTCAATGTTTACAAATTTGATTTTCAAGATGAAATTTACAAAAAAACTGCAATATTTTCTGAAATAAATATTATTCCCTCCGTCCGCAAATATGTTATACATTTAGAGATTTTTGTTGTCCGGAAATATAGTATACATTTGCGAAAAAATACAATAAAACTAAAAATTAACATGAAAAGTATACAGTATTAACTTTTTTAGAAAAACTATAATTACATAAAAATAATTTTAATTAAAATATGATTTGGGTTTATTGTACGCTTCTTTCGAACATAAATATTTTTCAGCTAGTCGATTCTCGCGACGAAGTTTTGCTTTATTTGATTGAGAAATTTTATAGGAATTTCCTCCACCTGTTAACATAATTAATTCCATACATGCTTCTTTCTAATTCATTAAATGTTAAACAAAATCTATTATAACTCATCAATTGTGTCTGGCGAAGGTTCAGGTTGCAAAGATTGTATGGAGTTCAAAAAACCTAAATCAAGAACGTTTAAATCGGGGCTATTTGCCGGTTGTGCCTTAAATTTAATATTCCAGCCATCAGCAGAACCTAGAGCGACAATATCTGCATCGTTATCCGAAAATTGCGGTTTTGCATTATCTTGCTGTACGTAAATTGTTCTCTTTTTATATGTTGGCGGAAATATAGATTTGATTGCGGGAATAACATTTTCTATGATCATATTTTTACAATGTACTGCTGTAACAGATTCCACATTTTTTGTTGTTATTGTCCCATTAGATCTGTTCTTGGAATTTCAAGTTAATTTCAAGAACATCAAGTTAAAGTTTTCGATGTGTATCATAGCGTGGTCGAGCCATTGCAGCCATAAACATTACTTTCGTAATAAATCTTTTACTTTTGCAGTTTCTCTCCGGTTCTTCTTCATTTAGCATTAAGTAATAAGAGCGTTTAATTTTAGTGAGATAAAACCATTTTTCATCAATATGAACGTAGTCATACAAATACTTTTGACAAGCAAAACTCTAATCTGTCCATTTTATTTTTATCTGTTAATGTAGGTTTAACTGTAGAAGATATTCTCTTAAAATACTTTCCCGATTTAAATATATCAAACAAAGTTGATTTTGGAATTCCAATTGCGAAAGAAAGACCTCGAAGCGTTCGTCGACGATTTAATGGTGTATTCTTTATTTGCGCTAAATTGTTAGAATAATCTTAACTTTTTAATCTTTTTTTTTTTCTTGTTTGAAGAAACATCGAGACATATTTTACCTTACCTAGTATTGAGCTTGTTGAGGTCTAGAATTCTTCGTTTAAGCTCATCACATAAAAGTTCAATCGGATTTAGGTTGGGACTGCATGTTGGCCACTCCACAACCCGAAAACCGATTTCTGTAATGGAATCTTGCACGATTCTTGCAGTATGCGGCTTCGCAATGTCATGCATGAAGATAAATTCTTCTCCAATGTATTCGACGTAAGGTACCACATGAACTGCTAAAATCTCCTCGATGTACCTAGCACCCGTTAAAATAATCTCCCGTAACCACGGGCGCCCTAAATAATGAAAGTAGTGTCGGTTTATGCTCCCATAGAATTTCCCATGTATGCTAAATTCTACTTATGGTTACCCAGCATACATGAAATGCAGTAGCAGCGTCATTGATTGCACCATGTTTTAACTTGTTTTCTTTCATGTGCTGTAATAATTTCAAGATACCATGACATTTTTCTGTGGTTAATTGTTTATATTTGGAATCTCTTCTTTCTAAGTTTATCAATTCTTCTTCAAAATGTTCAATATTCGTTTTGCAGTGGTACCAATTTTATTTACCTTTAAAAAACCGATCCTTGATCGTTAAGTTCTAAACCAATAAGAACATGACATATAGCAATTACAATAGTTTATTACCATCAATATATACAATAATAATATAATGAATGTGGTCATTTGTTTTCTATATTCACGATAATCCACGATTAAATTTATTTAGATAGATTTATTGTTAATTGAATTTAATAGATTTATTAAGTTAATTTCCGGACAGAGGGAGTAAAATATTGGAAAAATTTGCTAAATATTCTGGAACAGTTCTACCAACATCTGCACATAATTTGAAACCAATCCCCAAATTAGTTTTTGAGAAAATTAAATTTGAATTATTGAAGTTCTTTATATCGACATTTCACTATTTACTGCTACCCAATACATACACATGAAATGCCTGAAATATTTTTTGAATTCGACGACTCAAAAAGATTCTCTATCGGGCCTCTCTGGGGGGTCGTGCCCCATGGTTTGCGCACCACTGTTTCACACTCAAAAGGGTACAAAAGAGATTCATAGGACCTCAAGTTAATGTTAAGTTAATGTTTATGGCTGCATAGGACCCCAAGGGGTACTCGAAGGGTTTGTAAGGGATACGACAAGATTTTCGAATTTTTCCTTTTATGTGTGTTCCAAAGCCGCTGTTGCCGGTCCCAAGCCCGGGTAAAGGAGGAGGGTTGAGTAGGGGGCTAATAACCCCACCTCGTAAAAACCGTACCGTTACGAAAACCCTACCGAAGCCTCGGACAGAACCAGGACGGATATTAAAACGGAAAAACGGAAATGGCGAGAAAAGGACATGATTATTGGAACTTGGAACATAAGAACCTTATACCAACCAGGGGCCCTAGACGAATTAACTCACCAAATAGAAAAATACAAGGTGGACATGATCGCAGTACAAGAAATGAGATGGCCTGGAAGTGGAAGACTTACTAGGAAAGAACACCACATATACTACAGTGGAACAAACAATAACAGGCATGAATTTGGAACAGGATTCATAATAGGGAAGTGGTTAATGGATAAAATTATAGAATACAAACCAATTAACGAAAAAATGCTACATCAGAGTCAAAATGAAATTCTTTAACCTATCAGTATTCTCGGTACACGCAGCAACCGAAGAAAAGGATGACCTAACGAAAGAAGAATTCTACACAAAACTAGAAAGTGAATTGGATGGAACACCCGGCAACGATACCAAAATAATAATGGGAGACCTAAACGTTAAAATAGGCAAGGAAACAACATACACTCCAATCATAGGACAACATAGTCTCCATGAACGAACCTCCGACAATGGGGAGAGACTTATGGAGTTTGCCACTTCAAAAGGAATGATAATTAAAAGCACTATGTTCCCTCACAAAGAAATCCATAAAGGAACATGGATATCGCCGGATGGGCGAACCATAAATCAAATCGACCACATTCTAGTGACAGCCAGACATAGCTCAAATATAATAGACTGTAGAACAATGAGAGGAGCAATGTCAGAGTCCGATCACATGCTAGTCAAGGCAACACTGAGGGAAAAAATCGACAAGGCAAGATCAATACAAACGAAAAGAACAAGACAGATAAACTAAAAGACGAGAAGTGTTTCAACACAGACAAACTAAAAAACGAGAAAGTGAAAGAGAGATACCAACAAAGAATCAAGGAATGTATGACAGAGCTAGAGACGGCTGAAACCAATATAACAGTAGAACAAAGGTGGGAAGCAATAAGAGAAGGTATCACAAAAACAGCAGAAACAAGTTGGGTATAGAACGAAAAAGTCCAAGGTAGCATGGTGGGATGAAGAATGCAGAAAAGCAGTAGAGAAAAGAAATGAATCCAGAAGTAAACTTATCCAAAGGCCAACAAGAAATAGAAGAGAAGAATACGAGGAACTAAGAAGGAACACCAAGAAATTGATGAGAAGGAAGAAGAGAGCACTGCTGGATGCCCAAATACAATAACTGGAAGAATCACATAGAAGGAAAGAAGTGAAGAAGACATATAATATATTAAGAAACACCTGACAAGATTTTCACCCAAGACCATCTATTTGTAAAAACAAAGAAGGAAAATGCATAGTAGAAACAAAAGAAGTTATGGAAATATGGCGTCAACATTTTGTGAACTTATTGAATCAAACAGAGAGAGAAAATGACAACACCAAAAAGGAAGAAAGACTAACGGCACAACCTCTAATAACAGACCCCACTTACGAAGAAGTCGTTAAAACCATACGAGAGCTAAATAATGACAAGGCACCTGGTATAGATAATATCCCGGCAGAACTAATATGGAACGAAGGGGAAACACTGGCCAAACAAATACACAAACTGAACCTCGAGATATGGAAAGAAGAAAGAATCCCTGAAGAATGGAACACAGCGATCATATGCCTGGTGTACAAAAACGGTAACAAACTTAACTTTAACAACTACAGAGGAATATCGCTGCTCTGTATAACATAAAATATTCACTAGTATACTATGCCAAAGAATAGCAGAGTATGGAAAGGAAATCATAGGGGAGCATCAGGCAGGTTTCAGAGAAGGACGATCAACTATTGACCAAATCTTTACCACCCGACAAATACTAGAAAAATCATGGGAGTATAATGTACCAATATATGAGGTATTCATTGACTTCAAGGAAGCCTATGATAGTATAGACAGGAACAGGCTATATGATATAATGGAAGCTTTTGGCATACCAATCAAGTTAGTGAGATTAAGCAGAACAACAATGATAGACTCAAAGGCTGTAGTGAGAATACAAGACCAAATGACAGACAGACTCTCCACCACTAAAGGAGTGCGGCAAAGAGGTGGATTTGCACTGATGCTATTCAATATTGCGTTAGAGAAGGCAATAAGAAACACCAGTGATAACCTCAACAGCACAATAATATACAAGTCACATCAAATAATTACCTATGCAGACGATATTAATCTAGTGGCCAGAACAGAATGGGAAAGTATTCAGCAGACTGGAAACAGGCCAGTAAAATCGGACTAAAGGTCAACGAAGCAAAGACCAAACTACTGCCGATGAAACCAAGAAGGCCATAATTACACAATAAGAGATAACAACTTCGAAGTAGTGCAACAATTCAAATATCTGGGATCCCAAATCAACAGTGAAAATGATATCAAACAGGAAATACAACAACGCATACTAGCTGGAAACAGAGCCTACTTTTCACTTTCACATATATTTAAGTCCAAATCAATCTCCAGAAAAACAAAAATCACAATTTACAAAGCCATTATAAGGCCAGTGGTGACATATGGAAGTGAGACATGGACAATCACCAAATACTCGGAGGAAATATTAGCAAGATGGGAACGACGAATCCTAAGGAAAATATATGGACCAGTAGTAGAGAATGGGGAATGGAGAATCCGATATAATTTCGAATTAAAACAGAAATATAACCAGCCAGATATTGTCGAATTTATAAAATTACAAAGATTAAAATGGGCGAGAGACTTGGAGAGAATGGGTGAGAACCGAAAACCAAAGAAAGTATATAATGGGTGGATGGAGGGTGCAAGGGGAAGAGGACGACCAAGACAGAGATGGATAAACAACATTGAAGAGGACGCCAAACAAATATTAAAAGTTCATAATTGGAAAACAACAGCAAGGCAACGAGACGACTGGAAGCAGAAAATACGGGAGGCCCAGGTCCAGATAGGACTGTAGCGCCATGAAGAAGAAGAAGATGTGTGTTCCAAAGCAAATATAAATAGAACATTTTATAAAATGTTTAAATCAATAAACTTATATATTGCAAACTATCTGTTACTTCCTATGGATTAGCTGTGAATTTGCGACATTTCAATCATATTTGATAGATAATCAATACAAAGCAAAATTAACTTGCGAAATTCTGTTTTTAAATGATTTTTTTACATTTTCTTTTATAATTTTTAAACTGTTGACGGTAAGATGATTTATGCATTTAAAGACAAGCAAAAACTCTCTTAAAAAGAACTCTTATAAAGAAGAACATTTTCTTCAAATTTATAAAAATAAATCCCAATTAGAGGATATTATTTAAAAAATATAAGTACAGTTTTTGTTTCCAATAGAATAACCCAGAAATTTTCTACTAAAGGGTATGAGGTGTTAAAGATTTTTGAAAGGGGTACACATGAATCGAAAGTTTGGGAAACACTAAACTAATGCATAAAGCATTGGGGCCCAGAGTCAATTTTACATATATTTTGTCACACATCTAGCATATTTAACAGAACTTCAAACTCACCGTTAATGAATTATTTTCGTAATTATTTTAAAACACCAATGTTTTCTGTGCCAACAGTTACAAATAAATGTAAATTAATACAATAGTAA
This sequence comes from Phosphuga atrata, assembly GCA_944588485.1. NCBI lineage: Eukaryota > Metazoa > Arthropoda > Insecta > Coleoptera > Silphidae > Phosphuga > Phosphuga atrata. Next base: position 12,731,129 of record OX155897.1, read on the forward strand.
CAATAACAAACTTGACAATCAGCTGTTGGGTGACGTTTCAATGTGGAAAACTTTAGAAAACTTAGAACCCCTAAAATGTTTAAATTATCTCCGCGAGATTTAAATTGTCAAATTTCTGACAATGTTCAATTCAATTGCAATCGCGATTTTCCTGTACTTTATGTGCAATAACACAGAAGGATTACAAATTATAGGTTTTCTTATTTGCAATAATTTTGTTTAGTCTGTCTAATTTTATCTTCTAGATATGAGTCAAGATTGTTCAAACAATCTGAAAGCAAATTACTTCTTGACTTATGGCATGGGGTATCCAGATGGAGTTCACATAGTCATCAACAACTACAACAAGAACTGCACAATAAACTTGTATAGCGAGAAATCCAAACCAGAAATCGCGAAATTAATCTTCCTCCAGGTGGAAAACATGGAAAACAATCGCGAGTTTTGCCTAAAAAACAATATTACACTGGTCAATTTAAGTTTGAGCAAATTTTGCAAAGTTTTGCAACGCTTTTTTTGCAGGTTTCCGATGGAAAAACCGAAAAGGTGCAGTGTAGAAATGGTGAAGCAAGAAATTTCTTCGAGGGCGTTTTCCAGTTTCACAAGACCTCTGTTAGAATTATCGGCGATGGTTTCGCAAAAATTGACTTGAGAGCCACTTCCGCCACAAGTAACTTATCAAACGAAATTATTTCATTTTGCAAATCCCGTTTACAGATCTGGAAAGCGGCGAGGATTGCGTTAAGGACGAGAACATAATCTGCACCGTAAACCGCAAGGATTTCTGCATAGACGCGGAGCTACAGTGCGAATTTTACGAGCTCTGCGGCCACTTCGACTCCTACAACACCATCGCGCGGATCTGCAAACTCAGCAAAAACTTTAAACTCGGTATAGCAAAACCCCAACAATAGACCTTTTCTTGGTTGAATTTTTTTTGTGCGCATGTGTCAATTTCCGCGATGTTATACGTCAAAAAGTGCCCGAACTTTTTGACGCATAATGTGCCCGAAACTTTCATATTCCAGCCTTTCCAACTTGGCGCACATGCGCTTAACTAACTGTAAAAAGGTCTATTATCAACAACTTTCAACAAATGTTTCTCGCTATTAGGTTTCTTTCAAAACCATTGGCTTATCGTGACCGCCGGGTTGATCTTCTCCCTAATCCTGCTGCTAATGCTCGTCAAACTCTGCTGCCTCACCGTTCCCAAGATCTCGCGCAAGTTCTTCAAAAGCCCCGAAAACCTCGACAACAAACTCATCGTCGCTCACAGCATCCCCATCAAAAAGAAGATTTCCACCAGGGAGGTTAAAACAATTATGGATAAAAAATGGACCGATTCGGAGGAATTCGAGCTGGATATTCAGACGAGTTTGTTCTACCAGACTAAGCCAAGGAAGAAGCGATTGACTACAAATAGTCCGGTTTACAGGAGCAGCAGGACTAGCAACTTGTTGGGTAGTCTGAGCGACGACAGGACTAGCCAAAGCTCCAACTTTGATGAGGATGAGACTGAAGACTTTGGGAGGATTAGGAGGAAACGTAGGAGTAACGTGATATGAAAAAGATTGCATTTGAAAATGTTGCTCTAATTTAGCATTAGACTAATTCTTGGACTAGTGCAAATATATTAGACTAAATTCCAAATCAAGATTAAATTAATTAGCTTCTCTTTGTTTCTTTTAGAATGAATGTTTAGCTTTAATTTAATGGTAGATTTAGTGATCTACTACGTTAATGAGTGAAAGCAGTTATTACAACTTTGTAATATAAACCTTGACAGACAAAACTTGAAAACTAAAACTTCGTAAGATACATAAAACTTAACTGCTAAATCTTTGCAATATAAAAACAAACTTGACGGTTCTTTGTAATACAAACCTTGAGACTTCTAGTTCTCACCAATCGATTTGGCATCACAAAATCAAGAATAACATTTAAAATTCTAAAAATCTCATGAATGCTGGTAAGCGTTTGAGCATTGTAGTCTATGTCTAACTTTATTATCAGTTTTAAAACTCGGAATCTATATAAGAGTTGGAAGAACAGGGCGCCGATCTAGACTCGGATTCTTTGTGCTTAATGATAATTTTCCACTTGAGGCCCGTCTGCGTGGAACTGCGGTTGTCGCCCGACGACGGATCGCCCTCCTGCAACAGAGAGAACCGAATAAAAACGCTTCTCCCGACAAGTCTGCAGCAACTTGCAATAGTATTGTCTTTCTTGAACAGCTTCTCCAACTTGTACGGCTCGTCGATCTTTATGTTCTGGAAAATCTCCTTAATCTGTCCCGTCTCTAATACACAACATAAACTAATTAGAAATTCAATTGAAAAACTTAATATATAAAAGAGCTTCAGATGATTAACTAGTTTTAAGTTAATCTGTTAGTCTAACAGATTTAGACTAGTAACTACTCGTATAACATATCCCTGGTGAAAATGAAGTGTTGTATGAAGTGTGGTCGAAATGCAAACGAAGTGTTGTTGAAGTGCAAACAAGCGTTTCCGAGACAAACAAGGTGTAGTCGAAGCGGTATGAAGCGGCATCAAAGTGTGGTCGAAGTACAACGAAGTGTTTTCAAGACAAACATAGTGCCTGGCGGTGCAAAGGTTAACACTTTCCCGAGAGTTCGACAACACTTCACAATAAAAAAATTGGACGAAGCTTAACTGTTCAAATTTCAGTTCAAATGACACTTTGACGATATTTCGTTGACGCATTACCGAAACTTCGTCGACACTTCGACGACAGTTCGTTGATGTATTACCGACACTTCAGACGTCAGAATCAGATACTTCGTGTCTTGTTCTCTAAAGATGCAGACTCTAGAAACATATTTAGATTACTAACTAGGTTGATTTACCTGGATCTCTTTGAATCAGTCTTCTGTTTGGGTTGCCTTGAAACTTTTTGGTAGCTAGGAGGTCGATGGTTTCTTTTACGGCGGGATCGACGGATCGGGTGGTTGGAGATTGGGGTCGCGTAGTTTTGACGAAGAGGACGTCGTTAGTTTCAGGAGGAGATCCTGCTCGAGGCCGACGTTTCACACACGGGGGAGTCTTGTGAATCTGTGCCATTGTCTGTACAGATAACATAGACATTGATTAGTTTAAATAGATTGGACAATACTAGAAAAACTAGACAGACAAGACTAGACAAACAAGACTAGACAGAGAAGACTAGATAGACAAGACTAGACAGACAAGACTAGACATACAAGAGTAGACAGACAAAACTAGACAGACAAGACTAGACAGACAAGACTAGTCAGACAAGACTAGACAGACAAGACCAGACAGACAAGAATAGACAGACAATACTAAACAGATAAGACTGGAAAGACAAGACTGGAGAGACAAGACTGGACAGACAAGACTGGACAGACAAGACTGGGCAGACAAGACTGGACAGACAAGACTGGACATACAAGACTGGACAGACAAGACTGGACAGACAAGACTGGACAGACAAGACTGGGCAGACAAGACTGGAGAGACAAGACTGGACAGACAAGACTGGACAGACAAGACTGGACATACAAGACTGGACAGACAAGACTGAACAGACAAGACTGGACAGACAAGACGAGACAGACAAGATTAGATAGACAAGACTAGACAGACAAGACTAGACAGACAAGATTAGACAGACTAGACTAGACAGAGAAGACTGGTCAGACAAGACTGGACAGACAAGACTGGACAGACAAGACTGGACAGAGAAGACTGGACAGACAAGACTGGACCGACAAGACTGGACAGACAAGACTGGACATACAAGACTGGACAGACAAGACTGGACAGACAAGACGAGACAGACAAGATTAGATAGACAAGACTAGACAGACAAGACTAGACAGACAAGATTAGACAGACTAGACTAGACAGAGAAGACTGGTCAGACAAGACTGGACAGACAAGACTGGACAGACAAGACTGGACAGACAAGACAAGACAGACAAGAATAAATAGACTAGACAGACAAGACTAGACAGACGAGATTAGACAGACTAGACTAGACAGAGAAGACTGGTCAGACAAGACTGGACAGACAAGACTGCACAGACAAGACTGAACTGACAAGACTGGAGAGACAAAACTGGACAGAGAAGACTGGATAGACAAGACTGGACAGACAAGACTGGAGAGTCAAGACTGGACAGTCAAGACTGGACAGACACGACTGGACAGACAAGACTGGACAGACAAGACTGGACAGACAAGACGAGACAGACAAGAATAGATAGACAAGACTAGACAGACAAGACTAGACAAATAAGATTAGACAGACTAAACTAGACAGAGAAGACTGGTCAGACAAGACTGGACAGAGAAGACTGGACAGCCAAGAGTGGACTGACAAGACTGGACAGATAAGACTGAAGAGACAAGACTGGACAGACAAGACAGAACAGACAAGACTGGACAGACAAAACTGGACAGACAAGACTGGACAGACAAGACTGGACAGACAGGACTAGACAGACAAAACTAGACAGACAAGACTAGACAGACAAGACTAGACAGATAAGACTAAACAGACAAGACTAGACAGACAAGACTAGACAGACAAGACTAGACATACAAGACTAGACAGACAGGACTGTACAGACAAGACTAGACAGACAGGACTGTACAGACAAGACTAGACAGCCAAGACTTCAATGCGGGAGACCCGGGTTCGAATCCTGGCCGGGGAGGCGACAACTAGGGAGGTTTTCACTAACCGTCCGGGCTGCCCACCCTGAAAGAATGCAAAATATGCGATACCGGGGTGGCGCATACTAAAATCCAAGGTGGATAGGGGGTTGAGTGAGACAGCCAAGACTAGACAAACAAAGCTAGACCGACAAGACTAGACAGACAAGACCAGACAGATAAGGCTAGACAGACAAAACTTGACAGACAAGACTATAGACAGATTAGATAAATAAGACTAGACGGACAGAACTAGAGAGACACGTCTAGTCTAAATTCGATTATACCATTTTCTTCTGATTTTGCAACTGTTCCCTCCTCCCCGACGTCATTTCCTCTTTGGGGCTCTCCGGTCTCAGTTCTCCTTGCAGCCTTTCCGCGCTCTTCTTGCTGTCGCTGGCGACATTTTCCTCCACTTTCGGCGGCACCTGGCAGTAGGAGGAGAAGGTGATGATGGAGTTGCCGTTGAGCTTCCCAGAATTCTGGAGCAAAAGCTTGAGCGATTCGTTCTCGGAGATTTTCTTGACGGGGATCCGCTTGATGACCAGCTTTTCCACGACGTACTCGTATGGCTCGTTCTTGTCGGAGTAGATGGACAGCAGGGACTCCTGCCGCTGCAGGCCGAAGCAGCAACAGCAGAAGTTGCGTTTGCGTTTCTGCAGCTTCGGAGATTTCTCATCGTCCATTTGGATTGTTTGCGTTTTTAAAACTGTTAATTTGACATTTAGACTAATCAAAGTCAAATTTGCCGCTCAAATGTTACACCAACAGTTGGCCGCAAAGGACAACTAAATCAACATCAACAACAGAAAGCACTCAAATAATTAATAAACGAAATCTAAAAACACAATAGTTCTTACTAATTAAATTAAAAAATTCCAGTTAATAACATTTTTAATTAAACCCATTTTCTTTTTCTAATATTGTCTACCATGTTAAACCAATAATATCCCTGCAAACCTCTATTGGTACTTCTGTTTTTTGACGTTTGTGACAACTGCACATTTTGTGTTGGGTCAGCTTGAAATGGATAAAAGAACTTTATTAATTTATTGGGTGTGCGCGTTTTTAGGGCATTTCGCCGTGGACACGATGGGTGAGTTATGGGAAGCCTCCTGCACATTTTCCTGAAGATTTTACTTGATAAATTTAAATTGTAAATTTGCGTCTTGTTTGGCACTCTCCTATTGGTCTAAAGCGATTCGTGGCTTTTTTAAATAGAACACGTCACTAGAAAAACATTTCGTCTTGCCTTTTAAACATATTTTTCCAGGTGCAAGGACAAAGTACGTAACCTGCGGGTCAGTGATCAAACTTTTAAACAAAGACTACAATGTAAGACTGCACTCCCATGATGTCAAATATGGCACGGGTAGTGGGCAACAATCTGTCACAGGGTCGGAAGTGCAAGAGGATGTCAACAGTCACTGGAGTGTCAAAGGAGCCACTGGTAAATCTTGTCCCCGAGGACAATCGATCAAGTGTGGAAATGTGATTCGGCTAGAACATGTCGCCACCAACAAAAATTTGCACTCGCATCATTTCCAAAGTCCCTTGAGTGATAATCTGCAGGAAATTAGTTGTTACGGAGATCAGGGTGAAGGCGACACTGGGGATCATTGGACTGTTATTTGTTCAGGTAGAGCAAGTATTACTTTGATTTTGAAAATTGTTCATTAAGCTACTGGACCGTAATGTCTAGTGTGATAACGGAGAATTGAGTTATTAATATTCAAAAGATTCGTAGTTATTATCTATTTAGAGCTCTAAGTCTATCGGATTTATAAAAAAATATGAAAGATTTCTTTTTTTAGGGGATTATTGGAGTAGGGATGACACAGTGATGTTGAAACATGTTGATACGGAGAAATACTTGGCGGCCTCGGGGAAAACTTTTGGTCGACCGATCAATGGACAAATGGAAATTGTTGGTTTGAGGAGTTCGAGTGGGGCTGTTCATTGGCAGAGCGCCGAGGGGATTTATCTGCATCCGTCTGATGCTGCGGAGAAACATTACCATCAAGTGCACACAGAATTATAGAAACAAGTTTGAACTTGTTTGATGTTTGAAATCATGAGATTTTGATGTTTGTGGTTTTGAAAATGTTTAGAGCAATTGACTTTTCTTATTAATTGTGTGATGGAACACGATTTGTATAGCTGTTATTAATTTTGAATTTATAAGTGAGAATAAATCGTGTGCGATTTTTGTAAAATGATGATAAAGACATAATGCAGATAAAATATCCACCCACTGTATATTTTTACTCGTTCTGATTTGATATTGTGGCTTGTTCAGAGTTTGGCAAATGTTTTCACTGCAGATTAAAAAAGACCTCATGACCCTAGGCATAGAGAAAGATGAGAGTTGCAGATCCTGCAGCTCAGCTGAGGAAAGCTCCATACATCTGCTCAAGGAAGACAGAGCACTGCTCCGTAAGAGACAAATGTACCTTGTAGCCTACTGCTTGAACATAGAGGAGTTGCAATCCTTACATCCCACCCAAATCCTGAAATTCCTATAGGAATCAGGACTAGAGGAGGCGCTCTAAATGGGTAAGTATACCAACGATTAGAGGAAGAAGGTGGGGTACAATAAATCTAACAAGTCGCCACAGAATTCTTCAACAATACTGTCAAATATTGGATATATCCCTAAATCTTGTCGACAGGCTTCTTATTTTCTCTTTAATAGTTAATGTCAAAAATGACGTTAATTCATTCAAGTTGTCAATACAACCAATTGTCATATGGAGGGTAGAGGACCTTGCATATTGTCATATTTTTTTGTGTTTAAGGATTTTTGTGTTGGGATTTAAAATAATAGACAAAATAAATTAATATGAAAGAAAAAATAGAATAAATAATTTACAATGGCTTATTTTTGTTCTTGTCGTAATTTATATAACGTTAATAAACGGAAGTATCAATCAAAATATGAATCGTAATTTTCTTTTCATATATATTTAGCAATAATAGTTGTTTGTTTTTTATTATTCTAATTGATAATTTTTTTATTGATGCAAGTAGTAGTTATCTATAAAACAGAATGCCCACTTTTCGGATCTATCCTCTTCTAATTTACAAATTTCCTCTTTTAACCAACAACTCCTGCATTAATCGAACTCCTCAATTAATTCCCTCTCGAGCAATCCTCTTCCCAAGTCTCGTCTTCCTCCATGTACAGTTTAATAAAAGGAACACGCCTCAATTCGGCGCGTCAGTCTAACTTATTAGGCACAGTGTTAAAATATAAACAATTTTCTTCTTTCTTCCAACCATTGTAACAATTCATTCCTACCAACAAATCATATTTTACAATGAAAAATTTGATATAATATATTTGTCAAATTTGACAAATGTCATACTTAAATTTAACATATTTCTAATATCAAGTGTCAAATTTGACATGTCATATTAACCAATTTAACCCAAACAATTGATTTTTTGGTCATTTGATGATTTCATTTGATTGATGTCATTTAATAAACCTTGTATCAAATAAAGTATTTCTGGCAAGTTTTAAAGTATTCCTGCCAATCTAAATTTTTAAATGCTATGAACTGACACTGTCAACTTTGACAAATATTACAATTAAAAATTTGATATATTTTTGACAAATATTATTGATAGTTTTTTTTAATAATGTGACACTTGACTTTGGAAATAATGACAAAAATGCCTGTTTATGATTTTCATTTAAATACGAAATAAATGTCAAAATATCTAATATAATAAATAGTATTTTACAGTGATTTAATTTTCACAAATTCGTTGTTTTTTGAAAAAAAAAACACATAGTCTTGACTAATTTTGACATTTCTTTGTCAAAGACATTGATATAAGGATAGCAAAGAACATAATAATGTCAAAAATGATTGTGTTATAACTAGCAAAAATGTCAAAATTCTCAAGTAAAATGTCAGAATTGAAACTGAATTTCCAAATTGTAACTGAATTTCAAAATTGAAACTGAAATGTTGAAATTGTTTTTGGCATTTCTTTGACAATTACAAATCATGTTTTTGACAATTTTTACAAATAAAATTGCTGATTTGACAATAACTTAATACAGAAAAAAATATTAAACTAAAAAATTTGTAAATTAGAAATGTCAAAATATTAAACTGAAATATCAGAATCGAAATGTCAAAATAGAAATGTCAGAATTCAAACTGAAATGTTGGAATTCAAACTGCAATGTTAAAATAGAATCTGAAATGTTTAAATTAAAATTGTTTTGGACATTCCTGTAAAGATACAAATCCTGTTTTTTGACAATTTTCACAAAGAAAATTTTTGTTTTGGTAATAACTAACCAGAAGTAACAAATCAAATGTCGTAATTGAAGTCAAAATACTAAACTGAAATGACAGAATCGAAACTAAAATGTCACGATTGAAACAGAAATGTCAGAATTCAAACATAAATGTCAGAATTAAAACTAAAATGTCAGAATTGAAACTCAAATGTCAATATAGAAACTGAAATGTTAAAATTGAAATTGTTTTTGACATTTCTTTGATAGATACAAATCATCTTTTGAAAATTTTAACAAAGAAAATTGTTGTTTTGGCAATAATTTAATACAGACAGACAAAAAAAGAAGAAAATCAAATGTCGAAATTGAAATGTCAAAATACTAAACTGAAATGTCAGAATCGAAACTAAAATTTCAAAATTGAAACAGAAATGTCAGAATTGAAACAGGAATGTCAGAATTGAAACTAAAATGTCAGAAATGATTCTGAAATGTCAATATAGAAACTGAAATGTTAAAATTGAAATTGTTTTTTACATTTCTTTCACAGTTACAAATCATGTTTTTGACAATTTTCACAAAGACAATTGTTGTTTTGACAATAACTTAATACGGACAAAGAAAGAACAAAACCAAATGTTATAATTGAAATGTCAATATAACTGTCTGAACTGTCAGAATCGAAACTAAAATGTCAAAATTGAAAGAGAAATGTCAGGATTGAAACTGAAATGCCAGAATTGAAACTGAAATGTCAAAATCGAAACTGAAATGTTAAAATTGAAACCGAAATGTTAAAATTGTTAAGGATTTTTAACATTAAATTGCCAAATTTCAATTATTAATAAAAAAAAAATATTCTCAAAATTATCAAGTTAGAATTGAAATTGAAATTGTTATTGACATTTCTTTGGCAATTACGAATCCTGTTTTGGACAATTTCCACAAAGAAAATTGTTGTTTTGGCAATAACTTAATACAGAAAAAGAAAGAAGATATTGTTAATTTGTTCCTTCTTCAGAATTGCATCTGAAATATCAAGTTTCAAAATGAAATGCCAAAATGGAAACTAAAATGATAAAATTTAAACTGAAATGCCAAAATGGAAATTAAAATGATAAAATTTAAACTGAAATTTCTAAATTGAAACTGAAATGTCGGAAATGAAACTGAAATATCAAAATTGAAACACGTAGTTGTGAACGTTGTTGAACGTTAAGAAACTTCAACATTGAAATGTCAAAATTGGAACTGAAATGTCAAAACTGAGAAAAAATTGTCAAAATCGAAAATAATTGTCTTAGAATTGACAAAAAAATGTCAAATTCCTCAACAACAATGTTAGAATTGCTTCTGAAATGTCAACATTGAAAATGAAATGACAAAATAGAAACTAAAATGACAAAATTGAAACTGAAATATCAAAATTAAGAAGAAATAATGTCAAAATCGAAAATAATTGTCTTAAAATTGAAACAAAAATGTCAAATCTCTCAACAGAAATGTTACAAATGCATATGAAATGTTGACATTGAAACTGAAATTACAAAATTGAAATTACAAAAATGACAAAATTTAAACTGAAATTTCAAAATTGAAACTGAAATATTAATATTGAAATGTCAAAATTGAAACTGAAATGTCAAAATTAAGAAGAAATAATGTCAAAATCCAAAATAATTCTTAGAATTGAAACAAAAAGGTCAAATCTCTCACACGAATGTTACAAATGCATATGAAATGTTGACATTGAAACTGAAATGACAATATTGGAACTAAAACGACAAAATTTAAACTGAAATTTAAAAATTGAAACTGAAATGTCGGTAGTGAAATTGAACTATCAAAATTGAAACTGAAACGTCAACATTGAAATGTTAAAATATAAACTGAAATGACAAAATTAAAAAGAAATAATGTCAAAATCGAAAATAATTGTCTTTGAATCGAAACTAAAATGTCCAATTTCTCTACAACAATGTTAGAATTGCATCTGAAATATTAACATTGAAACTGAAATTTAATAATTGAAACTAAAATGACTAAATTTAAACTGAAATTGAAATGTCAGAAATGAACTGAAATATTAAAATTGAAACTGAAACGTCATAAAAATGTTAAAATTGAAACTGAAATGTCAAAATTAAGAAGAAATAAGGTCAAAATCGAGAATAATTATCTTTGAAATTGAAAGTAATATGTCAAATTTCTTAAAAGATATGTTCGAATTGTTCAGATGGAATTTTAATATTTTTATTGAGAAACTTGTCATGCTTGAATCTGAAATGACAAAATCGAAACTAAAATGACTAAGTTGAAATGTCAAAATTAAAACTAAGATGTCAAAATTGAAACTGAAATGTCAACATCAATTAATGTTTTTGACAATTTTTACACAGAAATTTGTTGTGGCAATAACATGATACAGAAAAAAAGGTCGATAGCCCTTTGTATAAATTATGCAATAAATATTATGTATCTATTGAAAAAAAAAGAACAAAATAAAATGTCAAAATTTGAAAAGTCAAAATACTAAACTGAAATCAAAATTGAAACTGAAATATCAAGATGGAAACTGAATTGTTAAAACTGATACTGAATTTGTTGAGGATTTTTCATATACAGTATAATCTCGGTAATTCGGCCGTTGGTTAATCGGACGACACGTCCAGTAATCCGGCGGTCTGGAGACCTCTTGCGCTGCCCCCTCCCAACACTCTTTCCTATAATCCGGCGGTTGTCTGGACCCATATGTGTCGGATTATCGAGATTATACTGCATTAGATTCGAAAAAGTTTTGACAATAACGTTTCCAAGATACGTCAAATTCTTTATAAAAATATTTCTTTGACAAACCTAAATCTCCCATTTGAAACAATAATATATTTGACAAATTATTTTAGAAACAATATTTTTGACAAAGGATGTTCTTTTTTGACAATATGTTTCCTTTTTAACGCTTTTGATAATAAGTCATTTTTGACAATATGTTACTTTTTGACAATATTTCCATTTAGCAAAAATCAAATTAAGAGTTTTTAAACAATTAAAGGCTTTTGACATAGATATTTTTGACAATGAATCGTTTTTTTTTTGACAATACACCTCATTTTGACAATATTATTATTTTCATTTGACAAAAACCAGAATAATAGTATTTAAACAATAAGAGGCTTTTGACAATGTAACGTTTTTTTAACAATATGTCATTATTTGACAGTATTATTTCCATTTGACAAAATCTAGGTATATAGTTTTTAAAGAATGAGAATCTTTTGTAATTGAGTCATTTTTGACAATGAATCGTTTTTAACATTAAGTCACTTTTTGACAGTATTATTTCCATTTGACAACATCTAGATTAAAAGATTTTAAACAATAAGAGGCTTGTGACAATTAATCGTGTTTAACAATATGTCACTTTTTGACAGTAATATTTCCATTTGACAAAATTCAGAACAATAGTTTTTAAACAATGAGTCATTTTTGACAATGAATAGTTTTTTAACAATATGTCGCTTTTTGACAGTATTATCTTCATTTGACAAAAACCGGATTAATAGTTTTTAAACAATAAGAAGCTTTTGACAATGAGTCATTTCTGTCAATGAAAAGATTTTTAACAATTTGTCGCTTTTGTGGCAGTATTATCTTCATTTGACAAACCAGATTAACAGTTTTTAAACAATGGGAGGCATATGACAATGAATCGTTTTTTAACAATATGTCACTTTTAGACAGTAATATTTCCATTTGACAAAAACCAAAACAATAATTTTTAAACAATGAATCATTTTTGACAATAAATAGTTTTTTAACAATATGTCGCTTTTTGACAGTATTATCTTTGACAATACTGTCTAATATCTTTGACATTTGACAAAAAAAAACAGATTAATAGTTTTTTAAACAATGAGAGGCTTTTGACAGTGAGTAACTTTGAGAATTAATCGTTTGTTGACTCTTTCTTGTCACTTATTGACAGTATTATTTTCATTTAACAAAAACCAGAATAATACTTTTTTTTGGTTTTATTTGTAAAATTTACTACAGCCAAAATTCGTTAATAGACCTTTTTACGGTTAGTTAAGCGCATGCGCACCCGCCAAGTTTGAAAGGCGGGAATATGAAAGTTTGGAGCACATACGTCAAAAAGTTCGGACACTTTTTGACGTATAAAATTGCTGAAAATGACACATGCGCACAAAAAATTTCAACTATGAAAAGGTCTATTGTTTATTAAGCCTAAATTATTTAGTAACTAAAATAAGATTTAGATTATTTAAAATCATATGTTGTATGTTTAGCTGTGATTTTTTTCAAATAAAATCAAATTACAAAGTTTTTCTTTTCCTAATAAATAAATGAATTGTTACAAGAAGAAGCAATAAGAAAGAAAGAAGAAAAGAAATCAATAATTTTCTTTGTTTTATATAAATTTGAAACGTCTTTTTAAAAACCTATGAGACACATAACGCATTATTTATATGAAATATACAAATCTCAACAAATTATCTTCTAATATAGAGTTTTGCACAGTTTTCCATCTCCCACAAACACAATGAAATACAAACCGAAGAAAAACGAGAAAACAGGAAAAGAAAATAATCATTTTTCTGTAACGCATCGATAAAACGCGTATTTTTTTTCTTTTCGTATTTTTTCTTGTTCACAATAATGTTTTTCTTTCTTTTTATTTTTATACAAATATAGAATTCTTATTTAGTTTTTAAAAAGTAAAAATTAATAAAGCCAATTTGTTGAAAGTTTCTTGCATATAAAGTCAATTATTTTTTGTTTATATTTAGATTCTGGTTGACGATTTCACAAATTTAAGTTCACAAACTGTTTATTATCATTAAAAGTTGTTTTCGTTTAGGAGATGTTTATTAATTTTTTTGTTGTAATATTTTCGTTGCCTGTCCATTCACTTTCCTCACACATTTTTTTTTTCAAAGAAAATTAAACGAAATTTAAGAAAAGTTTTACAAGAAAAGGAAAAAAAACTTTTATACAATAAAAACAAAGTTTTTTTAAAAAAAGCAAAACTGGGGAAAAATTAGTTTGTCCTGGAAAAATTTGAAAGAATTTCACTTTTCATATTTTATGCTAAAGAATCTTTTTTTTTGTTCAATTCACTTTTATTTTATTGAAATCCACTTTCGCGTTTTAAAACTGCACCGCACTGTTTATTGTGTAACCTCTGGTTTTAGTCTTAAGCCTGATCCGAAAAATAGGCCCCACTAAAAAAAACGTTCATTATTCTTAATTATTATTATTTTTTAAATTTTCTTTAATATAATTAATAATCATTTTATTATACAGCTATTTATATTTTCTTTTAATTATAATAGTTTAATTTTTTTCTTACTACATGATCCAAATACCAAGATAATCTTAAAAAAATCATTAAATATTTTTTTTGCATTTTTTACTCTTTTTTTAAATATCCCACACAGAACAAATTAAACCAGCGTTTTATTAATTTTTTTTTCCGAAAAATTATCAATTTCCAATACGACGTCGCTTCACTTCCCAACACTTTTCCACTCGTCGTCTTGTAAATCGAACCCATTTTCTTCCTTTAACTAGCTTTCTTCAATTATTTAAACTACACCACATAGACTTTGTTTTCTCACAAAATATAAATCTTTTTTTAATCAAAATCAAAACACAAAAATCTTCTAAAATTCATTAAAAACCCCCAAAAAATATCAATATTTACTACCAATTTTCATAACAGGTATAAATCCTGAAACAAGCATTATTTGTCATTTTCGACACACCATGTCTAAAAGGTTATTAAGTTGAATTTTTAATAAATAAAGATCAATATTTGACAATAATCCTGTAATAACAGCTTTAATGACATCGTTGACAGTAATCTGATTGTCATAATAGTTCTCATAACGGGTGTAAATCTTGAAACACACATTATTTGTCATTTTTGACATATGTCTAAAAAGTTAATAAGTTGCATTTTTAACAAATAAAGATCAATATTTGTTGAAAATAATCCTAAAATAACATTAATGTCATTGTTGACAGTAATCTGATCGTTTACAGTAATATTAATAGTTGTTATAACAATTTATTATAACAGGTAAATGTTGAAACGAGCATAATTTGTCACAATAGTTGTCATTTTTGACATATGTCTAGAAGTTATTAAGTTGCATTTTAAACAGTCGAAAATCAAATACAAAACAAAATTTGTTAACAATAATCCTTAAAACAGCGATAGTGTCATTTTTGACAGTAATCTGATTATCTTAATAGTTGTTATAACAGTTTATCATAACACGTGCAAATGTTGCAAAAAGCATTATTTGTCACAATAGTTGTCATTTTTGACATTTGTCTAGAAATTTATTTATTTGCATTTTGAAGAAACGAAAATTAAATTAAAATAAAAATTTGTGGACAATAATCCTTAAAACAGCTATACTGTCATTTTTGATAATAGTCTGATTTTCTTAATAGTTGTTATAACAGTTTAGTTTATCATAACAGGTGCAAATGTTGCAACAAGCATTATTTGTTACTATAGTTGTCATTTTTGACATTTGGCTAGAAAATTATTGAGTTGCATTTTTAAGAGACAAAAATCAAAATTTGTTGACGATAATACTTAATACAGTTATAGTGTCATTTTTGACAGTAATCTGATTATCTTAATAGTTGTTATAACAGTTTATCATAACTAAATAATAAGCGTCAAAATTGACTTATTATAAAACTTTTCTTTAATAAAATAATTTTCTTTAATATCGCAATTATGACAGTTCATTTTTTGACAATTCATTTGACAATAGGCTTACATTTTACAATTTTACATTTACTTTTACAATAGACAATAGGCTTTTTGACAATAAAACCGCTTTAATGCCTGCAACTACGACAGATAATAAATTTGTTGTTATTTTTTGGAATAAGTTTCGACAAAATCTTTTTAGCAATTTTAACAGATACTTGACAAAATGACACTTTTCAAAAGTTCGCAAATGCGTAAAATTCAAGAATATTGTTAAAATTATTTATAGCAGTTTTTCCACTCTTTACCCATTTTAGTTATTAAAAATTCTAAATGAAACAGAATTAATATTAATGTATAAATTAATTGTCATTACATCATACTTTACAAAACTGTCAAAAATGGCAAAATCATGTAATTATTTAACATTTCATTTTTAGACCAAATATCATCTCTATTTCACATTAGTCACTCTGACAGAAATTTTATTAACCACACAAGTGTCATTCTTGACATTCGTTGATTTTGACCATCTTTGAGGAATATTCAATGATTGCAGATGTTTTTTACCAAACTGACTAAATAATGTGATAATGACCCTTTCATTTTTGACCATCGTATCAATTTCACAGATATTTTATCAACCACTCGAGTGTCGTTTTTTGACATTGTAAATTTTAACGTATTCTTTAGGTATTTTCAATGATGTTTTTAAAACAGCTATAGTGTCAGTTTTGACAGTAATCTGATTATCTTAATAGTTGTTATAACAGTTTATCATAGCAGGTGCAAAAGTTGAAACAATCCACTATAGTTGTCATTTTTGAAATATGTCTAGAAAATTATTACGTTGCATTTTTAAGAGACGAAAATCAAATAAAAAACAAAATTTGTTGTCAATAATCCTTAAAAAGGAATAGTGTCATTTTTGACAGAAATCTGATTTTCTTAATAGTTGTGATAACAGTTTATCATAACAGGCGCAAATGTTGAAACAAGCATTATTTGTCACAATAGTTGTCATTTTTGACACATGTCTAAGGAGTTATTAAGTTGCATTTTAACAGACGAAAATCAAATAAAAATCAAAATTTGTTGACAATAATCCTTAAAACAGCGGTAGTGTCATTTTTGACAGTAATCTGATTATCTTAATAGTTGTTATAACAGTTTATCATAGTAGGTGCAAATATTGCAACAAGCATTATTTGTCACTATAGTTGTTATATTTGACATTTGTCTAGAAAATTAATCAGTTGCATTTTTAAGAGACGAAAATCAAATGAAAATCAAAATTTGTTGACAATAATCCTTAAAACAGCTATAGTGTCACTTTTGACAGTAATCTGATTATCTTAATAGTTGTTATCAACAGTTTATCATAACAGTTGCAAATGTTGAAGCAAGCATTACTTGTCATAATAGTTGTCATTTTTGACATATACCTAAACGTTATTAAGTTGCATTTTAACAGAAGAAAATCAAATAAAAATTTGTTGACAATAATCCTTAAATTGCTTGTATGTCATCGTTGACAGTGATCATAAAAGTTGTCATAGCAGTTTATAATAACAGATGAAACAAGCATTGTTTGTCACAACAGTTGTGATTTTATCACAACTATATATAATATAATAATAGTCATTTTTTACATATTTCTAAAAAGTTATTAAGTTGCATTTTTAACAGATGTATTTCTTGTCAAAAAATGTGTGTTGCATAATTTAACAAATATTATATAAGCGCCAAAATTGACTTATTATGAAATTATTTTCGTTAATATCAGAATTATGACAGTTAATTTTTTGACAATTCGTTTAACAATAAGCCATACAACCGCTTTAGTGCCAAACAACAAATTTGTTATTTGTAATTTTTTTCATCAAAATCTATTTAGCAATTTTAACCGATATTTGTCAAAATGACACTTTAAAAGTTTGCAAATGTGTAAAATTCAAGAATAGTTATTTACATCAGTGCGGAAAAGTTGATTTTACAACGCGACAGCAAGTTTGGAGAACGAGCCCGGAGGGCGAGTTCCCCATTGGTGGAGCGTTGTAAAATCATTTACGCACGAAATTTGTATAAAATTTTTTGGCCGACAATTATTATTTAACAAATGAATAGATTTGGATTATTTACAATATTGAAAATTATTAATGCGACAGCTCGTTTTGAGAACGAGTCCGAAGGGCGAATTCCGCATTAGCTGGAGCGTTGTAAAATCATTTACGCACGAAATTTTTATAATTTTTTTTGCCAGAATTATTATTTAAGAAACAAATAGATTTAGATTATTTATAATATTGGAAAATATTTAAGTTCTTTGCCTTCCTGAATGCAATGTTGCAAAGTAGGCTACTATGCGGTAAAGTGACTTTACCGTATAGTACAACATCGTGTGTAAAAATCTAATTTCACTTGACGCATACACGATGTCAAAGCTAGCTTAACACTTCAGGAGGCCATAGATATAATAAATATAATGTAATCATTTTGACAAATATTTCATTAACCATAAAAGTGTCATTTTTGACACTCGATTTTGACTTATCTTTTAGGTATTTTCAATAATTCCAGATGTTTTCTACCAAACTGAGAAAATAAAGTGATTATTGGAAACTGTCATTTTGAACCACCATGTCAATTTCACAGATATTTTATCAAACACTCAAGTGTCATTTTTTGACACTGATAATTTTAACGTATTTTTTAGATATTTTCAATGATTCGAGAAGTTATGATTTTCGTCTACGACAAAATAAGGTGATTATTGAACATTTCATTTACGACTAAACATCGTGTCAATTTCACAGTAATCATTTTCACAAATATAGCAACAAAGGGTCATTTTTTGACACTGTTAATTTTGACTTATTTTTTAGATATTTCAATGATACGAAATGTTTTTTAGAAAACCGACAAACTGAAAACTGACTGTCATTTTTGACGTATGTCTAAAAAGTTATTAAGTTTTTTAACATATGAAAATCAAATTTGTTAAACAAAATTTGTTATCAATAATCCTTAAAACAGCTATAGTGTCATCGTTGACCGTAATCTGATTATGTTAATAGTTGTTATAAGAGGTTATCATGCACAAAAGGTGCAAATGTGAAAAAAATTTGACATATCTATTAAATTGTATTTTTCACCGATGAAAATCAAATAAACAATATTTGTTGACAATAATTCCTAAATATCTATAATGTCATCGTAGACAGTGATCATAATAGTTGTAATAACAGTTTATAATAACAGGTGAAAATGTTGAAACACGCATTGTTTGTAACAATAGTTGTCATTTTTGACATATGTCTAAAAAGTTGCAATTTTAACAGATGGATTTTTTGACAAAAAATCTGCATAACTGCATAATTTAAGAAATATTATATAAGCGCCAAAATTACTATTTTCTTTAAAATCAGAACTATGACAGTTAATTTTTTGGCAATTTGTTTGTCAATAAGTCATAAAAACTACAAATTGTCAAAATCATTTTGGCAATTTTAACATATACTTGACAAAATGATGACACTTTTGAAAAGTTCGCAAATGTGTAAAATGTAAGAAATCATGTTAAAATTATTTATAACAATTTTTGTTACTTTTTACATGTGTTATTTATCAAAAACTAGTTTTTTAACGTTATTATTAATCTAAATTAATTGTCATTACATCATACTTTACAAAACTGTCAAAATAATGTAATTATTTCACATTTCATTTTTAGACGAAATATCGTGTCAATTTTACAGTAGTCAGTTTCACAAATATTTTATTAACCACACAAGTGTCATATTTGGCACTCGTTGATTTTGACTTATCTATTAGGAATCTTCATAGATTCCAGATGTTTTTTACCAAACTGACAAAATAATGTGATTATTGAACCTTTCATTTTTGACCATCGTCTCAATTTCACAGATATTCTATCATTGATTCAAGTGTCATTTTTTGACACTAAATTCTAACGCATTTTTTAGGTATTTTCAATACTTCGAGATGTTTAACAAAACCGACAAAAATGAAAACATAATGTGATTATTGAACTGACTAAACATCGTGTCAATTTCACAGTAATTATTTTCAGATATTTTCTCAACCACTAAAGTGTCAGTTTTTGACACTCCGTTAATTTTGACTTATTTTTTAGGTTAGGTTCGGTTGAGTCAAGATGTTTTTTACAAAACTGACAAACTGAAAACTGACTGTCATTTTTGATATTTGTCTATAATAGTTATTAAGTTGCATTTTAACAGACGAAAATCAAATCAAAATCAAAATTTGTTGACAATGATCCACTTTTTTTAATTTGACAATGAAATAGCATTTGTTGACAAAGAAATAGCTTTAATGTCATCGTTGACAATGATCATACATAGTTGTTAAAACAGTTTATAATAGCAAGTGAAAATGTTGAAACAAACATTGTTTGTCACAATAGTTGTCATTTTTGACATGTCTAAAATGTTATTAAGTTGCATGCTTGTCAAAAAAAAATCTGTGTTGCATAGTTAAATATTATATAAGCGCCAAACTTCACTTATTCAAAAACTGTTTTCTCTAATATCAGAATTGACAGTTCTTTTTTGACAATTCAAGCTTTTGATGAAACTTTTAATGAAATTTACAAAAATTTTGATGATTTTTGATAAAATTTACAAAAAATTTTACAAAAAATAAATTTGTTGCAATTGGCACTAAAGCGGTTTTATGGCTTATTGTCAAAATAAGCCATAAAACCGCTTTAGAGTCAATTTATGGCTTACGGTTTTTTGGCTTATTGTTAAAATAAACCATTAAACCGCTTTAGTGCCAATTACAACAAATTTATTGTTTGTCAATTTTTAAAATTAAAGGTTTAATCAAAACCATTTTGGCAATTTTAACATATACTTGACAAATTGGCACTTTTGAGTGCCAAGTTCGCAAGACTTTAAAAATTATTTATAACAGTTTTTGCTACTTTTTACATGAATTATCAAAAATTTGTTCTTTTTTACATTATTATTAGTCTAAATGAAACAGAATTAAAATTAATGTACAAATTAATTGGCATTACATCATACTTTACAAAACTGTCCAAAATAGCAAAATAATTATTTAACATTTAATTTTTAGACGAAATATCGTGTCAATTTCACAGTAGTCTGACAAATATTTAATTAACCACACAAGTGTCATTTTTGACACTCGTTTATTTCTACTTATCTTACAGGAATATTCAATGATTCCAGATGATTTTTACCAAACTGACAAAATAATGTGATTATTGAAGCTTTCATTTTTGATCATCGTGTCAATTTCTCAGATATTTTATGAACCTCTCAGGTGTCATTTTTTGAAACTTTGATAATTTTAACGTATTTTTTTGGTATTTTCAATAATTCGTGATGTTTTTTACACAACTGACAAAATAATGTGATTATTGAACCTTTCATTTTTGACAAAACATCGTGTCAATTTCAGAGTAATCATTTTCACAGACATTTTATCAACCACTCAAGTGTCGTTTTTAGACACTTTTAATTTTGACATATTTTTTAGGCATTTCCAACGATTCGAGATGTTTTTTTACAAAACTGACAAAATAAGGTGATTATTGAACCTTTCATTTTTGACTAAACATCGTGTCAATTTCACAATAATCATTTGCACAGATATTTTATATACAAATCATGTGTCGTTTTTTGATGTTTTTTACAAAACTGACAAAATAATGTGATTATTGATCCTATCATTTTTGACAAAACATCGTGTCAATTTCACAGTAATCATTTTCATAGACATTTTATCAACCACTCAAGTGTCGTTTTTAGACGCTTTGTTAATTTTGACATATTTTTTAGAAATTTCCAACGATTCGAGATATTTTTTTACAAAACTGACAAAATAAGGTGATTATTGAACCTTTCATTTTTGACTAAACATCGTGTCAATTTTACAATAATCATTTGGACAGATATTTTATATACAAATCATGTGTCGTTTTTTGATGTTTTTTACAAAACTGACAAAATAATGTGATTATTGATCCTATCATTTTTGACAAAACATCGTGTCAATTTCACAGTAATCATTTTCATAGACATTTTATCAACCACTCAAGTGTCGTTTTTAGACGCTTTGTTAATTTTGACATATTTTTTAGAAATTTGCAATGATTCGAGATGTTTTTAACAAAAATGACAAAATAATGTGATTATTGAACCTTTCATTTTTGACCAAACATCGTGTCAATTTCACAGTAATCATTTGGACAGATATTTTATATACAAATCATGTGTCATTTTTTGATGTTTTTTACAAAACTGACAAAATAATGTGTTTATTGAACCTTTCATTTTTGACCAAACATCGTGTCAATTTCACAGTAATCATTTGGACAGATATTTTATATACAAATCATGTGTCATTTTTTTATGTTTTTTTACAAAACTGACAAAATATTGTGTTTATTGAACCTTTCATTTTTGACAAAATATCGTGTCAATTTTAAGTAATCATTTTCACAGACATTTTATCAACCACTCAAGTGTCGTTTTTAGACGCTTTGTTAATTTTGACATATTTTTAGGTATTTCCAACGATTCGAGATGTTTTTTAGAAAAATGACAAAATAATGTGATTATTAAACCTTTCATTTTAGACCAAACATCGTGTCTTTTTCACAGTAATCATTTTGACAGATATTTTATTAACCACTCAAGTGTAATTTTTTGACACTCAGTTAATTTTTCAGGGATTTTCAACGTTTCGAGAAGATTTTTGTGTAACTTTTATCCACGATGAATTCTTAAGCTTATTTGTAATGAAATGTTTGATGTAAGGTGATTTTATTATAAATGAAAGTTTTTTTTGCAAGCATAAAGCAATTATATACGAATATTGGCCACGATTCTGTGATTATTCTCTTACATACGCGTCGTAAAACGAGTACGGGGGAACTAAATTTAGAAAGTCTATGAGTGAACAAAGCGTTTTTTTTTTAAATATTTTTTATATATATAATAAAGTATATATAAACAGATAAAATGCGCTCACACAGAATTATTTTGTTTTCTTCTTGATTTAAATATGTATTTTCCAAAAAATTCTCTTCTCCACACCGTGGAAAATGCGTTTTGTGTGTATGTGTTTTTCTTTTTTCTGTGAGTGATTTTAAACAAATTAAAGACCGTCGGATTTTTGTTTACTTTTTAATTAATTAATTCTTTACTTTTTTTAAATTAATTGCGACCACCACGACCTCCACGACCTCTATTATTATCACCACGTTCCTGAAACAAAAACATCAATATTGCATAAGTTTTAAATCGTGCGAAAAGTTGTTCTAATAGACCTTTTCATAGTTGATTTTTCTTTTGAGCGCATGCGTCAATTTCCGCCATGTTCATGTCAAAATTGCCCGAATTTTTTGACGGATAACTATATATATGCCCGAAAATTTCATATTCCCGCCTTTCAAACTTGGCGGATGCGCATGCGCTCAACTAACTGTAAAAAGGTCTATAGACCTTTTTACAGTTAGGTAAGAGATTGTCCATTAATCACGTGAGACTCGAAAGGTGGGGAGGGGGTTTGTGAAAAATTACGAAATATCACTAGGGAGGGTGGGTGGAATGTAGTGAGATATCACGTGTATTTATTTTTTCGTGCGATTTTTATACCGAAAACGGCGCGCGACTTGTACAAAAAAAATACACGTGATGTTGGGTAGGGGGTAGGGTCTTAACCTAAAACCTCACCACGTATCAACAGGGCGAGGAGGGGCTTAAAAAGTTGCTAAAAAACAATACGTGATTAATGGACGACCCCAAAGCGCATGCGCGTCCGCCATGTTTAAAAGGCGGGAATATGAAAGTTTCGGGCACATTTTCTTATTTTCACTGGTTATACGTCAAAAAATTGCCCGACAAACATGGCGGAAATTGACGTATGCGAAAAAAAAAATTCAACTATGAAAAGGTCTATTGCTAAAAACTATCTATCTATTCTTCTTCGCTTCTGTCGGTCACAAGCCCGAATGCAAAAGAAGAAATGATGGAGGAGTATCACCTCGCTATAAAACATGGGTTCAGCTGGCCCTACGGATATCAGACATTAAAGGACCCTGCATTGGTGATAGGTCACAGTGGTGTAGTGGTGAACGCTTCCGCTCGCATACCTGAGATCCCGGGTTCAATCCCCGGACAAATCGTGAAATTTTTCACAGAACTATGCTGTGGCCACCTCGTGGAAAGCAATGAATGACAAACTACCACGAGTAATTATGCCTGGTAAAACCTTTTAAATAGTGTCGTTCGGAACCGGCGTTAAACTGAAGGTCCCGCATATTAGTGTGACGATGCGTTCCACAAGTATGCGCGAGAGATCGGCCACACTAGAAGACTAGTGATGGCACCTTAAGAAGAAGAAGCATTGGTGATAACCGGTCAACGACCCAAGAAGCGGAAGAAGAAGAAAGGGTGAAGGGGGCGGAAGAACCAAATTTGCCAACACGCCCTACAAGGGTGGCGTCTTAATAACAATTACCCCTCAACTCAAACATGAACAGATTCAATTCAGTAAAAAATATACCCCAGGGTAATACAGACCCAAACTCAGAATCTCCCATTGATTCATCAGAATCAGTCAGCCTCATGGATTCTGGGGGAGGCACAGATTTGATACGCAAAGATAACATCCGAAAGATCCAACAGGGAACGAAAATTAACAAAATATGATCCATGAGAAACGCCGAACAACTAGAACAACTCGAGGAAGCATTATCCAAGATAAATTAGCACATTTTAGGACTAAGCGAGACATGAATGCCCGGAGAAAAATACACTACCCTAAAGTCGCTATACCAGTACAGTATAATCTCGGTAATTCGGCTGTAGGTTAATCGGACGAGACGTCCAGTAATCCGGCGGTCTGGAGACCGCTCGCGCTCTACCCTCCCGCCACTCTTTCTTATAATCCGGCGGTTGTCTGCTCCCATATGTGTCGGATTATCGAGATTATACTGTATAACAACGAGGCAAATTCACAGAGCGGTCAATGAGGAGTAGCAATACTTATAAATATGGTCTGTAGAGTGAAAGCTTTATCCGGAAGAGTCATATACATCACTCTGAAACTCAACAACAGGTACAAACTCCAAATAATTTAAGGCTATGCTACTACAAGCACCTAAAGCAACGGGGAAGTAGAACTATTCTTCGACGACATTACATGTGCTCGAAAATCAGATAAAACCCAATATTCAGTAATCATGGGAGATTTCAACGCGAAACTAGGTCTAAAACGAAAACATACAAATATTGGGAGCTTCGTTCTAGAAGAAAGGAATGACCGAGGAGAAATGCTTATAAATTACCTGTAAGACGAACACCTGTTCTGCATGAACAGCTTCTTCAAGAAACTAAAACAACGGAGATGGACATGGTTAAGCCCAGACGGCAAAATTAAAAACGACGTAATAACTAATAATAAAAATATAATCACAAACGTCTCGGTGATAAATAACTTCCACACCGGCAGCGACCACAGGTTAATAAGAGCTGTGCTGGAAATTAACACTGAAATAGAAGGAATGAAAACCCTCGACAAGAAACCCTTTCCAACTATAAGCCTCTTAAAACAAAACCAGGACAAATACACAAATGAATTATCAAATATGATGAATTATACAAACCTTATGACACAAAGTATCGATGAATTAAATGAAAAAATCGTAAATGACATACAAAGCTAGACCTACTAAATCCAGCATCACTATCAGTAGGCCTGAAAATGAAATTGGGAAAGACCAAGATCATGACCCAAGAAGTTGGAGCCCAACCTCACCAAATGGACGGACAAGAAATCGAACAAGTGATCGAGCACATATACCTAGGACAGTGGTGGCGAACCTTTGTCACAGCTGACACGTAGAAAATTTTATTGGCTAGCGAACTACTTCTCACGCATGCCTTCTAAACTTGTTAAACTATCTTTTCTAAAATAAATTTTTAAGTTTCTCATTCTACTTTTGTCCGTAATTGCAAAAGGGCGCACAAAAATTATCAAATTTAAAAAATTCACCAAAGCTGTATTTACAAAGCTACAATTTTGAAATTTGGGAATTTGTGAGATCTCGTAAGAATATCAAATCATACCACGTTTTATCAAAATTCGTAGATTGGTTTGCCCGTAATTTCAAAAGGCGCACAAAAATTGCCAGAATTCACGAAAGCCGTATTTACAAAGCTACAATTTTGAAATTTGGCAATAAACCTTTTCATAGTTGAAATTCGTTTGTGCACATGTGTCAATTTCCGCCATGTTTTGCCCGAAATTTTTTACGTATAACCTTATTATTTGCCCGAAACTTTCATATTCCCGTCTTTCAAAGTTGGCAGATGCGCATGCGCTTAACTAACCGTAAAAAGATCTATTTGTGAGATTTCGCAAGAATATCAAATCATACCAAAATTCATCAAAATCCGTCGATTGGTTTGTTCGTAATTGCAAAAAGCGCACAAAAATTTACAAACTTTAAAAATTCACAAAAGCCGTATTTATAAAGCTACAATTTTGAAATTTGGCATTTTGTGAGATTTTGCAAGAATATCAAATCATACCAAGTTTTATCAAAATCCATCGATTGGTTTGTCCGTAATTGCAGAAGGCGCACAAAAATTTACAAACATAAAAAAATCACAAAAGCCGTATTTACAAAGCTACAATTTTGAAATTTGGGAGATCTCGTAAGAATATCAAATCATACCGTTTTATCAAAATTCGTCGATTGGTTTGCCCGTAATTTCAAAGGGTGTACAAAAATTTCCAAAATTCACGAAAGCCGTATTTACAATGCTACAATTTTGAAATTTGGCAATTTGTGAGATTTCACAAGAATATCAAATCATACCAAAATTCACCAAAATCCGTCGATTGCTTTGTCCGTAACTGCAAAAAGCGCACAAAAATTTACAAACTTTAAAAAATCACAAAAGCCGTATTTACAAAGCTACAATTTCGAAATTTGGCAATTTGTGGGACCTCGTAAGAATATCAAATCATACTACATTTCATCAAAATTCGTTGAATGGTTTGCCTGTAATTGCAAAAGGCGCACAAAAATTTCCAAAATTCACAAAAGCCGTATTTACAAAGCTACAATTTTTAAATTTTGTAATTTCGCAAGAATATCAAATCATACCAAGTTTCATCAAAATTCGTCGAATGGTTTGTCCGTAATTGCAAAAGGCGCACCAAAATTTACAAAGTTTAAAAATCCACAAAACCGTATTTACAAAGCTACAATTTCGAAATGTGTGGGACCTCGTAAGAATATCAAATCATACTACATTTCTCAAAATTTTTCAAAATCCGTGGATTGGTTTGCCTGTAATTGCAAAAGGCACACAAAAATATTCAAATTTTACCAAAGTCGTATTTACAAAGCTACAATTTTCAAATTTGGTATTTTGTGATATCTTGTAAGAATATCAATTCATACCAAGTTTTATCAAAATCCGTCGATTGGTTTGTCCGTTGCAAAATTGCAAAGGACGCACAAATATTTACAAATTTACAAAATTCACGAAAGCCGTATTTACAAAGCTACAATTTGGAAATTTGGCAATTTGTGATTTCGCAAGAATATCAAATCATACAACGTTTTATCAAAATATTGACGCTAATAAGTGATTTTCACTATCAAATTGTAAAAGTAGACCTGTGCCAGGCACGTCAGCATTTCAAAATGTGAAAATTTAAAAAAATTGGCACGCAGCCGGAAAAAGGTTCGCCACCCCTGACCTAGGACATCAAACTGTGGAAGGAAAATCAGACACCATAAATAACCAGAAGAATAAGTCATAGCTGGGCTGCTTTCGGTAAACTTTCGGGTAACACATACCCAAGAACCCAGACACACCGCACTGCCTAAAACGAAAAGTATACGACATGTGCATATTGCACGTTACGACGTATGGCCTGGAAACGATGATATGGACAGCAAAGAGCGCAAACAGATTAAAAACCGGCCAACGAGCAATGGAACGGGCTCTGCTCGGCATAAGCTTAACGGCTCGCGTACACCTAATCCGTCATCGGCCGAAGTTTGCTCGGGGGCGACGACGGCCGAACTCAGACGATTGTATCAAACACTTGTAAAAGAAAGATAGCGCGTACACAAACACGACCGTCATCGTCCGATGACGCCCGAAAACGGCCGATCAACCGTCGAGTCCGAACTTGTTGGGATTTCCGGCCAGTCTGCCGCCGTCTACAGTGCAAATTGAGTGTATTTATAGTTAAATTTTGCTGTTATCTACCTAAACGACTATGGATATTGAACAATTAATTAGTTGTGTTTATAATAGACCAACCCTGTGGGATAAACATTCAATTCCAATGTCGGCACAAGTGGTTGCAGTGTAAGCACATACACGTTCGAGTTACTCGCCAGGGTAGTTCTGTCCGCCATCGGCCGACAAAATCGGTTTTGGTGTACGCGAGCCATAAGAGACAGAATAACAAACCAGGAAACCAGAAGTCAAAGACGTAATTGAACGAAGCGCAGAGTTGTGGAGCTGGGTAGGACACGTAGCCAGGGACAAATGGACCCATAGGATTACTCACTGGAGACCAAGAACCACAAATCGAAGCACTGGAATACCACAAAGAAGATAGCGCGACGACATCAAGAAAATAGCGGGGAAAGAATGGTATCAAATCGCAAAAAGAAGATGCGCATGGAACTACCTGAAGGAGACCTACGTCCAGCAGTGGACAAACACGGACAGAAGAGAGAAATCTATCTATTTAACCGTTTGACTGCTAAGCAATTCTTGCAAGAACGCACGAAAACTGCGGGACATTTTTTGACTTGATGGTTTCAAGAAGTGATGTGGTAAAAAATAAATTAAAATATGTTATGGATGTAGCATCGGGGGGAGGCGCACATCTAGGTCCAGTTGCACATCTTTACTCCCACGGAGCAAAAAAGACACTGAAACTCGCAGCGCAATAGCGCTGCGTCGCGGTTTTCGAGACAAATGAACGCAGCGCTATTGTGCCGCGTGGCAGTCAAACGGTTATTAATTTTAATTATAGTAATTATTTTGAGTATAGTTTATTTATACCTTATGATGTCCCCTATCATGATGTCCTCTATCCCTATCCCCACCGCCCCGTTCATGCTCGTGATTCCGATGGTGTCCTCCCTGTCGGTGCTCTTGTCGGCCCTCGCCGTCCCTCTCGTGATTCCGATGTCCGCCGCCGCGGTGCTCGCCGCCGCGATGTTCTCCGCCCCTGTGCTCGCCGCCTCTGTGCTCGCGGTGCTCTCGGCCGCCGGCGTTTCCGTGATCGTTACGCTCGCGCGGCGCTCCGCCGCCCTCGTGCCCGCCCCCGGGGATCTTCGAGCCGGGCTGGTTGACGTTCGGCTCGGGCTGCTTGCGGTTCTCCTCCTCCTCCTGCCGTTTCTCGTAGTGCACGAAGTCGTCGAATATCGACGTCGAGTGACGATACGAATGAATTATTCTTAAAACCTAAATTCATTTCACATTTATTATTACTTTTACGTTTCGTGATTTAATCTTCTAAATGGTCTTACATCGAATAATCTGTTATATTTACCTAATAACATTACATTACAAAAGAAAACGACATTAGATTAGTAGAAACACAAGATTATTGATATATCATCTATCTGCCATCATTATATATTGATCAAGATATGACGAAACTCAAATCTCTATTTTAGATCATTGACATCTCATGATGGCTGTTCGCCAATATATATTGACGAGTATTGATGGATCACAGATTTTTTTTTATATTTACCTAACATTATATTACAAAAGAAAACGACATTAGATTAGTAGAAACACCAGATTAGTGTTATATCATCTATCTTCCATCATTATATATTGATCAAGATATGACGAAACTCAAATCTCTATTCTAGATCATTGACAACTCATGATGGCCGTTCGCTAGTAGAGGGCACAGTCAATAAATATTAACGAGTATTGATGGATCACAGAATTGTTTTTGTCAATATCATTGCAGACGCGTTTATATATCAATAATTATTGACAAGTTTACGAATATAATGATTGGACTCTCTAACCCACGCCTATTGAAATTATTTTAGTTGACAGTTGATTTTATTGTTCATTTTGAATGATATAATTTTCGTGTAATTTTTGATTCTATCTAGATCAGTGGTGTGCAAACTGTTTTCATTTGCGACCTAACATTTTCTGAAAATCTTTATCGCGACCCCTGGATAGAAGTAACGTGAACATTGTAATTCCCAAATAGTTCTACCAATATCTCCACAAAAGTTGAAACAAATCCCCAAATGAGTTTTTGAGAAAATTAAGTTTGAAAATTTCAATGTTTACAAATTTGATTTTAAAAGTGGAATTTACAAAAAACTGCAATATTTGCTGAAATAAATATTTAAAAAATGTGAAAATTTGCTATATATTCTGGAGCAGTTCTACCAACATCTCCACAAAATTTGAAACCAATCCCCAAATTAGATTTGAAGAATAT
Organism: Phosphuga atrata; assembly: GCA_944588485.1. Taxonomy (NCBI): domain Eukaryota; kingdom Metazoa; phylum Arthropoda; class Insecta; order Coleoptera; family Silphidae; genus Phosphuga; species Phosphuga atrata. The sequence continues at coordinate 12,761,391 of OX155897.1, forward strand.
TAAGTTTGAAAATTTCAACGTTGGCAAATTTAATTTTCAAGGTGGAGCTTATAAAAAAACTGCAATATTTGCTTAAATAAATATTAAAATATTGCGAAAATTTGCTAAATATTCCGGAACAGTTCTGCCAACATCTCCACAAAATTTGAAACAAATCCCAAAATTAGTTTTTGAGAAAATTAAGTTTGAAAATTTCAATGTTTACAAATTTGATTTTCAAGGTGGAATTTACAAAAAAAACTGCAATATTTGCTGAAATAAAAATTAAAAAATTTGCTAAATACTACGGAACAGTTCTACCAACAGCTCCCGAAAATATGAAACAAATCCCTAAATTAGTTTTTGAGTAAATTAAATTTGAAAATTTCAATGTTGTACAAATTTGATTTTCTAGGTGGAATAAAAATAAAAAAATTGGTAAAATTTGGTAAATATTCCGGAACAATTCTACCAACAGCTCCACAAAATTTAAAATAAATCCCCAAATTAGTTTTTGAGAAAATTAGGTTTGAAAATTTCAATGTTTACAAATTTGACTTTCAAGGTGGAATTTTCGAAAAACTGCAATATTTGCTGAAATAAAAATTAAAAAATTGGGAAAATTTTCTAAATATTCCGGAACAGTTCTACCAATATCTCCACAAAATTTGAAATAAATCCCGAAATTAATTTTTGAGAAAATTACGTTTGAAAATTTCAACGATTACAAATTTGATTTTCAAGGTGGAATTCACAAAAAAAAACTGCAATATTTGCTGATATAAATATTAAAATATTGCGAAAATTTGCTAAATATTCCGGAACAGTTCTACCAACTTCTCCACAAATTTTTAAACAAATCCCTAGTTTAGTTTTTGAGCAAATTAAGTGTGAAAATTTCAACGTTTACAGATTTTATTTTCAAGGTGGAAATTAACAAGGTGGAATAAAAAAACTGCAATATTTGCTGAAATAAAATTTAAAATATTGCAAAAATTTGATAAATATTCCGGAAAAGTTCTACCCACATCTCCACAAAATTTGAAACAAATCCCCAAGTTAGTTTTTGAGAAAATTAAGTTTGAAAATTTCAGTGTTTGCAAATTTGATTTTCTAGGTGGAATTTACAAAAAACTGCATTATTTGCTGAAATAAACATTAAAATATTGGGAAAATTTGCTAAATATTCCGCAACATTTCTACCAACATCTCCACAAAATTTGAAACAAATCCCCAAATTAGTTTTTGAGAAAATTATGTTTGTAAATATCAATGTTTTTTAAATCTCTTTATATTGACTGCTTGATTTAAAATTCTTTATATTGACACTATTTACTGCTACCCAATACTTACACACGAAATGCCTCAAACATTTTTTGAATTCGACGATCCAAAAAGATTCTCTATCGACCCCTTTGGGGGGTCGCGACCCATAGTTTGTGCACCACTGATTTAGATCATTGACATCTCATGTTCGCGTTTCCCCACTCAAGCGCTCAGACAATCAATAAATATTGACGAGAAGTGTCAAAGATGGATCACATACTTTTTTCTGTCAATATCGTTGCTGACCCGTTTACACATTAGCTAACAAATACAGCGATAATTATTGACTGCCCAACCCTTGCCTATTTCAATTATTTCAATGACATTGACAGTTGATACTATTGTCAATTTTGATGGATATATTTTGTTCTGAATAGGATTTTCTTACTTGCAGTCCTTTTGCGTGTGGAACTTCCTGGGTGTCCCGGGAGTTGGTGACCGGTTTGTTCTCGTTATTTTCTAGCCGGATGTGTCGCAGTTGCACGTTGGGAACGTCCTTCACGTAAACCCAGCGCACTTTGAACTGTCCCTTCCACTTGTCCTGCGACCACACGGAACTGTTGGAATTGTAATCGACCGCGGAGACCATCTGCGCCATGCCGCAGAAGTGGCCCGAACCGTTCACAGAGAAGAACAAAAACACCGCACCGTTCGGCTCGCGCTCCCGGAACGCCTGGTCTAGGCGCTTGTTGCCGTGCTCCGTGCTGCACCAGATCTCGTACTTGATGCTGCGGTGGATGTCGTCCTCCGAGTACGATTTTATCACGAAGAAGCGGGCGTTCGGCGCCGTCAGATCGAAGTCCGGGGGATTGTAGTTGTTCTTCCCGCGCAGGTCGTCCAGCACGGGGTGGGTGGGCGCCGGCGTCGGCGCCACCATCACCGGGATCGCTCCCTGGTGCATCATGTTCTGCGGCACGTGCCCCCCCGTCGGCATGCTGACTGGCGGAGGCAAATGCGGCGGCATCATCGTCGGCTGATATGACTGCATTGGATGAGGCGGAGGACCTGGACGAGGTGCACTTGGTGGACCCCTTACAAAAACAACAAACTCATATAAAAAAACAATATTACAATAAAAAAAAAATTACATTTTGATAATTGATATGTCTAATTTTATTATTGTGATACTTTTTTTATTTATTGTTACCTGTTTGTTGGGGGGCCGTTCCAGCCGAGACGGGCGGGCATGGTGGGCGTCATCGCTTTGGGCGCGGTGTTGTTGACGACGGGGAGTTGCGGCGGCGTCGACTTGCTCGTGTCCCAGGTGCCGATGTCCATGTTGTGTTTGCCGGGGATGATCGGCCCGGGAGGCATCCCCGGCCCTTTTTTCTTGAGTCCTTGGCTGGGAAGCGGCAGCGAGGGCTTGGCCGGCTGACTCGCGATGGTCGCCCACGTGGTCGGCTTCTTGGGCTGGCTCAGGCCCTCCTTAGACTCCCCCGACGACTTCAGATCGAGATTCTGCATGACCTGTTCGACGCTCTTCAGCGAGTCGGGCATGGCCTGCGTGTACATGTTCTGGTCGCGGTAGTACTCGTCGTACTTGCGCTGCCCGATCTGGCTGCCGCCCCATGTGCTGTAGTCCCCGTTGCTGTGGAAGTAGTTGAACGACGACGGCTGGCCGAACGGCGTCGGCGTCGAAAACGTCGTCGACGGCCCAAACATCCCTAAATAAAAACAGCGTACAGATTTCAAATAATCGTTTGGTGGATTTTGTACCTTCCATTGAGTAGGAATCGGGATGGTATCCGCTCAGAAAGGTCATCGGATCCGTTCCGTTTGACCAGGTGCCGTCTCCAACTCCGTACGCTTGGTACGGATAAGTTCCTCCGCTTCCATAATAACCTACACATTGAACGATTAGTAGAAATTAGCGGTCTATTTAGTGTACAATGTTAGCAAAACTCGATTTCTCAGCTCTATTACAAGAAAAACGATAAAAAAGGGTTTCTTAAATGGGGTTGAAGGTTGAAGTGTTAAAGGTCCATTTGAAGCAGAATGTTTCTATCGTTTTTCCTTATCTTGTAATAGAACTTAGGGGAGCACGGAAGGAGCCTCCACGCGTACATTTTCTCCTGTATATGCAGAAGATGCCGGCGCCCCGTGGTAACACTGTCCCACCAGACACTGGCCAATCCTTCCACCACCGGAAACCACCGGACACGGAAAAGTAAATAGAACTGAAACATCGAGTTTGTTCAGCGTGCATATTCTTACCTGCAGTGCTCATGTTGTATAGGTCCGTGGCGGTGGAGATGGGTGCAGAGGTTCCGTAGGCGGTGTGAGCTGCCGAATTTTGCTGTTGAGTCCTCCATGGTTCGAACTCTTCGGCTCCGCTACCCGCACCTTCGCCTGCACCTAACTGCTCTTTAGGGCCATTGGACACTAACAACAAAAACAGTCGTTTAACACTAGATGCAACACTTCACTAAAGACTAAATCTTATCCTTATATTAATCTTATCTTATATCTTAGCTCATAGCTACGGCTAGGCGCGTCCAAAATTCCTGTTCAGTCAGCCCCATATAAATCATATCAAATCAGTCTGTGATGATTTCAATCATCAAATTACTCTTCAAAAATACATTTATTAACACTTATAATAAACTGTATTTATTTTAATTGTTTTAATTAAATATCATTATTTTTTTTGCGCCACAATGCAATTATTATTGCGAGTGGAGATTAGATAGAGAGCGTGAAAACAGCAAATTCAGACTCAAATGGTATTCATATTTAAAGCAGCGGTGATTCATTTAAACAAATCGTGAGAATATCTAATATTAAGTAAATACATTACCATTGGTTTGTCTTATCTGCTGTTATTTCCATTTAGTCGCGTTCAATTCTACGCTTAATCTAATCTTCTTAATAGATTAATCAAGATCATTGTTTAGTTGTGACTAAACCAATGTTCGTATTTCTAACAATATAAATTAACTTTTCAGTAAAACGTTCAGTTAAAACACAACGAACAACAGTTCAGTTAAAACGTTCGATTCGACGTTGAGACACGAAATTTAGATAATGATAATCATCGTCATTATGTGCGCTGCAACCCTGTATCTAGAACTTAAACAAAAGCATAGGGAGCACTTGGAGTTTTTTACGTGGGTGGCAAGCCATTATTTTAAGGGCAGGTTTCATGGCAGTTTACTATGACGGCTTTGCTGGAACCATACACAGGAGGATGATGGCTTATTTTCATAATTAATCTGATACCTTGACTACTCGGCCTAGGCCACCACCGCCTCAATTTGATTAACTACATTGTGGATTTTTTTTTTGAGAATTCGGGAGGCATGGAGATGCATGAGATGCAAGGGAGTACCGGAGAAGTATGTGCGCATTGTTCAGGATATGTACCGTGGAGCAAGGACACGAATTAGAAGCAGTGTAGGATTGTCCAGCGCGTATGTGGTCTTGATTTATCTGGTCTTGATCCAAAATAGGATAATGTGGCAAGGACTGCTGGTTTAACCCGGGTTAGATTATTTTGCACACCGTGAACGATACTATACCGGTTCAAGTAGGTCTTCACCAAGGATCTGCAACCCTATATTTTTGATCTTATAATGGATGTCTTCTCTGAAAGCTTAAGAGAACCAGCTCCTTGTTGTATGCTATTTGCAGATGATATTGTTTTATGCAGCAACAAACAGGGAAGAGCTTGAATAAACTGGAATGCTGGAGAAGAGCCATAGAGGACAGAGGCCTTCAAATCAGTGGGAATAAGTGCGACTACCAAGTGCCTTGGAGGAACTGGAAATGAAACTATTCAGTTGGATGGTAGCCAGCTACAGGCAAGGGACAGTTTCAAGTATTTGGGATCCACTGTATCTGACGATGGCAATCTAGATCTGTTACTGAAATTACTCACCAAATTCGACAAAATGTTACCATGGATTTGATGAAGTACAACTTCGAGCACGTGCAGTCTTTTCGATACCTAGGGGCATTAATATCATCAGATAACTACGTTAAAGTAGAAATAGAACAGCGCATTCTACAAGGAAATAAATGCTACTACGCAACCCAGCAATTATTACGACCAAGAATCCTGACCAGACAAACAAAATATATATAAAACTATTATATGACCAGTGGTAACTTACGCTAGCGAAACATGGACCATGACCGTACAAGACACGTACAAGAATCGTTTTGAAAGAAAAATTCTTAGGAAAATATTTGGAGCAGTCTGTCATCAACAAACGTTGCGGTATAGGATGCGCACGAACCACGAGTTATATGAACTATATAATAGCCCAAGTATAGTACAAGAAATCAAGTCAAACAGATTAAGATGGCTGGGACATGTCCAGAGGAATAATGACTCAAGGCTAGTTAAAATGGTCTGGGAAGAAACCTCTAACAACAAAAGACCACTGGGGCGCCCAAAGCTTCGATGGCGGGATAATATCCGCAAGGACCTTCAAACCCTGGGGGTGTTCAACTGGGAAGAAGTCACTCAGGATCGGAGAGAATGGAAAATTGTTGAGGCGGCCAAGACCCACCCCGGGTTGTAGAGCCATGGATGGATGGAAATTCAGGCTGCCTGGTTAAACTGGAAAAGCTTATCTGGTATTTTCTGTGACAGGAGACTGAATATCCAAGTAAAGGGTGAAGTCTATAAATGTGCAGTGAGACCTACAATGCTATCCGGAGCAGAAACTTGGCCAACAGTGCAAGCGACTGGAAGTAGCTGAACTGAAGATGCTAAGATGGATGTGTGGCCTTACAAGAAACGATCACATCAAAAACACCTTCATACGAGGCAGCGTAGAAGTGACTGAAATATCAAAAAAGGTGCAAGAAAGACGCTCGCTCAGGTATGGCCACATTAAGCGCAGGGATGAGAGTTATGTAGGAAGGAGAGTGCTTGATCTGGAGGTGGAAGGCAAAAAGGACAGAGGCAGGCCTAGAAGAAGATGGATGGACTGCGTGCTGGATGATCTCCGGGAGAAGCAGTTAAGAGAAAACACCATTTGGGACCGAGGAAAATGGAAACGACTTGTCAGAAACGTCGATCCCGCATGAACGGGAAAAGACGAAGAAGAAAAAGAAGACATTGTGGAAAATCTAGATTTGATAAATCAATGTTGGTAGTAGATAAAATGAGACTAGAATACGAAAGCCAAATAGAACGTCATAAATAATTTAATATTTCCTTTTTAACAAATTGCAGTCCGTTGACGTATTAATTAATATAAAAATAAAAAAGGTTTTTTAATTTAAAATTTTGAAGCTGACGACAGTCAGCATAAGGCTCTCATATACGCGACACTCAGCTATGCGACGTCTATCGCGACGGCGATGTCGCAAGACGTCGCGTAGCTGAGTGTCGCGCATATGGGAATCGACCTTGATACGTCAAAAATCTTTCCCGGAAGAAAGCTGACTTTCCGATATGACGGCATCCTGACTCTTGGCAATTTTCCCTCCTCGAATCGTTAGACGAAAAGGAAACGAAAAATCGGTTTGGTTTCCTGATATTTTAAGAAATATACGTTTAGAAAAGTTTTTTATTTTTCACAGGAACACTGTACTTTCGTTTTTGTCGAAAATTTCAGCTTTACCTCGATTTTCGGGAAAACTGTTATTAGAGCTTTGATCCAGATCATGAGGAACTGAAAACGTTTGGAGATTTTGGAAAAAAAATCTAGTTTTAGTTTTTGTCACTGTATCTTTAGTTTTGTCGAAAATTTGAGCTTTACCCCGATTTTCGGGAAAAAATTTATTAGGGCTTTGATCCACACCATGAGGAACTGAAGACGTTGGGAGATTTTGGAAAAAATCTATATTTACAGTTTGGATCAGTTCATGGGAAACATTGGAACAGGTTATTGGAAAATTTGAAGTTTTGCCTAGATTTTGGACCAAACTAAGGAAAGTGTAGTTTTTACTAGATTTCCATAAATATCGTTATATGGATTATGGACCACACCTTGGGAAACTGAAAAAGTCGTTGGAACAGTTTCCCCTCGATTTTCGTAAAAATTGATTGATTGGACGATGGAAAACTAAAGAAATTGTCTGAACATTCTTAAGGGGGTACTCGCTCAATTTTTTTTTTAAATTTTATTTTGATATTTGGGTTCTTTCATGTATTGAGAATGCCCCTGTAAAATATTTCCTTGAAAATGCCGAATAACGCTGGGTATCTGGCGACGGGTCATGGTCGAAACGGGGATTTTCATCCCTTATCGGCATCATTACTCTAATAGGAAAATATAATGGCAAAGTGATAGACGTAATCACAAAATTCCAAAATGTGCAAGAGCTGCGAATCCTAAAGAAAAATGATGGCCAAAACGGAGTTCGATATGTGGTACGAGGCTGTAGATGTCGATGATTGCAACAGAAACTAAGAAGGAAATTCTGGAAAAATGGAAGTTAACGGCGTGATCGAAATGTTCCAACGATCTGTAGATCTACACAATGTCAAGTACGTAAACTATATTGGAGATGGAGACGCCGAGACTTCAACTTGCTCGAGGCCAACTTTTATGGAGATAATACCCCGATAAAGAAACTTGAGTGTGTTTTGCACGTCGGGAAGCGCATGTTTCGCCGCTTGACCGATGCAACAAAACATATCACTTAAGAGGAAAAACTACTGAAAGAGCAGGATAAAAAAAATGGAGAAGCGAAGTCGGAAAACCGGCACCAAAATCGAAGGCCAAAAAAACGGCGCCAAAGAAAAAGCCTTCGCCTGTGAAAAAGTCATGCCGAAAGAAAAAGTAGCCAAGCTGACCGGAAAACTGATTCGAGAGATGTCAACATTTTACGGGCTGGCAATTCTGGAGTTTGGATTCTGGAGAAATCCAAACTCCATAGAAAATATAAGAAATGAAATTTTGAGTGGCTATTTTCACAAGATCTACGGATTCGAATCCTCAACATTAATTATTTATTGAACATTATCTGTGTAATAAAACCTGATGTAAATATTTACAGGCCCAGCAAAACGGAACTACTCATATTCACAAACCAGCGCTCGATACAGTTGTTCAAAAGTACGTGAAGAAAATTTATGAGGATTTCACAGAAGAACAGCTCTTAAAAGATGTCTCGGCAAGAACACTCAAAACAACAATGAGAGCTTCAATGCCACCATTTCAGCTTCCATTTTTAACGAGGGCCACGACAGTGCTACAAATCATGAAAGGGCTCGGAATTGACGTCGGTCAACATGCCGTGGATTCTGCAACGAGGCGAGATGCGGAGCGCAGATCAAATGCTGATCGCCGCGCTACGGACGAAGCGAAAAGGCATCGATTAACCCAGAGAGCAATATGGGACCGAGAAGAGCTACGAAGTCGTGGACGGATTGCTATATGGTCCAGGAATCGATTCATAGAGGTGAGCGAGAAAGAATCATAATAATGTATAATTTTGCGTCGAAAATGCCTCTCCGCTGCTTACGACCGATTTTCACCGATTCCCGTTATCCGCTGCTCGACCGTGAATAATTTCAGAAGTATTCTATCTATTTTTTTCTTCTTTTTTCCTCTTATTCCCCATACCTCAAAGTACGACCCCCCCCCCCCCTTGCTTTGAAATTGGTCCGATTGCACTATGAGAAAACCACAAGTGAACTTTCAATCGCGTTTTTCTCGGAATCGTTTTTTTTTCAATATGGGGCGCATGATTACGGATAGAAGTCTTGGCCGATTTGAAAAAACCTAGGCGAGTTTTGTTTACAGTATGTAGTTTCCCATTGACGAATGGAAATTTTGAATTTTTTTTTCGCGATTCAGTCACTGTTTTTCTCTCGAAAATTTCGAGCGTTTTCGAGGCTTTTTTTTGGTAGATGCGCCATTACTCTAAAATCAATTTATTTTTAATTTCCATCCGTCAATGAGGAATTTGACTCTTCTACTTTAATAATAAGTTTGATTTTTTGTTCTCGCGAGGAGTGCGCGTTTCGGAAAAAAAATGAACATATGGTCGAAGGATATGTAAATAAAAATCAATTCTCTATCTGCCTTCCTCTTCTTTTAGGCACCTGTTCAAAAATGTATCATTTTTCGGAAAATTTGAGCGAGTACCCCCTTAATTCCAATTTTTACATCTAGGATCTTGGAACGAGCCTTGCGAAACTGAAAAAAATTCCAAAAATATTCCCTGGCGTTTTGAACGGCAAATCGCGAAACTAATTGTAAGAAAGAAATTAGTGTTTGGGAACTGTTGATGGTCGGATTTGAGATTTAGATCCTGATCAGAGAAACAAAAAATTCCTCGAAAAGACCACGAAAAAATTTGCTCGCAGTATGGAATGGGTCTCATAGGACCACGCGGAATCAACATTTATTGGTCTTAATGTTTGCCCAATAACTTTGTATGCGTAATGAAGAATCCAGACTCTCGCGGAGTGACTTCAGCGAGGATCCTCGCCGAAGTTGTTCGAGGCGAGGAATTACACGGAGTAGGAATTACACGGAGTACATCCACACTCTCGCCTTACTTCGCGAGGACCTCAGTGCCATGACCGACACCGAACAGGTATTAGCTGCTGCTGCAGCTATTTGTGATTTTAATTATTATTATTATGTTATCCCAATAACTGATCTCAAATAACTGGTTCCCTTTGAAAAGCCTCAAGGAATTGTAATTGGAGTTCTTGGGACCAATCGATATTATTTAAATTAGTATTAGTAAAATTTAATAATATTAAATAAAAATATTTTGTTTGTTGTGACGGTTGAAACCCCTCGTGTCCCTTTGACTCGGGCACGAAAAACCGCTTCATGAAGCGAAGTTAGCCAAGGCGAGGCGAAGAAGCACAAGGCGAGGCGAGTAACCTGACCTCACTCTCGTTCCTCGCTCAACTCCGTGCTACTTCGCGAGAGTCTAGAGCGAGCGAGTCTTCGTTGCTGCGACCAGACGTGTCTTCTCTCTTCTCCCTCAAAACCCCGTGTATGAGTAATTTTCTTAATTTCCTCTCGATCCTTGAGATTGGGAAAACCTAATTCAGCCAAGTCCTTTTCCGCCTGTTTGTACCAATTTGACCTTGTTGCCTATTGCTGCAAAAACGTATAGATTTTTAGGTATTAACCTAGTTGGGTACATTCTGTCCAAACGTCCCATGAATTGGATCCTTCTCACACGGATTGTGTCCGTGATTTTAGTAATTTTCAAATAAACGTCAGCATTAGGTTTTGGAAAGTGAATTCCATCATTGATTCTTGGTCCAAAATTTTTTCGCATGATTTTGCGTTCGTTAATCTCCAATTGATTTCTCAGTGTTTTATGTTGTAGATTAAGTGTCGCGGCTGCATAAAGGCCGATTCTCATATACGCGACGACACGCGACATCGCCTGTCAAATGATGATTACATTGTTTTAAATGGGCACGTTTTCACTATGGCTACGCGACGTGCCCATTTAAAACAATGTAATCATTATTTGACAGACGATGTCGCACGACGTCGCGTAGCTGATTGTCGCGCATATGGGAAACGACCTTAAAGGGCTGCAGGTAAGACTACTATTTTATAATGTTGTATTTTACAATTCCAAGAGAGGCATTTTTTGTTATAAACTTGTTTTGTCAAATGGAAAGCAGTTTCCATTTTCTGTGGTCTTGCTTCTATAGATTTTCTTTCGTAGTCGATTTCATTGATTCATTCACCTAAATACTTGAAGTCTTTCACTCGGGAGACATTACAATTACCAATGCGGAATATATTCGAAGCAGTTTTAATATGCGTCATAAATTTTGTTTTGTCAAAAGAAATCTGCAAGCCGATTTTTGCTGCTTGTTCTTGGAGTAATTCAAGGTGCTTCTGGGCATCAGAAATGTTTCGAGCAATAACCACAATTCACAAGCAGTCGAGTGTTATCCCTTTGAGTTTTGGGCCTAGTCTATCGGCTCGCGTACACCAAAACCGATTTTGTCGGCCGATGGCGGACAGAACTACCGGACGAGTAACTCGGATGTGTATGTGTTTATACTGCAACAGTGTTATTTAGCACATAACCGTTTCGAAACATCTTCATTATTGAATTTTTTAAATGTTTATCCCACAGGGTTGGTGTATTATAAACACAACTAATTAATTTTTCAATATCCATAGCCGTTTAGGTAGATAACAACAAAATTTAACTCTAAATACACTGAATTTGCACTGTAGACGCCGGCAGACTGGCGAGAAATCCCAACTAGTTCGGACTAGTTGATCGGCCATTTTCAGGCGTCATCGGATGATGACACTCGTGCTGTGTACTAGCTCTCTTTCTTTTACAAGTGTTTGATTCAACCGTTCGAGTTCGGCCGTCGTCGCTCGAGCAAACTTCGGCCGATGACGGATTAGGTGTACGCGAGCCGTAAGGGATGGTGCACCAGTTCGTCTCCATTCTCGGACGACTTTTCAAGCCCACAATTAAACAACAGTGGAGATAATCCATCTCTTTAACGCACTTCTGTATCAATTGAAAATTCTGCGCTCAGTCCTCTTTGAGCTTGTATTTTAGAGGGTAGATTGTAGTATTGGTGGTGACGACTTGTACTGCGACCTTCCTAGATCTATTGTATCCCACCCTCTTCCTCTAAACGTTGGTATATTTACCCATTTAGAGCACCTCCTCTAGTCCTGGTTCCTTTAGGAATTTCAGGATCTGGCTGGGATTCAAGGACTGCAACTCCCGTGCGTTCAAGCAGTGGGCTCTAAGATACATCTGTCTCTTGCGGAGCAGTGCTTTTCAAGAGGGTAACTTTGATGATCGATGTTGCCTTGCGAAGTAGTGTTTTTCAAGAGGGTAACTTTGATGATTGATGTTGTCTTGCGATCTAATCCAAATTCTGAGAGTACAGCAACAAGGGATTCACGGTCAATGCTGTCATAAGCCTTTGCAAAGTCAACAAAAGGAGTGACATAATTTTTGTTTGACTTTTACGGAAGTAAGACATTGAGTTTTTCAAATTTATTATTTGGTCTGTAGACGATCGGCCTTTCCGGAACCCACCTTGGTATTCACCAATTTGCGGATCCAGTTGAATATAGCCAGATTTTATAAATTACCGAGAGTAATGAGATCCCTCGGTAATTGTTTGGATTCGTTTTGCTACCTTTCTTGTATACCGGATGGATGATCGCTATCTTACAATCTAGAAGGATTTTTTCAGTTTGTCAGATTTCATCAATAATTTCTTTGAGTTTGATGATGAGGACTTGATGATTTTGATCTACATTTTTCTATAATTCTGCAACGATCTGGTCCTCTCCCGGCGCTTTTTTTTTCTAATTATTTCCCGAATTTCCTGTAGGTCCAGTGGTTTGGATTCAGGATTCCGTAGGGTATGACAAAATTTAAATGTTTCCTGGGGTTTATCACAATTGAGTAGTTTACCAAAATAATCCGCAAAAAGTACACAATTTTCAGAGTTGGAGTGGGCGTTGTTCCCAAGGTCATTAACCTAACCCCAATTTAGTTAATTTCTGCTTGAATGTTCTATAGTAATTTCTAGAATGATGTTTCTTGAAGTCCTCTTCTATATTTTTTAATTTAGTGTTTTCATGTTTTTTTCCGAATCATTACGATTTTGTTAGTTTTTCTAACGTCTTGAAGATATTGAAGCGTACTTTCATTCTTGTTGCACATCCAGTTCAGCCATGCTTGTTTTCTTATGCCCGCCATACACGCTACTAGGGCATCCAAACCGGCTAAAACCGAACCCGGTTAACCGGGTTTTCTGTTAAAATTTCGGAAACCGTAAAACAGTTTTTTTTTTTTTTTTTGAAAAACCGAGTTTGTTCAAGTCGGTTTTTATTTATTTAATTTTTTTCTTCGAGTTAGTTATTCATGAAGTACCTATTATATTGTAGATTTATTTGTACTCAAATAAAACAGTAAGAGCAGTAAATTCGTAGTGAAATCAAGGTGCACAGATTTAGAATGCGCATAATCTTGACCCAAAAGAAATATAAATACAATATAATTCTGATAATCCGGCGGTTGGTTAATCCGACAGGTTCAGTAAACCGGCGCTCTGGGGAAACACGTGCCTTTTTCTTCTGCTGTCCACAGTCGGATATAAACCTCGTGCACAGCTGAAATAAACTCAAAACGGACACCTTTAAACTCTGAAAACTTGATTCGCGATTCTGACCAAGCTAACTCTACTCTATAATTGTCTTCGGAATATTTACAAGAGCTTTCGTGTTATGCCAATAAACGTTGACGTAGCTTGGCTTCAAGACACAAGCAAAGAAAATTTTCATTCCTTTTCTGACAAAGAAATCCTCAGCCTAATTTGTACCACGGATGACGGTGAAGCTAACAATGGCTTGAATGTTTGAACTCGGCGAACTGTAGCAAAATGTGACGCGTTTAAAATATGTAAAATTGTTATTGTTTTGTTTTAATCCCTACAATCTCTATTTTTTTGGTAATCCGGCGGTTGTCTGGTCCCATATGTGTCGGATTATCAAGATTATACTGTACTTGTACTCCATTCTTACATTTTAGTCCAGTTTCGCACTTAGATAATTAAATATATATTTACATTTATAGTTATCTCTTCGTAAAGAATTTATTCTAATTACAATATCTTTTTTATTCTTTACGTAAATATACATATGGCCATAGACCCCTGTGGGGTATTGGCCGCTCCATTCTGGAGCTCTTTGATCCTTTTGTTGCGGTGGATAAGTCCGCGATCAATTACGTAAATATATAATGAAATAATACAAATTTTTTTTGTTATCTATTAAATAATTATAGATGGTAACTAAATAATTATTTTATTTGGTTTACAGTTTTTATTTATTTTTATACTTAAAACCGGGTTTTAACCGGTTAACCGGTTTTTTACTTTACGAAAAACTGAAAATCGGTTTTTGAAAATCCATCGGTGTTTTGAATGCCCTACACGCTACGGTCTACCGGAGAGATTACCTGTGCAGGTCAACCGCACGTCGGTACGGTTGACAAAAACTGCACAGGTCTATTCCCATACACGGTCTACCTGCTCAGGCTAACCTGCACAGGTAGACCTCTCCGGTGGACCGTTGTGTGTATGCCGGGCATTAGGTTTATGAGGTTTTTGAGGTGAAATAATGATGAAGATGGAAATCTAAATAGTTGTTTGACGGTGGAATAGTTTTAACTTTTATTAACTCTTAAAAAAAGGGGGCCGACTTTTAGCGATGTCCACTTTTGTAATTCGCCGTCTTTACAGTGTAAATATATGGTCGATAAACGGCCGTGGATTCAGGCGAATATCCTGCCATACACAAGTTAAGTTAAGCTGAGGTTAAGATTGAGTTAAATTGGCTTTAAGATTACTAAACTTGAGTTAAATTGAGCTGTTAAGCACACAACCTCAGACTAAATCTAAGTGTGCTCAATAAATGTGTGCTCATTTTAAACCGCAAAATGTTAATACTGGGAGTATGTGAAGGAAACATATTGTATCACAATTAACGAAATAAGTAAATTGCTAAATATAAGATTCTTTGGGTTGTTTAGTTAGGTCGCCTGAAGTTCGATCTACTTTCGAATTATCAACAATATATAATATAATATTCAACAATAGCCGGTGAAATAATATTTGAACTCCATTCTAAGCTCAAATTTGAGTCTAAATTGTTCAAGCTTTAGGCTATATAACTCAAATTTGTGGTTTGAACATTTGGAATTGAGAGTCGAAAGTTTAAATTTAGGTCAAGATTGTTCAAGATTCAAACTACAGATTTACTCAAATTTGCGACTTGTCTGTCCAGTATTCTCTGTCCAGTCTTGTCTCTCTATTCAATTCTGTCTAGTCTTGTCTGTCTAGCCTTGTCTGTCTAGTCTTGTCTGTGCCGGCTGACACAGTAGGCTGTGCCGAGTCGGGAGACTGTAATTTACAAGTCGTTTATGAACCCGCTAGCAATTACTTCGTCTCAGTTTTGAAAAAATATTTAGTCTAGTCTGTCTAATATTGTTTGTCTAGTTTGTCTGTCTGGTATTGTCTGTCTGGTCTTGTCTGTTTGGTCTTGTCTGTCTGGTCTTCTCTGTATGGCCTTGTCTGTCTGGTCTTGTCTGTTTGGTCTTGTCTGTCTGGTCTTGTCTGTCTAGTCTTGTCTGTCTAGTCTTGTCTGTCTAAGTCTTGTCTGTCTAGTCTTGTCTGTCTAGTCTTGTCCGTCTAGTCTTAACTGTCAAGTCTAGTTAGAGTCTAGTTTGTTAAAGATCTTGTCTAAAAAGTAGGAAGATAATGAAAACCACATACCTGTATTTCCTTGACCTTTCATCCGCTGTGACATGTTCAGCACATGAAACAAAAACAAACAAATAAAAAAAAATAATAATAAACAGGTAAAAACGTTTTTTTCGAGAGTATCAGATGGAGAAGATTATCTCGTCGATCCGGAGATGGTTATTAGGGATCAGTTCGTGAATTGTTAACAATCGGGAGTTGAAATTGATCGAATCGGGCGACAAATTTCAGGTATAAAGTGGTAAAAATTGTGAATTTTAGGCACAGAATTTTTGGGAGTAATTTGGATGGATCTGTCAAAAATTTTAATGTCAAAACAGGACATTTTTGTTTAATTTTTTTTTCTTAAAATTTATTCCCACGATCTGACAGACTCTGCTGACGTCACCCCAACAAGAACCTTATAACTTTTTGTATATATAACTTTTAGACTAGACACAAAAAAACATCAGACTAGATAACTCAAATTTGATAATTAGTTTATTCTAAATTGTGATAAAAACGTTTCAATTTCATTCTTCATTGTTGTAAATTCAGACTAGATAACTTAAAAAGGACATACTATTTGACATAATCTGTGCAGTCTTGTTTGCTTAGTCTTGCCTGCCCAGTCTTGTCTGTTCAGTCTTGCCTGCCCAGTCTTGTCTGTTCAGTCCTACCTGTCCAATCCTGTTCGTCCGCTGATAAGTCTGTCAAAACGGCTGCTGCTTTAGAGAGGCTCATGCCAAATGTAATTGACAACATACCCGCCTTTCAATGCGAGAGACGCGTGTTCGAATCCTGGTCGGGGAGGCGACAACTAGGGCGATTGTCACTAACCGTCCGGGCTGCCCACCCTGAATGAATGCAAAATATGCGATACCGGAGTGGAGCATACTAAAAGCCAAAGTGGAATAGGGGGTTTAGTGAGAGCTTCGCCCTAACCCTAACCCTATTTAAATAAAGTCTTGTCTGTCTAGTCTTGTTTGACTAGTCTAGTCTGTCTAGTCTTGTATGTATAGTCTTGAATGTCTAGTCTTGTCTGTCTAGTCTGTTTAGTCTTGTATGTCTAGTCTTGTATGTCTAGTCTTGTATGTCTAGTCTTGTCCGTCTAGTCTTGTCTGTCTAGTCTTCTCTGTCTAGTCTTGTCTGTCTACTCCTGTCTGTCTAGTCTTGTCTGTCTAGTCTTGTCTGTCTAGTCTTGTCTGTCTAGTCTTGTATGTCTAGTATTGTATGTCTAGTCTTGTATGTCTAGTCTTGTATGTCTAGTCTTGTCCGTCTAGTCTTATCTGTCTAGTCTTCTCTGTCTAGTCTTGTCTGTGTAGTCTTGTCTGTCTAGTCTGACTAGTCTTGGCTGTCTGGTCTTGGCTGTCTGGTCTTGACTGTCTAGTCATAGCTGTCTACTCTTGTCTGTCTAGTCTATCTAGACTTGTCTGTCTAGTCTTGTCTATCTAGTCTTGTCTGACTAGACTTGTCTGTCTAGACTTGTCTGTCTAGTCTGACTAGACTTGTCTGTCTAGTCTTGGCTGTCTGGTCTTGTCTGTCTAGTCTTGACTGTCTAGTCTTGTCTGTCTAGTCTTGTCTGTCTAGTCTTGTCTGACTAGACTTGTCTGTCTAGTCTGACTAGACTTGTCTGTCTAGTCTGACTAGACTTGCCTGTCTACTCTTGGCTGTCTGGTCTTGCCTGTCTAGTCTTGACTGTCTAGTCTTGTCTGTCTAGTCTTGTCTGTCTAGTCTTGTCTGTCTAGTCTTGTCTGACTAGACTTGTCTGTCTAGTCTGACTAGACTTGTCTGTCTAGTCTTGGCTGTCTGGTCTTGTCTGTCTGGTCTTGTCTGTCTAGTCTTGTCTGTCTAGTCTTGTCTGTCTAGACTTGTCTGTCTAGTCTTGTCTATCTAGTCTTGTCTGACTAGACTTGTCTGTCTAGTCTTGTTTGTCTAGTCTTGTCTGTTTAGTCTTGTTTGTCTAGTCTTGTCTTTTTTTTCTTTTTTTGGCGGGGCGTAACAAGCACTTCCGTTAACTTGAGCAAGTGGTCCCCCTGGAACCCACACTTCCTGGGACTGCTCCTCGCATAACATCAGGATGGTGGCGTCTCACATTATAGTGTTTGCGTAATTATATTGCTTTACATCCCCCTTCCACACAGGGTGATTAGGGCTTCAGGAGCTTCTCTTTGTATGTCTGTCATCATCCGTTCGTCTTCTTCCTTTGTTTTTAATATAAAACAAAGGAATAAATAATTAGGATTCTTCAGACGTTAGCATTTTTTGGACTCTCGTTTTCGCTTCTAGTTTGGTGTGCGTCGTAGCCGTCCATTTGTCTTTCTCTGGGGTCCATATGTCACATTGGAACATCGTGTGCATGACACTGTCCACAAGGCCGCAGTATTCGCATAGGTCAGCAGGGCCCCTGCCATTGATTTTCAGATAGCCACGGAAGCATCCGTGGCCGTTGAGCGCTTGGGTGAGGTAGTAGTTAACCTCCCCGTGCTTTCGTGTCACCCATGGTTCAAGTTGTGGTATTAACAGCTTGGTCCAATTGGTCCACTGTCCCTTGTCTAGAGCTTTGCACGAACCTGCTTCCTTCTCTCTTTGTTTGTTTTGTCGTCTTTTCTGCCGCGGGTCCAATATAATTCTGCCCTTTCCTCAATCATGTACTCTATTCGAGCTATTCCTGCGACCACAAGAACAGCATCTCTAGAGACTGTCCTGTAAGCGCTGCAAACACGCAGCGCCATCATCCTCTGCACCGCGACAAGCTTATGCAGGTACGTTTTAATGTGTATTGCACTTGCCCAGACTGGTGTCCCATTCAGCATTATTGGGCAACAGTACACAACAATTTCCTCTTTCTGCTGCTTTGACCACCAATATTTAGCAGCAGCCTTTCAAGTGCCACAAGAGTTTTAATAGTTTTTGGGTTGCTTTTGTCACGTGCTCTTTGAACGGCAGGGGTCTGTCAATGTTTACCCCGAGGTACTTTATGGAGTCTTTTGGCACGATAGTGGTGCCCCCCACTATAATGTGTATTGGGCCTATTTTTCGTAATCCTGTGAGTAACACAGCTTCCGTTTTATCCCATCCCATCATTTACTTGACCGATAGCCGTGTTCGCTCGCCTCATTAGATCGTTTTCCGTTGTCCCAGCCACCACCAGAGCAAGATCATCAGCGAAGCCAATGATACGGCAGTTTCAGTCTCAGGACTCCATCGTACAGGATATTCCACAGGGTAGGTCCCATTACTGAGCCCTGTGGGACACCGCTGTACACCTCGCGTTCCGAAGTCTGTCCATCCGCTCCTATACACACTCTTCTTCATTGCAGATAACTGTGCACTAGCCTCTATCTAGTCTGGCTTGAGGTGCCGAGTGGCAATAGCGTAAGCATCCCTCCAGACATTATCATTTAGCTTCTGGCAGAGCTAGCTCCAGCGTGCTTTGTTCGCGTCAATAATCTACTAGTCTTGTCTGTCTAGTCTTGTCTGCCTAGTCTTGTCTGTCTAGTCTTGTCTGACTAGACTTGTCTGTCTATCTAGTCTTGTCTGACTAGACTTGTCTATCTAGTCTTGTCTGACTAGAGTTGTCTGTCTAGTCTTGTCTGTCTAGTCTTGCCTGTCTAGTCTTGTCCATCTAGTCTTGTCTGACTAGACTTGTCTGTCTAGTCTTGTCTGTCTAGTCTTATCTGTCTAGTTTTGTCTGTCTAGTCTTGTCTGTCTAGTCTTGCCTGTCTAGACTTGTCTGTCTAGTCTATCTAGACTTGTCTGTCTAGTATTGTCTGTCTAGTCTATCTAGTCTTGTCTGTCTGGTCTTGTCTGTCTAGTCTGACTAGACTTGACTGTCTAGTCATGGCTGTCTGGTCTTATCTGTCTAGTCTTGTCTGTCTAGTCTTGTCTGTCTAGTCTTGTCTGTCTAGTCTTGTCTGTCTAGTCTTGTCTGTCTAGTCTTGTCTGTCTAGTCTTGTCTGTCTAGTCTTGTCTGTCTAGTCTTGTCTGTCTAGTCTTGTCTGTCTAGTCTTGTCTGTCTAGTCTTGTCTGTCTAGTCTTGTCTGTCTAGTCTTGTCTGTCTAGTCTTGTCTGTCTAGTCTTGTCTGTCTAGTCTTGTCTGTCTAGTCTTGTCTGTCTAGTCTTGTCTGTCTAGTCTTGTCTGTCTAGTCTTGTCTGTCTAGTCTTGTCGGTCTAGTCTTGCCTGTCTAGACTTGTCTGTCTAGTCTTGTCTGTCTCACCAAATCCCCTATTCCACCTTGGCTTTTAGTATGCGCCACCCCGGTATCGCATATATTGCATTCATTCAGGGTGGGCGGCCCGGACGGTTAATGAAAACCTCCCTAGTTGTCGCCTCCCCGACCAGGATTCGAAACCGGGTCTCCCGCATTGAAAGGCGGGTATGTTGTCAACTACACCACCGAGGAGGACAGTCTTGTCTGTCTAGTCCATCTAGACTTGTCTGTTTAGTCTTGTCTGTCTAGTCTTGTCTGTCTAGTCTTGTCTGTCTAGACTTGTCTGTCTAGTCTTGTCTGACTAGACTTGTCTGTCTAGACTGACTAGACTTGACTGTCTAGTCTCGGCTGTCTGGTCTTGCCTGTCTAGTCATGGCTGTCTGGTCTTGTCTGTATAGTCTGACTAGTCTTGTCTGTCTAGTCTTGTCTATCTAGTCTTGTCTGACTAGACTTGTCTGTCTAGTCTTGTCTGTCTAGTCTTGTCTATCTCGTCTTGTCTATCTAGTCTTATCTGACTAGACTTGTCTGTCCAGTCTTGCCTGTCTAGTCTATCTGGTCTTGACTGACTACACTTGGCTGTCGTCTTGTCTGTCTAGTCTATCTAGACTTGTCTGTCTAGTATTGTCTGTCTAGTCCTGTCTGTCTAGTCTTGCCTGTCTAGACTTGTCTGTCCAGTCTTGTCTGTCTAGTCTTGTCTGTCTAGTCTATCTAGACTTGTCTGTTTAGTCTTGTCTGTCTAGTCTTGTCTGTCTAGACTTGTCTGTCTAGTCTTGTCTGTCTAGTCTTGTCTGTCTAGTCTATCTAGACTTGTCTGTCTAGTATTGTCTGTCTAGTCTTGTCTATCTAGTCTTGTCTGACTAGACTTGTCTGTCTAGTCTGACTAGACTTGTCTGTCTAGTCTCGGCTGTCTGGTCTTGTCTGTCTAATCATTGCTGTCTGGTCTTGTCTGTCTAGTCTTGTCTGACTAGACTTGTCTGTCTAGTCTTGTCTGTCTAGTCTTGTCTGTCTAGTCTATCTCGTCTTGTCTATCTAGTCTTGTCTATCTAGTCTTATCTGACTAGACTTGTCTGTCCAGTCTTGCCTCTCTAGTCTATCTGGTCTTGTCTGACTCCACTTGGCTGTCGGTCTTGTCTGTCTAGTCTTGTCTGTTTTGTCTTGTCTGTTGAGTCTTGTTTGTCTATTCCTGTCTGTCTAGTCTTGACTGTCTGGTCTTGTCTGTCTAGTCTTGTCTGTCTAGTCTTGTCTGTCTGGTCTTGCCTGTCTTTTCAATGCGGGAGACCCGGGTTCGAATCCTGGTCGGGGAGGCGACAACTAGGGCGGTTTTCATTAACCGTCCGGGCTGCCCACCCTGAATGAATGCAATATATGCGATACCGGGGTGGCGCATACTAAAAGCCAAGGTGGAATAGGGGATTTGGTCTTGCCTGTCTAGTCCTGTCTGTATAGTTTTGTCTGTCTAGTCTTGGCTGCCTGGTCTTGTCTGTCTAGTCTTGTCTATCTAGTCTTGTATGTCTAGTCTTGGCTGTCTGAGATGTGACCAAGTAGGCCACAAGGCGAAGGGCTGTGAGAATCAACCATACTGCCCTATCTGTGACTAGGAGCTACATGGAGCAGACACTGAATCATGCCCAATATTTAGAAATGCACTAGGAGAGGCAAGGCGGGCAAAATCTCAACATTTATTAAAATAATACAAATTAATCTAATGAGGTGCCGTGCAGCTCACGACTTACTGCTTGCCACAGTGAAGGAAGTGAAAGGGGATATAGTCTTGATAAGCAAGCAAAACAAAAAACTTGCAACAGAGGCCAAATGGTTTACGGATGATCAAAACAACTCAGCAATCTGGATCAGGAACCAAAACATTGCTGTAATTAAAGCTGGAAAAGGGACGGGCGTTGTCTGGGTGGAGCTGCTACAACTTATCATGTACAGTTGTCTTTGGCCAAACGAAACAATCAAGCAACTGTCCAAATCCCTTGCAGAACTTAGCCAGAATATCAGGCAACAGAAATATAAAGGAAAGATTATAGCTGGAAATTTCAACACAACCTTCCTATTGAAAATCTCTGAGGAAATATGGTTACAGATTTGGCAGCAGAAACAGATATGGTCCTGCAAAATCAAGGAAATGATCCCACATTCATGACGGGCAACTCATGGTCCATTATAGACCTCACATTTTCATCCAACTTTATATCTAACTTTTTCCAAAACTGGAGAGTTTTGAATACAAAATGTGTAAGCGACCACCAGTAGAGACAGTCAGTGTGAGCCATGCCATCTTCAAATGCTGGAGGTGGCAAGCCGAAAGGGAATCAGCAGCAGCAAACACGGGAGAACCTATTGGTCCCATTACCATTATAAGTTACATGCTTGAGAAAAAAGAAAACTAGGAAAACATGCAGCGGCTATTCTACACCATAATAAGCCACAAGAAAATGGTGAGAGGAAGCCCAACAAGAAACTCAGTTGAAGCACATTATAATATATCCATCCATCACTCCAAGGTCATGCAAATAGCAGTTCCAAAGTGATTGAATGCATTTTCTGGGGGCCACTTGTCTGGAAAGGACTATTCCGCCAGTTAAGAAATGGAACATCCAGAATGAACTTGTTGAAATGACGCACCAATTACATTTCAATCAAGTTGACAATGATAACATCCAGATAAGTAACCGAATATGTCCAATAAATGATCAAACTGAATTTGAATTATGTGGCACATTACTGTGTTGCAGCAAACAATTTGGCAGACACTGGTCTAGAATGTTTGTTTGGTTTAAAATTTGACTTATTATAAATGTGAATATTGGGAAATAGTTTTCATAATTTTTAGAGTAAAACTATGAATTTTGTGGTATTCCAGACAAAATAATGTCAAATTTGGGGGACAATTCTTGCAGAGATCTGTCAAAAAGTCGATTGTTTGACAACAAATTTGTGTATTTGTTGATGGTGATGATTTGTGTATTACCTGATCTGACACGCCTGCTGACATTGACTATGGCTCTGACCCTGCCGCGAGATCTGCCCAAACCGAAAAAAGAAAAAACCCCCCGGAGGAAGATTTTCCGCCCGTCGTCCGCGCACACAAAAATACAACCAAAAACCGAACAAAAATGTAAAAAAAAAATTAAAAGCGAAACTTCCCTTCCCGGCCTGTCCCTGTCTCGCCGCGTCCCACCCAACAACAACAAAACACAACTCCTTTTTCCTTTCCCACCAAACAAAAATCCTTGCACTAACTAACCAACTAAAAAAAAAAAAAACAGAATTTTCCTTTTCTATATTGCACTCTCGGATTGCTCGACACGACTCTCTTCTCCTCTTCCTCCGCCTCACATCGAAACTATTAAAACCGTCTCTGTCTAGCCTTTCGCCCCGCACACAAATCCCGCTGCCCGAACACTTTCCAACGCATACGAAACTTCTCCACGTCCTGATCCAGTCCTTCCGGCCCTTTTCCACGTCCTCTCGCTCTTATTATTGTTGTTATGCACGGGTAAAAGTCTTTGGTCAAAAACGTCCAACAATGGCGTTCACTAACCGCGATGTTTGCGCATTTTCTCTGCGCATTTTGAGAGATGTCGCTTAACTTTACCATGAACCACGTTCCTATTCACAAACAGCGCAACCAACATCCAACAATAAACCCACTACAATAACACACATTTTATAATATTTTCAATACAATTTTGAAATTTATTTAATATCCAAGTGAATTTCAAGCGATTTATTTCCAATTGTATTAGCTACAATTTAATATTCGTTGTTTTAATAATAAATTGGTTTTTAAAACTTTAGAAAGTTACACCAACTGCTATTAGTAAAATCCCTATTTTCAGAACTGGGTGCTAAATTTTGGATGTTGTTTAAATCAAATACGACTTATGCAACTTCAGGCACAGATTTGTATCAGGTTGCCTATGTTTTGATAAATTATAAACTGATATTTCAAAAGGTTTTAACTCACAATCAGATATAAGACAAGATAGCTTAAATTTGAGACTGGATTGTTTAAGATTCAGACTAGATAACTCAAATTTAAGTCTAGTTAAATTGAAATTGTAAGTTTCAAAATGTGTGCAGAAAATTCAAGAAAAATCGAACATTAAAAGTTTGTTAAACAATTAAAATTTGTATTTTTATTTAAACAATTTGCATCAATAATGTTCGTAAATGCAATACATTAATAAATAAATAAAGAGATAAATTTTAAAGCTTTTTTTAAGGCATTTTTGGCAAAATTAGAAGAATCGCATTTTGGCAAGGTTACGTGCAAAACAAAAAAACAAAACAAATTTTGGCTAATTTTCGCGAACATTCTTCTATTAGCTTGCAAATTTTGTTCAATTTTAGACCGAATTACTTTGATCTAAAATTGTCAGCAAACTTTGTTGACCTGTACTAACTAATACAAATAGATTTGAGTGAAGCCAACTTTGCAAACTTTAAGTGCAGAGTTTTTAGAATATTTTTGCAAATTTTCGCGAGAATTCTGTGGTTAGTTTCAGTTTTATACTGCAAATTGCAAAGTTTGTGCAATTTTGAAACATAATTAATTTGATCGAAAATTGTCAAAGTTTGATGATCTGCACAAACTAACCCAACTAGATTTCTGTAAAGCCAACTATACAAACTTCAAGTGCAGAATTTTAAGAATATATTTGCAAATTTTCTCGAAAATTCTGTGAGTAGGTTCAGTTTTATAATACAAATTGTAAAGTTTGTGCAATTTTGAAACATAATTAATTTGATCGAAAATTGTCAAAGTTTGATGATCTGCCCTAACAAATCCAACTTGATTTCAGTGAAGTCAACTACACAAACTTCAAGCGCAGGCTTTTAGGAATATTTTTGCAAATTCTCGCGAAAGTTTTGCCATTAGTTTCAGTTTTATAATGCAAATTCTAAAATTTGTGCAATTTTAGATCAAATTGCAGAATTAATTTGATCGAAAATTGTCAAAGTTTGTTGAACTGCACTAACTAATGCAACTAGATTTCAGTGAAGTCAACTATACAAACTTCAAGTGCCGGCTTTTAAGAATATTTTTGCAAATTTTTGCGAAAATTCTGCAATTAGTTTCAATTTTATAATGGGAATTGTGAAGTTTGTGCAAATTTCAAACAGAATTGATTTGATCGAAAATTTTCTAAGTTTGATGATCTGCACTAACTAATTCAACTTCATTTCAATGAAGCCAACTATACAAACTTCAAGTGCAAACTTTTAAGAATATTATTGCAAATTTTCGCGAAAATTCTGCGATTAGTTTGTCTTATAATGCAAATTGTAAAATTTGTGCAATTTTGAAACAGAATTAATTTGATCGAAAATTGTCAAAGTTTGTTGATCTTCACTAACTAATCCAACTAGATTTTAGCGAAGCCAACTATACAAACTTCAAGTGCAGAAGTTTACGAATATCTTTGCAAATTTTCGCAAAAAAATTGCGATTAGTTTCAGTTCTATAATGCAAATTGTACAGTTTGCGCAATTTTGAAACAAAATCAGTTTGATCGAAAATTGTCAAAGTTTGATGATCTGCACTAATTAATCCAACTAGATTTCAGTGAAGCCAAGTAATCAAACTTCAAGTGCATACTTTTAAGAATATTTTTGCAAATTCTCGCGAAAATTCTGCGATTAGTTTCAGTTTTATAATGCAAATTGTAAAGTTTGCGCAATTTTGAAACAAAATTAATTTGATCGAAAATTGTCAAAGCTTTATGATCTGTACTAACTAATCCAACTAGATTTCAGCGAAGCCAACTATACAAACTTCAAGTGCAGACTTTTAAGAATTTTTTTGCAAATTTTTGCGAAAATTCTGCGATTAGTTTCTGTTTTATAATGCAAAATGTAAACTTTGTGCAATTTTGGAACAGAATTAATTTGATCGAAAATTGTCAAAGTTTGATGATCTGCACTAGCTAATCCAACTAGATTTCAGTGAAGTCAAGTAATCAAACTTCAAGTGCATACTTTTAAGAATATTTTTGCAAATTCTCGCGAAAATTCTGCGATTAGTTTCAGTTTTATAATGCAAATTGTAAAGTTTGCGCAATTTTGAAACAAAATCAGTTTGATCGAAAATTGTCAAAGTTTGATGATCTGCACTAATTAATCCAACTAGATTTCCGTGAATTCAAGTAATCAAACTTCAATTGCATACTTTTAAGAATATTTTTGCAAATTCTCGCGAAAATTCTGCGATTAGTTTCAGTTTTATAATGCAAATTGTAAAGTTTGCGCAATTTTGAAACAAAATTAATTTAATCGAAAATTGTCAAAGCTTGATGATCTGTACTAACTAATCCAACTAGATTTCAGCGAAGCCAACTATACAAACTTCAAGTGCAGACTTTTAAGAATATTTTTTGCAAATTTTCGCGAAAATTCTGCGATTAGTTTCAGTTTTATAATGCAAATTGTAAAGTTTGTGCAATTTTGAAACAGAATTAATTTGATCGAAAATTGTAAAAGTTTGATGATCAGCACTAACTAATCCAACTAGATATCAGTGAAGCCAACTATACAAACTTGAAGTGCAGACATTTAAGAATTTTTTTGCAAATTTTGGCGAAAATTCTGGGTTTAGTTTCAATTTTATGATGCAAGTTGTAAAGTATGTGCAATTTTGGAACAGAATTAATTTGATCGAAAATTGTCAAAGTTTGATGATCTGCACTAACTAATCCAAGTAGATTTCAGTAAAGCCAACTATACAAACTTCAAGTGCGGAATTTTAAGAATATTTTTGCAAATTTTCGCGAAAATTCTGCGATAAGTTTCAGTTTTATAATGCAAATTGTAAAGTTTGTGCAATTTTAAAACAGAAGTAATTTGATCGAAAATTGTAAAAATTTGATGATCTGCACTCGTTAATCCAACGAGAATTCAGTGAAGCCAACTATACAAACTTCAAGTGCAGACTTTTAAGAATATTTTTGCAAAAATTTTAGCGAAAATTCTGCGATTAGTTTCAGGTTTATGATGCAAATTTTAAAGTTGTGCAATTTTGAAACAGAATTAATTTGATCGAAAATTGTCAAAGTTTAATGATCTGCACTAACTAATCCAACTAGATATTAGTGAAGTCAACTATACAAACTTGAAGTGCAGACTTTTAGGAATATTTTTGCAAATTTTCGCGAAAATTCTGCGATTAGTTTCAGTTTTATAATGGAAATTGCAAAGCTTGTGCAATTTTGAAATAGAATTAATTTGATCGAAAATTATCAAAGTTTGTTGATCTTCACTAACTAATCCAACTAGATTTTAGCGAGGCCAACTATACAAACTTCAAGTGCAGAGTTTTAGGAATATTTTTGCAAATTTTCGCAAAAATTCTGCGATTAGTTTCAGTTTTATAATGCAAATTGTAAAGTTTGTGCAATTTTGAAACATAATTGATTTGATCGACAATTGACAAAGTTTGATGATCTACACTAACTAATCCAACAGGATTTCATTGAAGCCAACTATAGAAACTTTAAGTGCAGACTTTTAAGAATTTTTTTTGCAAATTTTCGAGAAAATTCTGCGATTATTTTCAGTTTTATAATGCAAATTGTAAAGTTTGTGCAATTTTGAAACATTATTAATTTGATCGAAAATTGTCAAAGTTTGATGATCTGCACTAACTAATCCAACCAGATGTCAGTGAAGACAACTATATAAACTTGAAGTGCAGACTTTTAGGAATATTTTGACAAATTTTCGCGAAAATTCTGCGATTGGCTTCGGTTTTATGATGCATATTGTAAAGTTTGTGCAATTTTTAAACAGAATTTTTTTGATCAAAAATTGTCAAAGTTTGATGATCTGCACTAACTAATCCAACTAGATTTCAGCGAAGCCAATTATACAAACTTCAAGTGCAGACTTTTAAGAATATTTTAGTAAATTTTCGCGAAAATTCTGCGATCTGTACCAAGCCTAACCAAATTAGTTTCTCGCATATCTATCACGCATTGTATCCCTAGCTTGCACACGCAAAACAAAAATTTCCTAAAACCGACCAATCGATCAAACTTTGTGTCAAGAGTAATATTTGGTGACCTCTTTGATCAGCGCATCTATACTGCACTCGTCGATCAACACAAAGCGCTTCGAGCCCCGACTGAAGTAGTAAATCTCCCCCGTGTAAATGTCGAACCAGAGCGCGTGTATGTGCAGCTCGAACTTCTCCAGCCGCTTCTTCAAGAAACCGTAGCTGGCGATGTTCTGCAGCTGCTGCAGCGTGTTGATCTGCGATAGCTTATCCTCCAAGCCGAACTGATTATCAGGATCGATGTACGCCGCAAACTTCCTCAACGGCGTCTCCCCCTGGAAGAGCAGCGGCTTGGTGTAGTCGGTGATCTCGAGCTGCTGGAACTTTTCTAACGAGCTCAAAGCGTGCGTGCACAACCAAGATCTTAATGGGGATATCCTTCTGTTTTCCTGAAAGCCAGATAGTAACTAGATAAAATTTGAGATTCGATTGTTATATTTACCTGCGACGCAAATTCTTGGTCTTGCAGTTTGTAGAGGAGATTCATGGCTTTGCAGTCGCTGTGTCCACAGACTATGATGTGTCTGATGTCGTTCACTACACAGCCTAGTTCCAAGGCGGCGGGCTCGTTAGTAGTCAGTTCGTCCAAGAAGTGCTGCGAGTGAGGAATTATGTTGCCCGCATTTCTAACTTGAAGAAGCAAATTTCAGTTTAGATTCACTCAAATCATTCGGAAATTGGACTGGAATGTTGAGTTTCGACTTACCCACGAACATATCGCCGACGTTGGTTTCTGTGAACCTGGTCGGGATCATCCGACTGTCCATGCACGTGAAGAAAACAGCTTTCGGCTGAAAATTACACCAACAAAATTGTGAAGCTTTGCCGTGATCAAAAAATCAAAATCTATGCGAGAATGTTAAATGTATCTTACGCGTAAAGGTCGATTCGCATATGCGCGACACACAGCTACGCGACGTCGTGCGACATGTCAAATAATGATTACATTACTTTAAATGGGCACGTCGCGTAGCCATAGTGAGAACGTGCCCATTTAAAACAATGTAATCATTATTTGACAGACGATGTCGCGCGACGTCGCGTAGCTAAGTGTCGCGTATATGAGAATCGGCCTTTATACTGGAAAAACATGCGGGTCGCGTTATACAAATTCGCGTTCTACTTGAGGGCGTTATACAATAGTCTACTGTTTTGGAATTGATTGATTAATCTATGATTTAATGTCTAGTCTATGAGAATCGACCTTAATACGGTACAGACATGCGGGTGGCGTTATACAAATTCGCGTTCTACGGGAGCGCGTTATTTAATAGTCTACTGTTTCTGTAATTGATTGATTAGTCTATGATTTAATATCTAGTGTAGATAGATTGAATTGTTTGAAACAAGTTTGTTCGATTGTTACGTCTAATTTTGAGTTGTGAGAAGTAGTTAGTGAACAAATCCAACACGCACTTTTAATCTTATCGGCTGTTCAAATAGAGTAAATGCGCGCGCTCGATAAAAAATCAAAATCATCGCCACACATAAAAACAAACATGGACAACAACAAAAACTTGTTCCGTTTTTTAACTCACCATCGGGTTATCTTTGACCTGCTTGAACTGCGACACCATCGTCTTCTTGTCCAGCTGGCGGTAGCGCATGATTCCCTTGAGGATTCTGTCCATTGGTGGCTGTTCGGCGAGCGGTCGGTTATTCAACAGGTTTCTCTTCGCTCGTCGCGCTTGTGAGCCCCGCCACGCGTCTCCGCCAAGGTTCATAGTTCACTTCAAGGTCCTCTCGATTTATTTACATTTTTCCATTGATTTTATCGCCGGTTTATATTTGCTAATTTCTAGGCTTTTTGTCTAGATTACATTTTCAAAAACTTCCAGGAATTTACAAAGTTTAGATAAATTTAGACAAAATTAGAATTAATCTAATATAGTTTAGTAAGAGTTAGTTAGTCTTTCTGTAATCTAGTCAGAGTAACTGTTAGTTAATCTTTCATTAATCTGTGAAAATTGTCCCGAATCCATCAAAAATTGGTACTAGCCTGTCAACATTGACACTATTCTGTCAAAATTGGTACTAATCTGTCGAAATTGACACTAATCCGTCAAAATTGGTACTAATCTGTCAAAATTGACAATGATCTGTCAAAATTGACAATAATCTGTCAAAACTGATATTAATCTGTCAAAATAGACTAGCTAATCGCAGAATTTTCGCGAAAATTTGCAAAAATATTATTAAAAATCTGCAGTGAAATTTGTATAGTTGATTTCACTGAAATCTAGTTGAATTAGTACAGATCAACAAACTTTCATTATTTTCGATCAAATTAATTATGCTTCAACATTGCACAAATTTTACAATTTGCGTTATAAAACTTAAACTAAGCGCAGAATTTTCGCGAAAATTTGCATAAATATTCTTAAAAGTCTGCACTTGAAATTCGTATAGTTGGCTTGGATGAAATCTAGTTGGATTAGTTAGTGCAGATCATCAAATTTTGACAATTTTCGAGCAAATTAATTCTGTTTAAAAATTGCACAAACTTTAAAATTTGCATTATAAAACTGAAACTAATCGCAGAGTTTTCGCGAAAATTAGCAAAACTATATCTAAAAGTCTGCACTTGAAGTTTGTATAGTTGGCTTCACTGAAATCTAGTTGGATTAGTTAGTGCAAATCATTAAACTTTGACAATTTTCGATCAAATTAATTTTGTTTCAAAATTGCACCAATTTTACAATTCGCATTATAAAATTGAAACTAATCGCAGAATTTTCGCGAAAATTTGCAAAGATATTCTTAAAAGTCTGCACTTGAAGTTTGTATAGGTGCCTTCACTGAAATCCAGTTGGATTAGTTAGTGCAGATCATCAAACTTTGACAATTTTCGATCAAATTAATTATGTTTGAAATTTGCACAAACTTCACAATTTGCATTATAAAACTGAAACTAATCGCAGAAATCTCGCGAAAATTTGCAAAAATATTCTTAAAATTCTGCACTTCAAGTTTGTATAGTTGGCTTCATTGAAATCTAGTTGAATTAGTTAGTGCAGATCAACAAACTTTGACAATTTTCGATCAAATTAATTCAGTTTCAAAATTGCACAAACTTTAAAATTTGCACTATAAAACTGAAACTAATCGCAGAATTTTCGCGAGAATTTGCCAAAATATACTTAAAAGTATGCACTTGAAATTTGTATAGTTGGCTTGACAGAAATCTAGTTGGATTAGTTAGTGCAGATCATCAAACTTTGACAATTTTCGATCAAATTAATTCTATTTCAAAATTGCACCTATACAAATTGGATTATAAAAATGAAACTAATCGCAGGATTTTCGCGAAAAATTGCAAAAATATTCTTAAAAGTCTGCACTTGAAGTTTGTATAGTTGGCTTCACAGAAATCTAGTTGGATTAGTTAGAACAGATCAACAAACTTGCAGACAATTTTTGATCAAGCTAATTCTGTTTCAAAATTGGACAAAAAAACTCTTAATTTATTTGTTGTTGTATTGCATTAAGAACATTGTTGTTGCAAATTGTTTAAATAAAAATACTAATTTTAATTGTTTTACAAACTTGTTCAGTTTATCTTGAACAATATGCACAAATGTGTCTGTCTAGTCTTATCAGTCCAATCTTGCCTGTCCAATCTAGTCTGTCCAACCTTTCCGTCCGGCAGAAATGTCAGAATGATGTCGTAATGTTATCTAAAAAATGATTATAAATATTATCTTTTTGTCAACTTTCTGTGGAAGTCAATTTTCTGAAATGAAAAAGATAGCTAAATGTTGACTTTCATAAATTTCCCTACAACAAAAATATATATTTTTATCGTGTTTGTCATAACCTAGAATCTGTCAAAATTGACATTAATCTGTCAAAACTGATATTAATCTGTCAAAATTGACATTAATCTGTTAAAACTAATATTAATCTGTCAAAATTGATATTTATTAAAAAAATGATAATTAAGGATTTGTGATTCCATTCTGTCGACTCTCTATAATATGTATAGCGTACTGACGTCGAAAGGTATTTTATTGGTTCTGATAGTGAATTGTAAATTGAATATTTATTTTTTTACTAAAATGCAATATTTTTTATACGCTCAGACCACTTCCCTATCTCCAAAAAAATAAATGTCGAAGGATTTTTGAATGGTTTTCTGAATGGTACATGTAGACAAAAATAATTTGGAAAAAAGTTTTAAATCCAGAGATTTTCGTTTTGATTAATTAATTTGATAATTAATATATACAGAAATTAATACTAATTATATATTATATTTTAAAAGAATATTAATTAGATTGATAAGACCCAAAAGATTGAAAGACCCAAAACAAATTTCTTTGGTATTTTTTCTATTTTGCATCTATAATGAAGTCATTAAAGCACTCATATGGGTTCGTTAATGCTCGCCGAGTGCTATACAATTTTCTCAATATGTATTGGCGATTTTTTTATTTAGTAATGGGCGCAAAATAGATAAAATAGTATAAAAAACTCGTCAAAACTGATCTGCCAAAATTGACATTAATCTGGGTATTTAAGATCTTGGTTAAGTTCTACTAGTACTAGTTAGTCTGTATTTTCTAATCTACAGAGACTTAATTCGTTAGTCTGTGTCTGGTTTATGAAACTAGATAGTTTAGTAAGAGTTATTTAGTGTTTCTGTAATTTAGAGAAACATTCATTCAACTGTAAAAATTGACACAAATCTATCAAAAATTGGTACTAACCTGTCAAAATTGATACTAGGCTGCCAAAATTGATATTAATCTGCCAACATTGACATTAATCTGGGTATTAAGTTCATGGTGGACTAGTTCTTCTAGGCTTTCTGCTAAGATTGCATTTTCAAAACTTTTAAAATTTCTAGAAAACTTTTAAGGAAATTTCCAAATTTTAGATGAATTTAATCAAAATTAGATTTAATCCTAATCTACGAATTAGTTAGTTTGTGAGTTGTTTATGAAACCGAATAGTTTAGTCAGAGTTACTTACTCTCTCTCTAATTTATTCAGAATTAGACTTTCATTAATCTGTCAAAATTGACATAGCTCTATCAAAAATTGGTACTAATCTGTCAAAATTGACACTCATCTGTCAAAATTGACACTAATCTGTCAAAATTGAAATTAATCTGTCAAAGCTAATATAAATCTGTCAAAATTGACATTAATCTGAGTAGTCAAGTTCTTGGTGGACTAGTTCTACTAGAAACTAAATGGTTTAAATTAGTTATAGTTGGTAAATTAGTGCACTTAGGCTTGCCGCGTAGATTGCATTTTGAAAAACTTTTGTAATTTCTAGAAAACATTTTAGGAATTGTCAAAATTTTAGATCAATTTAGTCAAAAATTATATGTAATCTATAGATCTACGTCTTGTTTGTCAAAATAAATGATTTAAAATAATTAGAATTAGTTAGTCTGTCTGTAATTCCTAAATTATTGGAACTAGTCTCTGCAGCTATGCGCACATGCCGATGATATAATTATATCAGCACGAACAGCAGAAAGCCTAAAAGAAGCTACTGCCTCCTTAGAACAGAAATCTAGCGTAACCGGACTAGTAATAAACGTGAATAAAACCAAGTTCATGAGAAGTACCAGGGATCCAACACCCTGGCCAGAGCCACTACAAGTCAACGCATTTAATTTCGAAGAAGTCAGAACCTTCTCTTCCCTAGTGTCGAAAATAACTAACGACAACAAAATCAGCGAAGAAATCAGTGCGAGAATTGTAGCAGGAAAGAGAGCTTATTACGCGAATAAAAAGCTACTGGGAGAGGAGCTTTTAAGTATCAAATCAAAGTTAAAGATCTATAACACACTCATTAGGCCCGTCATAACATACGCGTGTGAAACATGGACCATATCTACGGTTAGGTTGTTATGTATGGTTATGTACGGTTAGGGTTAGTTTGTGCAGATCATCAAACTTTGACAATTTCTGATCAAATTAATTCTGTTTTAAAATTGTACAAACTTTACAATTTGCAGTATAAAACTGAAAGTAACCACAGAATTTTCGTGAAAATTTGCAAAAATATTCTAAAAACTCTGCACTTAAAGTTTGTATAGTTGGCTTCGCTAAAATCTAGTTCGATTAGTTAATGCAGATAATCAAACTGACAATTTTTGATCAAATTAATTTCGTTTCAAAATTGCACAAATTTTACAATTCGCATTATAAAATTGAAACTGATCGCAGAATTTTTGCGAAAAATTGCAAAAATATTCTTAAAACTATGCACTTGAAGTTTGTATAGGTGGGTTCACTGAAAACTTGTTGAATTAGTTTGTGCAGATCATCAAAATTTGACAATTTTCGGTAAAATTAATTCTGTTTCAAAATTGCACAAACTTTACAATTTGCATTATAAAACTTAAACTAATCGCAGAATTTTCGCGAAAAATTGCAAAAAGATTCTTAAAAATCTGCACTTGAAGTTTGAATACTTGGTTTCACTGAAATCTAGTTGGATTAGTTAGTGCAGATCATCAAACTTTGATAAAACTAATTCCTTTTCAAAATTGCACAAACTTTACAATCTGCATTATAAACCGGAAACTAATCTCAGAATTTTCGTGAAAATTTGCGAAAATTCTTAAAAGTCTGCACTTGGAGCTTGTATAGTTGGCTTGACTCAAATCTAGTTGAATTAGTTAGTACAGAGGTCAACAAAGTTTGCCGACAAATTTTCGATCAAAGGAATTTTGTCTGAAATTGACCAAAAATTGCAAGCTAATCGAAGAGATTTCGCGAAAATTAGCCAAAAACGATTTTGAAAGTCTTTCGTGTTTTGCAGAAAAGCCAAAAAGCCTTGCCAAAATGTGCAATTCTTCTAATGTTGCCAAAAATGCCTTAATTTTGCAATGTTTTGCAAAATAGAGAGATATTTATTTACATTACATTTACGAACATTTTTGCAAATTGTTTAAAATGCAAATTGTTTAAATAAAAATACAAATTTTATTTGTTTAACAAACTTTCATTGTTTAGTTTATCTTGAACTATCTGCACAAATTTTTCTGTTTGGTCTTGTCTGTCCAATCTTGTCTGTCCAGTCTTGTCTGTCCAACCTTTCCGTCCGGCAAAAATGACAGAATGATGTCATGTTATCAAAAAAAAGATAATGTATGTTATCTTTTTGACCACCTTCTGTGGAAGTCATTTTTCTGACATGAAAAAGATGAAAGCCAAATGTTGACTTTCGTAAATGTCCCTACGACATCAAAAATATATCTTTTTATCGTGTTTGACATAACTAGAATCTGTCAAAATTGACATAACCTAGAAGCTGTCAAAATTGACATTAATCTGTCAAAACTGATATTAATCTGCCAAAATTGATATTAATCTGGGTTGTTAAGATCTTGGTGTACTAGTTCTACTAGTACTAGTTAGTCTGTAGTTTCTAATCTACAGAGAATTAATTCGTTATATAGTCTGTGTCTTGTTTATGAAACTAGATATTTTAGTAAGAGTTAGTCTTTCTGTAATTTAATCAAACATGCATTCATCTGAAAAAATTGACACAAAACTATCAAAAATTGGTAATAACCCGTCAAAATTGACACTAAGCTGCCAAAATTGATATTAATCTGCCAACATTGACATTAATCTGGCTACTAAGTTCGATCATGGTGGACTAGTTCTTCTAGGCTTTCTGCTTATAGATTCCATTTTGAAAAACTTTTGCAATTTCTAGAAAACTTTTAAGAAAATTTCCAAATTTTAGATAAATTTAATCAAAATTAGATTTAATCCTAATCTACGAGTTAGTTAGTTTGTGTGTTGTTTATGATACCGAATAGTTTAGTCAGAGTTACTTACTCTCTCTGTAATTTAGTCAGAATTAGAGTTTAATTAATCTGTCAAAATTGACATAGCTCTATCAAAAATTGGTACTAATATGTCAAAATTGACACTGATCTGTCAGAATTGACACTAATCTGTCAAAATTGAAATTAATCTGTCAAAGCTAAAATAAATCTGTCAAAATTGACATTAATCTGAGTAGTCAAGTTCTTGGTGAACTAGTTCTACTAGAACTAAATGGTTTAAATTAGTTATAGTTGGTAAATTAGTGCGCATCTAGGCTTGCCGCGTAGATTGCATTTTGAAAAACTTTTGTAATTTCTAGAAAACATTTTAGGAAATGTCAGAATTTTTGATCAATTTAGTCAAAATTATATGTAATCTATAGATCTACGTCTTGTTTGTCAAAATAAATGATTTAAAATAATTAGAATAAGTTAGTCTGTCTGTAATTCCTAAATTATTGGAACTAGTCTCTGCAGCTATGCGCATATGCCGATAATATAATTATATCAGCACGAACAGCAGAAAGCCTAAAAGAAGCTACTGCTTCCTTAGAACAGAAATCTAGCGTAACCGGACTAGTAATAAACGTGAATAAAACCAACTTCATGAGAAGTACCAGGGATCCAACACCCTGGCCAGAGCCACTACAAGTCAACGCATTTAATTTCGAAGAAGTCAGAACCTTCTCTTTCCTAGTGTCGAAAATAACTAACGACAACAAAATCAGCGAAGAAATCAGTGCGAGAATTGTAGCAGGAAAGAGAGCTTATTACGCGAATAAAAAGCTACTGGGAGAGGAGCTTCTAAGTATCAAATCAAAGTTAAAAATCTATAACACACTCATTAGACCCGTCATAACATACGCGTGTGAAACATGGACCATATTTACAATCAACGAAAACGCACTACGAGTCTGCGAAAGAAGCATATTACGAAGAATCTTTGGCCCCGTACAGGAAAACCGTGGTATACATGGAGATGCAGAATGAACCATGAACTGGACAGACTAATTGGAGGAGCGGACATCGTAAGGCATGTAAAGGCACTACGGTTACAATGGTTTGGATATGTTATGCGTATGGAAAGCTCCCGAGGACCGAAAATACTGGCGAACTGGGGTCCACATGAAAGAAGAGCTCGGGGTAGACCACGTAAGAGATGGCGAGATGACTGCATCGACGACCTAAAGATATTAGGTGTGAGAAATTGGCTGCAATTGGTTAACAGCAGGGAGAGATGGAAGGATGTTGTAACTCAAGCCAAAGCCCACCCAGGGCTGTAGAGCTATAGAAGAAGAAGTCTCACAAAATAAGAACTAATTTGTAAGTCAGTGCCTTGTGTATGAAACTAGATGGTTAGGATTAGTCCGAAATAATTAATCTGTCTGTAGTTCCTAAACTAGACTAAATTTGTTAGTATGTGTCTTGTCTATGAAACTAGATAGTTTATTCAAAGTTACTTAGTCGTTCTGTAATTTAGTCAAAGATAGTTAGTCTTAAATTAATCTGTGAAAATTGACACTAATATATCAAAAATTGGTACTAATCTGTCAAAATTGACACTAATCTATCAAAAATTGGTACTAATCTGTCAAAATTGACACTAATCTGTCTGAGTTGACATTAATCTGTCAATTACTAGACTTAATTCGTTAGTCTGTGTCTTGTTCATGAAACTAGAGAGTTTAGTCAGAGTTAGTTAGTCTTTCTGTAACTTAGTCAGAGTTAGTTAGTCTTTCATTAATCTGTGAAATTTGACAATAATCTATCAAAAATTGGTACTAATCTGTCAAAATTGACTAATCTATAAAAGTTCACATTAATCTGTAAATTTCTAGACTTAATTCGTTAGTTTGTCTTGTTTATAAAACTACATAGTTTAGTCAGAGTAGTCGTGTGTTTTAGAGGCGCCGAGCTGTAGGCCCGCTGTCTCCATCCACTCTCGAACGAGTTCCCCCGCGCGCGTGACCCTGTGAAGACAAGTGCCATGTCGTCCGCATACGCCATAATAGCTACCCCTATGGGCAGTAACCGCCTCAGCGTCCGTAGAAGGCCATCATAGGCGACATTCCACAAGAGTGGACCTAAAACCGATCCCTGCGGAACCCCAGCAGACAACCCCTGCTTGTGCCGGTTCTCCCCCTCGCGGTAACTAAAGGTTCTGTCGCGCAGGTAATTAGCAGTAAGCCTCAGCAATCTTTCTGTAAGTAAAAGTTAGTCTTACATTAATCCCGTAGTTGACCACCGTTTCCCCGTCATCGCGAGAGGTGTGGGACGTTGGGGTGGCCTCCTTCACCGTGGAGGTGGTTCGCAGAGCTGTAGCCTCACTACCCGCGAAAAAGGCACCCGGCCGCTGCCTAATGAGCTGTTCCGCCTGGCAGCAGGGAGGGGGGGTGGGGCTCTTAGGACTTGCGGACGTCTGCAAACAGATGTCTGGAAGAGGGAGTGTCGCCTAGGTGTTGCAAGAAGGCCGTTTTGGCTCTTATTCCAAAGCCGGGTGAGGATCCCTCGACACCTGGTGCGGACAGACCGATCTGTTTGCTGGAAACGTTGCTCCTATGGCGGCTACAAGCCTTTATAGAACAATGGGGCGGACTCGCTCCGGAGCAGTTCGGAAACGGGTTGGGACGGAGGATGCCATTCAGGCTGTCCTTCGTGTCGCGGAGGGGGGCAACAGGTGACCGTACCGTACCAGTAGGCATTGTGTGATCGTCAGCTTTGACGTTACCAATGTTTTCAACACTATGTTGGTTCGTCCTCGAAGCCCTAGCAGGGAGGGAAGTACCGGAGACATTTAATTACCTGCGCGACAGAACCATTAGGTGCCGCGAGCGGGAGGACTGACGCGAGCGGGGGTTGTCTGCCATGGTTCCGCAGGGATCGGTGTTAGGTCCACTCTTGTGGAATGTCGCCTACGACGGTCTTCTACGGACACTGAGGCGGTTACTGCCCACAGGGATGGGTATTGTGGCGTATGCGGACGACTTGCCACTTGTCTTCACCGACAGGTGCTGGGATATGCTGCGTGACAGGGTCTCCAGGGGAGTGTATGGACACGGCGGGCCTACAGCTCGCCACCTCTAAAACCCAGGCGGTCCTGCTCTCCTCCAGAAGGTCAGGGAAAGGCTATCGAACGGTCGATCCGGTACCTCGGAGTAATCCTCCAGGCGGGTCACTGGGGACTAAACGTGTGCCACGCCGCCGGCAACGCGGCATGCGCGTCACAACAGGTGGCGCGTTTCATGCCAAGGGCCACCGGGCCTGGGGAAGATAGGAGGAGAATAATGGCCAGTGTGGCCACTAGCAGACTCCTATACGCAGCACCGCTGGTGAGGGGTAACGCCCGTAACAGGGAGCGATTGCTCTGGGCATTGCCCCTCGTGGCCATTAGGGTCCCCCGGGCTTACCGTACAGTCAGAAGTGACGTCGTGGAAGTTATATCACGGATTCCTCCAGCGGACCTCCTTGTTCTGGAGCGCGCGTCGGTGAGGGACGGAAAAACATCTTGTGGAAATCGCGGGGAGGCAAGGCGATGTGCTCGGGAGCAATTCCTTGCCTGCAGGCAGGAAAGGTGATCACGCGGCAGAAACGGCGCGTGGACTCGTCGCCTCATCCCAGATTTAATTCAGTGGAAGGGGCTAGGGGTGGATGAGGTGAGTTCGTATTTCCTCACCCAGCATCTTACCGGACACGGGTCCTTAGGATCCTTAGGAGCGTATCTCCACAGGATTGGGAAAGCCCCCAAGCCCCAGCCCCAGCCCATGTCCGCGTTGAGAGAGGGAGCGACTGGCCATGGCGTCGGCCCTGGAAAGGGAAATCACGGTCGTAGCCGTGGTGGGAACACTCGCCGGTGAGATGGGGCAGGGGGCGTTGGGCTGCCTTAAGCCCATTCACGAATGCAGTCATGCGATCTAAGGAGGAATTGTGTTGTCGCCAGTTTTGACGTCGTCAATGCCTTCAACTTGGTACAATAGTGGTTCGTCCTCGAGGCCCTAGCAGGGTGGGATATACCGGAGACATTGCTAAGGCTTACTGTTGATTAACTGCGCGACAGAACCTTTAGGTCTCGCGAGGGGGAGATCTGGCGCAAGCGGGTGTTGTCTGCCGGGGTTCCGCAGGGATCGGTTTTAGGTCCATTCTTGGAATTGGATTGTGGCCTATGACGGCCTTCTGCGGACGCTGAGGCGGTTACTGTCCGCAGGGGTGGATATCGTGGCGTATGCGGACGACCTGGCACTTGTCTTCACCGACAGGTGCTGGGATCACAGGGTCAAGCGCGCGGGGAACTCGTTCGCGAGAGGATGGAGACGGCGGGCCTACAGCTCGCCGCCTCTAAAACACAGCCGCCCTGCTTCAGGTATCTGTCAAAATTGACAATAATATGTCAAAGTGGCTTAATTCGTTAGTCTGTGTCTTGTTTATGAAACTAGATAATTATCTCTGACTAAACTTTAAGAGTTAAATCGAGTTAGTCTTTCTGTAATTTGGTCAGAGCTAGCTAGTCTTTCATTAAGCTGTGAAAATTGACACTAATCTATCAAAAATTATTACTAATCTGTCAAAATTGGAACTAATCTGTCAGAGTTGACTTTAATCTGTGAATTACTAGACTTAATTCGTTAGTCTGTCTTTTTTGTGTAACTAGATAGTTT
The DNA here is from genome assembly GCA_944588485.1 of Phosphuga atrata. NCBI lineage: Eukaryota > Metazoa > Arthropoda > Insecta > Coleoptera > Silphidae > Phosphuga > Phosphuga atrata. The sequence goes on from OX155897.1 coordinate 12,801,607, forward strand.
AGTCGAGCTAGTTAGTCTTTCTGTAACTTAGTCAGAGTTAGTCTTTCATTAATTTGTGAAAATTGACACAAGTCTATCAAAAATTGGTACTAATCTGCCAAAATTGACACTAATCTGCTTGAGTTGACATTAATCTGTCAATTACTAGACTTAATTCGTTAGTTTGTGCCTTGTTTATGAAACCAGATAATTATTTCTGACTAAACTTAAGAGTTAGTCTTTCTGTAATTTGGTCAGAGCTAGCTAGTCTTTCTCTAAGCAGTGAAAACTGACACTAATCTATCAAAAATTATTACTAGTCTGTCAAAAGTGGCACTAATCTGTCATAATTGACACTAATCTGTCAAAATTGACACCAATCCTTCAAAAATTATTACTAACCTGTCAAAATTGGCACTAATCTGTCAAAATTGACATCAATCTGAGAAAACTGATATTAATCTGTCAAAGCTGACATTAACCAGGGTAGTTAAGTTCTTGGTGGGCTAAATAATTGAAGTTTGAAGGGGAGTTTGTGTAGGAAACAAGACTGGAAGAGCAAGTGAATGTGCTAAAAAATAAACAAACGAGTATCGGATAAAAAACAAATGCTAGTTTTGAATTATATTATTTTTTTGTTGTTTTTACAAATTTAGGCACACTGTATACTACGAAATTGTTTTCTCAACGGTTTTTTAAATACAAAGTAAACGAGAATAAACCAAAACAAAAATCTGTACAAAAAATATATATATTATATGAGAACGTTTTAATTTTATTGTTAGACAACACATTGTTAGCGGGTGAATGCTCTAGCTATTACCACCTAGCTCTACCGTAGCGGGCAGTCTCAAACCAACGCTAGCTATGCTCGAAATCACAGTCTCCCGCCCTATACAATGCGACCGCTTGTAATTATAGTCTCCCGCAAACAAAGTGTTTCAATTTTCTCGTCGCTTATCACATTTCCGAAATACACAAACACGTTTGATAGACCTTTTACGGTTAGTTGAGCGCATGCGCACCCGCTTTGTTTAAAGGCGGGAATATGAAAGTTTCGGACACATTTTGTTATTTTCACTGGTTATACGTCAAAGAAGTTCAGGCACTTTCTGCCCGAAAGATGGCGAAAATTGACGCATGCGCATAAAAAAATGCAACTATGAAAAGGTCTATTCGCCCCGCCGAACAGAAACAAAGTCTTGTAACGCAAAAATACATGACGTTTCCATTCCCCTCCCTCATTTTAAAAACTAAACAGTCTAAATACTAAATATTTAAAAAACCTCTTCTTGTTTTAGTCTCCTCTTTTTAGCTCCGCTAAATACTTAGTCCCTATCTAAAACAAAACAAAAAACTTTGTATAACTCTCTTTACCTAGTCCTTTGTCTAGTCACGTTCTAGTCTAAATTAGTCTTGTCTGTCTCCTCTTGTTGACGCAACGTTTTTGTATTATAATGTTGTTTCAAGCTGAATGAAGTTGTTGCGACACGAAGTCGTAGCATCGCGAAGTTGTTTCAGCTTGAAGTCAGTCTAGTCCCGTCGGTTATTCTCATTTCGCTTCTATAATCTTAAATGCAACGAAAGAAAATCTCTGAGAAACGAAATTAAAAATATTTATAATTTGTTTTTTTATATATATATATAATATATAATATGTATATAGAATTGTCTGCATTCAAGTTCATAAAAGACACTTTTTCACAATTCAAACGATTCTCTCTCTCACACTCACTCTCATGATTTCTTATCTCTTATCTCTCTCTTTTTTTATTCAGTTTTAATACTACTGCTAGTGTCCCTTGGCAGCGTCCTTCGCCGCGAGAATCAACGGAGTCAGGCTGGCCAACGGTCTCGCCAACTTTAAAAACGGATGCTGAAAAATAAATCAATAAGTTCAGTCTGAACATCTTATATATTTAAATTATTCTGCCAAAAATTGACCTTAATCTACCAAAAATTGACATTAATCTGCCAAAAATTGACATTAATCTGTCCAAAATTAACTATTGTATTAATCTGTCAAAAAATTACATTAATTTGCCAAAAATTGACATTAACCTGTCCAAAATTATCTATTACTGTTAAAAATTCGCATTGCCAAAAATTGACATTAATCTGTCCAAAATTAACTATTACCGTAAAAAATTGGCATTAATCTGCAAAAAAATGGCATTAATATGCCACAAATTGACATTAATCTGTCCAAAATAAACTATTATTCTGTTACAAATTGACATTAATCTGCCAAAAAGTGACATTAATCTGGCAAAATTAAATATTAATCTGTCAAAAATTGACATTAATTTGCCAAAAATTGACATTACCTGTCCAAAATTAACTATTACTGTTAAAAATTGGCATTAATCTGCAAAAAAATTGGCATTAATCTGCAAAAAATTGACATTAATCTGTCCAAAATTAACTTTTAATCTGTTAAAAATTGACATTAATCTGTCCAAAATTAACTATTAATCTGTCAAAAATTGACATTAATCTGCCAAAAAGTGACATTAATCTGTCCAAAATTAATTATTAATCTGTCAAAAATTGAGATAAATTTGCCAAAAATTGACATTAACCTGTCCAAAATTATCTATTACTGTTTTAAATTAGCAATAATCTGCCAAAAATTGACATTATTCTGTCCAAAATTAACTGTTAATATGTCAAAAATCGACATTAATTTGCCAACAATTGACATTAACCTGTTCAAAATTATCCATTACTGTTAAAAATTGGCATCAATCTGTCAAAAATTGACATTAATCTGTCCAAAATTAACTATTACTGTTAAAAATTGGCATTAATCTGCAAAAAAATGGCATTAATCTGCCAAAAATTGACATTAATCTGTCCAAAATTAACTATTAATCTGTTAAAAATTGACATTAATCTGCAAAAAATTGATATTATTCAGTCCAAAATATATATATACCAAAATAAATATGTCCAAAATTTACATTAATTTGCCAAAATTTGACATTAACCTGTCCAAAATTATTTATTACTGTTAAAATTTGGCATTGATCTGCCAAAAATAGACATTAATCTGTCCAAAATTATCTATTACTGTTCAAAATTGACATTAATTTGCAAAAAATTGACATTCATCTGTGCAAAATTATCTATTACTGTTAAAAATTGATATTAATCTGCCAAAAATTGACATTATTCAGTCCAAAATTAACTATAAATATGTCAAAAATTGACATTAATTTGCCAAAAATTGACATTAACCTGTCCAAAATTATCTATTACTGTTAAAATTTGGCATTGATCTGCCAAAAATTGTTTAATCTGTCCAAAATTATCTATTCCTGTTCAAAATTGGCATTAATCTGCCAAAAATTGACATTAATCTGTCCAAAATTAACTATTACTGTTAAAAATTTGCATTAATCTGCCAAAAATTGGCATTAATCTGCCAAAAATTGACATTATTCACTCCAAAATTAAGTATTAATAAGTCAAAACTTGACATTAATTTGCCAAAAATTGACATAAATCTGTCCAAAATTATCTATTACTGTAATAATTGGCAATAATCTGCCAAAAATTGACATTAATCTGTCCAAAATTATCTATTACTGTTAAATTTTTTTTTTAATTGGCATTAATCTGTCCAAAACTAACTATTACTGTTAAAAATTGGCATTAATCCGCCAAAAATTGGAAATAATCTGCCAAAAAAAATTGACATTAATCTGCCAAAAATTTACATTAATCTGTCCAAAATTAACTACAATATTAATCTGTCAAAAATTGACATTAATTTGCCAAAAATTGACATTAATCTGTCCAAAATTAACTATTAATCTGTTAAAAATTGACATTAATCTGCCAAAAATTGACATTAAACTCTCAAAAATTAACGTTAATCTGTCAAAAATTGAAATTAAACTGTCCAAAATTAACTATTAATGTGTTAAAAATTAGCATTAATCTCTAATCTGTCAAAATTAACATTAATCTGTCAAAATTTATATGAATCTGATTGACCTAACCTAATTTATCAAAAATTGGTACTAATCTGTCAAAATTGACATTAATGTGTCATCGCTGATAGTAATTTGCCAAAATTGGCATTAATCTGTGTAGTTAAGTTCTTGGTGGACTTTCCTACAAAGTTCAATGTGTAAATTAAGTTTCCTCGAATTTAGTTTCAATTAAAACTTGACACTTATTAAAATGTCAATTAAATTTTATCTGAAAATTTGATAAAAATTGTTACTTTGAGGAGGTCCTTGGCAGAGGCTCGTTTCTCCACCTCGACGGCCAGACACTGGTCCAGGAAGTCCTGGAAGCCGTGGGAGAGCTTCTCCTTGTCCTTGATGTCCGGCTTGCCGTTGGTCGCGATCAAATACAGCGCTCGCAGAGGGTTCTCGTTCAGGTAGGGCGGTTCGCCCTCGATCATCTCGATCGCCATTATCCCCAAAGACCAAACATCAACCTGTAAAAATAGTCAAAATTGTCTAATATGTCAAATTTGTTAAATATGTCAGGTTTGTCGAATATATCAGATTTGTCGAATATGTCAGATTTGTGAAATATGTACGATTTGTCAAATATGTCCGATTTGTCAAACATGTCAGATTTGTCAAATATCCAGATTTGTGAATTATGTCACATTTTTCAAAAATGTCCGATTTGTCAAACATGTCAGATTTGTCACATTTGTCGAATATGTTAATTTGTCAAATAGCCAGATTTGTGAATTATGTCACATTTGTCAAATATGTCAGATTTGTCAAACATGTCTGATTTGTCAAATATGTTAATTTGTCAAATATCCAGATTTGTGAATTATGTCACATTTGTCAAATATGTCCGATTTGTCAAACATGTCATATTTGTCACATTTATCAAATATGTTAATTTGTAAAATATCCAGATTTGTGAATTATGTCACATTTGTCAAATATATCCGATTTGTCAAACATATCAGATTTGTCACATTTGTCAAATATGTTAATTTGTAAAATATCCAGATTTGTGAATTATGTCCATTTGTCAAATATGTCCAATTTGTCAAACATGTCAGATTTGTCAAATATGTAAATTTGTCAAATATCCAGATTTGTGAATTATGCCACATTTGTCAAATTGGACAGTTTTAGTATTGGTAAGGATGAAAACAATTTTTTGTCTGAACAACAATAGACCTTTTCATAGTTGAAATTGTTTTATGCGCATGCGTCAATTTTCGCCATGTTTTGGACAAAAAGTGCCCGAACTTTTTTGACGTATAACCAGTGAAAATAACAAAATGTGCCCAAAACTTTAATATTCTCGCCTTTAAACAAAGCGGACACGCATGCGCTTAACTAACCGTAAAAAGGCCTATTGACTATTTTTGTTTGTCAAAATTAACAATTATGGCTTGTCAAATTTGATAATTCTGGCTTATCAAAATTGACAATTTAGGATAGTCAAAATTGACATTTTTTACATGACGAATTTGACATTTGCCAGTACCTTAGGTCCGTATTGTTTCCTGGTGACAACCTCTGGTGCCATCCAATAAGGCGTACCGACCATCGTGGTCCGTTTCGACTGTTCTGGACTAATTTGAGCACAAAAACCGAAATCGGCTGAAATAAGAAACATTCAATAAAACTTCACTTCCAAAAGCTTGAAAACTCACTTAATTTAACGGAACCATCCAACCCCAACAAAATATTATCAGACTTGATGTCTCTGTGGATGACCTGGTTGCAGTGCAGGAACTCCAGCGCCTGGAGGACCTCCCTGCACACAGCCGCGATCTGCCCCTCGTCCATGCAAGTCTCAGTCACCACGTCCGTCAACGAACCCCCTGGCAGATACTCCATTACAACCCAAAGCTCCTCATTCACGAGATAACTGTCCAGATAGTTGACCACATTCCCATGCTTGTTCTCTCTCATCACCAGAATCTCGTTTATTATCAGTTCCTTCTTCGGCTGCTGCGATAGATTCATCTGCTTTATAGCCACCTCCACTCCTGTCGACGTCTCCATCGCCGTAAATACTGTTCCAGATGCCCTAAAACAACAACAAATGTCAAATTTGACAACTGATACAACTTTCAAATTATAAAATATATCAGATGATTGTCGAAAATTTGTGAAATATGTCCGACTTCTCAAATATTTCCGATTTGACAAACATGTCAGATTTGTCAAATATGTCACATTTGTCAAATATGTTAATTTGTCAAATATGTCACATTTGTCAAATATGTCAGATTTGTCAAATATGTCAGATTTGTGAATTATGTCACATTTGTCAAATATATTAGATGTGTCAAATTGGACAGTTTTAGTATTGGTAGGGATGAAAACAAATTTTAGTATGAGCAACAATAGATCTTTTCATAGTTTTTCATCACCTTTTGACCTTTCATCATATTTGAGCGCATGCGTCAATTTTCGGCATGTTTCGGGCAAAAAGTGCCCGAACTTTTTTGACGCATAAACAAGTGAAAATAACAAAATGTGGCCGAAACTTTCATATTCCTGCCTTTAAACACGGCGGACGCGCATGCGCTAAAAGCATGCGGACTTGGTTAACCGCAAAAAGACTATTTTTGTTTGTCAAAATTAACCCTTATGGCTTGTTAAATTTGACAATTCTGGCTTATCAAAATTGACAATTTAGGATTTACCCTTGTCCAATCTTCTCCATCTTGGTGTACTTCCTGTTGGGGTCGCCGACGGAGACGATGCTGCGCAGCTTCTCCAGGATCTCCTCGTCCGACATCTTCTTTTTCCGCTTCTCGGAGGCGGGCCGCGACACCTCCGGCCCCGCCTGGTTCTTGTTGCGGTCGAGCAGCGGCGGCGCAGGCGACGTGGTCGTCGTCGTCGTCGCGGTCGTCGTAAAGTTTGTCTGGTTCGTCGTCAGCCCATGGGTCGGCGTCGTCTGCACCGGACTCGGACTATGAGCCGGCGTATGGATGCTATTGTTACTAATAGCCGGATGATCTTCAATTGGCTTAGTATACTTAAACAAAATAATAATTGTCAAAGTCAGGTCAATTTTAAAAATAATTGTCTAGATTGATAGATAAATGTCAAAATTGAGAGATACATGTCAAGATTAACAGATAAATGTCAAGATTTGACAGATAAATGTTAAGATTAACAGCGAAATAACAAAATTGACAGATGTCAGAATTGACAGATAACTGTGAAGATAAATGTCAAGATTTGACATATAAATGTTAAGATTAACAGCGAAATAATAAAATTGACAGATGCCAAGATTAACAGATAAATGTGAAGATACATGTCAAGGTTTGACAGATAAATGTTAAGATTAACAGCGAATTAACAAGATTAACACTTGTCAAGATTGACAGATAAATGGCAAGATGGACAGACAGTTGTCAAGTTTGATAGATTAATATCAATTTTGACAGAAAAATATTAATTATAACACAAATTTAACTCTCAAATTTGACAATTAAAATGTATACAAAAAACAATGTTAATGACAATTAAAATGTATACAAATGTATTTATAAAATGTATATGTGTTATTTACTTACAATACTTTTAGTGCGTTCTGGTCTACTGGCGATGGGTGGAGGAGGAGCGTCGTCTTCGAGTTCGGAGCTGGCCGCGTGGGCGGGGCTGTGGTAGGAGTGCGGCGTGCCGTCGGCCTCGGTCGGAGTGGTGCTGCTCGGGCTCGAACTGGAAACTCGGCTCAGCGAGGAACCTGGAACGTGTTTGTGCGAACACGAATGCAAATTAATTTGTTTTCTCCTCTTAATCCCTTCAAATGACGGGATTATAGACGAAGGTATTTAAGGAAACAAGTTTTTATTTATGGTCACCGTAATCTTAGACTAATCACTTACGAATCAAACATATTATTAAACGAAAAAAACAGTAGTAAACAAATCTTATATCAGAGTGAAATCTTGACAGTTGTTTAAATTTAATTGTCAAATTTTGACAGTTCCATTGTTAAACAGTAATTGGCAGTTGCATTTAATTTTCAAATTTTGACAGTCCCAAATTTAATTGTCAAATTCTGACAGTTCCATTGTTACACAGTAATTATCAGTTGCAATTAATTGTCAAATTTTGTCAGTTCTAAATTTAATTGCAAAATTCTGAGAGTTCCATTGTTACACAGTAATTGTCAGATGCATTTTTTTTTTTTTTTAATTAAAATAATTACCTTACACCTTAGGGTACATAAGGTTACTGATTATATATATATATATATATATATATATATATATTTATATATATATATATATATATATATATATATATATATATATATTAAAATAATTTTCAAATTTTGACAGTTCTAAATTTAATTGTCAAATTCAGTTCCACTGTTACACAGTAATTGTCAGTTTCATTTCATTCTCAAATTTTGACAGTTCCAAATTTAATTGTCAAATTCTGACAGTTCCATTGTTACACAGTAATTGACAGTTGCATAGAATAGTCAAATTTTGAGTTCTAAATTTCAAAGTTCTAAATTTAATGGACCTTTTTACGGTTAGTTAGGCGCATGCGCATCCGCCAGGCGGGAATATGAAAGTTTCGGGCACATATTTAGTTATACGTCAAAAAGTTCACTTTTTGACGTATAACATGGTGGAAATTGACACATGCGCACAAAAAACTATGAAAAGGTCTATTGTGAAATTCTGATATTCATTACCTGAATGTGTAGTGTTTGTAGTCTTTGTCATGTATTTGGTGTTGGGTGTCTCTTTGGTACTGCTGTCGTACCAGTTGAGCACGTCGAGGACGGCTTGCGGGTTGTTTTTCTGTTCCTGCTTGCTGATGTTGGAGGTCATGAGCAGTCTAGACCAGGCCTCCGGCATGCCCTGAGTTCCAAAACACAAACATTTAAATATCAAAACGGTTTTGCAAAGGATTCGCGAAATGTGTGTATGTTTTCGGTGCGTTGAATCTAATCTAAACAGCAAATGAAAAAAACTTAAAAGAACACTCAACTGTCATTTTTGACACTAGGCTGCCGTTTTAGACATCATGTTTTCATTTCTGACACTAGCCAGTCATTTTTTACAATCAACGATTATTTTAGGCAATTGATATTTAACAAATTTCAAATTATTAATAAAAAACACAGCAGAGTTGATGACTTTAATATTACAGTTACAAATGTGATTACTTTTGACAATAGTCGGTCATTTTTTACAATCAACTGTCAGTTTTGACAATTTATTTGATATTTGACAAATTTCAAATCATTAATAAAAAACACAGCATAGTGATCACTTTAGTATTAATGTCATAAATGTGATCACTTTTGACACTAAGCAGTCATTTTTTATAATCAACTGTCAGTTTTGACAATTTATTTGATATTTGACAAATTTCAAATCATTAATAAAAAACAGCAGAGTGATCACTTTAGTATTACTGTCATAAATGTGATCACTTTTGACACTAAGCTGTCATTTTTTATAATCAACTGTCTGTTTTGACAATTTATTTGATATTTGACAAATTTCAAATCATTAATAATAAGTACTGCAGAGTGATTACTTTAATATTACTGTCATAAATGTGATCAGTTTTGACACTAGGCTGTCATTTTTTACAATGAACTGTCAGTTTTGACAATTTATTTGATATTTGACAAATTTCAAATCATTAATGAAAAACAGCAGATCTATCACTTTAATATTACTATCATAAATGTGATCACTTTTGACACTAGGCTGTCATTTTTTACAAACAACTGCTTCTTTTGACAATTTATTTAATATTTGACAAATTTCAAATCATTAATGAAAAACACAGCAGAATGATCACTTTAACATTTCTGTCACAAATGTTATCATTTCTGACGCTAGGCTGTCATTTTTTATAATCAACTGTTATTTTTGACATTTTATTTGATATTTGACAAATTTAAAATCATTAATGAAAAACACAAGAGAATGATCACTTTATCAAAAATATTATCATTATTTATGATAAAGTGTCATAATTTATCATTATAAATGTTATCATTCCTGACACTAGGCTGTCACTTTTTACAATCAACTGTGAGTTTTGACAATTTATTTGATATTTGACAAATTTCAAATTATTAATAAATAACCCAGCAGAGTAATCACTTATTACTGTTATCACAATATTACTGTCATAAATGTGATCACTTTGGACACTAGGCTGTCATTTTTTACAATCAACTGTCAGTTTTGACAATTTATTTGATATTTGACAAATTTCAAATCATTAATGAAAAACACAGAATGATTACTTTAACATAACTGTCACAAATGTTATCATTTCTGACGCTAGGCTGTCATTTTTTACAATGAACTGTTATTTTTGACATTTTATTTGATATTTGGCAAATTTAAAATCATTAATGAAAAACACAGAGGATTATCACTTTAACATTACTGTCTTAAAAGTTATCATTTTGACACTAGGCTGTCATTCTGTCAGTTTTATCAACTTATTTGATATATGACAAATTTCATATCATTAATGAATAACTCAACAGAAATGGGCAGAACCTTGTTTGCCACTGGTGCCAACTGTTTTTAAAATGAAACATTTTGTTTGCCACTAGTGCCGACTGTTTTTAAATAGAAACATTTTGTTTGCCACTAGTGCCGAGTGTTTTTTAAAACGAAACATTTTTGTTGCCACTGGTGCAAATGACCTCGTGGTCGATAGCCCTTTGTGTAATTTATACAATAAATGTATTCTCTCTCTCTCTCAGCAAAATGATCACTTTAATATTACTGTCATAAATGTTATCATTTCTAATACTAAGCTTTCATTTTTTACAATCAACTGTTATTTTTGACAATTCATTTGTTGTTTAACAAATTTCAAATCATTAATGAAAAACACGGCGGAATGATCACTTTAACATTACTATCATAAATATGTTATCATTTTTTACATAAGGCTGTCATTTTTAGAATCAACTGTCAATTTTGACAATTCATTTTATATTTAACAAATTTCAAATCATTAACGAAAAACTCAGCGGAATGAACAAGACATTACGGTAATAAATATGTTATCCTTTTTTTCTAAAGGCTGTCATTTTTTGAATGAACTGTCAGTTTAGACAATTCATTTAATATTTCACAAATTTCAAATCATTAATGAAAAACACGGCAGAATGATGACTTTAACATTACTGTTATCATATTTACTGATGTTATCCTATTTACACTAGGTTGTCATTTTTTACAATCATCTGTCATTTTTGACAATTTATTTGATATTTAACAAATTTTAAAATTATTATTAAAAAACACAGCTGAATGATCACATAAACATTACTGTCATAAATATCTTATCATGTTTTACACAAGGCTGTCATTTTTATAATCAACTGCCAATTTTGACAATTAATTTTATATTTAACAAATTTCAAATCGTTAATGAAAAAATCATCGGAATGATCACTTTAACATTACGGTAATAAATATGTTATCATTTTTTACAAATGGCTGTCATTTTTAGAATCAACTGTCAATTTTGACAATTCATTTTATATTTAACAAATCTCAAATGATTAATGAAATACACAGCAGAAAGATCATTTTAACATTACTGTCATAAATGTTATCATTTTTAACAGTAAGTTGTCAGTTTTTGCAATTAACTGTCATTCTGACAAATGTCAAATCATTAATGAAAAATACAGCAGAATGACCACTTTAACATAACTGTCATAAATGCCAGTACTTCCTTATATGAGATGCAAATTTTAAATTTATATTTCAAATAATCTTAAGTGTTTAATAATGACACATTTGACAAATAATGTGAAAAACGTTATTATGTCCAAAATAATCAATTTCACATTGACATTAGTCTTGACTCTCAATTTCATAATGAAAAAAAAACAATGTATGATAATGACATTATGACATAAACAACATAAAATATGATGTATAATTATTACATAAATAACATTAAATATGATGTATAATTATGACATAAATAACATTAAATATTATGTATAATTATGACATAATAGTAGTTTATGATTCAGGTGTGTGAATAAGGGCTTTTGTGCATGAGTTGCGTAGTTTAAATCACTCGCCTTCGGCTCGTGCTTTAAACGCAACTCATGCACAAAAGCCTTTTACACACGTGTATCATAAATTATTTGATCTACTAAGCATGTTAAAATACTATTGAATCTACAAAATAAAATTGACAGATATATTTCAAATCACTGACACAATAAGATTAGAACGTTCAGCGCCTCCGTGGAATAAATTGCTAACTAGTAAAAACGCACAGTGACGGGAACACTATTTGGTCGTTATCGATGAGTAGGGAAAGATTTATCCTTCTAAGCCCTCCTCGTGCGTAAAAGTGCAATGTAAATCAAATGGAGTTTCATTATTAAACGATTTCTGTTTGTTGTTGCTATGGAAACCTAACCATAATCTAATCTAGATTAAATCTAAGGTAACCTATATTACATCGAGGTAGAGAAAAAAGGTTCCTTCTAAGCCCTCCACCTCCACTGACCTTGACACTTCCGGTTTCCACTTCCGTTTCCGGTTTCCTACTTCCAGTTTTTCACACATGTGACTGTGAGGTCTATGTAGCCCCATGTGCTGGGTGTGAGGTCTATGTAGTCCCACGTGTGAGATCTATGCAACCCCACGCTGGGTGTGAGGTCTATGTAGCCCCACGTGCTGGGTGTGAGGTCTATGTAGTCCCACGTGTGAGATCTATGCAACCCCACGCTGGGTGTGAGGTCTGATTTCGACTCGAACGAGAAGGTTCATTCTAAGCCCTCCACCTCCACTGACCTTGAGACTTCCGGTTTCGACTTCCGTTTCCGGTTTCCCACTTCCGGTTTTTCACACATGAGAGTGTGTCTATGTAGCCAAACGTGCGAGGTCTATGTAACCCCACGCTGGGTGTGATGTCTATGTAGTCCCATATGTGAGGTCTATGTAACCCCACGCTGGGTGTGAGGTCTGATTTCGACTCGAACGAGAAGGTTCATTCTAAGCCCTCCACCTCCACTGACCTTGAGACTTCCGGTTTCGACTTCCGTTTCCGGTTTCCCACTTCCGGTTTTTCACACATGAGAGTGTGTCTATGTAGCCAAACGTGCGAGGTCTATGTAACCCCACGCTGGGTGTGATGTCTATGTAGTCCCATATGTGAGGTCTATGTAACCCCACGCTGGGTGTGAGGTCTGATTTCGACTCGAACCGGAAGTGTCAAGGTCAATGGAGGTGGAGGACTTTGAAGGAACCAACTGTCCCTACTTCGATGTAATCTAGGTTAACCTAGATTTAATCTAGATTAGATTATGGTTAGGTTGCCATAGTAACAGCAAACAGAAATCGTTTAATAATGAAACTCCATTTGATTTAGATTGGACTTTTACGCACGATTTCGATACTTTTACACACGATTATAATAATGGCATTCTTCAGATACAATAATGTATTTATTAATGTCTTTATTTTGGTGTGTGAGTAGATAAAAGATATTATGTCTTACAATTAAATGACTAATTTGACAAGTATAGTCACATATACCAAAGAAAGTATTTTAATGCAAAATAAACAGTATTTATCAATAATCAATTTGACGTTGACAATATAGTCAAATATTGCAATTTATACAGAACAATGCATAAAAATGACGTTTTGATGACACATTTGACATTGACAGTTTAGTAAAATTTTATGATTTATATAAGAACAATGTATAATAATGACATTAGTTTAACACATTTTAAGTTGTATATAAATGATATTATGTCAAAAATGACTAATTTGAAAAGTATAAAAAGTTAAGTATTTTAATGCAAAATAAACGCTTTTTAACAAAAATTTTATCTTTCTATCAATAATCAATTTGATGTGACAGTATAGTCAAATATTGCGATTTATACAGAACAATGCAAAATAATGACTTTAGTTTGACACATTTGACATTGATGCTTTAGTCAAATTTTATGATTTATATAGAACAATGTATAGTAATGACATTAGTTTGACATATTTTAAGTTGTACATAAATGATATTATGTCAAAAATGACTAATTTGAGAAGTATAAATAGTTAAATATTCCAAATTAAGTATTTTAATGCAAAATAAAAGCTTTTTATCAATAATTTTATCTTTCTATCAATAATCAATTTGATGTTGACAGCATAGTCAAATATTGAAATTTATACAGAACAAAGCATAATAATGACGTTAGTTTGACACATTTGACATTGACAGTTTAGTAAAATTTTATCATTTATATAGAACAATGTATAATAATCACATTAGTTTGACACATTTTAAGTTGTATATAAATAATATTATGTCAAAAATGACTAATTTGACAAGAATAACTTGTTAAATATTAAAAATTAAGTATTTCAATGCAAAATATATGCTTTTGTATCAACAATTTTATCTTTCTATCAATAATCAATTTGATGTTGACAGTATAGTCAAATATTGAAATTTATAAAGAACAATGCACAATAATGACGTTAGTTTGACACATTTGACAGTTTAGTAAAATTTTATGATTTATGTAGAACAATGTATAATAATGACATTAGTTTGACACATTTTAAGTTATATATAAATGATATTATGTCAAAAATGACTAATTTGACAAGTATAAACATTTAAATATTCCAAATTAAGTATTTTAATGCAAAATAAACGCTTTTTAGCAATAATTTTATCTTTCTATCAATAATCAATTTTATGTTGATTATACAGAACAATGAATAATAATGACGTTAGTTTGACACATTTGACATTGACAGTTTAGTCAAATTTTATGATTTATATAGAACAATGTATAATAATGACATTAGTTTGACACATTTTAAGTTGTATATAAATGATATGTCAAAAATGACTAATTTGACAAGTATAAACAGTTAAATATTCCAAATGAAGTATTTTAATGCAAAATAAACGCTTTTTACCAATAATTTTATCTTTCTATAAATAATCGATTCGATGTTGACATTATTGTCAAATATTGCAATTTATAAAGAACAATGTATAATAATGACATTAGTTTGACACATTTCACAATGAGAGTTTAGTCAAATTTTAAGATTTATATAGAACAATGTATAACAGACATTAGTTTGACACATTTTAAGTTGTATATAAATGATATTATGTCAAAAATGACTTATTTGACAAGTATAAATAATAAAATATTCCAAAATAAGAATTTTAATGCAAAATAAACGCTTTTTACCAATAATTTTATCTTTCTATAAATAATCAATTTGATGTTGACATTATTGTCAAATATTGCAATTTATAAAGAACAATGTATAATAATGACATTAGTTTGACACATTTCACAATGAGAGTTTAGTCAAATTTTAAGATTTATATAGAACAATGTATAATAGTGACATTAGTTTGACACATTTTAAGTTGTATATAAATGATATTATGTCAAAAATGACTTATTTGACAAGTATAAATAATTAAATATTCCAAAATAAGAATTTTAATGCAAAATAAACGCTTTTTACCAATAATTTTATCTTTCTATAAATAATCAATTTGATGTTGACATTATTGTCAAATATTGCAATTTATAAAGAACAATGCATAATAATGACATTAATTTGACACATTTGACATTGACAGTACAGTCAAATATTATGATTTATATAGAACAATGCATTATAATGACATTAGTTTGAAACATTTTCAAAAGATATTATGTCAAAAATGAGCAATTTGACAATGATTGTCAGAAATGCAATGTTTAATATTAAGTGTTTTTGATAAGATAAAATGAAAATTGGCATTTATAGAAGATTTGCACAAAACATGTGATATACAAAATCATTCATTTGACACTACATTTTGCTATAATAATGTTTTGAAGTATCAAACATGACAGCTTTTTGACAAATTCACATAAAAATGAATTAAAAACCACATTAATCATTTATCACAAATTAACTCATTGAAGTTAAAATAAATTTTGATTTGACACACCGTCAGATTTCTCTCAAAAAATTGTAAATATGTTCAAGAATGACAGTTGAGATGGTCATCTAGATCAGTCGACAGACTGTCAACTGTGACAGTCTGTAGATTGTCAAAGAAAATAAAACTTAACTGTACTCACTTTTAAAGGCAGCTTGGAACAAAATTCAAACAATTTTACATAATTATACCCAAAAAAAGGTTTTTTAGAAATTCGTTAACGAAAATAAAGCACCTATCACAAGAAACAAAAAATAAATAGAACAGACAGGAATTTGTCCGATTGCTCTTACTGTGAATTCTCCAGATGTGGGATCGAATCCAACATGAACGGTATGCTCGAAATTAGTCGGATAAGAAATCTGGGGCTTGTCAGAGCCGATTATGGACAGTTTGTTGCCCTTAATCTTAGACTTGATGGTCTTCTTCTTCCGCTCAGCATCTTCGGGCTCTTTGGGCAGGGGCCGGTCCACAGCCAGGGTGTTAGTGAGATCCATCCCTCGGTTCGAGGTGAGTCGAACAGGGGGTGCCGGGGGCTTCTCCTCATCCGAAGACATGATCTAAATGGGAGAGATGGAATCAGTGTTTTTGTGTTATGGGCGGGTGAGAAGTATGCGTCAGCTTAGTAGGCAGTGTGTATGCTGTGTTGACTAGTTTTTTTTCTGTGTGTGTGTGTGAGGGTTTTACCTGATTCTAACAGGCACTCAATGTTGAACGAAGGGATTTCGCCGTTCGGTTGGACAGACTTTCTTTTTCGACTACCGCTCGCTCTTTATTTGCAACATTTATCGCGAATTTTTGCTCAAACTCCGTTTGAAAATAAGCCGTGCATTGGACGAGTTTTATCCACCATTGCCGATTATCGCGTTAATCGAGTCGCGACGGACGCGCGATCGCCGCTCTCACTCCTACAACTAGCTCGGTTTAACGATGACGCTCCGTCACGTCCGTCTCTGCTTAGTTAGTTTTTTACTCGGTTTTGGTTCTACACTAAAACACATTTTCATCACTAGGTTTTTGACAGGTCTCCGAGATTGCAGATAACGACAACCCTTTGGCAGAAATGCCAACCTTTGCTCTACGGAGTTATTTGAATTGGGCTTACAAGTCGAAAAGGGTGCCAATATCAGACGGGTTACTCATTTACTTTTCGAGGAATTAAGGCTTGAATTATACTCAAAATAAGATTTTTGTTGTTGCGTTCAACACGTTCAGTTTTCATGCAAAAATTGCGAAAAATATTGTGACTTTAGGGATTTTTCAAGGATGGAGACTAATAGATAATTTAGTAAACGAGCTCCAGCAAATATGATCATTCTATTCCATTTAGTTTTCAAGTTAGCAATGGTTCTAGCAGACTTATTGTTAGAATGTTTTGTAGTTGGAGACAGTTTTGATTTCCACGTAAAATTTTGGAAAATCTGAAAATTTTAGAGTGGACTAATAAATTAGTAAACAAGCTCTAAACAAGTCAAAATTCAGCATTTTAACTTGTCTGGCCTTCTGTAGTCTTGTTTGGTCTTGTCTGGACTTGTCAGATCGAGGGTTGAATTGGACTTGAAATTTGTGTTTGGAATCAACGGCGATTTTCTTTATGGAAAGTCTAGAAGTTGAAGCTTGAATGTTGAAGCTCCTAGCCTAATAAATATTCGCGAAAACTAGATCTTGTAAAAATTTGCGAAATCAGAATGAAGAAAAAACGGATAAATTTGGACGAATTTTCTTAGAAATTGTCAAGCAAATTGTCCAGTTACCTTTTTGTTCCGTTTAGTTTTGTGCATCGAAACTCCCTTCGAGGAAAGCTGCAGCAGAAATTTCGGTGTTTTTGGTGTCCGGACTCACTAAACAAATAATTGATGAGTCAAACGCGAGTCCGATAAAACGCATTCTGCGTCCTATCGCATTCTGCCGAAATAAGATAATTGTTATCAAACAGACGATAAAATTTCGATATTGAAGCGGCGATTTTCGAAATTTTAAACTTTCTAACCAACCTTTTCCGACTAATTTCAACATGCTGAATCCAATGGTGAAAACTAGAAGTTTCTAGGGTAAACCGTTTAAAAGTTAGAAATCTGCGGAAAATGCAAGCGAATTAATTTGGCTAAAATCGTTATTTGTTAAGTTATGGCAAATCATAAAATAGACTCTAAAAGTATTTCTCTTGCTGATTACAAATATGTAAATAACATTTTGCCAGCTATTTCCTTTCATGAGATATGGTCAGTTAAAATTGATAAGTTGAAAGTTATTATCGATTTTAGCTAAATTAATTCGCTTGCATTTTCCGCCGATTTCTAACTTTTAAACAGTTTACTCTAGAAACTTCTAATTTTCACTATTGGCTTCAGCATGTTGAAATTAGTCGGAAAAGCGTTGTTACAAAGTTGAAATTTCGAGAAATCTTGGCGCGTGTGTAGAGATCTTGGAAAGTGGTGAATCTTTCGCAGAAAATCCAGTGTGCTCATAGGAAGGTGGTAGCCGGAAATCAATGCCGCAATCCGTTTTTATTTATCTGCTACCGTTCTCGAGATATAAACTTGTCTAGTCGAAATTCAGGAAAATTTCAATTCAGAATTTCGTCCTGAAAACTTGAATCTTTCTAAAGAATTTATACATTGATTTGTTCGTCTTATCGTCCAGTTTCAGTGTGCCGAAAATGGTTTCGCTGGGATTTGTAGTTTCAGAGAAATTGACAAAAAACCGAAAACACACTTTTTTTCTTGATCAAAACGATGGATTTTTTTCGCGATTTTTTCGAAAAATTTCAGGGCCATTTTTTCAGTTGCAGGCCTTTTTTCAGTTCACCAGATCAGATCCGGAAGAAATGGAAGTGCTGATCCAGTTTATTTCGTTCAAATGCTTAATTAATTATTAATATTTTACACACAATAAAACAAAAACAGTAAATAAATAAACATTAGACAAAACTTCGACAAAAATGTTTTCAAAAGCGATTAGCCAAAATTCTAATTATGGCATATTTTACACTTATTTTACAATTTCTGGCCGTTTCCTCTCACTTTTTGCAACTTTTGCCTGCAGAATAATTTAGTGCAATTCCTCACGCATCTTACGAGACTAAATTTGTGGAAATCGGTTGAAAATTGCCCGTGCAGTGAATTAAAATGTAAGAGTCCTCCAGCTGATCGATGGCTGGTACGGTGGGATATCTTAAATGAAAGCTTCCGAGGAAAGTGATATATGTTTTCCGATTAATTTTGGGACGCTGAATCGATTGGTGAAGAGTAGAAGTCTCTGTGGTGAGCCATCAGAAACGTTTTTTAATTTTGCTGTAACTTAAAAATTAACGATTTTATATCGATTTTCTCGCATTTCGTCGTTTCCGCGGTCTAGACTCCCCTTGTCGATGATATTTCGTAACTGAAAGCTTCCTAGGAGATATTATATACGTTTTGAGACTAATTTTGGGACGCTGAATCGATTGGTGAAGACTAGAAGTCTCTGTGGTGAGCCGCTCAAAAGTTACGACAGCGTGAAATTAGTCGGAAATGCGAGATGGTGTGTAGCGAAAAATTATATAAAACTTGTTTATTTGTACCTTTAGAGCGAAATAAACTGGAAAACCGTTTTTAGCACTTCGATTTCGTTCGGGTAACCAAAAAAAAATCAGGAAAAAAATTTCAAAAAAAATTTCAAAAAAAATTTTCCATCATTTTACAGTAAAAAGCAGCGATTATTTATTTTATTATTTTATTATTTATTATTTTACGCACACACAAACTACACGACGAGACGAATAAGTCGATGTGTAAATTGTCTGGAAAGATTCAATAATTCGTCGAGGAATTTCAAACTGAAATTTACCCGATTCTCGATTTACTAAGTAGATGTTTCGTAAACGGTGGCAGATAAGCAAAAATGGATTACGGCATCGTTTTCAGAAGGTCATTTTCCTGCCAAAACACTAAGATTGTCTGCGGGAGATTCACGACTTTCCGAGATTTCAACTCGAGCGCCGAAATTTCTTAAAAATTTCTTCAATTCTTGCAGGCGATAGTGAACGGAAAGAGCTAGCGAAATATAATTTGCATATCTGTAATTAGCAGCAAAAAATCTTTCAGGAACGTTTTTAAATTTTGCTGTAACTCAAAAAATAACGGTTTTTACAAAATCGATTTTCTAGCATTTCGTCGTTTCCGCGATCTAGACTCTCCGCGTCGATGCTATTTCTAACTGAAAGATTGGTAGGGAATATTATATACGTCTCCCGACTAATTTTGGGACGCTCAATCGATTGGTGAAGACTAGAAGTCTCGGTGGTCAGCCTTTCAAAAGTTATGACAGCGTGAAATCAATCTGAAATGCGAGATGGTGTACAGCGAAAAAATATATAAAACTTGTTTATTTGTAACTTAAGAGCGAAATAAACTGGAAAACCGTTTTTAAAACTTCGATTTCCTTCGGGTAACTAAAAAAAATCACGAAGATATACTCCAAAAAAATTTTTCAATCAAATATTTCAAACAAATATTTTTCATCATTTTGTTCGAAAAATATATGCTTTTTTGGTTTTTTTCGATTTTCTCGAGAACGGTAAAAAGCATCGAAATCGTTTTCGGCACACAGAAACTACACGACAAGAAAAACAATTCGATGTGTAAATTGTGTGGAAAGATTCAATAATTCGTCGAGTAATTTCAAACTGAAATTAACCCGATTCTCGATTGGCTAAGTAGATGTCTCGGTAACGGTAGCAGATAATCAAAAACAGATTGCCGCATCGTTTTCAGAACGTCATTCTTTTATTAACACACTAAGATTGTCCGCAGAAAGTTCACTACTTTTCGAGATCTCTACTCGAGCGCCGAAATTTCTTAAATTTTTTTTCAATTCTTGCAGGCGATAGTGAACGGAAAGAGCTAGTGAAATATAATTTGTATATCTGTAATCAGCAGCAAAAATGTGTCAGAAACGTTTTAAATTTTGCTGTAACTAAAAAAATAACGATTTTGACAAAATCGATTTTCTCGCATTTCGTCGTTTCCGCGGTCTAGACTCCCCGTATCAATGGTATTTCTTAACTGAAAGCTTTCAATGGAATATTATATACGTCTTCCGACTAATTTTGGGGCGCTGAATCGATTGGTGACGACTAGAAATCTCTGTGGTGAGCCGTTCAAAAGTTATGACAGCGTGAAATCAGTCGGAAATGCGAAATGATGTACAGCGAAAAAATATATAAAACTTTTTTATTTGTAACTTTAGAGCAAAATAAACTGGAAAACCGTTTTCAGCACTTCGATTTCCTTCGGGTAACCAAAAAACTTTTTTTTTTTAAATTTGCAAAAAAAAATTCAACCAAAATTTTCCATCATTTTGTTCGAAAAATATGTGCTTTTTCGGTTTTTTTTCGATTTCCTCGAGAACGGTAAAAAGCAGCGAAATCGTTTTCGGCATACAGAAACTACACGACAAGACAAACAAGTCGATGTGTAAATTGTCTGGAAAGGTTCAATAATTCGTCGAGATATTTCAAACTGAAATTTACCCGATTCTCGAATTGTTAAGTAGATGTCTCGGAAACGGTTGGATATAATCAAAAACGGATTGCGGCATCGTTTTTAGAAGATCATTTTCCTGTTTAAACAATAAGATTGTCTGCGGAAGATTCACGACATTCCGAGATCTCTACTCGAGCGCCGAAATTTCTTAAAAATGTCTTCAATTCATGCAGGCGATAGTGAACGGAAAGAGCTAGCGAAATATAATTTGCATATCTGTAATCAACAGCAAAAATGCTTTCAGAAACGTTTTTAAATTTTGCGGTAACTAAAAAAATAACAATTTTGACAAAATTGATTTTCTCGCATTTCGTCGTTTCCGCGGTCTAGACTTCCCGTGTTGATGGTATTTCTTAACTGAAAGATTAATAGGAAATATTATATACGTTTTTCCACTAATTTTGGGACGCTGAATCGATTGGTGAAGACTAGAAGTCTCTGTGGTGAGCCGTTCAAAAGTTATGACAGCGTGAAATCAGTCGGAAATGCGAGATGGTGTACAAATAAATCGGATAACCTTCGGTGCACGATTCGACATCTTTTTTTGTTCTTAATTAGTAGTATTGTATAATTAATTATTTATGAACAAAAATAATTTAGATTGAGCTTGGTTGGCAAAAATTAGAGGGTTTTTTGTTATCCTTTCTTTCAAATTTCAATTAAATCTATGTGGTATCTTAATTATATTAACGTATTAGCTTGTAAAATCCAAAGTGTGAGTTAATTTAATTAATTTATTATAATAATGAGTAGGATGGTTGCGACTGTTACTACGTGGTAATTCATACTTACATTGAATTACGACACTTATATGCATATCCATATTTATCACTTAGCATTTTTATATATTATAAGTGTGGTAAAAATATATTGAATTTTTCAATCCAATGTATTATAATAATGTCGATAAATTGTTATTCTGAATATTCAGTGATATAGAAAATGGTCTAAACTACTGGTAGGTAATGAAAAGAAATAAAGACTTCTTCGAATCAGAATTATTAGCTTAATAACTTAAAATATAAAAGGGAGATGATGAGTTCACATTGGCAACATATTCCTTGCCTTTTTAATTATTTTCTTGATGAAAGTTGTTCTTCGCGATTTGAGGGATTCGATTTACATCCACTGATCCCCAAAATGCTTAGTGATCAAATTTTTAACGTCAATTATTTTTGCTGGAGCAATAGGAACGCCATAAAACAGCCACAGGGGAAGGAAGAATGCCCTGAATAGTTTTATTTCCTCGACAAACTCTTGATAGCCCCAATGTCCGAATTATAAAAAAGTTCACCTCTTATTTTGATTTCTTTGTTTATTTCATTCCTGATGAACAGAAATGATTTAGAAGCTGAAAATTTAAACTACCACTGACTTGTCGAAATCAACGAAATAGCACCTTTAAAATCATACACTTCCACATCCAGGAAAGGAAATTGTGGTACCCTAGTGAGCGTAAGTTGCTGTATATTCTTCGGGGTCTATCCCTGTATTATTCTTATTTATCTCCTTTTCTATTTGGCCAAATTCGCGATCAGATATGTTGGCGTAAGAAGCAGGGGCGCGCCTGGTGGGCTTTAATAGAAGCATGGATTGAGCTGGGTTTTAAAAAGCACCGGTTTTTGACACCGGTTTTCGACCGGATCAAAGCGGATTCTTTCCAAATCGCTTTGTAGCATGATAGTATCGACAAAGACCTATCAAACTACGCAAAAAAAACACTTTTGAAAATTAATGGATTGAGCTGGTTTTGATACTAAACGCCTCAAGTAGATGTCTCCGAAACGGTTGATGATAATCAAAAACGGATTAAGGCATCGTTTTCAGAATGTCATTTTCCTGTAAATACACTAAGATTGTCAGCGGTAAATTCACGACTTTCCGAGATCTCTACTCGAGCGCTGAAATTTCTTAAAAATTTCTTCAATTCTTGCAGGCGATAGTGAACGGAAAGAGCTAGCGAAATATAACTTGTATATCTGTATCAGCAGCAAAAATGCTATCAGAAACGTTTTTTAATTTTACTGTAACTTAAAAAATAACGATTTTGACAAAATCGATTTTCTCGCATTTCGTCGTTTCCGCGGTCTAGACACCCCGTGTTGATGGTATTTCTTAACTGAAAGATTATTAGAGAATATTATATACGGTTTTCAATTAATGTCGGGAGGCTGAATCGATTGGCGAAGACTAGAAGTTTTTGTGATGAGCCGTTCAAAAGGTATAACAGCGTGAAATCAGTCGGAAATGCGAGAAAATTGAATTTTTTTTTGGAAATTTTGTTAAAATAAACTGGAAAACCGTTTTTAGCCATTCGAATTCCTTCGGTTAACCAAAAAAAAATCACGAATAAAATTTCCAAAAAAATTTTCAACAAAATTTTGTTTCCATCATTTTGTTTGAAAAATATGTGCTTTTTCGTTTTTTTTTCGATTTTCTCGAAAACGGTAAAGAGCAGCGAAATCATTTTCGGCACACAGAAACTACACGATAAGATAAACAAGTCGATGCATAAATTGTCCGAAAAGATTCAATAATTCGTCGAGGAATTTCAAACTGAAATTTACCCGATTCTCGATTTCCTAACTAGATGTCTCAGAAACGGTTGCAGATAATCAAAAACGGATTGTGGCATCGTTTTCAGAAGATCATTTTCCTGTAAATACATTAAGATTGTCCCCGTGAAATTCACAACTTTCCGAGAGCTCTATTCGATCGCCGAAATTTCTTAAAAAATTCTTCAATTCTTGCCGGCAATAATGAACGGAAAGATCTAGCGAAATATAATTTGTATATCTGTAATCAGCAGCAAAAATTATTTCAGAAACGTTTTTAAATTTTGACGTTTTTAAAGTCGATTTTCTCGCATTTCGTCCATTCCGCGGTCTAGACTGCCCGTGTCAATCGTATTTCTTAACTGAAAGCTTCCTTTTGAATATTATATACGTTTTCAAACTAATTTTGGGACGCTGAATCGATTCGTGAAGACTAGAATTCTCTGTGGTGAGCCGTTCAAAAGTTAAGAGAGCGTGAAATCGTAAAGAGTCGTAAATGCGAGATGGTGTACAGCGAAAAAATATATAAAACTTGTTTATTTGTAACTTTAGAGCGAAATAAACTGGAAACTCGTTTCTAGCACTTCGATTATCTTCGGGTAACCAAAATAAAAATCACGAAAAAAATTCAACAAAAATTTTCAACAAATTTTCCATCATTTCGTTCGAAAAATATGTGCTATTTCGGTTTTTTTCGATTTTCTCGAGAACAGTAAAAAGCAGCGAAATCATTTTCGGCACACAGAAACTACACGACAAGACGAACAAGTCGATGTGTAAATTGTATGGAAAGGTTCAATAATTCGTCGAGATATTTCAAACTGAAATTTACCCGATTCTCGAATTGCTAAGTAGATGTCTCAGAAACGGTTGCAGATAATCAAAAACGGATTGCGGCATCGTTTTCAAAAGGTCATTTTCCTGTTAGTACACTAAGACTGTCCGCGGAAAAATCACGACTTTCCGAGATCTCTACTCGAGCGCCGAAATTTCTTTAAGATTTCTTCAATTCTTGCACGTGATAATGAACGGAAAGAGCTAGCGAAATATAGTTTGCATATCTGTCGCATATCTGTTGCTAATCATCAGCAAAAATGCTTTCAGAAACGTTTTTAAATTTTGCTGTAACTCAAGAAATAACGGTTTAGAGAAAATCGATTTTCTAGCATTTCGTCGTTTCCGCGGTTTAGACCAGGGGTCGGAAAACTCTATAAACTTAAGAGCCATTTTTTTATTTAAAATGATTTCAAACTGGATCAAGAGCCACGTATAATTTATTTCCATAAAGTCATATTTTTTAATTTTCTTCATAATCGGCGATGATTAGGCGCCTTTGCAATAATATTATTGGTGGCCTTGACTACCAAATCCATAACTTTATCCTTATCTTCTGGAAATGTTTGTGTGCAAAGTGCTTCCTGGTTCATTGTGCAATGAATATCAATTATCAATTTTCTCTTTTAAAATTGTGACAATAGTATATTATGCAACTAGGGCAGTAAGTTGTCAATTGCTCACGAGAGCGAAATTGGGCGAACGAACGAAGACCTTCATTCACCCGATAGGTTTTCTTCGCTTTTTCTCTTCGTTTTATTCGCTTTTTCAATGGTCACCGGTGGTGTGGATAACATACATACGTTCATAAGAACTCTCATCAGTCTCCGGTATCACCATTTACACTCATTTTTAAATGTTATCTTTAATTTCTATTTTTATTTTGTAATGAAAAGAAAAACACTTATGAGTCACTTTCACGTTACTTTTTCAAATATTGAGGTTTTGATTGTGTTTATTTTATTTATTCAATTGTTTTTTTTAATATAACTTTTTATTGAATATTTGCGTGCGTTACCCAAGTTAGGTGGTAATACAGCGAAAAACAGTGATTTGTCGCACTAAAAAACGGGCGCCAAGTTAGTACTTATCCTGCATGAGTAATATAAATTATTTTTTATTACCTACCATTTTAAGTTTGGTGGTTCCATTGTACCGGGTTATTAACCCTTCAGGCCTATTGGTCTTCAGGCCACATTTGTCAGCAACATTTATAAAACAAATTTTTATGTATTCACCATGAATAAATCCGTTTTTGACGATTTCGTGACTCACCACAAAGTTTGCCAAGTTAGCATTATTTGCATACTGCATCCAACAGTTAAAAAAAGAACAGAAAAAGACGTCTTTTTAAAAAAATTCTGAAGATCTTCAACTGCTCTCTTTCTTACATCACCGAAGTGTTTATTTTTTAAATGTCTCTCGACATTAGCCTCTTTGTTCCTTGCCTTTCCAAATAGAAAATTTAATTTCTGAAGAGCCATAAGCTCACATCAAAAGAGACAAATGTGGCTCGCGAGCCACACTTTGCGGACCCCTGGTCTAGATTCCCTGTGTCGATAGTATTTCTTAACTGAAAACTTCCTAGAGAATATTATATACGTTTTTTTTTATAAAATAATTTATAATAATATTTTATAAAAACGATTAATTTTGGGACGCTGAATCGATTGGTGAAGACAAGAAGTATCTGTGGTAAGCCGTTCAAAAGTTACGACAGCGTGAAATCAGTCGGAAATGCAAGATGGTGTACAGCGAAAAAATTTATAAAACTTGTTTATTTGTAACTTTAGAGCGAAATAAAGTGGAAAACCGTTTTCAGCACGTCAATTTCCTTCGGGTAATCAAAAAAAAATCGCGAAAAAAATTTCCACAAAAATTTTCAACAAAAATTTTCCATCATTTCGTTCGAAAATATGTGCTTTTTCGGTTTTTTTTAGATTTTCTCGAGAACGGTAAAGAGCAGCGAAATCATTTTCGGCACACGGAAACTACACGACAAGACGAACAAGTTGTTGTGTAAATTTTCTGGAAAGGTGCAATAATTCGTCGAGATATTTCAAACTGATATTTACCCAATTCTCGAATTGCTAAGTTGATGTCTCGGCAACGGTTGCAGATAATCAAAAACGGATTGCGGCATCGTTTTTAGAAGGTCATTTTCCTGTCAAAACACCCAGATTGTCTGCGGGAGATTCTCGACTTTCCGAGATCTCTACTCGAGCGCCGAAATTTCTTAAAAATGTCTTCATTTCTTGCAGGCGATAGTAAACGGAAAGAGCTAGCGAAATATAATTGGCATATCTGTAATCAGCAGCAAAAATGCTTTCAGAAACGTTTTTAAATTTTGCTGTAACTCAAAAAATAACGGTTTTGACAAAATCGATTTTCTCGCATTTCGTCGTTTCGGCGGTCTAGTCTCCCCGTGTCGATGGTATTTCTTAACTGAAAGATTAGTAGGGAATATTATAAGTATACATTTTCCCTCTAAGGTGAAGACTAGAAGTCTCTTTGGTGAACCGTTGAAGTCCGAGTATTTCAGGAAAAACCCCGAAGGAAAGGTACCTCCTGGACAGAAGAGAGAAAGGAGTTACACCGGCAGAAGATAATACAATACGGCGACAATACTGGGCAAATATCAAAGCCCAACAGTTGAACAAGCGTGGTCCAAAGTAGGGCCATTCGCAACAAGAAGAATAAATAACAAACTAACAACGCTTGCATATTATTGAATTTTATTATCAAAATTCGTGCTATGTGAGAAATGTGTATCGTAAATTAAGTCGATTTTATGGCTGTCATAATAAACCTACAGAACAGGCTGTTGTGGCCAAATTTCGCACCAGTTTCACTTTATTGGACATTAATCCACCAACCCGTATGCGAAGAGTGCATACGGAGGAAAATATTGCTGCTGCATCGGCCAGTGTCAATGAAGATCGCAATATGTAAATTCGTCGCCGCTATCTACAATTGGGCTTGTGTTATTCGACCACATGAAGGATTTTACGTAAGAACCACCGTATGAAACCATACAAAATACAGCTGCTGCAAGAACTGAAGCCAGGTGAAGCCAGCCAAACCCCAGTACCACAATGTCGTTTGTTTGGTGAATGGACCTGGAAATTTGGATGAAGATCCATTTTTCTATCGAAAAATTGTCCTCAGCGACGAAGCTTATATTTGGTTCAATGGGTACGTCAACAAACAGAATTGCCGAATTTGGTGTGAAGAGCAGCTAGAGGCAGTTCAAGAGCTGCTAATGCACCCTGTAATATGCACTCTTTGGTGCGGTTTGTGGGCCGGGGGCATCATGTTAAGACATCTTCAAGAACTTCTTCTTCATTGTACTTCTTCAAGAACGATGAAAATCGCAACGTTACAGTCAATGGAGCAAGGTACCGTGCGATGATTACCTACTTTTTCTTGCCCAAAATAGAATAATTAGACTTGATTGACATGAAGTTTCATGTGGTTTCGGATACAGGGACAACCTAGCCACAATTCCAGCCCTGGAAGACAATATTGCAGCTGCCATTGCTGAGATACCGGTCTAAATGCTGGAAAAAGTATGCCAAAATTGGAGCTCAAAGATGGACCTCCTGCGGCGTAGCCGCGGGTAGCATTTACATGAAATAATCTTTAAAAAGTAACTGGCAAGCATTCATTTATCGGGGCAAATAAAAGTTTGATTCACATTTGCAAATTTTCAAATTAAAATGCTAAATTCTAGCTACATAAAAAAAGTTCTACAGAACAATTGAGTATAATTATTTAGGCCAAATAATAAGATATACAGATCACATGCGTATTTTCCTTGAGGTAAATTCTTCAACACTGTAAAAGGCTCTGTCGGGTAAAATATATTTCAATTTTCCTCTAAAAGCTATGGCGTTTAAGTTTTAAGTAAGTAAGTAAGATGGGATACAATTATATATGAATTTTACTATTCTGATTGGGGCTTTGCTATATACTGTGAGGTTTGATTTGGGGGTTGCAACCGCTCGTTGCACCCACGATCTCTTAAAACTCCTTTCGTGTGGTGAGTTACTCCACATTCATATATCCTGTTTTTACTCCGTGCAGTCGCATGACTTTGCCTCTCTTGTTAATTTCCTTTGCGTGGCTCGGTATAAAATATTGCTCGTCCATGCCTCTATCTTTAGATTCTTAATGTCCTATAGTAGTTGGTCCTCCAACCTGCTTTTCGGTCTCTCTCTTCCTCTTCTGATCTCTGGTCTCCACCTTGTCTTCAACCTCCTATACCAGGGGTCGGCAGGAGCGGCTCTCGAGCCGCATGCGGCTCTTTACAAAGACGTTTGCGGCTCTTCGGATATAAATCCCAATTTCAGCATATGGTGTAGTACCGGACTCCGCATTTGCTCTCACGTGTCGACGCAGGCATGCTCGCGTGGCGAGACGGTCGGCGATCGGCCAAGTGAAGTGTTGCGTTCCCCAACTTTAAGCTAACTTTTCCAGGTAGGTTCTGACATCACGATGACGAAATAGCGGTTCCGAGCTTAGAGCATGTTCGCCTGCTAAAAAACTAGTTTCAACCGCGTAACACCGTGATCGGGAGAAGCTGCGCCAAGGTCGGAATCTCTCGGTACTGCTCGGGAACCGCTACTACGTCTCACGACTAGAGTTGGGGAACACTGTGGAACACCACAAAGTATAGTTAAGAGCTTAAGTGCAGTTCTTAGATACTTGTCTCTGGTGCAGTTGAGCTTGGGCCTTCGTGGATGTTTGTTGTGTTTCGATTTTGTTTTGTAATTATTTGAAGCTTTTGGAAACAAGGACAAATCCACGGTAAATATTTTTTTTAAAACGGACACCGGAAAGATGCGCGATGGAAAGAAACGCACGGAAAAGTTGCGCACCCGAAAGAAGGGCACACAAAAAGATCGTTACATGGAAAGAACAGAACAAAACGTACACTACTACGTACACAGAAAGAGCCGTGTGTGTGTGGTTATTTCTGGGTGCGCTTCTTTCCGGTGCGGTTTTTGCGGTACGTAACTTTCATGTGTGTTTCTTTCAATTTCGCCTCTTTCCTTGAACCTTTTTAAACTTACATATCAACTTATGAAGGACTATTTTATGGACCATTTCAGGTTGTGGTTTATTTAAGTTTTAACGACTCATCCCATGGACAAAATGGCTTCAGCTGATAAGAAGAGAAAAATAGGTGATGAAAATCGAGAATTAAATAAAGAATGGACCGAATCATTTGCGTTTTTACCAAATATGCAAGGCCTTCCGACATGTCTAATCTGTCACGAGAAGTTGGCAAATAATAAAAAATCAAACTTGGAGAGACATTTCTCTACAAAACATAAATCATTCGCGAGCAAATACCCTGCAGGTGATGCACGGAAGAGAGCTGTTGCAGAACTTCAGCGTCAAATTCAGAAGTCAAGTTCCGTATTTGACAACTGGGCACATAGTGCAAATATAGTGAATCATGCTAGCTTTGCGGTCTCTCTGGAAATTTATAAAAGAGGAAAACCATTCACAGACGGTGATTACATTAAAGAATGCTTTGTGAGAGCATCAGAAGAGCTTTTTTACGACTTATAAAGAACTACGAAACTAACGAAACTAAATAAAGAAGCAATCATGAAGAGAATAAAGGAATTACTTCTATCTGCGAAAACAGTGCAAGACAGAATTTCAAAAATGTCTTCTAATGTAACCGAGCAGCGAGTCGAAGATATCAAGCTGGTTTCCGCAATATCAATTGCAACTGATGAGTCGTGCGACCTTAGTGATACCGCACAAGTAACCCTCTTTGTGCGATATATCTCGGCACAAGGCCCCAAAGAAGAACTTCTTGGACTGCTTCCGCTCAAGGGACAAACACGTGGAGAAGATATTGCGACAGCGATAGAAGCATATATGGAAAAAACTGGAATTGACCTAAATAAAATCATTTCCATTGCTACTGATGGAGCTAAAAGCATGACAGGCGTAAATAAAGGAGCAGTTTCAATTTTAAGGTGAAAAATTGACCATGAAATTCTTACGTTCCACTGCGCAATACATCAAGAAGAGCTTTGCGCCCAAACATTTCCCGAAGACATGGTTACGGTAATGAACCTCGTTATCAAAATAATTAACAGCATCTTGGCCAAACCACTCTATCATCGCCAATTTAAGGTACTCTTGGCCGAAATGGATAGCGAGTACCTAGATTTACTTCTGCACAATAAGGTTCGCTGGCTTTCCAGAGGTAATGCACTTAAACGCTTTGCTTCATGTTTAGAAGAAATAAAATTGTTCCTACTCGAAAAAAACATCAAACATCAAGAATTGGAAGAAGACACCTGGCTACAAAAATTACATTTTATGGTCGACATTACTTCACATCTTAATGCTTTGAATATAGTATTGCAAGGGAAAGGAAACATCGCATATACATTATTGGAAGAAGTAGAGTGCTTTGAAAATAAATTAGAAGTTTTCACCGAAGATATAGAGAAAGGTGCATTAGTTCATTTCAAGAACTTAAGGCAGTATCGCGAAGAAAAAAAGAGTTGTCTCGATACGACATATTTCAGTAGCGTTTTACGAAAAATCAAGAACAGTTTTGGTGAACGATTTCAACAATTCAGAGCAAATAAGGCTACACTAGCTTTCATCGTACATTCTCTTAAAGTGAATGTTAATGAAATCAACTTAACCCCTTTCGACGTAGACGCTGGTTCACTCGAAATGCAGTTAATAGATTTAAAAAGCAAGGACCTGTGGAGCAACAAATTCAAAGATCTGACCAGCCGCCTGGAAGAACTCGAAATAGAGAAATCTATTTTAATTTCTCAACACAAGTGGACAGCTATAAAACAACTGTCTAAAGTAGAAACCATAATATTTGATACATGGAATAGTTTGCCTCACACATATGACGCGTTAAAAAAACTAGCTTTTGGTATTCTCACAATCTTCGGCTCTACATATAAAAAAATAAAAATAAAAAATAAACTCAGAAGCCGCATAACGGATGAAAATTTAGAATCATGTATTCAATTAAAAATAAGTAGCTATTTGCCAGATATTGTAAAGCTATCAAAAGCGATGCATGGACATCGTTCTAATTAAAATGCAAAATAAAACATTTTGGACTTTTTTTTATATGCGGCTCTCTGGTACCTTCGTTTTCCTGTCTACATGACAATTTGGCTCTTATCAATTGACAAACTGCCGACCCCTGTCCTATACCATTCTTTACCACCCTGCTGTTTTGCATTCGATTTACGAGGCCATACCAGCGAGTGTCTGTACTTTTATCGACTTAAAAACATTTTCTCCATTTTAGCATGATTTGCCATTTTTCTCCATTTTAGCACACATTTCCGCAAATTATTAAAAGACTTCTATAATACAACGCGTCTGCAGATGGCGATTCACGTAATTTGAATAGAAACAAATGAATTACAAAAACACTGTTATTTGTCTAGCTCCGTTAGTGGCACGAGAATGGACTGGTTCTAGGAATAACATAAATCAAAGAGCCGTTCAAAAGTTATGACAGTGTAAAATCAGTCGGAAATGCGAGAAAAATGTATTTTCTTAAAATCTCTATTTATCAAGTGAATGGAAAATTTCAACGTGTTTCTGGAAGTGTTTTCCCTGCTGGTTACAAATATGCAAATTGCATTTCGAAAAATTTGTTAAAATCGAGCAAAATTTCGAAAAATATTATCACACCGACCAAAAAAATCAATGAATTAAAACAAGATTAAATTAATGAATTTAATCAAGAAAATTAATGAATTTTCTGTAGAAAATCTGTAAATATAGGACGTGTTTAATTATCTGTAATCGCAACAATTCCAATTTGAAATGTTGCGTTGAAAAAATGAATCTTTAAAACAATTGAAACTTTGAGTTTTCAAACGGTGACATTTGGTGTTGTATTGTTGGTCACGCTGTCCACACCAACTGTGACTTATCTCTGCGATCGTTTCAAATTATCAATCCAGTGCGACCGTGAACACAAATCAACAACCTACCACGACAATTCCAACTCGATATTCCATCGATAATTCCGCCAAAAATGAAGAAAAAGGTAAATAAATCACCGAAACGCCACACCTAACCTAACACATTTGTGTCGATTGCAGGTCCTTCTCATGGGGAAAAGCGGCTCGGGGAAAACTAGCATGCGATCCATAATTTTCGCAAACTACATAGCTAGAGACACCAGGCGATTGGGGGCCACGAGTAAGTATTTAAAACGGGTTTTCTGGCAATGGATCAAAGTCCCCTTTGCTACTTCAATACCACACCTACAGATCTAAAAAGAAGGAAAGAATGTTTGTTTTGATAACCAGTATCTATTTCGGCCAAACCAACTGCACTATCTCACAAATTCTACCGATTTCAAATTACATGATTAACTTATTTAACGTCTTTGTAAGCTACATTATCATTACTTAACCGAGTATTTTCTTGCGTTTTTCTTAATTAGAAACGATTTGATTCTACATAACTTTTTGATATCTCTGGTTGTTTATATGTCAATGTCATTTTGACAGCTGTTTTTTTTTCTTTCTTTGTTTATCTTTTATAATTGCGTTAATTAATTTACATTGACTTAATAATTCGTTAGGAGTTGGAATTTTGCAAAAATCTAAATTAGAAAGTCTTTAGAAAAATATCCCGAAAACCCCTTGCTGGTTTGTGATTTAAACATTTAATTTTCCAGTTGACGTGGAACACAGCCATGTCCGTTTCCTCGGCAACCTGGTCCTCAATCTCTGGGATTGTGGAGGCCAGGAAGCTTTCATGGAAAATTACTTCGCCTCGCAACGCGACAACATCTTCCGTAACGTCGAAGTCCTCATCTATGTCTTTGACGTGGAGAGCCGCGAGCTTGAAAAAGACATGCACTACTACCAATCCTGCCTGGAAGCTATTCTGCAGAACTCCCCTGAAGCCAAGATTTTCTGCCTCGTCCACAAGATGGATTTGGTCCCGGAACACCAGCGGGAGTTGATCTTTAAGGAGCGGGAAGGGGATCTCAAAAGGTTGTCCAAACCGTTGGATTGTACTTGCTTTAGGACCTCAATTTGGGATGAAACTTTGTACAGGGCTTGGTCTAGTATAGTTTACATGTTGATACCGAACGTTGAGGCTTTGGAAAACAGTTTGAATCAGTTTACGAATATCGTCGATGCCGACGAGGTTTTGTTGTTTGAACGGGCGACGTTTCTGGTGATTTCGCACTGTCAGCGGAAACACCACAAGGATATCCACAGGTTCGAGAAGGTTTCGAATATCATCAAGCAGTTCAAGTTGTCCTGTTCGAAGCTCGCGGCTCAGTTTCAAAGCATGGAAGTCAGGAATTCAGCGTTTGCCAGTTACATCGATATGTTTACAAGCAACACGTATGTGATGGTTTGCATGTCTGATCCACAGATTCCCTCGGAGATTACACTGATCAATATCAGAAACGCCAGGAAGCACTTTGAGAAATTGGAGAAGGTTTCTAGTTCAGCGCCAGCAATAACACATCGTTAGTTTTTTTGTCGGTTTTGAATGATTTTTGTGATCTGTGGTTGGTTATTATTGTTTTTGTTTCGGGTTTAGGAAATTTTTTTGCAAACAAATCT
This sequence comes from Phosphuga atrata, assembly GCA_944588485.1. Lineage (NCBI taxonomy): Eukaryota > Metazoa > Arthropoda > Insecta > Coleoptera > Silphidae > Phosphuga > Phosphuga atrata. The sequence continues at coordinate 12,836,082 of OX155897.1, forward strand.
CAATTTCAACTTTTTCTTGCTACAATTTAAAAAAAAAAAAATTTAATTTTTCTAAAATTGAAAAATTCTTAACCCATATATGCCTGACGTCCTATATATAGGACGCTTATTATGCCAGGTTTATCAGGGTTTATAGAAAATTATTTTTGGACATTAGCAATGATTTGGTGAGAACATTTAGCTTCCGGCTGGGTAAAAAAGAGTCCAAAAGTACCAAAAGAAAAGCCAACAGATTATTATTCTTATATATTTTGGTTTCAGCTTGAAATTGTATTTTTTAAGCGAATCATTCTGTCCCCCCATATATATCGTTATTTTGCCTGTGTTTATTTAAATGTTTATCGATATTTCATTTTGTAAATGATATTTTAATTATAATTATTATATTTTATTCTTAATATTAAAAAAAATATATTTAATGTAAATATGAATATATTAATTTGACGTAAAAAAATTAATAAAACATTTTGACAATAATTGAATTGTCAAAAAAACTGTCAATCTGACAATCAACGTTTTGACAAGGACTATGACAGTTATTTGTTGGCTTTATAAATAAGAATGACATATTATGACCTTTTGAATGACCGAAAGTAGAAAAGAATGTCAATTTCAAATTTTCAATTTAAAATTTTAAAATTTTTTTTGACAGTTTTTTCTACTTTCACTATTTTTTCAGTTGAAATTTTGTTGTGCGCATGCGTCAATTTCCGCCATGTTTTCGGGCACTTTTTCGACGTATAACCAGTGAAAATAACAAAATGTGCCCGAAACTTTCATACTCTAAAACTAAACATTGCTGACGCGCATGCGCTTAACTAACCGTAAAAAGCTCTATTATAAAACTGACATTATTTCGATGGCCAAATTAGACAGTTATTTGTCTTTTACAAGAATGTCCTTTCTATGGCAAATAATTACGATTTTAAAACAATTGTCAATATTCTCAAATGCAAAAATTGATAATTACTTACAAATGAAAATGGCAATATTTTCATTTGTTTAATTATAAAAAAAATAAACTGAAAATATTTCCATTGTTAAATTTGACAATTACAACTAAATATTTCTACTGTCAATATTTGAATTGTCAAAACAAACTATCTAAACTAACAATCAACGTTTTGACAAACACTATGACAGTTTTTTCTAATTTTCTATATATTTTTTATATAGAAAATGTCCTATAATGACATTAAGTTATTTGTTAATGCCCTAAATTGACAACTTTTATAGAATTAATAATAAAAAAAAATGTGAACAATGATAATTTCTTTAATATGTGACAGATACTTTAACTTTGAAAGTTAGTCTTTGCCAAACACTGATAGTTATGACAACGTTAGATTTGAAACAGAAATTTTCTGTATTTACACAGAAAAGCTGACATTATTTGACAAATAAGACAATTTGTCTTTATCAATCACTGATATTTATGACAACATTGTAAGAGTTGACAGAAAAATTACCAAATTTTTTTCTAAAATCTGACACTATTTGTCAAATAAGACAATTTGTCTTTGTAAAAACACTGATAGTTATGACAACAACGTAAGAATTGACAGAAACATGAACAAAAAAATGTTCTGAAATTTTCTGTATTTACAGAAAAAAGCTGACATTTCTCAAATAAGACAATTTGACAGTTTGTCTTTGTCAAACAGTGATAGTTATGACAACGTTAGAGTTCACAGAAATTTGAACAATTAAATATTCTGAAATTTTCTGGATTTTCACAGAAAAGCTGACATTAATTGACAAATAAGACAATGTCTTTGTCAAGCACTGATAGTTATCAGAAAAATGAAAAAAAAAATTCTAATATTTTCTGTATTTTTACAGAAAAACTGACATTATTTGTCAAATAAGACAGTTTGTCTTTGCCAAACACTGATAGTTATGACAATAACGTTGGAGTTGACAGATATTTGAGCAAAAAAATGTTCTGAAATTTTCTGTATTTACACAGAAAAGCTGACATTATTTGTCAAATAAGACAATTTGACAGATTATCTTTGTCAAACACTGATAGTTATGACAACAACGTTAGAGTTGACAGAAACATGAACAAAAAAATGTTCTGAAATTTTCTGTATTTACAGAAAAAAGCTGATATTTCTCAAATAAGACAATTTGACAGTTTGTCTTTGTCAAACAGTGATAGTTATGACAACAACGTTAGAGTTCACAGAAGTTTGAACAATTAAATATTCTGAAATTTTCTGGATTTTCACAGAAAAGCTGACATTAATAGACAAATAAGACAATTTGTCTTTATCAAGCACTGATAGTTATCAGAAAAATGAAAAAAAAATGTTCTAAAATTTTCTGGATTTTTACAGAAAACTGACATTTTTTGTCAAATAAGACAATTTGACAGTTTGTCTTTGTCAAACACTGATAGTCATGACAACAACGTTGGAGTTGACAGATATTTGAGCAAAAAAATGTTCTGAAATTTTCTGTATTTACACAGAAAAGCTGACATTATTTGTCAAATAAGACAATTTGACAGTTTATCTTTGTCAAACACTGATAGTTATCACAACAAAGATAGAGTTGACAGAAATTTGAACCAAAAAATGTTCTGAAATTTTCTGTATTTACACAGAAAAGCTAACATTAATTGACAAATAAAACAATTTAACAGTTTGTCCTTTGTCAATCACTGATATTTATGACAACATTGTAAGAGTTGACAGAAAAATTACCAATTTTTTTTCTAAAAAACTGACATTATCTGTCAAATAAGACAATTTATCTATGTCAAACACTGATAGTTATGACAACAACGTTAGAGTTGACAGAAATTTGAACAAAAAAATATTCTGAAATTTTCTGTATTTTCACAGAAAAGCTGACATTAGTTGACAAATAAGACAATTTGTCTTTGTCAAGCACTGATAGTTGTCAGAAAAATGAACAAAAAGATGTTCTGAAATTTTCTGTATTTTTACAGAAAAACTGACATTATTTGTCAAATAAGACAATTTGACAGTTTGTCTTTGTCAAACACTGATAGTTATGACAACAACGTTGGAGTTGACAGAAAGTTGAGCAAAGAAATGTTCTGAAATTTTCTGTATTTACACAGAAAAGCTGACGTTATTTGTCAAATGAGACAATTTGACAGTTTGTCTTTGTCAAACACTGATAGTTATGACAACAACGTAAGAGTTGACATAAATATGAACAAAAAAATGTTCTGAAATTTTCTGTATTTACACAAAAAAGCTGACATTATTTGTCAAATAAGACAATTTGACAGTTTATCTTTGTCAAACACTGATAGTTATTACAACAACGTTAGAGTTGACAGAAATTTGAACAAAAAAATGTTCTGAAATTTTCTGTATTTACACAGAAAAGCTGACATTGTTTGACAAATAAAACAATTTAAAAGTTTGTCTTTGTCAATCACTGATATTTATGACAACATTGTAAGAGTTGACAGAAAAATTACCAATTTTTTTTTCTCAAAAACTGACATTATCTGTCAAATAAGACAATTTATCTTTGTAAAACACTGATAGTTATGACAACAACGTTAGAGTTGACAGAAATTTGAATAAAAAAATATTCTGAAATTTTCTGTATTTTCACAGAAAAGCTGACATTAATTGACAAATAAAACAATTTGTCTTTGTCAAGCACTGATAGTTGTCAGAAAAATGAACAAAAAGATGATCTGAAATTTTCTGAATTTTTACAGAAAAACTGACATTATTTGTCAAATAAGACAATTTGACAGTTTGTCCTTGTCAAACACTGATAGTTATGACAACAACGTTGGAGTTGACAGAAAGTTGAGCAAAAAAATGTTCTGAAATTTTCTGTATTTACACAGAAAAGCTGACATTATTTGACAAATAAGACAATTTAACAGTTTGTCTTTGTCAATCACTGATATTTATAACAACATTGTAAGAGTTGACAGAAAAATTACCAGTTTTTTTTTTTAAACTGACATTTTCTGTCAAATAAGACAATTTGTCTTTGTCAAACACTGATAGTTATGACAACAACGTTAGAGTTGGCAGAAATTTGAACAAAAAAATATTCTAAAATTTTCTGTTTTGAAATTTTTTTTCACAGAAAAGCTGACATTAATTGACAAATAAGACAATTTGTCTTTGTCAAGCACTGATAGTTGTCAGAAAAATGAACAAAAAAATATTCTGAAATTTTCTGTATTTTTACAGAAAAACTTACATTATTTGTCAAATAAGACAGTTTGTCTTTGTCAAACACTGATAGTTATGACAACAACGTTGGAGTTGACAGAAAGTTGAGCAAAAAAATGTTCTGAAATTTTCTGTATTTACACAGAAAAGCTGACATTATTTGTCAAATGAGACAATTTGACAGTTTGTCTTTGCCAAACACTGATAGTTGTGACAACAACGTGAGAGTTGACCGAAAAATGAACAAAAAAATGTTCTGATATTTTTGCAGAAAAGCTGACATTATTTGACAAATAAGACAATTTGTCAAACACTGATAGTTGTGAGAACAACGTGAGAGTTGACAGAAAAATGAACAAAAAAATGTTCTGAATGTTTCTGTATTTTCACAGAAAAGCTGACAATATTTGACAAATAGGTCAATTTGTATTTGTCAATCACTGATATTTATGACAACTTTGTAAAAGTTGACAGAAAAATTACCATTTTTTTTTTTTTAAAACTGACATTATTTGTCAAATAAGACTATTTGACAGTTTGTCTTTGTCAAACACTGATAGTTATGACAACAGCGTTAGAATTTACAGAAATTTGAACAAAAAAATGTTCTGAAATTTTCTGTATTTACACAAAAAACCTGACATTATTTGACAAATAAGACAATTTGACAGTTTGTCAAACACTGATAGTTATGACAACAACGTTAGAGTTGGCAGAAATTTGACCAAAAAAATATTCTGAAATTTTCTGTAGTTGCACAGAAAAGCTGACAATATTTGACAAATTAAACAATTTTACAGTTTGTCTTTGTCAAACACTGATAGTTGTGGCAACAACGTTAGAGTTGACAGAAAAAATGAACAAAAAAATGTTCTGAAATTTTCTGTATTTTCATTGAAAAGCTGAAATTATTTGACAAATAAGACTATTTGACAGTATGTTTTTGTCAAACACTGATATATATGACAACATTGTAAGAGTTGACAGAAAAATTACTAAATTTTTTTGCTAAAAAACTAACATTATTTGTCAAATAAGTCAATACCAAACAAATGATAACTCTAAAGCTACGCGTACACCAAAACCGATTTTGTCGGCCGATGGCGGACAGAACTACCCGGACGTGTATGTGCTTACACTGCAACAGTGTTACCAGTTGTGCCGACATTGGACGTTGCCGTCTTGTCAACTTTGGTGAATGTTTATCCCACAGGGTTGGTCTATTATAAACACAACTAATTAATTTTTCAATATCCATAGTCGTTTAGGTAAACAACAAAATTTAAATTTAAAAATACTCAATTTGCACAGTAGACAGACGCCGGCAGACTGGCGAGAAATCCCAACAAGTTCGGACCGTTTTCGGGCGTCATCGGACGATGATGGTCGTGTTTGTGTACGCCAGTGTACTGTAATCAAACACTTGTAAAGGAAAGATAGCGCTTTCCTATACAAATGTTTGATTCAATCGTCCGAGTTCGGCCGTCGTCGCCCGAGTGACGGATTAAGTGTACGCCAACCATTAGAACTGATTGACTTACTAGCTGATTAATAATTCAGTATAACAGATTATTTGTATTACCTAAACAATGATTTCACAAAAAAGAAGAATGTCATTATAACAATATTTTGACATTTGATATTTATGAATAAAAAAAAATCACAACATTATTTTAGGATAGATTTTTACACGTAAATCACTAATTGTATTATCTAAAAACTATTTTCTTATTAATAATTAGTTTTATATTTTTTCATTTCGACCATAATATGGTGAATGTTAGTCAATTGGGTCCGCGTGTTCGGCGTCAACAGTTTATGAAACCTGTGATAATACTGCACCAGTTGCGTCAACGCCAGTTGCAACAGACTAGACCCGGTGACAAGATTCGGAAACGACAGCAAAACCTCCCTGTTCAGCTCCTCCAGACTCTTCTTCCAATTCCCCGAGAAGTTCTGCACGATCCCCAGCGACTTCCCCTCGTACTTCTTCAGCTGGTCCTGATTCCCCTTCTCGATGAAATACTCGCACTCCCTCACAAACTGCATCATCTCCCCGAAATGCGGCGACAGAATCTCCTCCACGTACTCCGAACTCTTGTTCGACAAACGCGCTCTGAACGACTCCGCCTCCTTCGAATTGTCCCGCGTCCTCTCCATAATTATGTTCAAAATCATATCATAATTGTTAATTAGGTAAATTAATTGCTCTTTGCGTTGCGGAAATATCCCAGCCATGCGCAAGATAAACAGCTCCACTTCTTCCTGAAGCTCAGCCAACAGACGATTCACCAATTCATTTGGAAAATTTTCACTAATACCCACCAATGCTGCACTAAACTCTGCATATCTTCTAGTTATCTAATAAAAAGAAATGTCATTTAAGACAAAACAAATTGTCAAAAATAAAGTCAATTATTAATGAACATTGATAAAAATTACATTTGTCAAAACTATGATTAGAGTTAATTAACTGATTTGGTTGGACAATTTGACAGATTTTATCATTATGACACCATATGTCGAAATTAACGTCAATTATTAATATCATAATCATTAATAAATATGACTTTTGTCAAACCTATAATTACAGTAAATTAAATGAATTGTTTCAACAAAGTGACAAATTTGACACATTCTGTAATAATGACATCATATGTCAAAATTAACGTCAATTATTAATGTCATGATCAATGATAATTATTACTTTTGTCAAAACTATAGTTAGTTTATTAAATGATTTGGTTGAACAATGTGACAACTTTGATACATTCTGTTATGACAGCAAATGTCAAAATTAACTTCAATTATGAATGTCATGATCATTAATAAAAATTACATTTGTCAAAACTATTAAAGGAGTTAATTAAATGATTTGGTTGAACAATTTGACAAATCTTGTCATTATGACACCATATGGCAAAATTAATGTCAATTATTAATGTAATGATCATTAATAAATACGACTTTCGTCAAACCTATAATTACAGTACATTAAATGAATTGTTTCAACAAAGTGACAAATTTGACACATTCTGTAATAATGACAATATGTCAAAATTATCTCAATTATAAATGTCATGATCGTTGATAATTATTACTTCTGTCAAAACTACAGTTACAGTTAATTAAATGATTTGGTTAAATAATGTGACAAATTTGATACATTCTGTCATAATGACAGCAAATGTCAAAATTAACTTCAATTATTAATGTCATTATCATTGATAAAAATTACATTTGTCAAAACTATAATTAGAGTTAATTAAATGATTTGGTTGAACAATTTGACAGATTTTGTCATTATGCCACCATATGTCAAAATTAACGTCAATTATTAATGTAATGATCATTAATAAATACGACTTTTGTCAAACCTATAATTACAGTACATAAAATGAATTGTTTCAACAAAGTGACAAATTTGACACATTCTGTAATAATGACAATATGTCAAAATTAACGTCAATTATAAATGTCATGATCGTTGATAATTATTACTTCTGTCAAAACTACAGTTACAGTTAATTAAATGATTTGGTTAAATAATGTGACAAATTTGATACATTCTGTCATAATTACAGCAAATGTCAAAATTAACTTCAATTATTAATGTCATGATCATTGATAAAAATTACAATTATCAAAACTATAATTAGAGTTAATTAAATGATTTGGTTGAACAATTTGACAGGTTTTGTCATTATGACACCATATGTCAAAATTAACGTCAATTAGTAAAGTAATGATCATTAATATATATGACTTTTATCAAACCTATAATTACATTAAATGAAATGAATTGTTTCAACAAAGTGACAAATTTGACACATTCTGTAATAATGACATCATATGTCAAAATTAACGTCAATTATTAATGTCATGATCACTGATCATGATGATGACTTTTGTCAAAACTATAATTACAGTCACATTGTTCAAAATGTTACAAATTTGACACGTTCTGTCATAATGACATCATATATAATAATTATTTTCTTACATAATGGGGGCCCATTTCTCGATTGAATTTGGTGGGGTCACAGTCACGGATGCTGTAAATGTTCAGTCGGAAAACCTGTTCAAACCTGGGCAGGATGATTGCCTGGAGTCCCTCCCAGTGTTTGTCCAAGGCTGGGACGCACCGTTTGTGACACATCAGTTGATACCGTAATGTCAAATGGAAGCAGAGGAACAACGCAATGGTGTCGTAACAATCTGACACAAAACTCTCCAAAGTTTTCTAAAATTGTCAAATTTAATTAACATTATATGACAATATATAATCAAAATGACAAAGTTAACAACAAGAAAGTAACTGTGAATGTTTGTGACATATGACAGTTCAAACAATTATGTCAAATGTGACAATTTGTTAATGTCAAAGATGACAGTTTATTATTATGTAATTTGTCATTGTCAAATCTAAAAGTATGTCAAAAAAAAACTTACTGTCAAAATTTAATTAACATTATATGACAATATATAATCAAAATGCCAAAGTTAACAACCAAAAAGTAACTGTGAATGTTTGTCAGATATGACAGTTATGACAAATGTGAGAATTTGTTAATGTCAAAGATGACAGTTTATCATTATGTGATTTGTCATTGTCAAATCTAACAGTATGTCAAAAAAAACTCACTGTCAAAATTAAATTTAATAAACATTATATGACAATATGTAATCAAAATGCCAAAGTTAACAACAAAAAAGTAACTGTGAATGTTTGTGACATATGACAGTTATGTCAAATGTAACAATTTGTTAATGTCAAAGATGACAGTTTCTCATTATGTAATTTGTCATTGTCAAATCTAACAGTATGTCAAAAAAAACTTACTGTCAAAATTAAATTTAATTAACATTACATGACAATATATAATCAAAATGCTAAAGTTAATAACAAAAAAGGTAACTGTGAATGTTTGTGACATATGACAGTTATGTCAAATGTGACAATTTGTTAATGTCAAAGATGATAGTTTATTATTATGTAATTTGTCATTGTCAAATCTAACAGTAAGTCAAAAAAAACATACTTTCAAAATTAAATTAATATTATTTGACAATATATAATCAAAATGCCAAAGTTCACAACAAAAAAGTAACTGTGAATGTTTGTGACATATGACAGTTTATTATTATGTGATTTGTCATTGTCAAATCTAACGGTATGTCAAAAAAAACTTACTGTCAAAATTAAATTAAATTAACATTATATGACAATATGTAATAAAAATGCCAAAGTTAACAACAAAAAAGTAACTGTGAATGTTTGTGACATATGACAGTTTATTATTATGTGATTTGTCATTGTCAAACCTAACAGTATGTAAAAAAAAAACTTACTGTCAAAATTAAAATAACATTATATGACAATTTATAATCAAAATGCCAAAGTTAACAACAAAAAAGTAACTGAATGTTTGTGACATGTGACAGTTATGTCAAATGTGACAATTTGTTAATGTCAAAGATGACAGTTTATCATTATGTAATTTGTCATTGTCAAATCTAACAGTATATCAAAAAAAAACTTACAGTCAAAATTAAATTAACATTATATGACAATATATAATCAATATGCCAAAGTTAACAACAAAAAAAGTAACTGTGAATGTTTGTGGCATATGACAGTTATGTCAAATGTGACATTTGTTAGTGTCAAAAAAAACTTACTGTCAACAATGTTAGTGTTTTCCCCATAATTTGATTGAAGAGATCCAAAGCTGCTGGACCCCTGACCATGAAAAACTCGCTGACAAACAAATATTCTCGACAGGCATTGTCGACCAAAGCATACTGTTCGCTCCGGAACAATGACTCAAAGTGATACTACGACCCATAAAATTTAAACAATTTATATTATAAAAATAATCAATATTTCTTACTCGGTTTTTGGATTGTGCATGAGGAACGATAATGGGGGCCTCGAGTTGCTGAGCAAGAACATCCCCCCGGTTCCCAATGGTGAAAACTGTGCCTTTGTGTTTCAAAGTAGTTTTGTGGAAGAGCCCCCGTGTAGCTGTATCCTCAATCCCCATCAAATCATCCTTTGTCGTACACTCCTCATACTGCAACTTCATTATCCTCCCTGAGTAGCTCTTAAAGTATGAAAAATAAATTTTGCTCATTGTATCCACATACTCGTTGCAAATCTCCTGAGCTACGTTCCTTTCATTAGAGAGGATAAACTCGAAAAAAAACTTGAACTTTAACATCGCATTTTGGGGCACTTGGTAGTTGGTCATGGGTTTTCGGAACTTGAACACTTGCTCTAGCAGATATGTTCGTATTTTCGTCATGGCTTTGATCTTCAGCTTCTCCAAGATGTCTTTAACATCCAAACATGATTTCGATTCCTTAAAACTTTGTTCCTTAACGAAACTAATCTTGTGGTTTAAAACTTGCAGGTGTGTTATGAAATCTTTGTCAGTCACTGGGCAATCTAAAATTCCAGATATGAGGGTTTCAGAAACAGCCATATCGTCGATGAACTGGCTCAATTGGCCCCGAATGCTCTGCCGATTGCTGAGCTCTTGTGACATTGACACGGATTTCCGCTGTAGGGATAAAATCTCGCTGCTTATGCTACCCAAATCTGTTTGGAATCCTTGCAGCATGTCCTCCATCCTTTCTAAGATCTGATCGCAAGCTGATATTTGGTTGTGGAGGCTGGCGATGTTTTGGCTCTCCTTGATGTAATCCTGAATGGACTTATTTTCGACCTCCTTGAGCTCCTTCTCGATTTCCCTGGAATATTGTCTCAAATCCGTGCCAGTTTTCAAGATGTCTTGGACCAACTCATCTTCAAGATTCTGTTGCAACTGGGAATCCTCCGACTTCTTGAACTTACTCATCTTAAATGTTTTCAGCAAATAAATTGTTATTTCTTTTAGGTTGACAACTCGATTGATTACTAATGGAAGAAGTTAGGAGTAAGTTGGTGCACCTGTAACAATAAAACTGTCATCTGTCAAAACATTAAAAATGTCAGTGTCAGAGTTGCAATTATGTATGGAACAATTCCATGCATAAATTAAGTTGAGGCCAAGTGAAAGCAAAACAGGAAGAATCGAGTGACGAACAATAGCTCCAAGGAGGTTGTGAGTCTGCAACCTCGAAGATACTGAATGGTAGGTGACAATCACAAACAATACTTTTACTCTTCATCCCAACCATTTTCTTCTTCTGGAATCCATTTCCTGTTCTAATCGAGATTAGTCTATAATACGTTAGAGGGAAAATATGCCGGAAAGTAGATTAGTCAAAAAGAAAGCGGGCCCCGCTGCTACCCTGCGGACTCTCAGAGCCAGGAAGTTCACTCGAATGAAAGGTACGCCACATCCCAGAGATACTTTCTGTGTGTTTTACGCAAATGGGGGAACCGATTGTCGCATGCTGTCTCTAAAATTAACCCGGGTGCATCAATCGCTTGCTAAAATTGGATTGTCGCAAAAATATTAAACTGAACTAAAACTGTTTTAACCCTTTCGCTGTGAATTACATTTTTTAACTGATGTGATTGTGTGCTCAATATACTGAACATTATATTATATCCTGTGTGGACTGGTTTTATTACTTTGCATTATTTGCAATAATTTGCAAATACCAAATTTTCAAAAACCAAAATCTCTATTCAAGGCACATTTTGTTTTTTTTGTTGATTTGAGTGAACAAACTGCAAAATTCTTTTATTTTATGTCAAAACTGAACGAAAAAGTCAAAATAATTGGCAAATATTGCCAAATTTTCAAAAAGCAAAATCTCTATTTGAAGCAAATTTTGTTTTTTGTTGATTTGAGTGAACACATTTTACAAAATTCTTTTGTTTTATGTCAAAATTGAACGAAAATGTCAAAATAATTGGCAAATATTGTGAAATTGTGAAAAAACAAAATTTATATTCGAAGCAAAATTTGTTATTTTTTAATGTTGGTTTGAATGGACAAACCTTGCAAAATTCTTTTGTTTTGTGTCAAAATTGGACGAAAACGCCAAAATAATTTGCAAATATTGCCAAATTTTCAAAAACTGAAATCTTTACACGAATCAATTTTAGATTGCGAAATTCTTTTGTTTAATGTCAAAATTGGACGAAAACGTTAAAATAATTTGCAAATATTGCCAATTTTTTCAAAAAGCAAAATCTCTATTCGAAGCAGATTTTGTTTTTTGTTGATTTTAGTGGATAAACTTTACGAAATTCTTTTGTTTTGTGTCAAAATTGGTCGAAAATATCAAAATAATTGGCAAGTATTGCCAAATTTTCAAAAAACAAAATCTTTATTTGAATCAAATTTTGTTTTTTTGTTGATTTGAGTGGACTAATTTTGCGAAATTCTTCTGTTTTATGTAAAAATTGGACGAAAACGTTAAAATAATTTGCAAATATTGCCAAGTTTTCAAAAAAACAAAATCTTTTTTTGAATCAAATTTTGCTTTTTTGTTTATTTGAGTGGACCAACTTTGCAAAATTCTTTTGTTTTATGTCAAAATTTGACGAAAATGTCAAAATTATTAGCAAATATTACCAAATTTTCAAAAAACAAAATATCTATTCGATGCAAATTTTTTTTTTTTTTTGTTGATTTGAATGGACAAACCCTGCAAAATTCTTTTGTCTTGTGTCAAAATTGGGCGAAAACGTCAAAATAATTTGAAAATATTGCCAAATTTTCAAAAACCAAAATCTTTACTCAAATCAATTTTTTTTTGTTGATTTGAGTGGAAAAACTTTGCGAAATTCTTTTGTTTAATATCAAAATTGGACGAAAACGTTAAAATAATTTGCAAATATTGAAAATTTTTCAAAAAACAAAATCTATTCAAAGCAGATTTTGTTTTTTTTGTTGATTTTAGTGGACAAACTTTGCGGAATTCTTTTGTTTTATGTCAAAATTGGTCGAAAATATCAAAATAATTTGCAAATATTGCCAAATTTTCGAAAAACAAAATCTTTATTTGAATCAAATTTTGCTTTTTTATTTATTTGAGTAGACAAACTTTGTGAAATTCTTTTGTTTTATGTCAAAATTTTACGAAAATGTCAAAATTGTTGGCAAATATTGCCAAATTTTCAAAAAACAAAATCTGTATTCGAAGCAAAACTTGTTTTTTTGTTGATTTGAATGGACAAACCTTGCAAAATTCTTTTATTTTGTGTCAAAATTGGACGAAAACGTCAAAATAATTTACGAATATTGCCAAATTTTGAAAAACCAAAATCTCTATTCGAAGAAAATTTTGTTGATTTGAGTGGACAAACTTTGCAAAATTCTTTTGTTTTATGTCAAAATTGGACGAAAATGTCAAAATAAGTTGCAAATATTGCCAAATTTTCAAAAAACAAAATCTTTATCCAAAGCAAATCTTGTTTTTGTTGTTAATTTGAATGGACAAACTTTGCGAAATTCTTTTGTTTTATGTCAAAATTGGACGAAATGTCAAAATAATTGGCAAATATTGCCAAATTTTCTTCTTTCCGGAAGCCTAAAGGCTAGTTTTTGTATTTTTTTCCTACCTCATTGCACATGCTCTTGAGATTCTGACGACCAGTTGTCCTTCCATCTCTTTGGTGGTCGACATGATGCTGGTTTTCCGTCTCGCGCGATTTTTACTAGTCTGTGATCTTCCATCCTATATGTGTGTTAATTCCAGAAGCGAATTCCTCCGCGCGCGTGTCCACCTCACCACGTATTCTCTCTCGCATTCTTCCAGAATTTTTTTAACTCCTTTGGTCTTTGAGTGTGTTTCCCGTTATTCCCGTCATCGTGTTTGTACTTGATATCGGTTATGGAGTCTTTAAACGTATGGTTAATGAGTATTCCCACAACAGACGCTGCGCTTGTGTCTTTGAGTTTCCCTGAGTAGATTAGTATATAGTCGATGTACTGTTCGGTTCCTTTTCCCCTCTTTTTTGTTTTCGATAAGGCACATATGTCTTTTTTATGGTGCTTTAATTCTAGAATTATTTCCTGATCTTTTCCGTTAAATGATCCTAAGTTCCAGCATCCTAGTCTTATCTATTTTCTTTTCTCCCGTCTCATTTTTCTTGTACTCGCTTGGTTCGTCAACATTGTGTCCGTCCTGTTCCGAGGCTCTGTTTGGGTTCTGTGAGCGTATGTGCTGGTTTACAGAGGGTAACCTCGCAAATTTTCAAAAAACAAAATCTCTATTCGAAGCAAAAATTTTTTGTTGTTGTTTTGTTTATTTGAATGGACAAACCTTGCAAAATTCTTTTGTTTTGTGTCAAAATTCGTGCCAAATTTTCAAAAAACAAAATCTTTTTTCGAATCAAATTTTGTTGATTTGAGTGGGCAATCCGAGGGGTCATCTACTCGCCGAAATGTTGCAGATGTATTCGCAATTATTCTGATTTTTTTGGTAATTCGAGGTACTCGAAGAAATTACTAGCGTAATGCGTAATAATATCACGTAATTATTCCAACTCTTTGGTAATGCGAAGTTCTCGGAAATATCACAAGCGTAATTCGTAATAATGTCAGATAATTTTTGAAATTCTTAGGTACTGCAAATTAATGTCACGTAAAGGAGGGAAATTTGAAATAATTTATTCTAACGCCCTGAATGTTAAGCTAAGTACACACATTATAGAAAACTGGCGTATAGTCCTGCTATAGTTTGACTAAAACTGTGTGACCGTCTCGTATAGTCCAAAACTATTCGTATAGTTGAACTATAGGAAGCGATCACACAGCTATAGTCAAACTATACGCTTATTTCTTATACCGTGTATTGATACTACCTATAAAGATAATGCATCATGTTCGTGGTATCGTCATTAAATAACAATGCCTACTCAAAATTGAAAAGTTTTAATAACATCCACTTTGGGACAGCTTTACTAATTAAATCAAGGGAGGGACACGGAAATCTTCTGTTACTCTTTAGCACACACTATGCATCTTGAGCGCTGTGTGCTAAAGAGTAACAGAAGATTTCCGTGTCCCTCCCTTGATTTAATTAGTAAAGCTGTCCCAAAGTGGATGTTATTAAACTTTTCAATTGTGTTAAATTTGAATACATTTATTGAAAATCGGATCGAAATTAAACAAAATTAGAACACTCTAAAGTGCTGTTTCACATGTTTGTATTGACGCTCTATAACCAGTTTTTCAAATTGTCTCAATTGGAAGGTCCTGAACCCAGAAGCACCATAGGGCCATAAAAAATGAATCAATTTTCTATAATTGCAATATATTCTTCTTTTGGCCATATGAAGCTACTAGTTTTATTTTTAAAAATAATATTTATAAAATTTTTCTACTAATTTTATCTCGAATTTTATATTTTTGTGCTGAGAGTCAATTCTTATTATAGAAGTTGCAAAGTCTATTGTGATTTCTAATTCACTGTCACTTTTAATCGTATAAATGTATTCGCCTTCAGAAGTACAAATTCTTCTGGATCATCATTCTCCTTTTTATTTTCTTTTAGAGATCTAATTCCTTTTACGCGATCAATTCTATCTGATAGTCTGCCAGATTTAGTTCTGAACAACCAATTTATGATTGATTTTAGGACTGTCTTTGTAAAATTGCCAAAAGTTCTGTATAAGTTGAATAAGTTCATATTTGCCATCAAAGTTTCATATGCCAATCGGCCAGCAGGAATGAAATGGTGCAAAGTAGAAATGAGCAAGGTGACAAGTTTCTCGTTCCAAATCCAATCCCGTAGGACGGATCCCTCTCATTGTCCCATCCCATCACATTTTCGTCCGACTGTCCCAACTTAGAATTTTCGTCCCATTCCATCCCATGCATCCCATATCACAGAAATTTCCTGGGCTGGACATATTATGGAAGATTTGCGTATTGGCACGATAAGCAATTCATTATGCACGAACTAGATTTACTAGATTATTAAAACTCGCCCCACTCCGTCCCATACAAAATTGTCGTCCCATCCCACGCGACGTTCATACCACTCATTCTATGTCATGGGATAGGATGGGATAGATCGATGTGATCCCATGCTCATCTCTAGTGCAAAGCCATTTTTTCAGTTGGTCCGGATATCGATTTCCTGCTTTTGATTTTTCCGCTGAGTTTCCTGTGACGGAGTTCTTCAACATTTCAAAAAATCCTGTGGTATTTTCTTGTGTATCCCCAACGGTATTCAGATTAGCTCGAAATTCTGCAAGTACTAGAGGTTTTTTTAATTGCGCTTTGTATAGTTCCACAAGTTTGAAAAGGTCAGTTATTTTATATTGCATAACGTCAAAATTATTTATTACTACTACTTTACATCGTTTCCTGTTTCTGAAGAAATATATTGTTGCGGCAGGATTACCATTGTCTTTAAGAGCTTCCTGGGGAGTTTCTCGAAGAGCTTCCCCAATAAGAGTTTAGTAGAAGCTCACTGTCCGACTGTGGGCGGCGCACGACGACGCGCATGTTGAGCCAATGCGGTTGTAGTGGGGACGTAATATGAACGTAATGCGAATATAATGTGAAATTAATTCAGGGAATGCAAGAGTAATTCAAGGAATACAAGAGTACTTTGTGTAATATGATGTAATATTTAGGTACTTCCAAGGAATGCAAAGTAATGTGCATTATTACATCTAAATATTTACATGTATTGCAAGAGTGGATGGCCCCTCGGGGCAATCTTTGCGAAATTCTTTTGGTTTATGTCAAAATTGGACGTAAATGTCAAAATAATTTACAAAATATTGACAAATTTTTAAGAACCAAAATCTTTATTCGAATAAAATTTAGTTTTTTTGTTTATTTGAGTGGACAATTTAAAAAAACAAGAAGAAACCTTTGCGGAATTCTTTTGTTTTATGTCAAAATTGGACGAAAACGTTGATTTGAATGGACAAACCTTGCATATTTCTTTTGTTTTGTGTCAAAATTCGAAGAAAACGTGAAAATAATTTGCCAAATTTTCAAGAACCAAAATCTCTATTCGAAGCAAATTTTGTTGATTTGAGTGGACACACTTTTCAAAATACTTTCGTTACAAAAACTATTCGTATAGTTGAACTATAGGAAGCGCTCACACAGCTATAGTCAAACTATACGTTTATTTCCTATACCGTGTATTGTTACTACCTATAAAGATAACCCTTAACCACCTGCCATACGTCTCAGTTAAGAAAATTACTGCTACTTTGGGTCTGAGAGACGTATGTCAAGTGGTTAGGTGTTAAAAGTGCTAGCAATAAGAAATCATGTTCGTGGTATCGTCATTAAATAACAATTGTGTTAAATTTGAATACATTTATTGAAAATCGGATCGAAATAAAACAAAATTAGAACACTCTAAAGTTCTGTTTCACATGTTTGTATTGACGCTCTATAACCAGTTTTTCAAATTGTCTCAATTGGAAGGTCCTGAACCCAAAAGCACCACAGGGCCATAAAAAATGAATCAATTTTCTATAATTGCAATATATTCTTCTTTTGGCCATATGAAGCTACTAGTTTTATTTTTAAAAATAATATTTATAAAATTTTTCTTCTAATTTTATCTCGAATTTTATATTTTTGTGCTGAGAGTCAATTCTTATTATAGAAGTTGCACAGTCTATTTTGATTTCTAATTCACTGTCACTTTTAATCGTATAAATGTATTCGCCTTCAGAAGTACAAATTTCTTCTGGATCATCATTCTCCTTTTTATTTTCTTTTAGAGATCTAATTCCTTTTACGCGATCAATTCTATCTGATAGTCTGCCAGATTTAGTTCTGAACAACCAATTTATGATTGATTTTAGGACTGTCTTTGTAAAATTGCCCAAAGTTTTGTATAAGTTGAATAAGTTCATATTTGCCATCAAAGTTTCATATGCCAATCGGCCAGCAGGAATGAAATAGTGCAAAGTAGAAATGAGCAAGGTGACAAGTTTCTCGTTCCAAATCCCATCCCGTGGGACGGATCCCTCTCATTGTTCCATCCCATCACATTTTCGTCTTACTGTCCCATCCCATAAACTTAAAATTTTCGTCCCATTCCATCCCATTCATCCCATATCACAGAAATTTCCTGGGCTGGACATAGTATGGAAGATTTGCGTATTGGCACGATAAGCAATTAATTATGCACGAAATATATTTACTAGATTATTAAAACTCGCCCCACTCCGTCCCATACAAAATTGTCGTCCCATCCCACGCGACGTTCATACCACTCATTCCATCCCATGGGATAGGATGGGATGGGTCGATGTGATCCCATGCTCATCTCTAGTGCTAAGCCATTTTTTCAGTTGGTCCGGATATCAATTTCCTGCTTTTGATTTTTCCGCTGAGTTTCCTGTGACGGAGTTCTTCAACATTTCAAAAAATCCTGTGGTATTTTCTTGTGTATCCCCAACGATATTCAGATTAGCTCGAAATTCTGCAAGTACTAGAGGTTTTTTTAATTGCGCTTTGTATAGTTCCACAAGTTTGAAAAGGTCAGTTATTTTATATTGCATAACGTCAAAATTATGTATTACTACTACTTTACATCGTTTCCTGTTTCTGAAGAAATATATTTTTATGGCAGGATTACCATTGTCTTTAAGAGCTTCCTTGGGAGTTTCTCGAAGAGCTTCCCCAATAAGAGTTTAGTAAAAGCTCACTGTCCGACTGCGGGGCGGCGCATGACGACGCGCATGTTGAGCCAATGCGGGTGTAGTGGGGACGTAATATGAACGTAATGCGAATATAATGTGAAATTAATTCAGGGAATGCAAGAGTAATTCAAGGAATCCAAGAGTACTTTGTGTAATGTGATGTAATACTTAGGTACTGCTAAGGAATGCAAAGTAATGTGCATTATTGCTTCTAAATATTAACATGTATTGCAAGAGTGGATGGCCCCTCGGGGCAATCTTTGCGAAATTCTTTTGTTTTATGTCAAAATTGGACGGAAATGTCAAAATAATTTGCAAATATTGCCAAATTTTCAAGAACCAAAATCTTTATTCGAATAAAATTTTGTTTATTATATATAATTTTTTTTTTGTTTATTTGAGTGGACAATTAAAAAAAAAAACAAGAAAACTTTGCGGAATCCTTTTGTTTTATGTCAAAATTTGACGAAAACGTTGATTTGAATGGACAAACCTTGCATATTTCTTTTGTTTTGTGTCAAAATTTGACGAAAACGTGAAAATAATTTGCAAATATTGCCAAATTTTCAAGAACCAAAATCTCTATTGGAAGCAAATTTTGTTTTTTTGTTGATTTGAGTGGACACACTTTTCAAAATACTTTTGTTTTATGTCAAAATTGGACGAAAATGTCAAAATAATTGGCAAATATTGCCAAATTTTCAAAAAACAAAATTTCTATTCGAATCAAAATTTGTTTTTTTGTTGATTTGAATGTATAAACCTTGCAAAATTCTCTTGTTTTGTGTCAAAATTGGACGAAAATGTCAAAATAATTGGCAAATATTTACCAAAATAAAAAAAAAAATATTCGAATCAAATTTTGTTTTTTTATTGTTGATTTGAGTGGACAAATTTTGCAAAATTCTTGTCCTAGTCTTGTATATCCTAGTCTTGTATATCCTAGTCTTGTATATCCTAGTCTTGTATGTCCTAATCTTGTATGTCCCAGTCTTGTCTGTCCTTGCCTTGTCTGTCTTAGTCTTGTCCTACTCGGTGGTGTAGTTCAGTGGTTCTTAACCTATGGGTTGCGACCCAAAATTGGGTCGTGAGACATATTTCTTGGGTCGAACTAAGGGGTGAAACAGAAAAGTTTTTTTCCCTAATTTTATGACAAAACATAGGTATATGAACTATGTAACCTTGGGTTACATACACATGATTTAGCCTTCTTTAAATTCTCTTGCAGTTTTGCTTTTTCCAAAGCGTTTTTAACATCCTTGATATAAAAAAATCTTGTGTTTTCATCCAAAGCCAGCCATTTCCCCTTTCATCGGTAATAACTCCATGGTCGTTCAACAAAGCCTTTCTCAAACTTTCTCAAACTCAAACTGTGTCCTCCCATTACCTTCTCTGCTTCCTCCATGGCGTTTTGCACTGAATACCTCTTCAACAATCTGTCCATTTGATACCCGGAAAACTCATCAGTCTATTTTGGTAACTCGTGCAGTCGTCCCCAAAAGTTTTGCTTCCGGGTATCTTTTAATTCTGTTAGGATTTCATGTCGGATGTCTGGTGATAAAGATTTGAATTTTGAGGATTTCTTCTTCTTCACTCGAAGAGATTGTTGAGTCTAATTGGGAAAGGGGCAAAACGTATTATATAACGTATCGACAAAACGTATATAACGTATCGACATTTTTCGAAGAGCTAGGTTTCGGTTTTGGTAGAGCGGCTTTGGGATTGTCCATTAATCGCGTGAGGCTCGAAAGGGGAGGGGGGTTGTGAAGAATCATGAAATATCACATGGGAGGGGGGTGAGGGGGGGGTTTGTAGTGAGATATCACGTTAATTTATTTTTTCGTTGAACGCGCAATTTTTAATTTTGTTGAACGCTTAAAACATCACGTGATTAATGGACGACCCCTTTCGTGATTTCCGACAAAACTTTGTTGATTGCAGAATGTTTCAATAAAGTCGACAGCAATTCTTTTTGGATATTATCTGTTTCCGATAAGTGTTTAGACTTCAACTGATTCCTCTTTGCCTGGAACAAACTTGGTTTAAATTGGAACTGGCGATTCTATTTACATACTATTGTTTGGATTTTGAGTGCGGGAACTCCGCCATAGAAAACAAACACCGGTTTGATCCAGAAGTACCAGAGTTTGCAAACCCGATGGTAAATCCCCAATAGATGCGCGTTGGGCGGTGGCGAATTCAAAATTCTGAAAAGCAAAATGGCGGATCCAATATGGCGGAGAATTTCTTCAAAAAGTTATTTGATTGGGTGCAACAAAAACGTTATAAAACAAAGTTTTCACCATCGCGATGCTGAAAACTTTGTTTTCTAACGTTTCTAGTGGCACTGGTTTTCCTGCGAGCTCGATCAGCCTCCACAAACCGTGAACTCCCATAGTTCAACTAATTCTTTAGTTATAACCATTTAAGATTTTAAAACTAATTCGCAGCGTCAAATGTAGAAACCAAATTGAAACTAAATTAAACAAAAACGTTGGGTGGTTACCCATTATTTATTAGGTTATTCATTAAATTTTCCTTGGATCGAAAAATAGCTTTATTTATCTTTTACTTGAAAATAACAGTCGAAAAGTCGAAACTCGAGTCGTGTAAAGTGTGTAGATTTATATAACTTCACAGTTTTCTTTAAAAATGAGCTAGTCAAAAATTGGTAAGAGTGAGTAACTAGACATGGACACTTTTAACTGTAGATATTTTGATGTTAAAGACCATTTTTGCCCATGGTAGAAGGTTATGATTAGCTACGTATATTGGCTTGGACAATTTTTTCACATAAAGGTATAATCATCAGCTTTGGCTCCACAATCCATTATGGGCCTTGGCTTCCTAGAATTTTTTGCCATTCCAATCTATTCCGGGACTTAGTTTTCCTGGTCGTCGTAGATTCAGTCCGGTCATTTTTCTTAGAGTCTTCGTAACGATTTTTTTTTCTATGATGGGGTTGTTGGCCCCGAGGTAAATCCCTTTATCGGAGCGCCATCTCTCCCGCTCTCGTTACCCCTGACCTTGCCTTCCATACGGATTGGTTACCCCATCTCCCACGAGGTAACTCAGGTTACTAGGGTTTACCACGTGGAGGTGAGAGTCGGCATTGGGTAAGAGAGGCTATGCGACAATCACTACGCGCATGCACTACCCTTGAACACCTACCCTCACATAAAGGTAGCAGACGTTAAAACGACTTGAGCAGATTATCTTATTTTTGTCAATTTTCGACTTGATCACTTTTTTCAGTACACCCACGATATGTGACTTTAAACGTCATTATATAAGATTATTTTTTTTAATTATGGTCTAAAAATTCTTCCGTTTGGTATTTTGGGTCGCGCTATAAACATATTCCTCAAAATTGGGCCGCGGCTTAAAAAGGTTAAGAACCACTGGTGTAGTTGATAATATACCCGCCTTTCAATGCGGCAGAGATCCGGGTTCGAATTCTGGTCGGGGATACAAAAACTAGGGCGGTTTTCACTAACCGTCCGGGCTGCCCACCCCGAATGAAAGCAAAATTTGCGATACCGCATATGTGGCGCGTACTAAAAGTCAAGGTGGAATAGGGGGTTTAGTGAACTCCTAGTCTTGTATATCATAGTCTTGTCTATCCTAGTCTTGTCTGTCTTAGTCTTGTATGTCCTAGTCTTATATGTCCCTATTTGTTTGTCCTAGTCTTGTATCTCCAAGTCTTGTCTTTCCTAGTCTTGTCTGTCCTAGTCTTGTATGTCATAGTCTTGTCTCTCATAGTCTTGCGACAACTTCATTTGGAACTTGAATTAGACTACTAACTTATAATTATTAAGTGGATTATGGAAAGCACAATCTAATCCATCTAGTTCAGGGGTCGCCAACCCGCTGCTCTTAAGTTGTGTGGCTCTTCAACTCGTCCATAACATGTATTTAGGTTTATTGGAACAAATCAAACTTTCATTTATTAAAATAGAGATTGAGATACGTTTAGAAAAATTACATTCGATTGTTTAAATTACATGAGAAAAGTACGTTTCCGTTTTAAGACATTTTCACAGCTGCTGCTGTGTACGCAAACATTTCCTTTAAAAATGAAAATAGTATATTTTGTAACTAGGGCGAAAGGTTGTCAATATTATTCGAGAGCGAAGTGAGGGCAGGGCGCATTCGCACGAGAGTGAAATTTACAATTTCGCCCGTGTTACAAACAATATTTTTTATCACTCATGCGAGAAGATGTAACTTACAAGTTTGGGATCCAGGTGCCTTAAAAAAAATATGGAATCTGAATGAACTGTATTTAACGAAAAATTTATTTGGTGGTAATCAAATCGGGATGGTCCCGTCACTTACGTTAGGGTTGCTTACGTCTCCGCCCCGTGGTGGAATGGGAGGAAAATGCGAAAAACAATAAATATCGGGATTTAGATGGAGGGATATCCTTAAATTGTGTCGTTCCAGACGGGAGAAGTCAAAATTCGCATTTTGATTGGCGTGGTCTCGCTTTCAGCGCTCTAAGCATACTGCCGGAAATATATAAATTCGCTACGTGATTGATAAATAATCGCAAGATTTCGGCCCAGGTCGACACACCTATCTGTCCCATTCTTTCGATAGAGGCCGAAATCGATTTAAATTTCGATTGAAATATAGCTTTATTAAAATTGACGCAAACTGAATCAAAAATGAAAAATTCTGACACTTTACGTCAGTTTTTTAATACCGAGGTCTTGATTGTATTCATTTTGTTTATTTTAATGTAACCTAGCTATATTGAATATTTGCGTACGTTACCCAAGTTACGTGTAATAGACTAATAGTGACAATTTATCGCATTAAAAAACGTGCTCCAAGATAATACTATTGTGCATGAGTGATAAAATAGTAGTTTATGATACAAGAGATTTTTGCATTTTTTGAGTTGCGAAGTTTAAATGTGGCAAAAATTGTTAACTAGAAAAACGCACAGTGACGGGAACACATTTGGCCGTTGTTGATGTAATCTAGGTAAGCCTAACCTAATATAATGTAGATTTAATCTTGATTAGGTTATGGTTAGGTTAAGTTATATTAGAGCCAGATAAATCCATACTGACAGGCCGAGACTTCTTGCTTTCAAAATAAGAAAAATCAATTCAATTTTAATAAACGTCGGAAAATTTATTTTCACTACGTCTATATTTTTTGTGTAGTGACGCAAGTTACAAAGTAGCGAGTAACAAAAAACAGAAATCGTTTAATAATGACACTCTATTTGATTTACATTGGACTTTTACTCATGATTTGGTTACTTTTACACACGATTGTAATAATGGTATTAATGGTATTGTAATAATGGTAGACTGCTATAGCAATCCATAGTATCAGCCCGCCAAATCAATTGGACTACTATAACAGTCCATAGCACCTGGGTGTTAAATCAATTGAACTGCTATAGCAGTCCATAGCAGCGAAAGGGTTAATGAATAACTTCACAATCACAGAACTAAACAAATTTTGTATTTAACATACAAGACCATCTCATATCATAACTTCAACTCAATACTTCACAATTTCAACTATTTCAGTTTTGAAGATGTTAGCAGTGATGGAACAACGGCAGCAATCCCCAGGGGAACCGGCCACCTCACACAGCCAAGAGTTCCTCACCTCAGGCCGCACGGGCCGCAGGAACGCCCTGCCTGATATCCTGAATGAACACGCTGCCGTCGTCACCTCCGCCGACTTGCCTGCCCGCCTGCAGGCACTCACCACCTCGGACGGCCCTTCTACCAGCAAAGACGGCGCCGGCCCCAGCTCGGACAAAGCGCAGACGAACGGGAGTTGAATGATTTTCCGAATGTCGATGGTACTTGCCCATTTAATGGTTTATTTTAAATTTAATTCACCAGTGACTTGCCACAGAGAGCTTTAATTTTTCCTTTTAATCGTTTAAGTTTTTGTTCTCGAATTGTTCCTATTGGTTCTAATATCTCAAAATTTATTTAGCAACCAATCAACAGACAGAAAAATTAGTTATCACTCAATGATTGGTCAAAACTTATTTAGCAGTTAATCAACAGGCAGAAAAATTATTTATCATACAATGATTGTTCAAAATTTACACAGTTGTCAATCTCATTTTGTTTTTTTATTAAGAATGATTTTCTATTAGTTCTAATAAGTCTTAAAATTTAAACAAACAACCAATCAGCAAACGCTAAGACATTTTAGTGTGATTTAAGTTGTCACTCACTGATTGGTCAAAATTTACACAGTTGTCAATCTCATATGGTTTTTTTATTTAGATTGATTTCCCATTGGTTCTAATAACTCAAAATTAAAAACCAATCAGCAGATGGTAACACTACAAACATAATAGTGTAGCTTAAGTAATAACTTACTTAAAAACCCACTCCAAATTTATATAGTTATCAATCTCAAGTCTTTTTATGAAAATTGATTTCCTATTAGTCTAATAACTGTCAAAATTAAAAATCAACCAATCAGCAGATGGTAACATTACAAACATAATAGTGTAGCTTAAGTAATAACTTACTTAAAAACCCACTCCAAATTTATATAGTTATCAATCTCAAGTCTTTTTATGAAAATTGATTTCCTATTAGTCTAATAACTGTCAAAATTAAAAATCAACCAATCAGCAGATGGTAACACCACAAACATAATAGTGTGGCTTTAATAACTTAGGAACCCACTCCAAATTTATATAGTTATCAATCTCAAGTCTTTTTATGAAAATTAAGTTCCTATTGGATCTACCACCTGTCAAAATATAAAAGCTAACCAATCAGGAGACAAAAATGTAAGTGTTATAGACTTCAACATCACATTAGTTTTTTTTTTAATTAGCATTGAATTCCTATTGGTTGTATTATGTGAGAATAGAAAACCCAACCAATAAGGTAATAACCATATTAATATGACTTGAGTCTGATTGGTCCAAATTTACATAATCCTCAATTTAGTTTTTTTAGTATTGGTTGCACAACTTGTTAAAATAAAAAAAAACAACCAATCAGAGGCACATAAATCTTAGTGTAATTACTCACTGATTGGTTAAAATTGACATCACATTAAATTATCACACGTTTTTGTTTTTGTTGGTTAATAACTAAGTCAATTAGAATTTATGGTTTAACGCTAATTGGCTCAGCTTGTGCAGCTCGAATTTGATGGGCCAATGAGAATGTTGGTAGCTGAGTAATAATTGTCTTATGATCAATTGTAGCCTAGTAGCTTGTAGGGAAATAACTCTGATTGGCTGAGAGCGGTCGGAGAAACTAGCTCATGGCAGCCTATTTTGTAGATGAAGTTTTGAATGCTGGCGATGAGTTTTGGTTGGGATTTTTGAAAAGAAGTTTTGTTGGGAATTTGCGACTGAGATTTTGAAATTGCCTAAGAAGTGTATCGAAGAGATTTTATTTTAAATTTTTTGAATAAAATGCAAAATTAATTACTCAATTAATTAATATTAAATAGTACAAAAGAAGAATAGACCTTTTCATAGTTGATTTTTATGTGCGCATGCGTCAATTTTTGCCATGTACGTCAAAAAAATGCGTGACGAATATTTTTTGACGAATAGCCAGTGAAAATAATAAAATGTGCCCGAAACTTTCATATTCCCGTCTTTAAAACATTGCGGACGCGCATGAGCATTAACCAACCGTTAAAAGGTCTATTATAATGTTTTTTTTTTTGGCTAAAATTTTTGCACAAAAATCTTATCGTTTTCGAAAGAAGTTTTACCGAGTGAATGTTGTCAATATATATTTAGAAAAAAAAACTTTTTGTGAAAAAAGTTTGTATATTTATGGAAAACTTATATATTACATTTAAGAGACGAAAATGTATAGTTAGAATGTTTGTAGGAATTATTTCCAAAAAATAATAATAATCTCACTTTCCGCACAGTATTATACAAAAGAAAGGAATACTAGTTATTATATGATATGTGTTTATTAACGGCCTCATTACGTATTTGATACATCACGCAAATATATTATACAAATAATCTTTTAAACAAACGTCAAAAATGGTAATAACTGTTATTAGAAATTTACAGATGTCATAGTTTTAGAATATCAAAAATTTGACAGATGTCATAGTTTTAGAATATCGAAAATTTGACAAGTGTCATAGTTTTAGAATATCAAAAATTTGACAGATGTCATAGTTTTAGAATATCGAAAATTTGACACGTGTCATAGTTTTAGAATATCAAAAATTTGACAGATGTCATAGTTTTAGATTATCAAAAATTTTACAGATGTCATATTCAAATTCAAATTATTTATTTACCAAATGAGATACATAAAATATCTATAGGCTATGTCAAAAAATAATTAAATAATTAAAATACAATATTACAATAAGTAAAAGTAATAAGTTAGTTAAATTTAAAATACATAAAATCATTAAGACAGTACATCGGGTTCATTAATAGAACTTTTTTCAAATTATTTCTAAATTTTTTAAGTGACATTTCGTTTTTTATTGTGTTTGGTATTTTATTGTAAATTTTATATCCTTGATTCTCAAGTCCTTTTGAACACAAGTTTAAATTTGTTTTCCTGGGATAAAGGTGGTGTTTTCCTCTTGTGTCATATATATGGATATCTTTATGTTTTTGGAGAGTATCGCGAATTTTGTGGATATATGAGGCAGTTTCCAATATATATAAATTGACTACTGTCAAGATATTTAAATTTTTAAAATGTGGTTTGCACGATTCTGTTGTTTTTATTCCCACTATATTTCGGACAATTCTTTTCTGTGCTAGAAGTATTTCTTCTATAAGTGATGTAGCTCCCCATAGAATAATGCCATAAGTTAATATGGATTGCACCTCGGCAAAATACCAGCTTAGCAGGTCTTCCTTGTTCACCAGATTGCGCAGATGTTTAATTTGGAATGTTTTCTGATGTAGTAACCGACTAATTTTTTGTATGGTGGTTGTCCAGAGGAGATGCTCTTCCAAGTGGATTCCTAGGAACTTTGCTTGTTTAGCTCTTTTTAAACAGTGGTTTTGAATTTTCAAATCAATGTTCTCAGCATAGGTGCTTCTAGCTGTCTGAAAAATGACATACTCTGTTTTTTCTTTATTAAAGAAAAGGTTGTTTGCTGAGAACCAAGTGTTGATTGAACTTAGTAATAAATTGGCTTTGTCTGCATTTTCTTTTATATTTTTTCCAGTTATAATAAAACTGGTATCATCTGCGTACAATGTACAATGCTGTCCGTTTATATAACTTATTAAGTCGGCGGTGTACAATAAGAAAAGTGTTGGTGCAAGAACGCTCCCTTGAGGGACCCCAATATTGGTGCAAATGGTGTTGGACTTTCCTGTTTCATTTCCACTTCTTATTGTAACATATTGCTTACGGTCTTCTAAGTAGGATTGTAGCCATCTCCTGGCTTTCCCTCGGATTCCATACCTAATTAGTTTGTTTAATAGTGTTTCATGGGAGACACAATCAAACGCCTTACTTAAGTCGCAGAATATTCCTATAGGTTTATTACCCATGTCTACTTCTTTTAAAATAGTGCTGTGGAAATCTGCTAGCGCTGTTGAAGTTGATTTCCCTTTACGAAATCCATGTTGTTGGCCTGGAATAATGTTATATTTTTATTAGATATTGTCATAGTTTTAGAATATCAAAAATTTTACAGATGTCATAATTTTAGAATATCAAAAAGTAATCAGATGTCATAGCTGTTCTATGTCGCAATATTAAGTTATGGGGAAATATCAAATTTGAGAGATGTCAACATTAAGATTTTGTCAAGTTTGACGTTTATTGTCATATTTTTTAAATGCTTTAAGCTCAACAGTGATTTTATATCAAATTTATTGTCATATTTTTTAAATGCTTTAAGCTCCAAAGTATGATTTTATGTCAAATTTGACTTTTTTGTCATATTTTTTAAATGCTTGAAGCTCCATGGTATGATTTTATATCAAATTTATTGTCATATTTTTTAACCTCAACAGTATGATTTTATATCAAATTTATTGTCATCTTTTTTAAATGCTTTAAACTAAAAAGTATGATTTTATGTCAAATTTGACTTTTATTGTCATATTTTTAAATGCTTTAAACTTAACAGTATGATCTTATATCAAATTTATTGTCGTATTTTTTAAATGCTTTAAGCTCAAAAGTATGATTTTATGTAAAATTTGACGTTTATTGTCATATTTTTTAACTGCTTTAAACTCCACAGTATGCTTTTATATCAAATATATTGTCATATTTATTAAATGCTTTAAGCTTAAAAGTATGATTTTATGTCAAATTTGACTTTTATTAACACATTTTTTAAATGCTTTAAGCTCAACAGTATGATTTTATATCAAATTTATTGTCATATTTTTTAAATGTTTTAAGCTCAAAAGTATGATTTTGTGTCAAATTTTACTTTTATTAACATATTTTTTAAATGCTTTAAACTCAACAGTATGTTTTTATATCAAATTTATTGTCATATGTTTTAAATGCTTTAAGCTCAACAATATGTTTTTATATCAAATTTATTGTCATATTTTTTAAATGCTTTAAGGTCAACCGTATGATTTTATGTCAAATTTGACGTTTATTGTCATACATTGAATTGAAAAATTCACTTTGTTTTTTACCACACTTATATTATGTAAAAATGTTATATAACTTATTACTCACAGTTATATAACTTTCTACACATATCACATGTCGCAACTGTCGCAACCATCCTATTCATAAAATCAGCCTGTACGGCAACCCAGACAAAATTGTACAACAAATTGATGAAAATGTGATATGTGTAGAAATTTATATAACTGTGAATAATAAGTTATATAACATTTTTACATAATATAAGTGTGGTAAAAAACAAAGTGAATTTTTCAATTCAATGTAAGTATGGATTACCACGTAGTAACTGTCGCAACCATCCTATTCGTTTATTGTCATATTTTTTAAATGCTTTAAACTCAACAGTATGTTTTTATGTCAAATTGGACGTTTATTGTCATATTTTTTAAATGCTTTAAACTCAACAGTATGATTTTATGTCAAATTTGACCTTCATTGTTATATTTTTTAAATGCTTTAAACTTAACAGTATGATTTTATGTCAAATTTGACGATTATTTTCATATTTTTTTAATGCTGTAAGCTCAACAGTATGATTTTATGTCAAATTTTACGTTTATTGTCATATTTTTTAAATGCTTTCAGCCCAACAGTATGATTTTATGTCAAATTTGACGTTTATTATTATATTTTTTAAATGCTTTAATCTCAACAGTTTGATTTTATATCAAATTTACTGTCATATTTTATAATGCTTTAAGGTCAAAAGTATGATTTTATGTCAAATTTGACTTTTATTGTCATATTTTTTAAATGCTTTAAGCTGAATAGGATGATTTTATATCAAATTTATTGCCATATTTTTTAAATGCTTTAAGCTCTACTATATGATTTTATATCAAATTTATTGTCATATTTTTTAAATGCTTTAAGCTCTACAATATGATTTTATATCAAATTTATTGTCATATTTTTTAAATGCTTTAAGCTCAACAGTATGATTTTAAATCAAATTTATTGTCATATTTTTTAAATGTTTTACGCTCAAAAGTATGATTTTGTGCCAAATTTGACTTTTATTGACATATTTTTAAATGCTTTAAACTCAACAGTATGTTTTTATATCAAATTTATTGTCATGTTTTTTAAATGCTTTGAGCTGAATAATATGATTTTATATCAAATTTATTGTCATATTTTTTAAATGATTTAAGGTCAACAGTATGATTTTATGTCAAATTTGACGTTTATTGTCATATTTTTTAAAAGGTTTAAGGTCAACAGTATGATTTTATATCCAATTTGACGTTTATTGTCATATTTTTTAAATGTTTTAAGGTCAACAGTATGATTTTAAGTCAAATTTCACGTTTATTGTCATATTTTTTAAATGTTTTAAGGTCAACAGTATGATTTTATATCCAATTTGACGTTTATTGTCATATTTTTTAAATGCTTTAAGGTCAACAGTATGATTTTATGTCAAATTTGACGTATATTGTCGTATTTTTTAAATGCTTTAAACTCTACAGGATGATTTTATATCAAATTTTACGTATATTGTCGTATTTTTTAAATGCTTTAAACTCTACAGTATGATTTTATGTCAAATTTGACATTTATTTGTCATATTTTTTAAATGCTTTAAACTCAACAGTACGATTTTATGTCAAATTTATCGTAATATTTTTAAAATGCTTTAAGCTGAACAGTATGATTTTATGTCAAATTTGACGTTTATTGTCATATTTTTTAAATGCTTTAAACTCAACAGTATCATTTTATATCTAATTTATTGTCATATTTTTTAAATGCTCTAAGCTCAACAGTATGATTTTATGTCAAATTTGACGTTTATTGTCATATTTTTTAAATGCTTTAAGCTCAACAGTATGATTTTATATCAAATTTATTGTCATATTTTTAAACGTTTTAAGATCAACAGTACGATTTTATATCAGATTTGACGTTTCAATCAACAGTATGATGTTATGTCAAAGTTGACGTTT
Organism: Phosphuga atrata; assembly: GCA_944588485.1. NCBI lineage: Eukaryota > Metazoa > Arthropoda > Insecta > Coleoptera > Silphidae > Phosphuga > Phosphuga atrata. The sequence goes on from OX155897.1 coordinate 12,867,433, forward strand.
ATTGTCATATTTTTTAAATGGCTTTAGTTCTTTGTTTTAGAGTATGTCAAGTTTGGCAATGAACATTCATGTTAACTCTTTTGAGACTATTGGGACATATATAACCCACTCATTTAGAATTATTTGCATTTATTATTAACCCATTATCAATGTTTGAGTGGGAGAAATTTAACGAAATTGTTTTTAAACACAATAGAGTTCGTTAAGTTTGTTAAAAACAATAAAGCAATAATTTAAATGAAACGACAATAGATAATATTTAGCTAAATACTTATAAATCCTGACTATTTTGAATATATATGAGACTTTAAAGGGTGAAATGACTTTCTTATCATATTTTATGTACTTTATGAAAAATATGTTTTAATCAAATGTCAAATTTGACATTAATTCTAGGGTTTGTTTAAAGTTTTAGAACTACTGTTGCAAAGGTGTGAAATGATAACAAATGTCATAGAGATGTCAAAATTGATTGATCTATATCATTCTTTAATACCAAGTGTCATGTTTGAACTTTATTGGCAGTTTTGTTAAATGTTTTAAGACCATTATTTGTTTTTTAAATATTTAAAATGAAACATTTGATAACAAAAAGTCATTTCAAATGAAGTGTTCTAGTCATATTTTTATACATGTTGGAGAGTAAGCAAATGATAATAATAAATGTCCATTAATCACGTGAGGTTCGAAAAGGAGGGGGGGTTCTGAAGAATCGAGAATTATCACATGGGGAGGGGCAGTGTAGTGAGATATCACGTGTATTTATTTTTACGTTGAACGCGCAATTTTTAAACAAAAAAACGGCGCGCGACTTTCAAAAAATACACGTGGTTTTGGGCAGGGCGGGCTAACCTAGAACCTCACCATGTATCACCGGGAGGGAGGGGGCTCTTAAAAAGTTGCTAAAAAACATCACGTGATTAATGAACGACCCTATATGAAATGTCATAACAGTCACATCTCAAGTTTGACATGTATCTGTTACAGTAAAAGTACGTAGTTTGGTAAATGTACACATTTATTGGTATATGTACACTTTTACCTGTTTGGTAAATGTTCAACTTACATTTACCAATTATATCCAGCAAATATGTACATATGCCTTATATTGTTAGCAATTGTATGGAGGTTTACATCAACATACACAGCGCACGGGCTGTCCAACAAAACACACGTGGTATTGTAACACACAGAAAGTACACATTTTCTGGTAAAAGTAGATATATAAAGCTGATTCTCACTCACTCTCTCTCACTTAACTCACATTTACCTATCAAATTGGTAGATGTATACATATACCGGTAAATTTTAATGTTGAGCAATATGTTAAAGTCAAATTGATAATTGTCAAAATATGGAATGTCATAACAGTCATATCTCAAGTTTGACTCAATATATTAAAGTCAAATTAATAATAACTGTCAAAATATAGAATGTCATAACAGTCGCATCTCAAGTTTTACATGTATCTACTAATGTTGACCAATATATTAAAATCAAATTAATAATAACTGTCAAAATATGGAATGTCATAACAGTCATATCTCAAGTTTGACATGTATTTACTATTGTTGACCAATATATTAAAGTCAAATTGATAATAACTGTCAAAATATAGAATGTCATAACAGTCACATCTCAAGTTTTACATGTATCTACTAATGTTGAGCAATATATTAAAGTCAAATTGATAATGACTTTCAAAATATAGAATGTTGTAACAGTCACATCTCAAGTTTGACATGTAACTACTAATTTTAACAAATATATTAAAGTCAAATTGATAATAACTGTCAAAATATGGAATGTCATAACAGTCACATCTCAAGTTTGACATCTATCTACTAATGTTAATGTCAAATTGATAATAACTGTCAAAATATGGAATGTAATAAGAGTTAGATAACATTACATCTACCTACTAATGCTGACAAATATATTAAATTACTAATAATATTGTAATTCATGGAAAAATTTAATGCTTCTTCACTGAGTGATAATAAATGTCAAAATGACAAACATGTTTGACTGTTACATATAAAACTGCCAATAAATGACAATTTTTGATTTTATTATTCCTTATATTGACAATAAATGTCAATTTTTTAATACATTTGACAATAGATTAGTCAAACATGACACTTCTTAAACTAATTTTTGTTTAAATAAATAAATTTAAACATTTTTGACACAATAAATGTGTCAAACAAGACGCTGCTTCAGCAAGTTTGTCATTTTATGGCATTTACAGAATTTTGAAATTACTCAGAAAAAAGGTTCGTTCTTCAAATGACTTTTTATGTGTCAAATGATGAAAAATAATGTTATTTTAGACATGACAAACTGTCAAAAGATGATATGTCTTACATGACAAGCTGACAACAAATAATGTTATTTTGACATGACTGATAATAAATGTGTCAAAAATGACAATTCTTAAACTAGTTTTTGTTATTTGTAATTAAATTTGAACATTTTTAACACAATACATATGTCAAATACTCCTTGAGCAAGTTTGACATTTTATGGCATTTACAGAATTTTGAAATTACTCGGAAAAAACTGTTCGTTCTTCAAAATGACTTTTATGTGTCAAATGATGAAAAATAATGTTATTTCTGACATGACAAGTTGACAACAAATAATTTAATTTTTGAGTTGACTGAAAATAAATGTGTCAAACATGACAGCATTGTCATGTTTCATGACAGCATTGTCATTTTGTATGACAATTCTTAAAATAGTTTTTGTTATTTGTAATTAAATTTGAACATTTTTGACACAATAAATGTGTCAAACAAGACACTCTTTGAGCAAGTTTGACATTTTATGGCATTTACAGAATTTTGAAATTACTCAGAAATAGGTTCGTTCTTCAAAATGACTTTTTATGTGTCAAATGATGAAAAATAATGTTATTTTTGACATGACAAACTGTCAAAAGATAATGTTATTTTTGACATGACAAACTGTCAAAAGATAATGTTATTTCTGACATGACAAGCTGGCAACAAATAATACTATTTTGGCATGATGATAATAAATGTGTCAAACAAGACAATGTCTATGACAATTCTTAAACTAGTTTTTGTTATTTGTAATTAAAATTGAACATTTTTGACACAATAAATGTGTCAAACAAGGCACTCTTTGAGCAACTTTGACATTTTATGGCATTTACAGAATTTTGAAAATACTCGGAAATTTGTATTCTTCAAAATGACTTTTTATGTGTCAAGTGATAAAAAGTAATGTTATTTTTGACATGATAAACTGTCAAAAGGTGTTATTTCTGACATGACAAGCTGACAACATATAATTTTATTTTTTGCATGACTGATAATAAATGTGTCAAACATGACAATGACAATTCTTAAACTAGTTTTTGTAATTTGTAATTAAATTTGTACATTTTTGACACAATAAATGTGTCAAACAAGACAATGCTTGAACTAGTTTGATAAATATGTTTTGAATCATTTTATATGTTTATGACTTACAGTCAAATATTGTATGCACGGTATGACTTTTCATTTGTTTCTGACTTCAAAATACATTGTAAACTTCTTATCAAAATTGACATTCTGTGTGTCACATTTGACAATACAGTATAATCTCGATAATCCGACATATATAGGACCAGACAACCGCCGGATTATAAGAAAGAGTGGTGGGAGGGAAGAGCTCGTATTCCTGGACATGTGGTCCGATTAACCAACGGCCGAATTACCGAGATTATACTGTACATGTATTCGTTAACGTTTTAAAAGATTATTTGTTCTTCGGTTTAAGGCCGAGGCCGCACTACGGTTTTTTCCCGCGAGCGGTAACCGCTATAACCTCGAAACCGCACCAGAAGCACACAGTACGCTATGGGAAAAATCAGTAGCTGGAAAAAAACTGCAAGTGAGGCTGCTTGTATTAGCTTACTTGAGTCACAAAATCACGCGATTAAAAACCGCGGCGGTTTAGCTGTAGTGCGGCCTAGGCCCTAGAAGAAACTATATATTTGTACATAGTTTTAGACTTGTTAGTATTGGATATATACTGAATTTGTGATATTATTAATTTTCTTGTTCGATATTTTGGGGCTTGCTTTGTGTGTGTTGGATAGAAATAACGAAAAGTTAAAGAAAACAAAAATACGATGAAACTTGATTTAACCAATTTTTCTCCCGAAAATTTTGTTTTGTGATTTCTTTGTGACTATTTAGGGATAACAAATAAAAATATATTCTACAAAAAAAGTCAACTTTAATATTTCCGCTAAAAAAAGTCCTTGCAAATAATATATAGATCGAAACACAGTTAGTAAATACTATATAAACTGTTTATTACATAATACCAATACATACAATCATTATTTTTTATTACTCATGCATTAAAAGTTCTATCTTGGCGCACGTTTTTTAGTGCGAGAAATGCCACTTTTGGTTGTATTACCACATAATATAATAAACTTGGGTAATATTATAACATAACTTGGGTAACGCACGCAAATATTCAATAGCGCTAAGAATAAGTTACATTAAAAAAAAAACAAATAAATAAATAAAATAAACACAATCAAGACCTCAATATTAAAAAAGTGACGAGAAAGTGACAGAAATTTTGTTTCATTAGAAAATAAAAATTAAAGAAAACGTTTTAAAATGAGTGTAAATTCTATGGTGATACTGGAAACTGAGGAAGTTCTTATGACGAATCCACACCCCTGGAGACAATTGGAAAAGCACATTCTTCATTTTTGATTGTATTTTCTTTGGATGGCCCCTGGATCCCAAACTTGTAAGATACATCCCCTCGCATGAGTAATAAAAAATATTATTTGCAACACGGGCGGCATTCTCTATTGTCCTCTCGAACGAATGTGCGCACTCAGTTCGTACGTGCGACCAATTTCGCTCACGTGTCCAATTGTCAACCTACCGCCATGGTTGCAAAATATACTATTTTATTACTCATGCGTTAAAAGTGCTATCTTGGCGCACGTTTTTTAGTGCGACAAATGCCATTATTTGTTATATTACCACATAACTTGGGTAACGCACGAAAATATTCAATATCGCTAGGTTACATTAAAAAAAAAACAATTAAATAAATAAAATGAACACAATCAAGACCTCGATATTAAAAAAGTGACAGAAATTTTGTTTCATTACAAAATACAAATCAAAGAAAACGTTTTAAAATGAGTGTAAATTCTAAGTGATACCAGAGACTGATGAGAGTTCTTATGACGAATCCACACCACCGGAGACAATTGAAAAAGCAAATTCTTCATTTTTGATTCTATTTTTATTGGATGGCTCCTGGATCCCAAAGTTGTAAGATACATACCCTTGCATGAGTAATAAAAAATATTATTTGCAGCACGGGCGGCATTGTCAATTGCCCTCTCAAGCGAATGTCAATTGCCGTCTCGAGCTCACTTCGTTCGTGCGTCCAATTTCACTCTCGTGTCCAATTGACAACTTACCGCCCTATTTGCAAAATATACTATTAGTACGTTTAACTTTCTCTTGAATCATTCAATGGAATGCCATTCGAAGTGCCCTACAATCTACCATCTAATTTTAAACGTGTCCATCACATCGTGTGATTTTGAGCATTCAGCAGTTTCCTCAAATTGTTCTCCGTTGTTTTCATACTCGGATCAATCTGTAACGCCTTCTTGTACATTTCCCTCGCCCTCTCAATTTTACCCCATCTATGATACAAAACACCTAGAAACATACACTCATATTAATAACAATCACAGTAACAAATTAATATGACAGTCACAAAATAATATGACAGTCACAAAATAATATGACAGTCACAAAATAATATGACAGTGATAAAATAATATGACACTGACAAAATAATATGACAGTGACATATTGGTATGACAGTGACGTATTACTATGACAGTGATATTGATATGAGAGTGACATTAATTTAAGAATGACATATAAGTAGGACAGTAACATATTGGTATGACAGAGACTTATTACTATGACAGTGATATTGATATGGCAGTGACATTAATTTAAGAATGACATATAAGTAGGACAGAGACTTATTACTATGACAGTGATATTGATATGACAGTGACATTAATTTAAGAATGACATATAGGTAGGACAGTGACATATTGGTATGAAGCGACTTCTTAGTATCTCAGTGACATTGATATGATAGTGACATATTTGGTAGGACAGTGACATATTTAGTAGGACAGTGACATACTGGGTAGGACAGTGACATATTGGTATGACAGCGACTTATTACTATGACAGTGATATTGATATGACAGTGACATTAATTTAAGAATGACATATAAGTAGGACAGTGACATATTGGTATGACAGCGACTTATTACTATGACAGTGATATTGATATGACAGTGACATTAATTTAAGAATGACATATAAGTAGGACAGTGACATATTGGTATGACAGCGACTTATTACTATGACAGTGATATTGATATGACAGTGACATTAATTTAAGAATGACATAAAAGTAGGACAGTGACATATTGGTATGACAGCAACTTAGTATCTCAGTGACATTGATATGACAGTGATATATTTGGTAGCACAGTGACATATTTAGTAGGACAGTGACATATTTGGTAGGATAGTGACATATTTGTGTGAAAGTGACATATTTGTATGAGGGTGACATATTTATGTGACAGTGACATAAGTGTGACATAATAAATCATCATCAGCCTTTATGTCCCACTGCTGGGCACCGGCCTCTCTGCCACATATCCAACCTGAGCACTAAGATTTGAATATGGGGGACCTACAGTTTAACGTCGAATCCGAACGACAATTTTCCAGAGAAGGTGTTAGGCAGTTGAGACCCCACGGTTGCCTAAGCCGGATTGGGGGAATTGAGTGTGATGGGTTGCAGCCATTAGTTTTTAATCTTTGCTGCTTTGGTTCTGTGGGGATTTGAACCCCAGCTGTCTGATTCAAAGGCCAAGTGCTTAGCTATCTGAGCCACCACTCACCAATACATCACCACGCCACCGCCACATAATAAATATTTGGTATTAATTGCATGATAAAAATATTTCTAATTCACCTAAATTGCTGTAATAGAGGGCGTTGTAGGGGTTGAAGTTGAGGGCCTCGAGGAAATGCTTCTCGGCCTTCTCGAACTCCTGCAGTTTGCCGAGGGTGTTGGCGATGCTGAAGTGGAGCGCCGGCGATTTGGGATTGTGCATCAGTCCGATCCGGCCCAGCTGCAGGACATCCTCGAACCGGTTCAGGCTGTCCAGCAGCACCAACGAGTTGCTCCAGGCGGCCGTGTGCGTCGGCCGATAGTGCACGGACATCTCCCACGCCTTCAGCGCTTCCTCGTTCCTCCTCAAATCCAAATACTATAAAATTTGTAAAAGCAATTACATTTCGTTGTCATTGTGACAAATCCATTTTGACAATTCTTACCAAATTGCCTAAATTGTAGTAACAATCGGGATACTTGGGCCTGAAGGAGATAGCCTTGAGATAGCAATTTTCCGCCTCTTTTGACTGGTTCAAGTTTGTCAAAACAATGCCTAGATTCATCCAAGCTGCCGCAAAATTAGGCCTAAAAAACGAGAATGTCATTTTTGTCATTTACCTTTTAAACCATCACAGTATAAATCTGCCTAAAAAATAGTGGCGCCACCCACTTTAAAAAGTGTAAGGGCCCCCTATAATCTCTACACCCGAAAGGGTACACAAAAGATGGGAAAAGATATAAAAGGATTATATAAATATAATGATCATTTTTACCTGACTTTAACCGCTTTTCTGAGTAAAACCTCGGCCTGTTTAAACTTCTTATCCTCTCTGAGCAGATTGGCCAAGTTGTTCAGAGCCTGTTCGTAGTCGGCGTACAGGGCGATAGCCTTATTGTACTCCTTAACCGCCAGCTCTTTGTCGTGTTTGTCAGCTGCGACTTTGGCAACGTTGTAATGGACTTTCGCGTTTAACGGACAAACAGCCAACGCGGAGTTGAACAGTTTCTCCTCGGTCAGCCATTCGGCGTTTCTGTGGACCGTTCGAAACGCAAATACCAAACAGAGGAGATAAAACAGAAAATTAAACGTCTAAAAGAAATCACAAAAGTTAATGTAATAAAACTGTCAAATTTGATTTATTTGACAATAATTACTTTTTGGTCTTTTTGAGCGATTTTTTTGAGTCCAAGGACGACTAGGAGGCAAAACCCTGCGCTGGGGATTAGCAAAGTCCTTTCAGCTATGACAAATCCCACTTTTATGAAGAGATTTGAGGCGGGGATGAAGGGCAGGATCGTTAATGCCATGCCCAAAATAGTCGGAGCACTAAAAACCATTAAATAAAAAGTTTATCATCTATCAATATTTGATACAATATTTAGTACTAGTTGGTCAATATTTCAAAACCGTCTGTGACACTATTCTGTCAAAATTTGACACTCCTGTTAATATGACACCATTCTGTCAATGTTTCAGATATTATTGTCAATATTTGACACTGTTTACCTGAGTTTGTTTGTGATGTAATTCTTGAGGGAAATGCAGACGGCGGTGGTGGCGAGGAGCCAGAAAACGACCACAAATACTATCCTAATATCACAGGACTCCTCGATCAACGGAATGCACCCCATCGACCAGTCGAAACACAACCATTCTGGCCACAACAGCAAAACCACGTTCAATAAATAAATATAATTGTAAGTAAAAACCTACAAACAAAAATTGACTAATAATTGTCATTGTTAAATTACTTGTAAGTTTGACAGATTGTCATTGTTATATTTCTTGTCAGTTTGACAGATTGTCTTTGTTACATTACTTGTCAGTTTGGCAGTTTCTGATTGTTCCATTACTTGTCAGTTTGACAAATAGACTTTTTAAGGTTATTTCACATGCACGTCCGCCTTGTTTATAAGGCGGAAATATGAAAGTTTCGGGCACATTTTGTTATTTTCACTGGTTATACGTCAAAAAAGTGCCCGAAACATGAAGAAAATTGACGCATGCGCATAAAAATTCTATCATCTAACTCTTATTCATCTAACTATGAAAATGTCTATTGTCATTGTTACATGACTTGTCAGTTTGACAGATTGTCATTGTTACATTACTTGTCAGTTTGACAGATTGTCATTGTTACATTACTTGTTAGTTTGACAGATTGTCATTGTTATATTACTTGTCAGTTTGACAGACTGTCTTGTTACATTACTTGTTAGTTTGTCAGATTGTCATTGTTACATTACTTCTCAGTTTGACAAATAGACCTTTTGACGGTTATTTCGCATGCACGTCCGCCTTGTTTAAAAGTTGGGAATATAAAAGTTTCAGGCACATTTTGTTATTTTCAATGGTTATACGTAAAAAAAGTGCCCGAAAAGAGAAAATTGACGCATGCGCATAAAAATCTAACTCCTATTCATCTAACTATGAAAATATCTATTGTCATTGTTACATTACTTGCACTTTGACAGATTGTCATTGTTAAATTACTTGTCAGTTTGACAGATTGTCATAGTTACATTACTTGTCAGTTTGACAGGGTGTCATTGTGATTTCCAAAATTTCCACTTAGTGACATTAACTTAATTTTGACAATCTTTTTTTTACCTTGGAGAATAAATTGTTGGAGTAGGCAGCGGGATTGTCGATTTTGGTGAAGATGGGTCCTTGAAAGTTCATGATTTTCAGGCGGAAATACATGATGACTAGTCCAGCAAGGGTCAAGGCTATCGACCGCAGGAGGAACGGGGCGAACCTGGCGTCTTTCGCTTTAAACAGGTCCGAGCACAGAAAGTCGTACACCATACAAAATGCCTGAAAACAAAAAGCATTTTGAATATCAAGTATGCCAGTCTATATTTGTCAGTGTTGTCTCAAACATTTACAGTTTAGTCTCAAATATTAACAGTTTAGTTTCAAATATTGACAGTTTAGTCTCAAGTATTGACAGTTTAGTCTCAAATACTGACAGATTAGGCTCAAATATTGACAGTTTAGTCTCAACTACCAATAGATTAGTCTTAAGTATTAAAAGTTTAGTTTTAAATATCCACAATTTAGTCTCAAATATTATGTTTAGTCTGAAACATTGGCAGTTTAGTCTCAAAATATTTTGAATTTTCGTAGTACATTAAATCTTAAACATACGTTATAAATATTGACAGGTTGGCCGCAAATATTGACAGTCTAGTCTCAATAATTGACAGTCTAGTCTCATATATTGAGAGTTTTATCCCAAACATTGACAGTCTAGTAGCAATTATTAACAATTTAGTCTGAAATATTGACAGTTTAGTCTCAAATATTGTTAGTTTAGTCTGAAACTTTAGCAGTTTAGTCTCTTTTATTGACAGTTTAATCTGAAATATTGACAGTTTAGTCTGAAATATTGACAGTTTAGTCTCAAATATTGACAGATTAGACTCAAATATTGACAGTATAGCTTCAAAAACTGACAGTTTAGACTCAAATATTGACAGTTTTAAATATCCACAATTTAGTCTCAAATATTATATTTAGTCCGAAATTTTGTCAGTTTTTGTCTCTATTATTAACAATTTAGTCTCAAATATTGACAGTTTCGTCTCAAATATTGACAGTTGAGTCTCAAATATTTACAGTTTAGTCTCAAATATTGACAGTTTAGTTTCAAATATTGACAGTTTGGAATCAAATATTGACAGATTAGACTCAAATATTGACAGTTCAGCTTCAAATACTGACAGTTTAGACTCAAATATTGACAGTTTAGTTTTAAATATCCACAATTTAGTCGCAAATATTAGGTTTAGTCTGAAACTTTGGCAGTTTAGTCTCTATTATTAACAATTTAGTTTCAAATAAACAGTTTAGTCTCAAATATTGACAGTTTAGTCTCAAATATTGATAGTTTAGTCTCAAATATTGACAGTTTAGTCTGAAATATTGGCAGTTTAGTCTCAAATATTGACAGTTTAGAATCAAATATTGACAGATTAGACTCAAATATTGACAGTTCAGCTTCAAATACTGACAGTTTAGACTTAAATATTGACAGTTTAGTTTTAAATATCCACAATTTAGTCTCAAATAGTATGTTTAGTCTGAAACTTTGGCAGTTTAGTCTCTATTATTAACAATTTAGTCTCAAATATTGACAGTTTAGTCTCAAATATTGACAGTTTAGTCTCAAATATTAACAGATTAGTCTCAAATATTGACAGTTTAGTCTCAAATATTGACAGTTTAGTCTCAAATATTGACAGTTTAGTCTAAAATATTGACAGTTTAAACTTTGGCAGTTTTGTCTCTATTATTAACAATTTAGTCTCAAATATTGACAGTTTAGTCTCAAATATTGACAGTTTGGTCTCAAATATTGACAGTTTAGTCTCACATATTGACAGTTTAGTCTCAAATATTGACATTTTAGTCTTAAATATTGACAGTTTAGCTTCAAATATTGACAGATTAGACTCAAATATTGACAGTTTAGTTTTAAATATGCACAATTTAGTCTAAAATATTACGTTTAGTCTGAAACTTCAGCAGTTTAGTCTCAAATATTTTGAATTTTCATAGTTTGGTTACATTAAACCTAAAATATAAGTTATAAATATTGACAGGTTAGCCTCAAATATTGACAGTCTAGTCTTAAATATTGTCAGTTTAGTCTCAAATACTGACATATTACTATCAAATATTGAGTTTAGTCTCAAATACTAATAGTCTCAAATATTAACAGTTTAGTTCCAAATATTCAGTCTAGTCTCAAATATTGAGTTTAGTCTCAAACATTGACAGTTTAGTCTCAAATATTTGAAATTTGCTGTAGTTATAAACGATTTTAAACCATTTACCAAAACTGTGATAGCCGTTTCTTTACACAAGACAGCAGCGGCAACAAATCCAACAGAAACCCCAAACAAAACCACTGAATTCCTCTTGATAGTCTGCTTATAGACCAAAATCGTCACGAGAAATAAAATTCCACTTAGGATGTCAGCTCGTCCTACTAGCCCAGCCACGACTTCTGTGTGAATTGGATGGACGGTGAAGAGAAATGTGGCTAGAAATGGAACATTCTTAATTTCCTTTTTGTGCAGCTTCCCCACAAGCAGTTTGTAAATGGGGAGTAAAGTCAAACAGAGGATCATGTAGAAGATTACGTTGGCTAGATGGAAATGTAAAGCATTGAGCCGGTTATCTGACAGTAAAACATTCAATCTAAAAAAAGAAATTTAGAGTTACAAAACCTTTTCATTTATTGTTACCTGTAGGTGAGTATTGTGAGAGGTCGGTACGACTTGTGGCTTAGATTGAGGGAGATGTTGGTGCCCCAGAAGTCGTTCTGGAAAACTTCGGAGATTGGGGAGGTGGGCATGACATCTTTGTTTTTGACGATTGCTTCGGAGTCATCAAACACGAAGCCCCCGAAGAGGGTGTTGAAGTAACAGATGAAGGCCACGGAGGAGATTATTAAATATTGATGCTTCTCCTCCTAGTTATAAGAAAATGTTTAAATAATTTTTGGGGTAAAATTTGGGTTATTTTACCATTTTTTCTTTGGGGTGTTGGTGTCAATTCTTGGTTGTGTTCTTCATTTTTCTTTAATCCTTTAATTTTCTTTAAAGGTTTGTGTATATTTTGAGCAAATTGTTTGCATATTTTAGCTTAACCTAAGCATCCTGACAGACGTCAAAATTGTTTCAAACAAAAACAATTTCGCCAACATTAAAAATAATTCCTAAATTCAATTTTCCTCGCATTAAAACAACTCTAATTCAGACGGAAAAACTTAAATTCGGATTTAAAACACAAATCTAGACTTTATACACTAAGAATTAATACTTTAGCGTGTTGTTAAATTAATTTAAATGTATTGATTATCTATACAGTTCTACCAACTGTCTCAGCAAATATATTCAACATTCTATATACTCTATCTTATCTACGTAGATAATCAAACAGATCTAATCCAATAATTAATACGCCGCACAAGGCGGGGTTTATCTAGTTTAATAAACTCTAGTCTAGTAAAGGTCTAGTCTGGTTTAACTAGTTCAATAAACTTAAATTCAGACAATATTATTGAACAAAAGGTTCTAAATCCAAAGATTAAAGTTTCAGGTCGTTTAATATAGTCGTTGTTCTCTATATATTTCTATATAGAACATTTTGGTTTCCAGAATTATCTAGATAATTTAATTTTGAGTAAATCTACTAAAATTTGTATATGTATAATAGTATAGTAACGATATTATATTAGTAATTGATATTAGCACTTGAAAATGACCGTCAAACGTCGAAACTCGAGTCGTGATATGTGTAGAAATTTATATAACTGTGAATAATAAGTTATATAATATTTTTACATAATATAAGTGTGGTAAAAAACAAAGTGAATTTTTCAATTCAATGTAAGTATGGATTACCACGTAGTAACTGTCGCAACCATCCTATTCATAGTAATTGATATAATTAGATAGATTAATTTGTTAGTTATGTCTACAAGAGATATGAAACAAATTTTAAATTCCTGTTTTGATTAAAATTGGCAAATTGGCGAATTTATTAAAAAAAGTTTAATAAAAATTTCGAAACATTGATAATTCTATGTAAAAGTGCGAGTGCGCGAATGAAGAACTTTAAAAAAATATGCGTAACTTACAAAAATAAACACAGAAACAGCGATAGTAAGCTAAATTTAAATATCTGTTTTGCTTAAAATTCGTCAAATCGGCGAATTTATTACAAAAATAAATAATATTTCAATAAAAATTTCGAAACATTGATAATTCTATGCAAAAGTGGGAGTAGTGGGATGAATGAAATACGCCTGCGTGGAAATAGGAGTACGAATGAAGTTCGGCGGGATGTTAAGGGCAGTTTGCGGGTGTTAGAAGGAGATAGGCGGTCGGGACGTGTGCGTTTTCTCAGTTGTTGCGTATGTCGTTTCAATAAAGGTTTGCGGTGAAACGTGAGACGGACAACAACTGAAACAACAGGACGTAAGTTAACATCTCGGAGGTAGCGGAGTGACAACATCTTCCCACCGGCCCTTAACACCATGGCTGAACCGGAACAGGCGCCAATTGAACAACCAAAGGCGACCATGCAAAAGCAAATAATCGGTAAGTGCCCCATGAGAAAATCGCTCCGATTTGGAGTCGGCCGTCATTTTGAGATGCATCACCCCGGCGTCCATGTTCTCCCCGGCAGCCACATGGCGCCTCAAATACCAACAAACCTAATTAAACCCTTTTATATAAGCAATTATACACGAAATCATCTCTTTAGAAACCGTTGAAATACATTAAAACCTAATTTTCTGCACGGAATTTAGATTTTTTTTGTCACGCTTGGCGTGCTTTCTGGCGGCCATTCCGGTTTTTTTTTACATTTTCCCCCATTTGTTATCCTAAGCAACGTAATTTGTTTCCTGAAATCTCGGCTGTGATTGGGCAAAAACCCCGTCTCGTTTTGGGCCCCCGAAATTCTTCCGCGTTCGACAGCCAAATTTCCGCGATTTGTTACAAATTTTCTATTTATAATTCGATTTCGAGACACAACCGCGTGTGTAATCATCTCGTTATTTCTAATCGTTTTCCTGTTTTAAATGCCAAATTATATTTTTTTAAATGCCAGAATTTTTCTTCCTTAAATCATGTTTTTTTTTCTTTTGAGAGTTGGTATCACATTTTGCCTTTTATCACTTACTCTTATCATTTTTTTTTCTTCTTTTATTGATTTTTTGTTCATTTTAAGTTTTTTTTTCCTGATGATTATTTTTAAACCAAGCACATTTTATTGATAATTAAAATCTTGTTGCTATTATATATTCTGTTTTTAATTCATGAATTGCTGATAAATTGAACTTTGTTGAACATTATTGGATAAAGTGCGCAGTAGTTTGCACCCTTAAGACCGATTCTTGCATTCAACATGTCTCATGGTATAAAAAATTACCGCATTTCAACATAATGGTAAACAGTACAGTGATAGGACCTTTTAGAAATTGATCAACAAAAAATAATAAATTACATGCTTGTACAAAATGAATTTAGGAATTGTAAGATTGCTAGTAATTGTAAAAACGATACTTTTCTATATAAATAATAATTCGAATCAGAAAAGAAAAATTTTATAGAAAATAAGAAGATAAATATTTGTTTCATTCAAAAACATAGTTACAGGCCACATAAATATAGTGATTGTCAAGTGGATTTACAGTAATTGGCCAATGCTTTATAATAAATAAAAATAATTAAATAAAATATTTAGAATAGTCTTTTATAAAGTCCTACGATTTGTTTGTCTAGTTTTGTTTGTCTAGTATTGCTTGTCTAGTCATGTTTGTCTAGTATTGTCTGTATAGTCTCCTCTGTCTAGTCTTCTGTGTCCAATCTTGTCCGTCTAGTCTTGTTTCTTCTTCTTCTTTACGTGCCATCTCCTCCGAGGACGTCGACGATCATCATAAACCATGGACCTCTTCTACCTTGGATTTTGCCTTGATATTCTGATACGGTAATTTTCCCCTCTCAAAACGTCCAAAGTTTAGTCTTGTTTGTCTAGTCTTAACTGTCTAGTCTTGCCTGTCTAGTCTTCGCTGTCTAGTCATATCTGTCTAGTCTAGTCTGTCTAGTCTTGTCTGTCTAGTCTTGTCTGTCTAGTCTTGTCTGTCTAGTCTTGTCTGTCTAGTCTTGTCTGTCTAGTCTTGTCTGTCTAGTCTTGTCTGTCTAGTCTTGTCTGTCTAGTCTTGTCTGTCTAGTCTTGTCTGTCTAGTCTTGTCTGTCTAGTCTTGTCTGTCTAGTCTTGTCTGTCTAGTCTTGTCTGTCTAGTCTTGTCTGTCTAGTCTTGTCTGTCTAGTCTTGTCTGTCTAGTCTTGTCTGTCTAGTCTTGTCTGTCTAGTCTTGTCTGTCTAGTCTTGTCTGTCTAGTCTTGTCTGTCTAGTCTTGTCTGTCTAGTCTTGTCTGTCTAGTCTTGTCTGTCTAGTCTTGTCTGTCTAGTCTTGTCTGTCTAGTCTTGTCTGTCTAGTCTTGTCTGTCTAGTCTTGTCTGTCTAGTCTTGTCTGTCTAGTCTTGTCTGTCTAGTCTTGTCTGTCTAGTCTTGTCTGTCTAGTCTTGTCTGTCTAGTCTTGTCTGTCTAGTCTTGTCTGTCTAGTCTTGTCTGTCTAGTCTTGTCTGTCTAGTCTTGTCTGTCTAGTCTTGTCTGTCTAGTCTTGTCTGTCTAGTCTTGTCTGTCTAGTCTTGTCTGTCTAGTCTTGTCTGTCTAGTCTTGTCTGTCTAGTCTTGTCTGTCTAGTCTTGTCTGTCTAGTCTTGTCTGTCTAGTCTTGTCTGTCTAGTCTTGTCTGTCTAGTCTTGTCTGTCTAGTCTTGTCTGTCTAGTCTTGTCTGTCTAGTCTTGTCTGTCTAGTCTTGTCTGTCTAGTCTTGTCTGTCTAGTCTTGTCTGTCTAGTCTTGTCTGTCTAGTCTTGTCTGTCTAGTCTTGTCTGTCTAGTCTTGTCTGTCTTTTTTTTTTTTTTTTTTTTTATATGGGGGACGTAGCAAGCACATTCAGTTGACTTGACAAGTGGCCCCCCTGGAAACTCACGGGCATCTTGGAACCGCTTTTCGCATATCTTCAAGATGGCGTTGGCTTCGATCTTACTTGATGTCCTTACATCCCCCATCCACGGAAGGTGATTAGGGGTTCAGGTTGTTTTCAGCTTTTGTTGTCTATGTTGTTTTGTCCGTTCATCCTGTTCTTTCATGCTTAGTATGTCCCTTATCATCATTTCTGTTGCAGACCAGTCTTCTTCACTCCTAAGCATTGTTTCCGTGAGTGTGCTAGTTTCTAAAATTCTTTTTGTTTTTGAAGTGTATATGTCCCTCTCTAAAGACCACCTAGGGCATTCGAAGATTGTGTGATACACGCTATCTGTCTTATCACAATAAACGCACTGGTTGTCTGCTTCGCGCCCAATACTGTGCAGGTAGTCTTTGAAGCACCCGTGGCCACTAAGTGCCTGCGTCAGGTAGTAGGTAACTTGTCCGTGCCTTCTCGTGACCCATGGATCCAATTTTGGAATCAGGAGTCTCGTCCACTCACCCCTCTCTGAGGCTTCCCAGTACTCTTGCCAACTTTCGAGCATTTGGATCCTTGCCTTTTTTCGCAGTTCATTTTTGTTTTCACAGCTCCTTTCTTTATAAAGCGTGTCTCTCTCTTCAACAAGAAGTTTTATAGGAGCTATTCCCGCAATAACAAGAATGGCGTCACCTGAGACGGTCCTATATGCGCTGGACACGCGTAGCGCCATTTTTCTTTGAATGGATTGCAGTTTTTGCCTTAGCTTTACTCTCTCCATGGCTCGCTTCCAGATTGGTGCTGCGTAGAGCATGGCAGATTCGACAACTGAACACAAGATCCTTCGTTTGGAGCTCTTAGGACCACCCACAGTTGGCATAAGTTTTCCAAGTGCCGCTGAGGTTTTTAATGCCTTCCCAGCTGCAAGAACAATGTGCTGCCGAAAGGAAAGATTTTTATCTATAGTTACGCCTAAGTATTTAATGGCCTCCTTTGGTACTATTGTTTCGCTTTTTATTTTAAATGTGACTGGTCCTACTTTCATTCTTCCTGTCAATAAAACCGCTTCTGTCTTTTCTGGAGCGAGTTTTAGCTGTTTTTTCTCCAACCAGTTGTCTATTAGTGCAATGGCTTTGTTCGCCATATTTATAACACAGTTTTCTGTTAATCCAGTGACAATGAGGGCCAAGTCGTCGGCGAAACCGACAACTTCCACTCCCTCTGGCAACTTCAGTCTAAGGACTCCATCATACAGGATATTCCACAAAGTTGGTCCCATTACTGAGCCTTGTGGAACACCACTGTAGATTTGTCTTTCTACGCTTTCACCCTCTGCCTCTATAATAATTTTTCGGTTGCAGAGGTAGCTGCTTACGAGTTTCAGGAGATACGGAGGGAAGTCTCTTGATATTAATTCTTCAACAATATTTTTCCAAGCAACGGAGTTGAAGGCGTTCTTAACGTCTAGCGTTATGAGTGCGCAAATTCTTCTTTTCCCTCGCAATCCTTCTGCAGCCACTTCTGCCAGCTTTAGTACTCTCATTATTGCGTCTATAGTTGAGAGTCCCTCCCTGAAGCCGAATTGCTTTCTGGATAGATCTTTACTGTTCCTAAGTTGCTGTTTTATTCTCCCTACTACCATTTGTTCTAGCAATTTCCCTGTTACATCTAGCAGGCAAATTGGCCTGTACGATGATGGATCCTGTAAAGGTTTGTCTCCTTTTCTTAACAGGACCAGTCTTGATTTTTTCCATATTTCAGGGAAGTTACCGTTTTTTAATATATTGTTGAAGATGTCTAACAAGAAGTCTGGGCAACTGTTTGCGGCAATCTTTATTGCTTCAGCTGGTATCCCGTCGGGTCCTGGAGCTTTATTGTTTCGAAGGCGCATACTTGCTCTTCTTAGTTCTTCTAAGGAAAAGTTTTCGTTTGCCAGTTCTTCGGGCAAATCCCACATTGGGGCCTCGTGAATTGGGAATAGGGCATCAACGGCTTCTTGCACTCTTTTCATAGGTAGGTTGGCATTTGTGTGCCTTACCTTGAGTTCCCGTGTAGCGATTTCGTATGCGTTTCCCCAGACGTTTTGATCTAGCTTGTGGCAGAGTTCAAGCCAGTGGTGTCTTTTGGACCTATTTATTTCAATCTTTAGAGACCGTTTTATATCCTTATACAGGTTTCTACAGTGTTGTGTGCTCTGCGCGTTTTTGTCTCGTTTGACTTTTCGTTGATAGCATCTTCTTGCTGCAATGCACTGTGCTCTTAATTTGGAAATCTCATCGCTCCACCAGTATACTAGCTTCCTCCGTGTTTGTTTTTTGTTTCTGTTTAGTGTGGAATCACAGGTTCGTATTAGAACTTTTATTAGCATCTCTGGAGTGCGCTCAGTCGTCTGGCTAATTTCTTTTCGCAGTTTTTCTGCGAACTTTGTTTCATCCAGATGTTTGGTTCCCCATCTTTTATACTTTATCTCTTGAATAGGAAAGTCTATCGCGTTTCCTTCTATCCGGTGGCAGAGGTAGTTGTGATCGCTTAGTGTCTCCCTGTTTAGCACCTTCCAATTTTTTATTTTGTTTGCCAGGCCAGATGTAGTTATTGTGAGGTCTATTATGGATGTTGATTCCCTTCTTTCAAACGTCGGGGTGTTCCCTTCATTTATTATGACTAGATCCAGTTCGGATAGCCAATCCATGATTATATCTCCCCTTACATCCATTACTCGGCTTCCCCAGTAGGGAGATTTGGCATTAAAATCACCCGCTATCAGTTTTTGCTTATTTGAGACTCTTAAATGTTGTTTTAAGTTTTCCAGTGACGCTTCCAACTGTTCGAGGGTATCATTTGGTGAGAAGTAGCAACTGTAAATGAATGCTTCCTTCAACTCAACCCACACAAAACCTATCCCACTTCCATGATTAAGCACAATTATTTCCTTATTGACAACTCTGATTGCAGCGTCAAGTTTTATTTCTTTAAACCAGTCTCCCGTGTTAATTATCTTTTTGTTAGGCTCACTGATGATAATTATGTCGCTGTTGAGATCTGCTACTGTGGCGTTGAGTAGGTCATGTGCAGCCCGGCACCGCATGCTATTTATTTGGATTATACTGGGCATTGCGATGTTTGATAATTTCGCCTTGCCTCTGATAAAGCTTTCCGGAAGATAGGGCACATTCCCGAGTCGGCTCTGTGTCCCTTAGCCTTGCAGATTGGACAATATTCTTCCTTCTTGCAATCCTGTGCCTTATGACCCTCTTCTCCGCATCTAAGGCATAGCTTTCGCCTGTCTGGTCCTCTACAATCTTTTTCAAGGTGGCCTGTTTCCCAACATTTATAGCATTTTACTATATTTATTCTTTCGTGGATCCTGCATTCTACCATCCCTATCTTTATTCTCCCGCTGTTGACTACTTTAGCTGCTATTTCCTGGGGGACGGAGAGAGTTGCAGCTTGGCTCTCTCCATAGGCCGGTCTAAGATTTAAGACCCTGATGTCATCATTTTCTACTCCAGTGTTTTTTTTAATGGCCTCGATAATTTCCAACTCAGTTGTGACCGCATCCAGATCTTTGATATGTATAATTTTTTCCTCCGTCTTGAGTCGAACCTCGGCGGATGGACATTTTTTCCTAATCTCTTCCCCTAGTCCCCGGGCCTTGCCACCTATGACTTCGAGAAGGAGTTCGCCAGTCTTAGCCTTCCTGGCTCCCGTGATAGTGGCGCCGATTATCTTCGCATCTACATTTGCTCTGACCATTTTTAGCAGGTCAGGGAAAGAGTTTCCCTCTGATTTGATTATTACGGCTTCTGTTCGTTTGTGTTTTTCTTTTCCTTGGCTTCCTTGGTTCGATTCTCTTCGTCCTGTGGATGGTTTTGCCTTTTTAATGATTTCCGTCCATTTGTAGTCTGATCCTGGTTTCTTCCCTGTCTCTGCAGATGGTTCGTATGGGCAATAGACTCTGATTGCTATGTCGGTTTTTGCAAACACAAACTCGACTAGTTTTTTTGTCATAGGCCAATCGGTTTTTCTGGGTCTAAGGATAGCCAGATTTTTTCTGCAATTTTTTTCAGAATTGTGTTTTAGTTTCTCTAGGCAAGCATAGAGGTCCTTGAAATCAACATCATCGGTCGTCGATTTTCTGTTCACCATTTGATGGACATATCTGTCCGTTACTGTAATATCCCCGTTTTCATCTGGGGTACCGATTGTATGCTTTAGGTAGACAATTTTTCCCACCTTTGGGACTTGCTTCAGCATCTCCTCAGGTCTTGCATAAGCCTCTGTCAATGCCCTTGGTACTCCTTGCTCAGGCTGTAGGAGTTCGTCGACGCACCAGGCAATATCCCAGTCTGGGGTTGTGGCTAGTGCGTTTCCCTGGCCAACTTGTACTCTCTTGTAGGCATCCCTCGGCCAATCCTTTGCAGATATTTTCTCGAAATCTTCGAAGGTTTTGCCATCTTCTATCTCGGAGCATAGTTCTGCTAGCTCTTTTTCCTCATCACTGGTGGTAGTTTGTGTAGTTATGCTGCATGTTTTAACGCAACGTTTACTCTCTTCTATATTTGTGTTATGGGTCAATTGGCCGCTGATCCATATCCTCTCAAGAGACCCTGTTAATGCCCAAATCTCTTCTGTCACCTTTTTAATTTCCTTTTTAGTGCTGGGAGTTGCCTTAACTAACGTCCTGAGATCAAGAGATCTCGCAATCAGTTTTCTGGTAATTTCCTCTAGGTCATTTCCTGTTTCAAACGGAGGATTTGCGATGTCTTGGCGTTTGCGTTTGGCCTGCTGTTCCTCCGTATGGGAGGTGTTGGGATTTCCAGTGAGTGAGATTGACCTCTCCCTATGTGCCAGTTTGGAAGGAGGTGTCCTTTGAACCCCGTCCCCCCTCGCAAAAGGATTTTTTCCCCAGGCTTCTTCGCTCCCTTCTGCCATTTCTGGGTTTGCCAGAAAGAGAGAAAGAGTAAAATCAACCAAAAAGAGGGTTTATTTGTTTATTTTTCCTTCAGTATGTGTGTTTATTGGGGAGGAATATATTCATGGTAATATTTATAGTAATATTCAAAGTAAACTTTAATACAAAATTTCGATATTAGATTTTAACACTGAATTTTTATGAAAAAGTGTAAATGCACAGCTGGCATCGAACCCAGGCAGGCCGAATCCAGATTCCGGCGCTTTTACCACTTGCGCTACTTAAGACTGAACAACCATGTGAAGTTGACAATTTCACATTTAACTATCTCAGGTTGATCTTTCAACACGTGCTTAGAAAAGAGTTTTTAGATTGAGGTTAGTTTTTAATTAATTAATAACTAAGGTGTATACTTAGCTAAGTTTGCTGTATGCGAGCATATGTCCAGGATATATAGTACAACACAGAAAATATATACAGTTTATGAGGAAATATGTACAAAAGCAAGATATTGAACATAGAACACTATAAATACGGCGAGTTTCTGTCTCCAGATTAATTACACAATATTGAGTCTTCTCTCACACTACAGTTTATTGTTTTTATAAACACTGGCAAATTCTGCACATTATAATAAACAGTGTAGAATATTTTGGTCTATTTCCACTTAGATAATTTCGATTTAACTTCGAGATGTTTGTCACGCACCCAAACACACGTCCGTCTCCGTCAACGTCACAGACAAGACTCAGTCTTGTCTGTCTAGTCTTGTCTGTCTAGTCTTGTCTGTCTAGTCTTGTCTGTCTAGTCTTGTCTGTCTAGTCTTGTCTGTCTAGTCTTGTCTGTCTAGTCTTGTCTGTCTAGTCTTGTCTGTCTAGTCTTGTCTGTCTAGTCTTGTCTGTCTAGTCTTGTCTGTCTAGTCTTGTCTGTCTAGTCTTGTCTGTCTAGTCTTGTCTGTCTAGTCTTGTCTGTCTAGTCTTGTCTGTCTAGTCTTGTCTGTCTAGTCTTGTCTGTCTAGTCTTGTCTGTCTAGTCTTGTCTGTCTAGTCTTGTCTGTCTAGTCTTGTCTGTCTAGTCTTGTCTGTCTAGTCTTGTCTGTCTAGTCTTGTCTGTCTAGTCTTGTCTGTCTAGTCTTGTCTGTCTAGTCTTGTCTGTCTAGTCTTGTCTGTCTAGTCTTGTCTGTCTAGTCTTGTCTGTCTAGTCTTGTCTGTCTAGTCTTGTCTGTCTAGTCTTGTCTGTCTAGTCTTGTCTGTCTAGTCTTGTCTGTCTAGTCTTGTCTGTCTAGTCTTGTCTGTCTAGTCTTGTCTGTCTAGTCTTGTCTGTCTAGTCTTGTCTGTCTAGTCTTGTCTGTCTAGTCTTGTCTGTCTAGTCTAGTCTGTCTAGTCTTGTCTTTCTAGTCTTGTCTGTCTAGTCTTGTCTGTCTAGTCTTGTCTGTCTAGTCTTGTCTGTCTAGTCTTGTCTGTCTAGTCTTGTCTGTCTAGTCTTGTCTGTCTAGTCTTGTCTGTCTAGTCTTGTCTGTCTAGTCTTGTCTGTCCAGTCTTGTCTGTCCAGTCTTGTCTGTCCAGTCTTGTCTGTCCAGTCTTGTCTAGTCTTGTCTGTCTAGTCTTGTCTGTCTAGTCTTGTCTGTCTAGTCTTGTCTGTCTAGTCTTGTCTGTCTAGTCTTGTCTGTCTAGTCTTGTCTGTCTAGTCTTGTCTGTCTAGTCTTGTCTGTCTAGTCTTGTCTGTCTAGTCTTGTCTGTCTAGTCTTGTCTGCCTAGTCTTGTCTGCCTAGTCTTGTCTGCCTAGTCTTGTCTGCCTAGTCTTGTCTGCCTAGTCTTGTCTGCCTAGTCTTGTCTGTCTAGTCTTGTCTGTCTAGTCTTGTCTGTCTAGTCTTGTCTGTCTAGTCTTGTCTGTCTAGTCTTGTCTGTCTAGTCTTGTCTGTCTAGTCTAGTCTTGTCTGTCTAGTCTTGTCTGTCTAGTCTTGTTTGTCTAGTCTTGTCTGTCTAGTCTTGTCTGTCTAGTCTTGTCTTGTCTGTCTAGTCTTGTCTTGTCTGTCTAGTCTTGTCTGTCTTGTCTGTTTAGTCTTGTCTGTCTAGTCTTGTCTGTCTAGTCTTGTCTGTCTAGTCTTGTCTGTCTAGTCTTGTCTGTCTAGTCTTGTCTGTCTAGTCTTGTCTGTCTAGTCTTGTCTGTCTAGTCTTGTCTGTCTAGTCTTGTCTGTCTAGTCTTGTCTGTCTAGTCTTGTCTGTCTAGTCTTGTCTGTCTAGTCTTGTCTGTCTAGTCTTGTCTGTCTAGTCTTGTCTGTCTAGTCTTGTCTGTCTAGTCTTTCCTGTTTGGTCTTGTCTGTCTTGTCTGTCTAGTCTTGTCTGTCTAGTCTTGTCTGTCTAGTCTTGTCTGTCTAGTCTTGTCTGTCTAGTCTTGTCTGTCTAGTCTTGTCTGTCTAGTCTTGTCTGTCTAGTCTTGTCTGTCTAGTCTTGTCTGTCTAGTCTTGTCTGTCTAGTCTTGTCTGTCTAGTCTTGTCTGTCTAGTCTTGTCTGTCTAGTCTTGTCTGTCTAGTCTTGTCTGTCTAGTCTTGTCTGTCTAGTCTTGTCTGTCTAGTCTTTCCTGTTTAGACTTGTCTGTCTACTTTTGTCTGTCTAGTCTTGTTTGTATATTCTTGTATCTCTAGTCTTATCTGTCTAGTCTTGTCTTTTATAAATTCTTAGGATATAAATATAAATCCACATTTGAATCAAAACCATTATGCTTTGCTTCTTATGCTCTAATTAATAAGTTAAAACTTACTGCCAATAACTGTTGGATAGTTACTCTTACCTCAGAATAGTAATTGACCAGATGATGGCCAATCACTATTTTTGCCGTTTATCGTGCGATATTTATTGGCCTGTCAAATTTTTCACAATCGGTACTTTATAAAAATACTTTTTTTCTATAATTTATACCTCAATTGATTTACAAATTTCAAAAATCCGCATTAAAATCATGTTTTAAGCAAGAAAATATCTAGATATAGTTGGGTCACTTTTTGTAGATTCCTAATACGCCGCAGCTAAATAAATTTGGAACAATCTCGGTCTT
The DNA here is from genome assembly GCA_944588485.1 of Phosphuga atrata. NCBI lineage: Eukaryota > Metazoa > Arthropoda > Insecta > Coleoptera > Silphidae > Phosphuga > Phosphuga atrata. Next base: position 12,891,947 of record OX155897.1, read on the forward strand.
GTCATTTTATTAATTAAACACACGAAACTTCAAATTAGATTGCAGATATGGTGGTGACGACTTGTACTGCGACTTTTATAGATCTATTGTACCCCACCCTCCTCCTCCAAGCGTTTGTGTACTTACCCATTTAGAGACTTACCCATTTCAGTCTTGCGCCTCCTGTAATCCTGATTCCTTTAGGAATTTGAATTTCAGGATCTGGGTGGGATTCAAGGGCTGCAGCTCCTCTGTGTTCAAGCAATGAGCCCCGAGGTACATCTGTCTCTTGCGGACTAGTGCTCTGCAGTCTTTGAGCAGGCGTATGGGGGTTTCCTCTGCTGAACCACAGAATCTGCATGTGTCATCTTCCTGTAGGCCTTGGGTCTTGAGATGTTTTCTAAGTCTGCAGTGTCCCGTCAGGATTTCTGTCAGAATTCTAAGCTTGTTCCTGTTTAGTTTCAGGCAAGCTTTTGTTCTTTTCTGGTTAAAGGATCCCAGCATTACTTTGGATTGTCACAACCCTGGAAGTTCTTTCCTTGTTTTCGTCCATTGTTCTCTTATTTCTTCATATAAACTTTTGTGGTTGGTGTTCACACTCATGCCGCAAAAGTGTTTATAAAGAGACTACTGGATCCCTTGTTTGCTAGGTGATCGGCTTCTTCGTTTCCGGTTATACCAGTGTGTCCTGGTACCCAGTATAGCGTTACTTTATTATCTTTGCGAAGCTTGTTTAGCTTCCCCACACAGTCCCATACCAGTTTGGATCTGAAAACTTTAAATTATAAATAAGTTATGGATTGTATCCAGTACAGAAAAGAATATAGAATTTTCTTCCGTTAATAAACAATTATGTCACCAAAAAATTGTCTTATAGCTATATAGTTATCAAAATATAGCCAATCATTCTCGAATGGCCAATAACTGTACTATTTACCCCTAATTTACATTTTTTCTTCTTGTAAATCTATCTATCTATTCAGAAAAAAGTTGAAGAAGTGAACGCCGATCTTCGGCTATGTGTGGTACGCGTACTTGTACCCCAAGGGGTTTGAAAGGGGTACGAGAAAAAAATTTTCTTCTTTTTTCTTCTTTTGTGTGACTTTTGTGACACTGTGTGTTACAAAGCGAAAATAAAAAGACAAATAGCAATTTGTAAATTACATAAAAAATAATGTTTCAAATATTACTTTTTATATAATGTTTGAATCCTGTGAATTAGATGTTAATTTGCAATAGTTCAATCATCTTTGACAGATAATTAATACAATACAAATCAAAACTAACTTCAGTTTCTCCAGTTTTTAAATGACTGTTTTTCTTTTATATTTTTTATATAACCAAGAGTTTATTTTACCAACTGCTCACGATACAATTTGAAGATTGTTTTTTCGTAAAAGGCAAGTAGAAACTCGCTTAAAGAGAAGAACAACATTTTCACCAAAAATTTCTTATTTTTTATTCCCGATTCTGGGTATTTGCTATATTACTATTACTTTACTTACGAATACTATATCACTTACGATATTACTTGAACAATAGCAGTACAGTTTATGTTTTTAATAGCATATCTCAAAAAAATGTCTACCATTTTCTACTACCCTTCGGGGTACGAAAGGAGACAAAATGTTTCAAAGCGGTACACATGGGTGGAATGTTTGGGAAACACTGATTTAGAAGATGTTTTTTTGAAAAGGATATGGTCCTATCACTCTTTCAAATTTTTTTGAAAAATATGATAATATGCTAATAGGCCTGTAGTTTTCTAAGACATTATTGTCCCCTTTTTTATAAACAGGTGTGATAACCGAATGCTTAAGTTTATCAGGATATATTCCAAATCCAATTAATTTGTTGATAATATGTGTTAATGGATCAATAATTTCTAGTATAACATTTTGTATTAGGACTAGGGAAATTTCATCGTCACCTGTACTGTTTTTATTTTTAAAGTTCATTACGTAGGTGAAAATTTCTTCATTGCTCACTGGTTCAATGAAGATTGAATGAGTATTCATTAGAATGTTATCTCTATAATTAAGTTTTGGAATTTTACTACATAATCTAGTTGGATTAGTAACATAAAAATCATTAAACTCATTCGCTAATGTGTTAATATCTGTGGGATACGCTGTGTCTTGTTGTTATTTTTTTTTAAATTAACCATTTGTTTCACCACATTCCAGGTGGCTTTCATTTTGTTATGAGAAAATTTAATTTGGTTTTCTAAACTTATTCATTTTGCCTTTCTGTTGACAGTAATAATAATTTCTGCGTACGCTGTTATAATGTCTTCTGCAGTTTTTATTATAAATATATGTCTTTTTAAATCTTATTATACTAGGATCTGTGTAATTATTTCTATTTTTTATTTGATTTTTACAAATTATTCGAGGATAGCAGGTGTTAAGCCCGGTCCAGACGCTCCGTTTTGCACAACCTTTTGTTTGCGCAGCCTTAGCGCGGAATAAAAACGTTGCAATTTTTAGAGCTTCTACACGATGCAGATATATCTGAATATTTCGCACAGTTTTAGTGAAATCGTCATGGAGGAGGTACTAGTTTGGTCATTTTTTAACAAAATAAATCGTAAAACGGAGCTTCATGGATATCTCTATGCTCTTTAGCTCAGTTATCGCTGCAACTGTATCGTCTCCGCGCAGTTTTCAAAACTGCAATCTACACGCAACGTTTTATTTGCAACGTGTTGAACTGCGCAGACAAAAGGTAGTGCAAACCGGAGCGTCTGGACCGGCCTTTAAATAACCATAAGAATGAATCCATAAATAACTCCCATTTCTTATTTTGTCATTTTCATGCTCTGAATAAATCGGTGACCAAGATTCTTTTTTCAGCATTTCTTTGAATTGTATCGTATTTTCATTAGTAAATTTTCTGATTACTCTAAACTCTTTATTTTTGTATTTGGTATCAACAAAGGTTATAAGCTGTGCGCTGTGCACAGATATATAAAATTCTCGAGTTTCTGTAGAGTACCCAGTGTTCGTTTTTATGATTATATTGTCTATACATGATGTCATATGACTTAGCTCTTTTATTGTTAATACTGAATTAAATGACTCCAGTAACGATTTTTATTGACGGCTTTTTTTATTGCTTTGTAAAATGTCAATGTTAAGATCTCCCGTATTAATATACTGACTGTTATTATTTACATTTAATTTAATCATTTAGTTCAATCAGTTAGTTCAATTTAATCAATCAGTTGGTGCAGTTTGTCTATAAAATGTTCAAAATCAGTCTAGTCTTGTGTGTCTAGTATTTTCTGTCTAGTCTTGTCTGTCTAGTCTTATCTATCTAGTCTTGTCTGTCTAGTCTTGTCCCTCTAGTCTTGTCTATCGATGCTTGGGATGTCCGCATAGCAAGCAAGCCGCTGTTTCCGCCTCTGTTGAATCTTTAGAAACACGCAATAAAACACATCCATGTGCGGTGAGAACTGGAGTGAGTTCAAAACTCATTTCACTATGTATATATTTTCGCTATTAATATTTCATGTTTCGTTGTTTCCAGTTGTGCTCGTATCCCACCTCTTGCCATCGCACTATTAGTTTTTGACTTCTTGGCTTACATCTTTTTTTGCTTTCTTTTGTCCATTTAGCAAACAGCGCCTTGTATGTTTCTGACCAACAGCAATGATGTCTCCATACTTACTGTTTGGCATCCCTTACATAATCTGAGAGCCATCTTCCTTCGTATTCTGTCAATCATTAGTTTATATTTTTTTGTTTGAAGCGCGTGTCCCCATATTTGGCAAGCATACAGTATTATAGAGTCCACTACTTCGCTGAGAATGAGCGTTTCTGTTCTCCGGCCCCTTCACAATTAGGTAGGATCATTCCTTTGGCGTTCCTTCTTTGTTTTTTCTGCTACGTGTGTATTTTCTCGTCTTCTAGGGTGAATTTTCAGGTCGTCTTCAAGGGAGAAATTTTTTCCTGCCCACTATCATGCTAGATTGTAGATTTGGTGGTGACGACTTGTACTGCGACCTTCATAGATCTATTGTACCCCAACCTCTTCCTCTAAACGTTGGTATACTTACCCATTTAGAGCGTCTCCTCCAGTCCTGATTCCTTTAGGAATGTCAGGATCTGGATGGGATTCAAGAACTGCAACTCCTTTGAGTTCAAGCAGTGGGCTCCAAGGTACATTTGTCTCTTGCAGAGCAGTATCATTCTTGAATCCATATGTTAATCAACGTAATTCGTTAACGTTTGTCATTAGGTCATCATCTGTTCTTGCTTTTGCCACGATTGCTACATCATCTGAATAGGCTAATATTTCAACTTCCGCCGGAAGCTGTGATCTAAATAGACTATGAAACAATATGTTTCAAAGTTTTGGACCCATAATAGTCTTGTCTATCTGGGTAGTCTTAGTCTTGTCTGTCTGGGTAGTCTAGTCTTGTCGGTCTGGGTAGTCTAGTCTTGTCTGTCTGGGTAGTCTAGTCTTGTCTGTCTCGGTAGTCTAGTTAGTCTAGTCTTGTCTGTCTGGGTAGTCTAGTTAGTCTAGTCTTGTCTGTCTGGGTAGTCTAGTTAGTCTAGTCTTGTCTATCTGGGTAGTCTAGTCTTGTCTGTCTCTGTAGTCTAGTTAGTCTAGTCTTGTCTGTCTGGGTAGTCTAGTTAGTCTAGTCTTGTCTGTCTGGGTAGTCTAGTTAGTCTAGTCTTGTCTGTCTGGGTAGTCTAGTCTTGTCTGTCTGGGTAGTCTAGTCTTGTCTATCTGGGTAGTCTAGTCTTGTATGCTTGTCTAGTCTTGATTTGTCTGTCTAGTCTGTTCTCCTCGGCAGTGAAGTTAGACAACATACCCAGACAACATACAAGCCTGACAAGCGGGAGACCCGGGTTCGATTCCCAGCCGAGGAGGCATTTTTAACATACTGGGGCTAACAGTCTGGGGTGCCCTGAATGAATGTGAAATATGCGATACCGGGGTGGCCCATACTAAAAGCCAAAGTGGAATAGGGTTTTTTAGTGAGAGCTTCCCCCAAACCACTTAAAAAAAGTCTTGTCTATCTTGAGCATCGATTGAGGACGATGACTATATACTAGCTGATATATACCAATGACTATACTACCTGATAACAACTTATATCCTAATACATTCAATACCACTACATTCCAAAACACTAGAAACTGACGAGACCTGCACTTTCTGCAGTTCTACCGTCGAAAGAATTAATTTTTGGATCTTGCTCCGGTCGCCTGCGCAGGTTCAAACAACCGCACATGTCTATTCCCACACACGCTCCGGTCTACCCGGGCAGGCAAACCTGCACAGGTAGACCTCTCCGGTGGACCGTTGTGTGTATAATCCTTTCTGTCTGTCTTTTTTTGTCTGTTCGTTTAGTCTTGACTGCCTAGTCTTGTGTCTGTCTGTCTATTCTTGTGTCTGTCTATTTATTCTTGTCTGTCTGACTGTCTAGTCGTGTCTGTCTGTCTTGTCTGTCTAGTCTTGTCTGTCTAGTCTTGTCTGTCTAGTCTTGTCTGTCTGTCTAGTCTTGTCTCTCTGTCAAGTCTAGTCTAGTTTTGTCTGTTGTCTAGTCTTGTCTGTCGTCTAGTCTTGTCTGTCGTCTAGTCTTTCCTGTCTGTCTAGTCTTGTATGTCCAGCTTTGTCTGTCACTGTATATGTCGTAGTAATATAGTGAAATCAGTCAGATTGTGTAAAACTGAGCCATTGCATGATATGTCGGCAGTTCGAGTTGTTCTATCTATCTAGTTCGTGTAGATAATTGAAATCGCCAATTTTATGAGGCACTTGTTTAACTGGGATTTACACAATCTTACTTATCGATTCGACTTTTCAAGAAATGCCAAATGCCTGTCATTTGATAGTATAAAACAACTTGTCTTAATTAACAGACCTATTAATAAAGGGATAAATAAAGAAACATATTTGAGATGGTTTCACGAACTAGCTAGTTATATCGAATATTTCAAATAGAATATATGAACTGTCGGCAGTTCATGTAATAACTCGGATTCTGACGGATTTCACTATATGACTACGACATATATCTAGTGTTGTCTATGTCTTCGGTAGTTTTTTTTTTAAATTTTACGAGTATTTAAAAAATAACGTCTTATTTTTGTATAAATTGTTTAAATTAAGAATATTTTTCTTTATTGAGAATAATTTTGCCCAAACAGGGAAGTCTAAAAGATCGAAATTAGAATTTTTATTTTTTCGATTATTTGAATTATTTTTTAAATCGAAATTAAAAAATAAAATAGGATATCGTTTATATTTTTAAACGAGTGTCGTTTCTATTTTTAAACACATTTCTTTCTCCGCAAAATGTTTGTATTTAAAAACAGCTACTCGAATATTTATTTCATCGAAAATTTTAACAAAACCACTCAAAAATCTATTTTTATACATAAAATTGCGATTTTTTAAAACTTTGAAAACAGTTTATGCAATAATAATTACTTAATTTTGGACGTAATTAAATTTTAGAAACCAAGTTTTTATTAAAATTTTTACGAAAAACAACGAAACCTGCATACAATGTAATAGAATTTACCCCAATAGAAACTATACGAAGTACGTTGTATTACCTTTCAATAACCAAGCGACTTACCTTTATGTTCAATGATATTATTATTTTACATGGATGGTCCCTTTAGGAACACACGAAGCTTCATTTATGATTCCGCTTGCGAAGGACCCACGGTGCTATCATCTGTTCTCTAAAGATCCTCTTCCGTCTACTTGGTACCTGATCTTTTTGGTACTTCATTCTCTGGAACCACTTCCCACTTGTCAATTTTTCCTCTGTATATGTGTCGGGCCAAAATTTCTTTTGGTTGGATTTGAGCATTTCTCATGTCTACTTTTACTTGTTGTGTCCAAGGGAAAGTCTTTAGTTTGTCAACTCTTTTCAGAATTTGGTGGGTTAACCTGGTGTTAGGAAGTCCCATAACATGCCCATAAAATTTTAACCTTCTTTTCCTGAGGTCTGCCGCAATATTAGATAATTTTGCTGTGGATTTCCGTGATTGTAGGCGGTAACCATCTTCCGAATGTCTTGCTGCTCCTAAGATTTTCCTTATGATTTTTCGCTCTTTTAGGATATTTTCGAGCTCGCCTTTTTTATTAAGCGCGAGAGTTTCTCCTGCATATAGGGCTTTAGGTTTGATTACAGTATTGTAATGTTTAATCTTAACATAGAGCGACATACATTTTTTGTTGTAAATTTCTCTTTTTCTCCCATATGATCATCAGAGTTTTTGGACACGGTTGGTTTGAGCTATTTTTTCTTTTCCAGTTGGTTCGATGATTTCGCCCAAGTATTTGAAGCGAGGAACTCTGTCGATCTGTCCAGTTTTCTGGAAAGAGATTTGCAGTCCGACTTTCTTAGGACATTCTTGCAGAGCATCAATTTGCTTTATAGCTGTGACTTCATCGCTGGTCAGAAGGGCCAGGTCATCTGCGAAGGCTAAGCATGGAATGTTGAGCTTTTTTGTGTCCCAATGTTCATTGGGTTCCAGCTATTTTGTGCTTTTAGTTCTTTTTCCCATTCCCTCATCACCTTATCTAGTACTAGGTTGAAGAGGATTGGTGACAGTCCATCTCCTTGCGGGACACCAGTTTCTATCAGGAATTTGTCTGCGATTTCTCCCATGAATTTTACTCTTGATTTGCTGTCAGTGAGGGTCTGTTTGGTCAATTTTAGTGTTTTGGAGTCTAGTCCCTGTTCTTTCAGGATGCTGAACAGGGATTGTCGATCAATTGAATCATAAGCCTTCTTGAAATCTACGAAGGCACTTCACAAATCAATCAATAAAAATCAATTCAACAATCAATCACACAAGCTTTCTGAGGGCCCTGAGTTTTAGAGAGGTTTTTAGGTTAAAGATCTGCTCAGTACACGATCTGTGAGAACGGAATCCAGCTTGATATTCGCCAATCTTATGCTCGAGTTGTTCTTGTATTCTTTTAAACAGGCAAGTAGAGAAAATTTTGCAACCGACTCCAAGGGAGGAGATTCCCCTGTAGTTATTTACATCTGTTGTCTACTTTCTTGTGGAGTGGGTGAATCGGAGAACATTTCCAGTCTTTGGGAAGTTTTTCTTTTCTCCAGATTTCCTGTATAATTTCTTGAGTTCCTTGAGGTAATTTGGACCTAGGTTCTTTAGGAGTTTTGCCACAATCCCATCGCTTCCCGAGGTTCTGTTCTTTAATCGTTTAGTGTTGTTCAGAATTTCATCTTGGTTTGGTGGAGGTGACTCTGGGTGACTGAAACTGGGGCTGCTTCAGGAAATCTTTAAGTAGGTTCAGGGCAATTAAGAAGATCCGAGTATCGTGCTAGTTCTTTGCAGTTTTCTTCATTAGTAATGGCCAATTTCCCATCTTTTTTCCTGAAGCATAGGTTCTGCGGGATGTATCCTTTGATTTTTTCTCTGAACGTTATGTAAAAATCTCTAGTTCCGTAGTTTCTGAAGTTTTCCTCAATTGAGTCCAGTTGTTCTTTTAAGTGCTTTCTTTTTTCTTGTCTGATGGTTTTAGATACTTGTTATCGGATCTCATAAAATTATTGTTGAGTTTCCTGGGATTTTTTTACTGTTATTTTTCTGAAATGCAGATTTTCTTATCTCTAGAGCCTGGTCATAGGTAGAATTTCACTAGGGGTATTTTGTGTTCCTTTTTAGGGGTACAATTTCTCGAGTCTTGTCAATTGATTTGTGCAATGACATTTATATATATATATATATATAAAATGTTAAATATAACATAAAACAAAATAACATAACATTATCGCAATATTTTAATGAATTCATTACATTTAATAATTTAAGGCATATACGTGGTCTGTTAGAAAAGTATCCGACCTTATTTTTTATTTTGAAAACCTGATGGATTTGAATCATGCGCGCTTGCATGAGCCGACCTTGAACCTGCGCATGCGTGAATTTTCTCTCGGTTTTTCAATGCAGGTAAAATGACGGAACGACTATAGGGAGTACTATAGGAATGTCCTACGTCGCCTACGTGATGCTGTGCGGCGCAAGCAACTGGAGTTGTGGTCATCAGGAAATTGGCGACTTCATCACGACAATGCTCCAGCATATTCTTCACTCTTGGTTCACAATTTTTTGGTGAAAAAACAGACTCCTGTGGTTCGGCAGGCTCCTTACTCTCCTGATATGGCCCCCTGCGACTTCTGGCTTTTCCCCAAAGTCAAGAGGCCATTGAAAGGAACGCGATTTCAGACAAGAGAGGACAATGGCTGCAACGACAACCGAGCTAAAGTTGATTCCGAAAGAGGCTTTTTCGGAATACTTCCAACAATGGCGGCACCGCTGGGAGAAGTGTGTGGAGTCTCAAGGAGCCTAATTTGAGGGTGATTAGGTTTCCAACGCTCCAGGTATGCCAGTTTTTTTTACCGGCTAATGGTCGGATACTTTTCTAACAGACCACACAATTCGAGACAAAAATGACGAGGAAATTTAAGCTTAAGTAAGAAATCCATCTTTTATATAGGTATGATTGAATATAACAAGTTGCCATCAAAGTAAATCGTTAAAAGAATTCAAAACAAAATTATCTAAATATATAAGGCAACAAAAGGTAATGTAAGGAACTCATGTATGTTATGTATTTTGTATTTGTATTTTGTAGCGACGAGCGCTATATATTATAATGAGAAATGTATATTAGGTTTAATCTATTTAAATAATTAAATAATTATTTAAATAAAATTAAGCAATTTTGTTTAAAATGTAATTAACATTTTATTTAAAATGAGATAAACATTTCATTTAAAATTAAATTATAATTTTATTCAAAATGAAATTAACATTTTATTTACAACGGAGTCAACAATTTCGTTTGGAATTGAATTAACATTTCGTTTAAAATGAAAACTGCGCTTCAAAAAAATTAATGTAATAATGCGACTTTGAAGGCTGTTTATTTAATATGTACATTGAAAGCAGTCAGTGTTGTCATTGAAGCAACAAAAACAAAATGATCGGAATGGAAGAAGAGTCATATCGCCGAACGGAAAAAGTTTTAATATTCTGGTCATTGCATCAAAAGCTTATTCATTCCGACTGCTTCCTAGTTCACGTCTATTTATAAACGTTTATTTCGAGAATGGTCCCATTTTCAAACACATAAACCCACTACAAAAAAAAAACACACACATTTCAAATATTTTATATATAAACAGATATTTGTTTATATTTATTTTTAAATTAAATTTATCTATTATCAGTAACAATAAATTGCGATTTGTGAATCTTGACTTGAGTATCTTTTGTTATTTTTTTTTTTTTTTAATGGACGGAAAATTCCACAGTGTCTGATTAATTTTGTGTGATATTGTGAAATTTTTCACAAAAATATTAAATAAATCGACTATTTATAGAGCGTTATGTAATGGGATCAACGCACGTACAAATTTGTGGCACAAGGTGGCTGAAAATTTGAGGGAGCGATTGATTCTTCTAAAGGTGCCTTCTCTTAACGGAGGTTGGTTATCATAATGGCAATTCTTATTTTTGGCACTTCTGTTCTAAACAGGTTTATAGAGGAGCAATCAAACCACTCCCTCAAATTCTTGAGCCAGGAGGTCCGTCGTCTTCCCGGGCTCCTCTTTCCTGATATTTTTCCCTGCATTATGAGTTGTAGTAATTCATAACTATCTCCTCGCATGACGTGGCCCAGATATTGAAGTTTTTATTGTTTTAATGAGTTCTCGTTCTTTATTCATCTGGGTTAATACTGCTTCATTTGTTTTCCTATCGGTCCATGCTATTCTTAACATACGTCGGTATACCCATAGTTCGAACGCTTGGATTTTATCCGTATCTTGTTTTTTTCTGCGTCGATGTCTCCATTCCGTGTAGAAGGATTGTGAAGACGTAACATATTACGAGTCTGATTCTGATTTCCATGTTTAGGTCTCTGTTGGCTATAAAATTTTTCATTTTCACGAACGCTGTTCTCGCCATCACTATTCGGGACCTTTATGTGTTTGATTGTTATTTTCATTTATAATGGTTTCTAGGTATTTATAAGAGCTGACTTTCTATATTGATGTTGTTTATTGTTAAATTCCCTATAATTGGTCTTTTGGAAACAATCATGAATTTCATTTTTTTTTATGTTTATTTTCAACTCGTATTTTTGGCTGACGGTGTTTAAATGTAACCTCATAGCATAATCTGGTATAAATATCCCATCTGGTATAAATCTCCCATAAAATGGTTCGTCTTTCCAGATATTCATTTTGTGCAGATGCCCTCGCAGAAGGCAGGGTTCTGTGAGTAGGGTCGTCTCAATTTTTTTGATTGACATTTGCAGGATTTCAGCAGATAGAGCGTCCGATAATCTTTCTAGCATTCGTTCGCTGTGTTTCTGACCATTCATTTTATTTCACTGTAGACGGGGCTTAGTTGCTACCCATTTTACAGATTTTGTTTCGAGCCATGGTTTTCGAGCAATGTAGGAGTCCTTGTTAGCACCGAAGAATGCTTGGTTATCTTTTGCTAACTTGTCGGCATTTCGTTGCCTACGAGTCTTGTGTGGCTCGGCACCCAAACAAGTGTAACTTTGTTTCGCCAGGACCTTTACGTTCTGAAGACCGTTCTATGTTGTTTTAGATTATATTTCATAGCTCGCTAAAGCATTAATAGCAGCCTGACTGTCCGTGAAAATACGGATGTTTCTACCTGGTTTTTCAATAAGGACATAACAATTTTGTATTGTGTGCAGAACCGAAAACATACCAGGTCTTACTCCATAACCCGCAGACCTATTATCCGCAGACCCTACGGGGTGTCCCATTTTAATCCGCCAGTAGCGATAATTCTGAACCATGCATTGAAGCAAAAAGTGTTCTGAATAAAAGTTAACGGTTATGAGGGGGACATCTGATGCCGTCGACTCTGCCCCCCCCAGCCCCTCAGGGGGGCAACTAAAATCTTAAATAGAAACCCCTATTTTTTATTGCTGATTCGGATTGAGCGTTAAAAAGTAGGTAAATCTTATTCGGGTTGTTTTCCAAAATTGTTGATAGATGGCGCTGCAAACGTGATGTCCCATTTTAATCCGCCAGTGGCGATAATTCTGAACCATTGCATTGAAGCAAAAAGTGTTCTGAACAAAAAGTTAACGGTTATGAGGGGGACATCTTATTCCGTCGATCAATTCGGTCAATCATCAATCATCTTATTCCGTCGTCGTCAAAATTGTTGATTGATGGCGCGGCTAACGTAAAAATGTGTTTTTTATCAATTGTTTTATTTTACTTGAATTGTTATTATTACTTGAGACTCACTCACAACATTACAAGTTTGTTTTCTCTCACCCCGCCCCAAAGATCCCTATTTTGTATAACAGATTCGGATCTGCAAACGTCAAAAAGAGAAATCAACAATTTTGGAAAACAGGCCGGATAAAATTTCGCTACTTTTTAACACTCTATCCAAATATTTTTCAATAATAATTTATCTGCAATAAAAAAATAGGGGTTTCCATTTAAAGATTTTAAAGTTGCCCCCTGTTCCCGCCCCACTGAGGGGCTGATGGGAGCAGAGTCGACGGCATCAGATGTCCTCCTCATAACCGTTAACTTTTATTCAGAACACTTTTTCCTTTGGACACCAGTCCAAAGATCTTCCGTAGAATTCTCTCAAAGATACGAAAAGTGTTTTTGTCTACTTGTCTATACCCGTACCGGCGAGAGAATGCATCTCGTCTCGACGAATTTAGCATTGTTCTGCGCATACATTATTTCGAGTGCGCGGTTTTTAGTTGTCTATGTTTGAAAAACTGACGCATATTTTTTAACTCACCTGCGTATATATATTTTTTAACTCACCTAACTAACCACTCACGTCTACCTCGACGCGTCCCTGGCCCCACATACCTCGGTGCAGTACAGCTGCATTCACTCGCCGGTTCGAGTAAACAATTTGTGCTTATTAACACGAATATGTAAAAATCTCTATGCTTTGCCCTTTTTTGTTCTGATTCTGAACATTATAGCTCATTTGCAGATTCTTTTTCACTTTGATTTCAACATATATTTTTATAATTCTCCAGTAAAATACATTTTTGACCTATTTCTATTTACACTTTTAACGTCACGCCTAGCCTACCTCCAATCCCCATGCTTTGTTTCTACTCATTTCAACTTTTCAAGTGTTAAAATTATGTGCGCTCGAATAACGTTAACATGAAAAAGACCTCTTGAAAACGCTGTGTACGTAATTAACTCTGTGTTTTTAATTTATTCTCGCCGTGTAATTAAAACAAGCTTGAATGGTTTTACTTCGTTTGCTTGTCTAATGTATGCAATTTGTTTACAGCTATGAAGGTTACCGGCACCGTAAAATGGTTTAACGTAAAAAGTGGATATGGGTTCATCAATAGGTAAGAGAATGTACATTTAATTTATAAACTAGATGTAGAATTAGATTGTTTAAATATTGACTAGCTTATATACATATAGACTAGATTATATAAATATAGACTAAATGATGACTAGTGCAGAGGTTCTCAAACCATGTCTTTTGTTTTTAAGTGGATTAACCTGCGACGCCCTCACGGAGATAACCATAAATGCAGACTGCGCGATATTATACAGATACCGTATATATGTTACCGTGAAAGATCGAATTTGGGGAATGTCGACTTTCACCGGTGAATGTCAACATTCACATAGTCGCTTGATGTATGTCCGAAATATTTGCTAAATACCCTTATTTCTGACTTACACCAGTGTATATCGACATTCACCATGCACTAATGGTGAATGTTGAACATGTCGGACATTTATATTTTCTTCTCCGCAATTCAGTCGCTATAAAACATCACGAGGGTGACGTAACTTTTTACATTAACATTTACGTTACGTTACATTTAAGAACGTTTACATTAAGAACGTTACGAATTTTTACGTTAAGAACAAAGGATTTGGCGGGAGAGAGCCAGTGGCCTCTCTGTTGGCATCTCCATTTTGGACCTCCACCGAAGGATCCGAATGTAGAACAAAGTAATGAAATATACGATCTTTCACCGACGTATTTGGTATGTGTTGACATTCACCGGTGAAAGTTGACATTCTCCAATTTCGGTCATTCACGGTAACATATATACGACTTTCGTTGTCAATGGGTTATAAGTTTGATTGACCAAATTAAAAAAAAATGAAGTTGGTGTTTATTCATATTACTTGCGGACTGGACGTACTTTGGAAACCTCTGGATTTAGACAGGTTTTGAAGAGGAAACTTTTATCCGCATAAAATTCGTTTTATAGTTTATTTAGATATATATTGTCAACCTAGAAGGATAAGCATAAACTGTACGAGGACAGATAATAAACAAATTCGATCACAGGGTTTTAGACAGGCAAGAATAGACAGATAACAATACGTAGACATTATTGTTATCTAGATCAGTGTTTCTCAAACTATGGGTCGCGATCAAAGATTGAGTCGCATTAGATTTTTATTGGGTCGCGGGATCAAAGGAATTTTTTTGATAAAAATACAAAGAAAACTAAGAATAAAATAGTATATATTACTAGGGCGGTAAGCTGTCAATTTGACGCGAGAGCGAAATTGAGCGCACGAACGAAGGGCGCAATACCTTCCGTCTTACAAACAATATTTTTTATTACTCATGCGAGGGGATGTATCTTACAAGTTTGGGATTCAGGGGCCATCCAAAAAAATGGAATCAAAAATGAAGAATTTGCTTTTTCAATTGTCTCCGGTGGCGTGGATTAGTCATAAGAACTCTCCTCAGACTCCGGTATCACCATATAATTTACACTCATTTTAAAACGTTTTACATTGAATTGTAATGTTTTTACCACACTTATATTATGTAAAAATGTTTTATAACTTATATAAATTTCTACACATATAATGACTCGAGTTTCGACGTTTGACGTTCATTTTCAAGTGACGAAACGTCAAACGTCGAAACTCGAGTCTTGATATGTGTAGAAATTTATATAACGGTGAATAATAAGTTATATAACATTTTTACATGTTATAAGTGTGGTGAAAACATAGTGTATTTTTCAATTCAATGTAAAACGTTTTAAAATGACTGTAAATTCTATGGTGTTACTACCACGTAGTAACTGTCGCAACCATCCTATTCATTAAAACGTTTTCTTTAATTTTTATTATTATTTTGTTATGAAAAAAAATCACATTCCACGTCACTTTTTTAGTATTGAGGTCTTGATTGTGTTTATTTTATTTATTTATTTGTTTTTTATTTTAATCTAACCTAGCGATATTGAATATTTGCGTGCGCTATCCAGGTTATGTGGAAATTCAACGAGAAGTGGCATTTCTCGTATTAAAAAACGTGCGTTAAGAAGTACTTTTCGCGCATGAGTAATAAAAAATAAATTAAAAAAATTTTCATCGATTTATAAAAGATGTGCTTCCACCACCCAAAAAGTGTTTAAAAGTTTGAGAAACGCTGATGTAGATAAAACTGCACTGAATTGAAAAATTCACTAAGTTTTACCAGACTTAATATGTAAAAATATTATATAACCTGTTATTCACAGTTATATAAATCTACACACTTTACACGACTCGAGTTTCGACTCTTGAAGGTCATTTTCAAGTTCGTGTGGTCATATTAAGTGTCGTTAAAACATAGCGAATGTATCAATGCAGTGTAAAGGTAGGCTTCCGAGCAAAAGCGGCTCTGGCGTCACTAACGCAGCGTCAAAGCCGCCGCGATATAGCGATAGTATTATGCACTATGGAAATGTATGAGGCGCCATTCGAGGGTAGCGACATTGACGCGCTCAGCATCAGTGCGTCAGTGTAGCTGCGCTCGAATGGCACCTCGTACATTTTCATACTGCATAATACTATCGCTATGCCGCTGCTTCAGTATCGCTGCGTTAGTGACGCCAGAGCCGCTTTGCTCGGAAGTCTACCTTACATATGGATTACCACGTAGTAACGGTCGCAACCATCTTATTCAGTAGATAAAATTAGTTTTCTAATATTTTCTATTGTCGAATTAATAATGTTGGTAGTAAATAGATGCTGAATATTTATATTTAATTACATTTTTATGATTTTGTTTATTTGTCTATTTCTAGAAATGACACCAAGGAAGATGTTTTTGTACATCAAGTGAGTAAACTTTTTGTTTGTTTCTAAATGTGCAGTCAGAATATGCAAGGGCTTTCAGAAAGCGCTTTGTAAAAGCCTTTAGATTGTGAAAGTAAAACTTGCATAGTATGTCTGCACCTTAAAGGTAGACTTCCGAGCAAAGCGGCTCTGGCGACACAAACGCAGCGATACTGACGCGGCGACATAGCGATAGTATTATGCACTATGAAAACGTATGAGGCGTAATTCGAGTGCAGCGATACGGTCGCGCTCAGCGTCACTGCGTCAGTGTCGCTGCGCTCGATTTGCGTCTCATACGTTTCCATAGTGCATAATACTTTCGCCATGTCGCCGCGTCAGTATCGCTGCGTTTGTAACGCCAGAGCCGCTTTGCTCGAGCAAAGCGTCTCTGGCTTCACTAACGCAGCGATACTGACTCGGCGACATAGCGATAGTATTATGCACTATGGAAACGCTTGAGGTCCCATTCGAGTGCAGCGAGTTAAAACAGGTGTTTGGACAATTCTTGGACAGTAACATTTTTATTGGAAAACCTTTTATATAACTTCTCGTGAGAACAATTATAATAACTTTTCTAAATATATTTATATTAATTCATTAAATTCAGGTGCGTCAGTGTCGCTGCCGTTAAATTGCGCCTCATACGTTTCCATAGTGCATAATACCATCGCTATGTCGCCGCGTCAGCATCGCTGCGTTAGTGACGCCAGAGCCGCTTTTGCTCTTTAATGTATCTTTTTTCTGTTTGTGATATGTTTTCCTGTAATCATTATGTAACTTATTCGGTCGTGTAAATTTTTATCGCTTTTTTATAAATAACAATCTTGTTTGTTTTCGCCGCGATTGTTGTTTCCAGGCTGCTCGCACACATGTTTGCACAAAAAAGTTCGTTACGGGTTTTTCGGTTTATCTAAATAATAATATTTGTGCGCAGTATTTTTTTTTTCCGATAAAGCAACCCATTTTCGCTGATCGATGCTCATTTGTTGCTATTCCCATTACGTTTTGAAACTGTCTAATAACAAACATTGATTTTTGATCTTTGGCTATCGACTTATCTTATCAAGAGGTTATTTCTTTTCGACCTGAATTTAATAAATTAATATAAATACATTTAGAAAAGTTATTACAATTTTGTTTATAGAAGTTATATAAAAGGTTTTCCAATAAGAATGTTCTGATTTTAAAATGAAATAAAATTAAAATTATCATCTTAAAGTACAGTCGATAACATTTAGCTTTTAATTTTGGCCAAACCATACTAATTATAGATACAATCATACAAACTTATTAAAGACGAAATATAGCTTGAAGATTAATTACACTGAATCTCGTGAAAATGTACTGGGACTAGTAGTAACATACAAATGTCTGTTGTATAATTCAATATCCTGTGTGATATTAGCCAGGAAGTAGTTGTTTCAACATGAGATTTCTTCATAAATAATCTTCATATAGTCTTAAAATATAATTACAACGTTTTACGTCTTCCGATTCCTATTCGCCATTCCTCTCTGTTCGTCCACAGGCCTCCTTCCAGATCCGTCTCTTTCCTTGACGGAGTGGACGGAGACGGAGTGGACAATTTCCTTGTCCACTCCGTCTCTTCAGGTTCTGCGCGGTCTTCCTCGTTTTCGGTTTCCTTGTCCACTCCGTCTCTCCAGGTTCTGCGCGGTCTTCCTCGTTTTCGGTTTCCTTATGGGTTCCAGTTTAGTACTTTCTTAGGGATTCTGTGTCCTGACATTCTTTGGACGTGCCCATACCATATTAGCTGTTTAGTTGTAATGTCATCAATAATGTCGTGTTGTATCCCATTTCTTGTCTATTTCTTCATTTGGGACTCTTTCTCTCCTGGATTTTCCCGCCACTTCTCCAGAAGTCCATTTCTGTGGCTTTTAGCTTTCTTTTTGTTTTTTCTTTTATCGAGCACACCTCCGAGCATGTTAGTATGCTTTTCACGATTGAGTTGTATATCCTTTTTTATTTTCATTTGTAATGGTTTTGTCCCATAGAATACTGTTCGGCATAGAAGTAGCTCTTCTTCCCTGCACATTTCTGTCCGATATTGCTTCGTCTAGTGTGCCTTCCTTAGATATTTTCATTACTAGGTATATCTTGCATTCGTTGATGATCTGTCGCGTTGCTAGATGTAGTACACATTCTCAACAGTTCTGGCATTTCTACGCCTTGCTGGTGTTTTTATATCGCTAAGAGAAAATTATTTTAGAATTTTTCAAAGATGCGACAAATGGCTAGCAAGGGATATCATTAGCACCCAGGGTGATCATTTTGCCTCAAAATTTTCATAAAATTTTTGTACAGGGTGCGGCAGCTAAACCTGCATTTTTGAAATAACTAAGAAAGAAACGGTTGCTTTTTTTAAATATAATGGCGATTTAGGAGATGTCTAAAATTGGTTATTACATCATGGAGCATCTGATTAGGGATTCTTTCGATTTCCTAGCCTAGTAGTCAAGGTGACAGATTAGTAAGCCGTAAGTCCCGGTTTCAAATCCGGGGGCACAAGTATGGAAAAATAAGCCAACGTCCTCCTGTGCGTGGCTTTGGCAAAGCAATCACAGTAATCTGCCACGAAATCTATGATCAAGACACCAAGAACAATTGTAGGGAAAGGTCATTCCTCTAAGTGGACTTGGACATCTTCGGTCCAGGTCCACTTAAGACTGTAGCACTAAGGAAGAAGAAAATTGTTAGTGTATTTTGAACTTAAATGTCAATTAGTAACAGGTCATGGTTGCGATATAGTTTGAAAGTATCATTGGAAAACCTTTTTTTTTCATTATGGCCAGCTTAGGACCACGTTATTTCAACTGTTTCCTTCCATGGGCTTTAATGTTAACCCAGTACTGTCGCATTCGTTCTCGATGTTTCTGCTTCCGTTCTTCAGTCCAGATCTTGTCTGTTTTGAGCTTGGGCTTTTCCTGGAAACTCTGGAATGATTTCAGCTTCATCTTAAGAGGTTTACGTTCTTGAATATCTGCCCATGTGATCCCCACTTCTTTCAAGAACTGGACAAAGGTTCTGAAGACGAAAGGTTCTTCTGGTTCACAGAACTGGACAAAGATTCTGTGAACCATGATCCCTTGATCTTCTTTCCTAGGAAATAGGTAAAGATTCTGTTTGCCAATCTCGTTGGGTTCATTCATGCCATGTGACCATAAAATGTGATCCTTCTCTTCCGAATAATGTCGGTTATTTTTTCCATGTGCACGTAGACTTCTTGATTATGCCGTTTTCTGTATTTACATTTTTCTTTACTGGACCCAAAATTTTCCTCAGAATCCTTCTTTCCCTAATTTCCAGGGTTTCCATCATTCCCTTCCTGTTCATTGTAAGGCATTCTGTAGCATATAGAGCTTCCGGCCGAATAACTTTGATAGTGTTTGAGCTTGGCATTTAAGGATACTGATTTCTTGTTGTAGATGCTCTTGGTCAGTTGATATGCAGTTTCTATTTTCCTGATACTTGAAGTGAAGGCTTCTTTCTCGGAGATGTTGGGCTATATCTATTCGCCTAGATATTTGAATTTGTCGGCCCGCTAAATTTTTCTTGATTCCATGACAAGTACTTTAGGTGCTGGTTTGATGTTTGTGATAAACTCTGTTTTGTCATAGGAAATCTGAAGCCCTGCGTTAGCTGCTTGTGTTTGTAGTAGGTTGATTTGCTGCACAGTTCTATCCAAGGAATCTGAAAATATCGCGAGATCATCTGCGAAGGCTAATTTTTCCGTATCCCAATCTGGCCCCATTTTCCACTCCTTTGTTTTAACCCTTTGTTTTGATATTTCTGCTTCCGTTCTTCAGTCCAGATCTTGCCTGTTTTGAGCTTGGGCTTTTCCTGGAAACTCTGGAATGATTTCAGCTTCATCTTAAGAGGTTTACGTTCTTGAATATCTGCCCATGTGATTCCCTTTTTTCCTTGCGCCACTCATGGATGACTTTCTCGCGTACGCAGCTGAAAAGCCGAGGTGAGAGCCCATCTCCCTGCCTTACGCCTGTCCTGATTTCGAAGGCATCTGAAATCTCTTCTTTAACTTTCACTCTGGATTTTGTGCTACTTAAGGTCTGCTGAATTATCGATCTTGTTTTGTTGTCAAAACCCAGTTCTTTCAAGATTTGTATCATCGATTGAGTCTCTCATACGCTTTCCTGAAATCGACAAGGTTACCACAAACTGTTTGTTCTTTAGCTTGAGTTATGAAAGGATGGATTTTAAGTTCATAATCTGTTCAATCACTTTGGTATTCTCCGAACTGTGGATCTATACTCGAACCGGCGAGAGAATGCTGATATACTGCGCCGAGGTATGAGAGGCAAGGGACGCGCCGAGGTACGCGCATATTAGTTTGACTTAAGAAATATGCGTCGGTTTTTCAAATACGGACAACTAAACACCGCGCACTCGAAATGAAGTGGGGGTATACGCAGAACGATGCTAAACTCGTAGGGACGGGATGCATTCTCTCGCCGGTACAAGTATAGTTGTTTTTCGGCCCGATTTTGTAGAACCTTAGAGAGGATATTGTAAGTTATGGAGACAAGAGAGATTCCACGGTAATTGTTCACGTCCGTTCTGTGCCCTTTCTTATGAACAGGATGGATCAAAGCTGAGGTCCAGTCTCCTGGAAGTTTCTCGGTTTCTCATACCTAGATTTTTTGTGTAAGTTTTTGAACTGCCTTGTTCCCAGCTTGTTTCCACAGTTAATCAACAATTGAATCCTCACCTAGTGCCTGGTTGTTTTTAAGTGCCTGGATGGTCTGGTTGATTTCTTCCTTTGTAGGTGGGGATGAGTCTGGATTGTTTGTTGCACTGTCTTCAAACATGAACGCAGGTTCTGTAGGTTCGCAGTTGAATAGAGGAAAACCTTTTATATATACAGTATAATCTCGGTAATTCGGCCGTTGGGTAATCGGACGACACGTCCAGTAATCCCTCCCACCACTCTTTCTTATAATCCGGCGGTTGTCTAGTCCCATATGTGTCGGATTATCGAGATTATACTGTACAGTATAATCTCAGTAATTCGGGCGTTGCTTAATCGGACCACACGTCCAGTAATCCGGCATTCTGGAGACCGCTCGCGCTCTCCCCTCGCTCCACTCTTTCTTATAATCCGGCGGTTATCTGGTCCCATATGTGTCGGATTATCGAGATTATACTGTATTTCAATTGAATTATTCAAAATTAGATGATTTTATGGCGATGATGATCCACCTCAGATTAGTCTATGGTATGGACGGATCTTACACCTCATCCACTTTGGACGTGTTTATAAGATGGAGAGGACTGTTTTTTCCTTTGATGAAGACAGGTTTTCATTGTAGCAATTCCGAACCAAAGAATATTTTATTATAAATTATTTTAATAATTTCAATTTATGTATTCGCACGCTCCTTAGATCCGTTTCCGGTATTAAAAGGAAACGCTTGAGTCATAAGTGTGCTAGATTAGAATACCGCCGAATATTTGTATATTTATCACTTTTGAGTCTCATTTCGAGATACTTGGAAAAGTGATAGCAGCAAGTAATCGGAGAACATTTTTAGAATTAATTTTTCTTTTGTTTTGTTGTTTGAGAATTGTGTTGATGTTTTTTTGTTTTCGTAGTCAGCAATTGTGAAGAACAACCCGAAAAAAGTGGTGCGTTCAGTGGGAGACGGTGAAGTAGTGGAATTCAGCGTCGTAGTAGGGGAGAAGGGAAATGAGGCCGCGAATGTAACAGGGCCCGATGGAGAACCAGTAAGGGGCTCCCCGTACGCAGCTGACCGTAGACGTGGATACCGTCAACAATGGTTCTTCCCACGTGGTCGTGGAGGCGGCAGAGGACGTGGCCGTCCAAGAGACAACCAGCAAACCGATGGCGAAGGCAAGGAAGGCAGTGGATCCGGCGGTGACGGACAAGAGGGAGGGGCGCCTCGTCGCTATAGGCCGAGGCGCGGGCGTGGAGGCTACGGCGGTGGTGGCTACTACCGTGGCGGGTACCGTGGTGGACCGCCCCAACAGGGAGGCGACGAGGGCGCAGAGGCCGGCGACGGCGAAAGTGGCCGAGGACGCGGCGGACCTCCGCGTCGCTACTTCCGCAGGAACTTCCGCGGGGGCAGGGGTGGACGCAGGCCCAGATCTCAGGATGGTCAAGCGGAACAGAGTGGTGAAGAGGGACCTCGTGGGCAACCGCGACCCCGTTACCGCAGACGTGGGCCAGCACGTTCTCGTACTGAAAACTCACAGTCTGATTCTCCCAACATCAAGGTATTATTTTAAATACACAAAATATTCATCTTCGACCTTTTTATTAAGGAAGTTCGAAATTCGGGAAGCTTTACTTACGCTTGTATTCTCAGTTTGCAATTCACACTACTCAAATAAATATATGCATTTCAACTCTTACGTTATTACTATTTTTCAGGACAAATGCTATAAATTTGCACCCAAAAAAATCGGGACAGGGACTGAAAATGCGGGACGGTCCCTGGAAATTCGGGCCATATCATCTTATTTTTATCCATTACTAAGTTCATCAAAAAATTCATATAAATTTTTTTTTCGGTGTATGTTTAGTTCTGAATTACTCCCAAATCGCGCCTAAGGAAGTTTTACTTCAATAACAAAAGTTTTTGAGAAGTTTGGGCACATATTTGGAATAACACATTATACAAAAAAAATTTCGGTGTATGTTTAGATCTGAATTACTCCCAAATCGCGCCCAAGGAAGTTTTACTTCAATAACAAAAGTTTTTGAGAAGTTTGGGCACATATTTGGAAGGGTCCTTAGTTTTTGACGACCTTTTAAAACTCATTCATGCTCAGAGATCTAATTATTATATAGATTGGCTTACGCCTTAGTCGAGCTTGTCTGAACTACTCTTCCTTAACACTGTTGCTAATTACTACCTAATTCATTTTGTATCTTAGCCACCAGATATATTCTGCATACTTCTCGCTTTTCTTACATTTTCTCTATATTTCAGACTGAAAATTCCCCTGGAACTACTAAGCCTGAAGTGAGTATTAAAACTATATAGATTAAAAAAGAGCTTAGTGTACAACAAGACTAAACAGGCAAGACTAGACTACTCTCCTCTGTCTGCTCTAGTCATTCATATCTGTTTTTTTTTACTGTAGGCTTAGTTTATATTTACTGTATTCAAGCTTTTGCGAACTACTATACTGAAAATTCAGTTAACCCTTTGAGGTACGACGGTATTAAAAGTGTTCCACCTTTGGGACTCTTGGTCCTTTTAATATCGATGTGTAAATTTCATATGTTAAAGCCGTTTTATTTTAAAACCGTTTCGGCAATAATCTGCCTATTATGGTGGGATTCTTTATAACAGCTAAGTTCAAGTTTATAATAGCTAAGGGGTTGTCCATTAATCACGTTATGTTTTTTAGAAACTTTTTAAGACCAACCCACTCCCCCTCCGCCCGGTGGTACGTGGTGAGGTTTTAGGTGAAGCCCTACCCAAAATCACGTGTATTTTTTGGTACAAGTCGCGCGCCGATTTTCGGTTTAAAAATCGCGCGTTCAACCAAAAAATAAATACACGTAATATCTCACTACAATCCCCCTCCCCCCATGTGATATTTCGTGATTCCTCACAAACCCCCTCCCCCCTTGTCGAGCCTCACGTGATTAATGGACGATCCCTAAGTGCACATACAAATTTCTGGACGACAGGGTCTTTTAATTTTCTATAATGTTGTGCCTCAAAGGGTTTAGACTGGACAAATTAAACTATTCAATGTTATCAATTAATTTTTAGTTTGCAGTTTTAACTAGTAGAGTCTTAAAACGAGACGTTCGTTTTAATGTAATTGCAGCCTTCCCGCATTTAATGTGTTGATATTTTTTAATTATGATTGTGTCTGTTTCTTGATTTGATGAACAATTATTTGTTTTTTAGGAGAGTCAGCCTGTGCAGAATACAACAACAGAAAGTACAGCTTAGATCTTCTCACGCTGTATAACTACATAATCAGCATAATAATGTTTAAAAATAACAAAAAAACAACTTTTAGTGCGTGAGTTTTTAATTATAAAAAGCAGACAAAAGGCATTTCATGACGAGAACGTGAGCAAACAAGAGAACTCAATTTTTGTAATTAGAAGAATATTTTTGTTAAAAAAAGGTTTAATAGTAAAAGATAAATACTTACGGTTTGGTACTTTAAGGGAAGCTTTCAAAAATGAGAAACATTTTTGATACTTTTTATATACATATAAATGCTGTGGGTTTTTTGTAAAAAAAATATAATAAACAAAAAAATGGGAAACTTATATTGAAAATAAAGCGTTTCATAAAGTATCAAGCGAAATTTATTTTGTAATATCGGAATAATTTTTATTAAATAATCGTTTTTGAAATGTCTTGTGACCTTATGTCTCGCTGCATTGATTTCTTATAACCAGATAAAAAATATATTGTGAAAAATTCAACGGAAACTTTTTTTTGGGAAATGTTTCGTTGTACCAAAAAAAAAAAATGTTGCAACTCCTCCTAACTTATTTTTTTTCTGTTTTTTTCTTCACTTTCGTTTCCTACCGGCAAGGGAAACCGAGGAATTTAAAAACGGAGATGCGAAATAAAAATCAATAAAAAAAAGGTTTTTGAACAATTTTGAAAAAAAAAATCTACAAAAAAATACGTAAAAGTAAACTCAACAAAAAAAAAAACTTTTTTGAAAATTAGAATGGGTATTTTTTTGGTTTCACTTTTATTTGATTTACAAACAAACATTTTTGATTTAAATTTCCAAAAAAATATGTTTGGGTGCCTATTTTTGACAACAGTCTTTATTTTCGTTTTGGGATATTTTTTTGGGGACAAATTATGATTTTATGTTTGGATTTATTTATTTTTGCTTTGTCAATAATTTTTAAATTATTATTATTTTGTGATATTGTTGACAACTTTTTTTCTCAGTGAACTTTACTTTTCTCTCGATGTAATAAACTGTTGTTGAAAGGCAAAATAAATATCTATTCTTATTTCGATGGATTTTTTTCATTTATTGGAAAAAAATTACACACAAATCAAATTTAAAAAAAAATTATTTGTATTTTTAGCATTTTTGCAAACTTCAATTCTTCCTCTTTCCATTTTCCTAGAAACCAATTGCTTGTAATATTCGCTTAAAAATAGAACAATCAATTTAGTTTGGAGTAAACAATAAATGGACTAGTTAATCAAATGTGCCAAATTTAGTTAGTCTAACTAGAGAATTAGTGGAGATATCCTAAGTCAAAATGAAATTAGTTTTGTTTTTAGTATTGCTATAAACTTCAACTCTTCCTTTTCATTTTCAAAGTACAGCATAATCTCGATAATCCGACACATATGGGACCAAACAACCGCCGGATTATAAGAAAGAATGGTGGGAGGGAATAGCGCGACCGTCGGATTACTGGGCGCCTCGTCCGATAAACCAACGGCCGAATTACCGAGATTTATACTGTATTAGTTGCATTGTAATATTTGATTATTAATAGATCTAAAAATACACAACATCGACACCGTTTTCAAGACAAGCCAAAAAATAACGTTGAACACACCATCCCGTTAGAATCCCATGGAATTGACGAAATACCCTGTGGAACATGTGTGCAAATCTATAGAGAAATAGATCGGCTAGGATTGAAAAAATAAGCAGTTTCACTCAGACACAAAGAGAAAGTCATCGCTCTTGTCCAACAACCGGCCACTGGATGGACTTTAGTAACTCAAGGGCTCTGGCACAGATTACCCAAGAAATTTCACGAGTATACAGAGAACATAGAGATAAAAAAACGAGACCATTGCCTGAACAATTTCTGATGTAGAGTGAAAAAATAAAAAATCCGCTAACCTTCGGATTCTTTGGAGCATCAATATGCTGTAAGCATGAGTCAGAGCATCCTGAAATAACCGGACGTAAACTCAGACCAAGACGGCAAAGCTTCTTTGCAACATTTAATGCTAACTCACTGCTAAAAGTGGGTAAACTGAAACATCGGACTGATTCACTAACACGACAAAATATAATACTGACAGCAGTACAGGAAACCAGATTTACGAACGAACATGCCTTCGAGTCCCAAGGGTACATAATCCTCAAAGGAAAAACAGGTCAGCGGGTAATGAAGAACGTACCCCACTTAGGTTAGGTTAGGTTTTATATATTATATATTGTTCCTTCCTTGACCGCTTTGAAATACAATTGACTGTTTTGTCATTGATTTCTTGCTCTGTATTAAGGAAATTGCTCCAATGCAGTGTAAACTAATGTAAAAAATAAATATAAACGTGGTTAGGGCTTCTTAGCCGTAGTGAAGGCGACCTGTCTAGGGGTGACAACCCTGAATAATAAGCCTCAAGCTAACAACTTGGGTAGTATCTTGGATAGTGGCTCGCCACTGTCCCACGAAGAATATTCTTCAACTGAGCATGGAGGAAAATTTCGCTAAATGAATTACCCCAGGTGATAACCAATCCGTCACCTATAGTGACGTTAGCGGACCTTCGGATTCTGGGGAGTCCGCACCAACATGCTTTAAGTATGAGCTGGAGCATCCTGAAATCACCGGACGTAAACAGACCAAGACGGCAAAGCTTCTTCGCAACATTTAATGCCAACTGACTGCTAAAAGTGGGTAAACTGAAACATTTGACTGATTCACTAACATAATACTGACAGCAGTACAGGAAACCAGATTTACGGACGAACATGCCTTCGAGTCCCAAGGCTACATAATCCTCAAAGGAAATGTGGGTCAGCGGGTAATGAGAACGTACCCCACTTAGGTACAGGATTTATAATCAGTCACTGGAATTAGGATATTGGATTCAGTCACCGACTTTACATCCCCGAGCAGTCGTGCATCCATCCTCTCTCTCTCAAATGTGCAAACAAGGGCTACAGTATACTCAATGTACATGCCCCAATCAACCAGGACAACAGACGCAATCCAGACAGAACTGATAAATTCTGGGAAGACTTAGAAGATATTATTTTTAAACTTCCAGAGAGGCACACCGTCATACTGTTGGTGACTTCAATGCTCAATTGGGAAGAGAGAAAAAATACAAAAATATAGTGGGCAATTATCCGGCGCATAAGCGAACCAACCGCAACGGAGAACGATTGGTAGACTTGGATTTCACATAACACCAACCGCGGTGAATTCCAGATAGATCATGTGGCTATTTCAAGAAAATGACTACACATGGCACTACACATCAGTCTAACAATCAGAAGCCCTGTATGCCATGGATTGTCTTTCCTTGAACCGAAGAGGGCTGATAGAGAAATTGGAAATCAGAGAGAGGAGATACCTCAGGAAGATCCTAGGCCCGCTAAAGGAAGATGGGGAATTCCGAAGGCGAGGCTATTGAGAGGCTCTCTGACTGCAAGGAAAAGAAGAGTAGCTTTCTATGGCCACGTTGCAAGATTGCCTCCAAACCGACTAACCAACCGTCTGTTCACGTTCTGGCAAAACAAGAAGGTCCGTACCACTTGCTTGACAGAAACCGAGAAGGCTATTAATGAACTGGGAATAACAGATCTCTAAAACAGACAGTCTGTGAGACACCCTGAAGGAAGTCCGCGGATTTCAGGAAAAATCCCAAAAGAAAGGCACTCCCTGGACAGAAGAGAGAAAGGAGTTACACCGGCAGAAGATGCGACAATGCTGGGCAAACATCAAAGCCCAAGAGTTGAACAAGCGTGGTCTAAAGTAGGCCTATTCGAAACAAGAAGAAGACGCGTCACACGCTCCCAAAAACCCAAACCGAGAATGGACTCGGGAACCGCCTTCAACGGAGACGCCGCCGCCGCTATGAACACCAACAAACTATCCTGGACATCGTGGACGACAGCCTGATCGAGAAGCTGTACTACATTTTCAACAGGAGAAACAAGCCCCAGGTTGATAACAAACAACCCCAGGAAACCGCCACGAAGAAAAGGTCCGCCGCCGAAAAGTCAACCGAAGCCGCCTCGAAGATAAAACTGCTCCCATGAATTCTCGCAGCACAGCCGCCTTACCGAAGCCGCCCCAAAACGCAGAACCCACCAGGAGAACGAGAAAACCTACAAGCTTCACAAGGAAACGACCAAGCTGTGGAGACCGAGCACGTCAGGCCTGCAAGCCAAGCACGCCACCGCAGAGCAACCCCACCAAAATTAAACGAACTCACCAAACGAGATAACACAGAAGAAACAACAAAAGAGGCCAAAAACTCCAAAGGACCAAACTTGGACACCAGAACTAACAATAAAATACAAGCAACAAACGACTACCAACCGAGGACTGCGGAAAAATGAGGCGATTCAACAAACCACATGAAAACCAGGGATACCATGATCAGGTCTGTGTATACGTTTAATGCTTAACTCGCATGGCCGTATATATCTCTGGAGAATGGCGAATGTTAGTTTGCCGAAACGTCGAGAATCCGGTGCTTTAAGAACTAACCCTCAACATCAACGCGAAATTCTCGAGAATACAGATCAACATATACAGGGTGTTTCAAAACGAATATACGTATTTCGCATTCATATGTTTATTAAACTTTATGACATACGAATATGAAACTTATATACATATTTACGAACCTCTCAAGTTTAGATTACAGATGTTCAATATGTCCTCCATCGGCGACACTAACAATATCACACCGATACTCAAATTCGTCGCATAATCGGGCAAGCATGTCTTTCGTCACTGATGTTAAGGCAGTACTGATCCGGTTCTTCAACTCAGGTGATGGTCAGCATGTCTCAGCTGGGCTCCACGGTCACCGGATTTGACTTCTTCCTGTGGGGTTTCCAAACAAGAAGAAGACGCGTCACACGCTCCCAAAAACCCAAACAGAATGGACTCGGGAACCGCCTTCAACGGAGACGCCGCCGCCGCCATGAACATCGACAACACTAACCAGGACACCGTGGATGGCAGCGTGATCGAGCAGCTGTGCTACATTCTCAACAGGAGAAAGAAGACCCAAGCTGATCCACAGCCGAAACAGGTTGAACTTCGTGCTTTTGGCTAAAAAAAGATTTATTTTAGTTTCGATAAACATATACCAAAAAAAGTTTGGTTGAAAAAAAAACGAAACATTACAATTTTGACAGGAAACAATACAAATAAATTGGAATTTTGTCAAAAAATAAAAGAAAAACGCTGAATACCAAATTTCCGCTCTAATCATCAACAGATTTGCTTCGAAATTAAAAAAGGAAAACTTGTAATTTACCTAGGAAAAAAAATTACGATTTTCTTCAAATTAAATTTAAAAGAAACCCTACGTCCTACATCTGGAAAATACAAATATATTTTGGAATTTTGGTTAAAAAAAAAACAGATAAAACCTTACTGGTAATGTCCAGTCTAATCATCATCAGATTTTCTTCAAAAAAAAAATATACGAAATCTGAAAAATACAAATAAATTGGAATTTAAAAAACGAAAACAGAAAAAATCTTACATGTCCTGTTTATTCATCGGAAGATTTCCTCAAAATAAGAAAAAAAAAAACGAAGTTGTCCCAAGTCCTTCGTCTGAAAAATACAATAAATTGGAATTTTGTTAAAAATAAAAACAGAAAAAACCTTAGTATAGCAATGAGCGATCTAGTCATCGGAGTCCTCGGCCGTATCACGATCGTCACCAGTCAATGGTCATCAACTAGGTTCTGTGGGAGACTCTAGTGAGGGGGCCCCGTCTTGTTGAAAAATGAAGTTGTCTTCGTGCAGCCTCGGTAATAACGATTTTTGTAACATAGCGAGATACTGCTGACCGTTAACAGTGTTTCCATCAAAGAAGAATGGGCCGTAAACAGAATCGGGATGTCGCACAAAACACATTGACTTTGTGTGAATCTCGTACATGTTCAATGACTGCATGTGGGTTCTATATGCCCCAAATTCGAACATTGTGTTTGTTTACCTGACCACTAACATGGAAAGTCGCTTCATCACTGAACACGATGCGTTTCGCGAAAGTGTTATCACTGTTAATAGCATCGTGAATCTCTTTACAAAATATATAATGACTCGTCCTACATATCTGAAATTCTGATTACAAGGGTTATTTTTGTCGCTGATCACGAATATGTTATCAAAAATTTCAAAAACAAAATGGCGTCTTTAATATGGTGGATGTTTCTTCGAAATACTCATCCAACTTTTACAAAGAGGGCGTATTTTAGTCACTTTACTTTACACTTTTTTTAGGGTTTTTTACGTCACTGATTACAAATATATTATCAGAATTTCTCGAAACACGTTCTCCACGTAACCGCTGCCAATTTTTCGTTGAAGTGTATGATATCCACTCTGCTTATTGAAGGGTGATCCTGAATGTGTTGACATTATTAAATATCAGTTCATGCTTATTCAAGAAAAGGACACAAAACTTCGCACAAAACTGGGAAAATAATAAATCGCCCAGTACATCCTGAGCTACTTTCATGTTTTTTGCGTAGGTAATAATGTATGAATTCAGAATTTTAACGAATTGCATCCCGAAACCTGCCTATACGTATTTGGTACAGTGTGAATAACCCTTATATTGATACTGATTGATACTGATAATTGATACCTGATCAATGACATGAAAAACTTCTATATACGCAATTTCAATCTGATAAGATTTCGAAAAACTATCCGCCATATTTGGTCCGCCATTTTGTTTTATAAAAATTTGACAACTCATTCGTAATCAGCGAGATTATGAAGCCCTATGTTCGAAATTTTGTAAAAATTGAATGAGTTTTTCCAAAAATTGGCTGCCATATTAGATGCGCCATTTTGTTTTTGAACATTTTAAAAATAGAGCGACGTCTCAAAACACGCCAAATTGTTGTATGCAGTTGTAATTAAATTTTGAAGGACTACGTTGGAAAGCAGTTTGAATTCGTGCAATTTGTTTGAATTTCTTCAGAAACACGAGGGCGGCCAGGACTCTTCCCTTTACATACACATCCTGTATCTACTAACTGTCGATATCATCTGCGAATGTTCCACCCATTTGGTACCTCCACCTGAAACGTATTTGCACTGTAATCACGGAATTGGACTTTGCAAACTCGAGAACACAAAATGATTTCTATAATGATATTGATATAAACTAGACTTTGTATTCGTTTCTCCAATAGCCAAGCCGAGGCGCAGGGATCGATAGTTTGGACAATAATACTTTGTAATACGTATATTCTTTTTGAAACACACTGTACTTCTATCCGCGAAAACCTCAAATACAACATAGAACATAACAACATACTATACATACTATAACATACTATATAACAATTAGCTATGAAATGTTCGAAACTTTTATGAATGTAAAAACTTCAACAAATGTTAAAACATTTCTTCTAACTCTCAATCTTTCTGTTCTGCCACCTAAAAATCTTTCACGTGCCAAGAAGTGGCACGCGTGTCATTGGTTGCCGATTGCTGGTATAGAATATGTTTGTCCTAAATTTAGTTAGTCCTAGTAGGGTATTAGTGGAGAATTCAAGTTTGAAAGCGAGTAGTAAGTAGTCTATAGTCCATTTTTTAAGAATGCAGTACAGAGAAGATAGGGCTTATTTGACCTTGTTCTCTGATTTGCTTCAATCGAGGAGAAGTTCACACCGACAATATTTCTCAAACTTTTCTCTAACTCATCTCATTCTTTCACATACATTTGCAGTCACTGGCGTAGAATTTGGTGATATGTAATTAAATGAATATAAATAATACTCCGAATAATTTATAAATATTATAGAACGTTAAATTATACTACGGCTAATAAGTTTTATATTATACAATAATGTTTACATAATTTAATTTCATACATAATACAATATATAAATACATACATACATACAATACATAATTTAATTTTAAATTTAAAGATAAAAATATTAACTAACTTCAAGTAAATTTTTGTCGTACGCCAATGCATGTTGAGCTGTTAGTTATCAATGGCTGCCGTGTCAATACACAATTGTCATCTGATCTGTTTGTATCATTTAGATTTTTTGCTTTGATTTTAACAAATAAAATTTTCTCCATGTATTTGGTTCTATTTTATTACCATTGTTGCTATTTGGTGTATTTAATAGATATTCAATCAAACCATTAATAAATTACCAATATTATATTCAAGTAACTATATTTTAATTTAGCGCCAAATTTTGTAACTAGATTTAACATTTGTTATAGTGTAAATCAGGTTTCTAGTTACTACACTCTTAAAAAAAATGGACTATAGTTTGAGTAAAGATTGTGATTTCAATTGTTTGTAACTTTTTATAAATCTATATAGTTTTCAGAAACGTAGAATAGATTAGTTAGTTAGTCGGTGCTATGTAGATGACCATTTGCTGCATGGAACTTTTTTAAAATGAAAAAAAAAACGAGCTGTTGCATTGTAAAATCAAGGTTTCCGCACTCTAATGTCAAACTTGTGTTTGACATTGTGTATACGTCAAGCGAAACTAAATTTTTAGACACAATGTTGCAAAGTACGGCTACTATGCGGTAAAGTGACTATGCGGTAACGTTTGCAACATTGCATTCAGGAGGCCAAAAATAATTTCCAATATTGTAAATAATCAAAACCTATTTGTTTCTTAAATAATAATTGTCGGCCAAAAAAAATTACACACATTTCATGCGTGAATGATTTGACAACGCTCCAGCTAATGGAGAACTTGCCCTTCGGGATCGTTCTCCTAATGAGCTGTCCCGTTATAAAATCAACTTTTCCGCACTTTAATGTAAATAACTATTGTCTGGAGTAGCTAAGGCAATATATCGAGGTGGTTCGAAAACTATCCCACCATTATAAAGGTAAGCTCATTGCCGAAACGGTTTTAAAATGGCATCATATTTACGTATTAAAAAGGTGGGACACTTTTACCGGATTGAAAAGAAAATGCGATGACTAAATTTTTATTTGTTGCGCGTTATTTTCTTCGAAATAAAAAAAATAATGACGAATAATTAAAAAAACAGTTTTTCTCTTTATTTTTCTAAAAATTACTTTGCAAATGTTTGTGTTGAAGCGTGTTGAATAATAAAATTTAATGAAAACCGTACTATAATTAAATCATTAAATGCGTACTGTAATTATAATTTACTGAGTCAATTTACACGTAGCTAATAACTTAGACTAAGTAAATTTGGCATAGACCTAGTTAACTTATCCATTTAGTGTTTATTGATAACTAAACTTATCTATAATTACAAACAATTTTACTTAAATTATTCTAGACTCATTCAGACTTACAATTAGTCTCATTATTTATTCATTTCAGACTACTAATCCATTTCAGACTCTCCACAAATACTCCACTTCACAAACATAGTTAACTAATCCATTTAATGTTTTCTAAAAACTAAATTGATTAATGTATGTTTTTGAAGAATTTACAAAGATTTGAAAGACTAGTAAAGTTTGTAGAAATTATTTACATGTCCTTATGTTCCATTCAGCACGCAACAATAAAAACAAGAACTTAAATTAAATTAATTATATCCTAAATTTTAATTTAATTCGTTTAAATAGCTTATAGAAAAAATATATCTAGTTTTGAGGAATCGCAAATATACCCGAAGGTGAACTAGTTATGTTCAGTTAATAAGACCACTTAATGACATAATTTCTATATAAAAGCGTCGCTTTGCCGTCCATTTTCCAGTTTCAAGACGGCGACCGAGTTGGCGAGAAAATGTTAGTCCTCGCCTTTTGCTTCCTAGCTGTGGCCTCCGCCGCTCACTTACGTAAGTTACGTATAACACCTAGTCTATATAGATTCACTGTATTTTTCACAAAGACAATAACAATATACTGGAAATTGTCAGGTTAGGTTAGTTTACATACTGGAAATTGTCAGCACTTAAGGCGGCACGGAAGGAGCCGGGGGGCACGGAAGTAGCTTCCACGCGTGCATTTTCTGCTGTATATGCAGAATATTCCGACGCCCCCTGGTAACACTGTCCCACCAGACAGTGGCCTTCCAACACCGGACACGAAAAAGTAAAGTAGTCAGCACTTAATACTAGACTTTCATAGACTTTTAGAAGTTCATTTAGACTTGGATATCTTCTACTTAGACCATCTAAATTTGGCCCAGACTTAGCTAAGTAACCCATTCAGTGTTTACTGAAAACTAAGTTGATTTATCTACATTTTCTTAAAAGTTACAAACAATAGGCTCTTTCATAGTTGAAATTTTTGTGTGCGCATGTATCAATTTCCACCATGTTATACGTCAAAAATTGCCCGAACTTTTTGACGTATAACTAAATATATGCCCGAAACTTTCATATTCCCGACTT
The DNA here is from genome assembly GCA_944588485.1 of Phosphuga atrata. NCBI lineage: Eukaryota > Metazoa > Arthropoda > Insecta > Coleoptera > Silphidae > Phosphuga > Phosphuga atrata. The sequence goes on from OX155897.1 coordinate 12,926,406, forward strand.
TCAAACTTGGCAGATCCGCATGCGCTTAACTAACCGTAAAAATGTCTATTGCAAACACGTCCATCCGAAACCCCAAACTCTATGGCCTATGTTTAGTTCCAAACTAAAAGAGAACCTAAAGCAAGTGACAGTGCAGGATGGCATCAAACACTACACCGTACTAGAGCAAGCTGTAGGTTAAATAAATGTAGCAATCACCACGGCATTTGAATCCAGCTGCCCGGTAAAAACCGTGAAGGAGCATAAGGATGAAAAATGGTGGCACAAAAATTTGTCTACATTTAGAGCAAAAATACGTAGGCTTTTCAATAAAGCTATACAATGAGTTTCAGGTTGACAGCTGTCAAAATTGTAAATAGTAATTAGTAAGGTCAATTCCCATATGCGCGACGTCGTGCGACACCGCCTGTCAAATAATGATTACATTGTTTTAAATGGGCACGTCGCGTAGGTGTCGCGTAGCCATAGTGAGATCGAGCCCATTTAAAACAATGTAATTATTTGACAGGCGATGTCGCGTGACGTCGCGTAGCTGAGTGTCGCGTATATGAGAATCGGCCTTTAATGTTTGAAACTAACAAACCGTAGCGTCGGAACTCCAGAGAACCGGCTACAAACAGCGTCTGTCCATCTTAGGAGCGGAGGAACTTACACACTCTGGAACTTTTTCTATCAGTTCAACTCCCAGTTTTAACCTCGAAATGGCCCAAAAAGCTATTTCCCTCCTGGATTTCAAACAACTATGCATGTCAATTTCTCTGAATAGAACTACTCCAGGAGGTAACCAGTCCTCCGTCACTTACAGTGGCGAAACCAGGCCTAAGCATTCTGAAGAGCCTGAAACACCATGTCATTCAAAATCCTGTAAACCAAAGAAAAACAACATAATTTTTTTTGGAACTCTTGGAACTAAATGTTAACTATTTCCGGTAAACTAAAGCAGCTTAACAAAGTTTGAATATTTAAAAGGACATTTAATTGAATTTTATTTTATCTATTGAAGGGAATTTTATTAATATTTAAAGGGAAGAAAGACGGTAACCCATGTCGAAGAGGCCTTCCTCACCTGGGAACAGGCTTCATTATTAAATATAACTTCGCAAACTCAGTAACTGACTTCCAGTCACCCCAGAACCCAAATCACATGGTTCAAAGAAGATAAAATTCTCCATTTTGAAGGATTTGAGGCGATGAAGAGAAAAACTGGAGGAACAGTGTGGACAGAAGACCGAAGAGAGCAACAAAGAGAGAGTCCGTTCTAATAAGTCAAGAAGTGGTCCTTCGCACAGGCCGCGGTCGGCGGCCAGAAGACGTCGGATCTGCAGGGTTCTGGGTTGGTGGTCCTCGGGCAGGAGAGCTCCGTATCCCTTCGTATAGGAGACGCTCGCGTAAGTTGCTGATCCCCCGGTTCGGCAGGAAGTGTTCCTGAGACTCGAACCAAGGGGGGATGCTGGGCGGGCTGATCGCCTATCCTGGAACAGAGACTGATTGAGGGAAATCCCGTTGCTGACGCCGGAGCGTGCATGAACTCCTGGGTGGTCGACAGCGGTAGAATTCTTCTCTGACCCTCGGGAGAGCTACTCAAGTGTCTCTTCGGGGCTATGGTTGTGACCACAGGTGCCTTCTTCGTCCTCGTAGATTGGCTTAAAGCTGGTAAGCTGCTGGCCTTTGCAAGACTTCCGCAAATCAGGCGGAACTTTCTTAGCGGTGCGCTCGACGGTAGTTGTGGGTCCTGCGGGAACTGGTGGAGGTTGGGTCGTCTTCTTCACACAGAAGAAAGATTTTGACGCTCCCTTCACCCTCTCTCGTGCCAGTTCCAAATATTCCTTGTATAAGGAGCTTTCGCGCCGGTGTCGTACCTGGTCCTTGCTGAGACCGGCTGCGGCGACCAATTCGGCATAGAATTGTCCGCCCTTCTTGCTCTTTGCTTCAATAGAAGCGATTTTCCCGAGCAGGATTGATCCGCGCACGGGCAGCGTAGACTGTAGTTTCCGCTGATACTCCGCACTGGCCTTTCCTTTCGTGCAGTCGCACGCTCGCGAAGGAGGGTAAAATGGTGGGACGATACAGACAATGTGTCTTGTTGTTGGACCCACGTTGGATGGCGTGGTGTTTAGAAAGCCCGGAGCTGGTCAGGTAGCTCTTCCCGCATTTGAGACACACGAAGAAAGCCGTTGTGGTCTTTTCAGACGATCCTGCGAGATCGGTAGATTTGATGGGGATGGGAGGCATAGGAAAAGTGTTTGTAGGACGCAAAACACAAGTCTTTGGTCACCTTCTCGTGGTACGCCCTGTTACGCCTGTTATCAGCCTAAAACCTGATTTCCAAAACTAATGGTAACTAATGACTAAAGGCGAGTCGGCGGAGTAGGAAAGGGTGTAGTTCTGTCAGGACTACCCTGCTCTGCGTTACAAGCCCTATAATATCGACAACCCCCTCTGAGATCACAAGGGGAACTAGGACAAATCCCTGCCGCTGAAGATCTTTTTCCAGCGGCAAAATCGGACATCTGGGGAGTCTCACCCCGGTCTTTTAACAGCGGCCCCTTTTTCTAACCCTGTGTTTTTTTTAAGAGGACGGCATATGTCCGCTTATCCAGGAGCCGCACCCACCATGGATCTCAATAACCCTGAATCCATTGGATTCAGGGGTATTGGGATCCATGATTTCAGGAGCAATTTTTAAGGGGGGGGGGGGATTTCAGGGGAATTGGGATCATGGTGGGTACGGCTCTTAGAGAAGCGGGCATCTGCCGTCCTCCTAAAAAAATACAGGGTTAAAAAAAGGAGCCGCTGTTAAAATTTTGGGGTGAGACTCCCCGGATGTCCGGTTTTGCCGGTGGAAAAAGATATTCAGCGGCAGGGATTTGCCCTAGTTCCCCTTGTGATATCAGAGGGGAGTTGTCGATGTTATAGGGCTTGTAACGCAGAGCAGGGTTGTCTTGATAAGAAGTACACCATTTCCTACTCCGCCGACTCGCCTTTGGTCGTTAGTTACCTGAAATCAGTTTTTAGGCTGATAATAGGCGTAACAGGGTGTACCACGAGAAGGTAACCAAAGACTTGCGCTAGGATCAAAAGCAGGTATGTCACTTTTATACGCAGTATTAACTTTGCTTTCGGAAGTGCAGTCCTAGTAAACACACCATTTACACCCCAAGAAGATTTATTGGCAAAAGAGAAAAGAGACACAATAGGAGAAATGTACATTGAACAATAATTGTTTAACGCGGTCCCTAGACGGCCAAGATCGAAAAATGAAAGCTATACAATACGGAAATTGGCTAGAATATTCTGAGGAGCTCACCGCCTACAACAATGCGATCAGAAGGACAAAAAGGAACAACTTTAGGATCTTCTATGAAAATATAGAATCCAGCCCGGCACTAGCGAAGGATAGAGTGGAAATGACAGCCACTCTTAAAAGAACGGATGGGAGCTATATGGAAGACGAAGAGCTCTCCTCCTACTAGAAACACATTTTCCGGGATGTAGAAGATCCAAGGATGTAGAAGAGAAGAATGTAGAACATCGAGGGCTTTATGCAACCACGGAGACCAAGTCGGGTTGACTGGAAGACAAGCGTCCATCTGTACGGAAAACCGAATCAGGGGCTATCATTTTAGTAGTTGAGCGCTCGGATACATACCGGAGCTATGAAGAAGTGCTAAGGTGGTATCCATACGAAAGGTGGGGAAAAAAGACACCAATCAACCGAAGTCATTTAGTCTCATTAAATTGTCTAATGTCTAACATCTATCATGCTAAAGACAATGGAGAAGACAAATCATCTTAGGACAGCAGTGTTGGTAGGCGCACCACTACACAACTGTCAGCATGCATACAGAGCAGGAAAACTACAGAGACTGACCTGTATCAGCTGACAAATGCAATAGAAGCAGCACTAGATTCAACGGAAGTAGCCTGGGATGTGCCTTCTTAGACATTGAAGCAGCCTTTGACAACACTTCGCACGAGGCTATCAAATCGGCTCTTCAAAGAAGGAATATCGAGAGCATTACTTCAAAGTGGATGGAGATATGCCAGAACGACGGAGGAAAGTGGGAAAAGACACCATCGAGATTTTCAGTTTTTTCCATTTCCATCGAGAGTGCCCATAGGGAGGTGTGTTATCACCACTGATTTGGAGCCTGGTAGTTGATGAATTACTGGATAGGCTGAACGACCTAGATATTAAATGTCAAGGTTACGGCGATGATATAGTCATCATAACCAGAGGGAAGTTTGAGGGAACGCCTAAAGAGAGACCCTAAAGTTTCTAAAAGATTGTGTCAATCGGAACAAAACCACGGCGATGCCATTTATTAGGAAGAGAAGATAAAACTGTCTACAACCCAGTATGGGTTGTAGACAACACCTTTGAGTTAGATGGGAGGGCAGTAGAATACAAACAGGAGATAAAATATCTGGCTATAACACTAGGTAGCAAACTCCTATGGAACAGTCAAGCTGAAGAAGTGGTAGGAAAAGCTAAACGCGCTCTTATGGATTCTCTGGCTGGAAGTACCAATAGACGAAATAGTAGGCAAATACCATTTCGAGAAAAACTACACAGCAATGTGTAGTAGTAAAGCTGATCGGAGGGACGAATGCTCAGCATACCACCTATAGCAAAGTGCTATCAATTGGTATGCGGATGGTTCGAAGGCAAAGGAAGGTACTGGTGCAGGAGTGTTTGGTCCTCGTACCAAATACGAATCCATAGGAATAGTTATCTTCCAACAGAGGTACATGTAATCGAAAGATGTGCACAATTTAACCTCGACAGGAACTATCGCAAAAAACGAATTGCTGTCTTGTCCGATAGGCATGCAGCCATCAAGGCCATTAGCTCATACACTATCAGATCCTAATTGGTATGGGGCTGTGCGGGAAAGCTATATAAGCTCGCTAAAGAAAGTAAAGTAACGCTATACCAGGTACCAGGACAAAATGGTATAGACGGAAACGAAGAAGCCGATCACCTAGCAAACAAGGGATCCAGTAATCCCTTTATAGGTCCGGAACTCTTTTGCGGTATGAGTAAGAACACCATCCACAAAAGTTCAGATGATGAAATAAGAGATTAATGGATGAAAACCTGGAAAGAACTTCCAGCGCTAAGACAATCCAAAGTAATGCCAGGATATTTTAACCAGAAAAGAACATGCTGATTGGGTATCTTGTGTGCGTTTCTCTCGAAATCACTCCAATCCAATCATTGTTTCTACTGGGTGGGACCGTACGGTTAAGTTTTGGAATTTGACTAACTGCCGCTTGAAGATCAATCACTCTGGACACACTGGATTTTTGAACACAGTTACTGGTTCTCCAGATGATTCTTTTCCTGCTAGCGGTGGAAAGGACTGTAATGCAATGCTTTGGGATCTTAATGATGGCAAACATTTGCATACCTTGGATCGTAATGATATCATCAACGCTCTTTGCTTCTCGCCAAACAGGTATTGGTTGTGCACATGTGACTTTCAGCACATAGACAGTTAGAGCCCTCCACGGATCGGGAGTTCTCCATGAACTTAGAAGAGAAGCGGCAAGGAATAATGTCGACGCAAATGCAATACAAGAAGCAAGAGAGCCAAAAATGGGTAATAGATATGCAAGATGCCTCATTCTTCTAGACTGGATACCGCCCCAAACACAAACTTGGAACAATGTTCCTGGTTAAAAAGAAAAACAGGAAACACATAATCGGCTTGCCACCCATCTATAATAGAATACCAGTTCTGAGAATGAGTAATAAATTGTGTCATTTAATTTATTACTCATTCTTTTATTTTCATCAATGTATGAAAACCGAATAAAAAATACGATAAACAGGAGAAGGACCGATTTTATAAAAACCTGGAAAGAGTACACTGGATCAAGATTAAAGTAAGCATGTCAGGTGGCGTAAACTTAGTAGTGAGCAGTTCTATGTTTGCCGGCGCGAGTGGTGTAGAGGTGACGCTCGTGGCTTCATTTGGATCATCCATCAAAATCTAGGATTTGGAGAGCAAGGAAATGGTTGAAGAACTTAGGCCAGAAGTTGTTTCTCAAGCGAGCAAGGCTGAATCACCACAATACTTATCTTTGGCCTGGTCAAAAGGGTGATAGTATAGAATAAATAAATCACCCATACACCTAGGTGACAGTACGGCTGTCAACGGGTGGTGTTTGTGCTCCGCGATTTTCCAGAAATTTCCCAGTAAAAACTCGCCCCGTCGGTGTGAAAATGCCCACAGATCAAGGTAACCACCTCTAGTTCAACACCCGGAAACTAACAGAAACATCGAATTTTTTTAAATATTTCTCGGCGGTTTTCGGTATTCATTTTGACATTTCATTTCCATTGCTTAGGTAATTTCAAATTGAAAATAAACATTTCTAGTATTGTGTTTGTTGTTTGGCAAACGCCATTAAACAAGAAGAAATTACGGTAAACAAGCAACTAACTGTTTTTTCACCCCGAGTGGACACCGGTATAAGTGGTCCCCCTATACCAACTGCCAACAGCCTCTTCGGAGGGCGGATGAGCGGGTAGAGGTAAAAGGCACCCTCTTCCCTTGGGGTGGGAAACTACCCCTAAGACGAAAGAGCCACTTGATGGCCAACAGCGTAGGATAGACAAAGCAACGAGAAACCACTCTATTAAAGATCGATTTGGATATATCAGCAATTTATTCATGGATGGAGTGCTCTTCAGTGATATCAAGAAATGAACCAGAGCAGAGTGGAGAATTGCTGCAAACCAATCTTCGGATTGAAGACCATTGATGATAGCCTGGTCCACTAATGGGCAAACTTCGTTTGCTGGTTATTCTGATAACACCACTACGGTATGGTAAGTCAATATTGCTTCAGCTCGTTAAGACTATTGACTTGTTTATAAGTTTCTTCTTCTTCTTAGCGTTGTCCTGGTGGTGCAGGATCCGCTTTCTTGGTCAATGACCGCTATTTTGCACGGTATTGTGCATCATTTGGTTTTAGCCCCATGATCTTTAGGTCATGCTAAAGGTGGGCGAAATGAAAACACTGAGAACAATTGTGGGGAAAACAAGAAGAGACAGAGTAAGAAACACATATATCAGAGAACAATGCGAAATACAAGACATTGTGAGATGGGGAAGACAACGTAAGAGGCAGTGGTACAACCATATAAGACGGATGGACGAGAACAGACTTCCGAAAATAGTCCTAGAAAACAACCCGCTTGGCTCAAGACCTCCTAAGAGATGGAGACCACCTAAAAGATGGAGACCACCTAAAAGATGAAGGGATAGTGGGCAATCAACTTCTCAGGAAAAGATGCAGAGGCGTCTTCAGAATTAACAGATCGACAAATCGCCAAGAAGTAGAAGAAGTAGATCTTTAGGTTTACTATTTATCTACTATTTATCGTGGCCTGCCATCGTTGCTTCAGTCTTCCTCTGGGACGTTGGCCTTCCATCTCAAAATGGAGGGCAGAGTTGACAACAGTACCAGGAGACTTCTATATAAGTTTACTTAGATAAAAAAAAACAAGAACAAAAGCTTGCCTGAAACTTAAGAGGAACAAGCTTAGAATTCTGACAGGGGTCCTGACGGGTCACTGCAGATTTAGAAAACACCTCAGGGCCCTAGGCCTAGAGGAAAATAACAGATTCGGATTCTGCGGCTCAACAGAGGAAACCCTCATATATCGGCTCAAAGACTGGCTTTCGGCTTTGCGGCTCAACAAAGGAAACCCCTACACATCGGCTCAAAGACTGCAGAGCACTGCCCCGCAAGAGACAAATGTACCTTGCGACCAACTGCACGAACACAGTGGAGTTACAGTCTTTGAATCCCATCCAAATCCTGATATTCCTAAAGAAATCAGTACTCGGGGAGGCGCTCTAAATGGGTAAGTATACCAATGGTTATAGGAAAGGGTGGGGTACAATAGATCTATAAAGGCCTAAAAGGCATTCACAAAAACATTGAATTTGTAAACTAGCCCAGTCTCATCCAGACTTGTATATCTTGTACCAGGTATATCTCCACTAATAATCAACTTCCAAATTTGACACAGACATCGAAAACTATTCCATTTACTAAACTAATCATCAAATCAAATAAAAATTCAATCATTTACTAAACTAATTCGACTTCACTTTTAACAATTGCAGCTGCCTCCATCAAAACTTGCAAACAATCCGCCGCTGATTTCAATGAATGCGCGAGGATCAACGCCGAGGAAGCTCTTCGGCAATTTGCACCAGGTGAGTTAAGCTGCATTAAGTCTAATCCCAGAACTGTATAGCGTTTCCGCAGGCTCGAAGGAACTAGGTCTTAATCCCCTCGAGCCCCTCTCCGTCACAGAAATGGGGGCCCACGGCTCAGGGAACGTCAACGTAGAGCAGAACTACAAGAACATCAAACTCTACGGACTAACTAGCTCCAAAATTGAAACATTCAAGTAAGGGTTAGAACTGGACTAGCAAGTTAATGTCCAATGCAAGTTATGGTCGGATTTGGAAGGATTGGCTATATTATATGCTAAGTCTATGTATTAATACTAACTCTATGTATTAATACTAAGTCTATGTATTAATTAAGTCTATGTATTAATACTAAGTCTATGTATTAATACTAAGTTTATGTATTCATACTAAGTTTATGTATTAATGCTAAGTCTATGTATTAATACTAAGTCTATGTATTAATTCTAAGTCTATGTATTAATACTAAGTTTATGTATTAATACTAGGTCTATGCATTAATACTAAGCCTATGTATTAATACTAAGTCTATGTATTAATACTAAGTCTATGTATTAATACTAAGCCTATGTATTAATACTAAGTCTATGTATTAATACCAAGTCTGTGTATTAATACTATCTTGTTTTTCAGGATAGATCTTGCTAAGTGTCAGATAGATTTGACGTCGCTTAGTCCTAGGATTAACGTACTCGCCGATTACACACTGAAAGGACAAATGTCTGTGTTTCCTATTAACAGTCAAGGGAAATCGAATCAAACTATAGGTAATACCTAGATGAGAACTAAACTAAGTCCTTAAAAGTTTAGGTTTCTTTAATACTTTAAAGATAAGATCTATACTAAGTGTCGAAATTTAGCCTAAATATCTTCACTAATACTCTGCCTAGACTAACTAAATTTTGAACAGATATAGTTAACTACTCCCTTTAATAGCAATTTGTCGTCCGGATTCGACGTTAAACTGTAGGTCCCTCATATTCAAATCTTAGTGCTGAGGTTGGATATGTGGCAAACAGGCCGGTGGGACCAGTGGGACATAAAGGTTGCTGATGATGATGACTCCATTTAATATTTAGTCTAAATTGGTTTATTTATAATTTAGCAAAAGTCACAAACAATTGAAATCGCATGCTTTACTTAAACTAGACTAATCTAATTCAGATTTATATATCTTCACTAATACTCAATGTGGATTAACGCAATTTGGCATAGAATTAGTTCATTCTAAAAAAAAGATGTTGCACAGAGATTTGTTTGTGCATGTAGTTGTGCAATATTTCGAGGTGGGTCAAAAACTGTCCCACCATTATCATTGCCGAAACGGCTTTATATTGTCATTACATCAAAGAGGTAGGACAGTTTTAACATCGCCGTGACAAAATTTTTCAGAACCATTTACCATTAGGTGGTTCAAAAACTGTCCCACCATTATCATTGCTGAAACGGATTTATACGTGGTCTGTTAGAAAAGTATCCGACCTTTAGCCGGTAAAAAAAAACTGGCATACCTGGAGCTTTGGAACCTAATCATCCTCAAAGTAGTCTTCTTGGGACTCCACACACTTCCCCCAGCGGTGCCGCCATTGTTGTAAGCATTCCGAAAAAGCCTCTTTCGGAAGCGACTTTAGCTCGGCTGTCGTTGCAGGCATAATCTCCTCTCTTGTCTGAAATCGCGTTCCTTTCAATGGCCTCTTGACTTTGGGGAATAGCCAGAAGTCACAGGGGGCCATATCAGGAGAGTAAGGAGCCTGTCGAACCAGAGGAGTCGAAACCAAGTGCGAAACCTTTGTCGAACCAAGTGATAATAATGTGCTGGAGCATTGTCGTGATGGAGTCGCCAATTTCCTGATGATCACAACTCCAGTCGCTTGCGCACAGCATCACGTAGGCGACGTAGGACATCCCTCATTTCACTTGTCGTCATTTTACTTGCATTGAAAAACCGAGGAAAGCACTACAGACTACGTCGCTCGATCACTGCTCGACAGCAACTGACGCTATCTACAGGCGGGAAAAAATTCACGCATTCTCACGAAGGTTAAATGTCGGCTCATGCGCTTGCATGATTCAAATCCATCAGGTTTTCAAAATAAAAAATAAGGTCGGATACTTTTCTAACAGACCACGTATTGTCATTATATCAAAAAGGTGTAACAGGTTTAATATCGGCGTTTCTGAAAGTAACGAAACTTTTCAGAAAATCTAAAACTGACGCATAAGATGGTTTGTGAGAAGTTCGAGAAGAAGGGAAAGACGTACATTAAGATTGTGGACTACAAGACGACGTTCGACGAGTACAATGTCCATTTGGACTTCGACAATTTGGTTTCTGGGAACGATCAGTTGAGCAAGGAGTTGGGGCAGGTGATGTCGGAGAACTCGAACAGTATTTTCAAGGAGACTAAGCCGGCGTATGAGATTGGTTACGCCGAGTTGTTCAAGCAGCTGGCCAATCAGGTGTTCACCAAGGTGCCGCTGGAGGAGCTGTTCCCCGAATAAGGATTAGTGCAGGGGTTTCGCGAACTTCGCAGGTGAATGGGAAATCGCTTTTGATTTCGGAAATGTAATTTGTGGTTTTTTATACTGTTTTGCAAAAATAGACAAATATTTCTTGATGTCCCACCATTATCATTGTCATCAATTGCCATCAATTTATTTGGACTGGACTAAAATAGACTACGGTGATTTTCGTAATCCGGGGTCGCTTTGGTTTGTTCATGTTTGACAGATTTAGTTGAATGTCAAAGTTTAGTAGGTTTGGTTAACAGTCAAAATTGGATGTATTTAGTTAATTGATGTATTTAGTTAAAAAAAGATGTTAAAATTTGATTAAAGTTAATCGCGAAAATTGTGACAAATTTGATGGACTTAGGTAAGCGACTAAATTTGACACATTTAGTTAAATAACTAGACAGATAAGACTAGACAGACAATACTAAGCCCTCACTAAACCTCCTATTCCACGGTTTTTTTCCCACTCCGGTATCACTTATTTCGCATTTATTTGGGGTGGGCAGTCTGGACGGTTATTGAAAACCGCCTTGGTTGAAAATGTCTTTTTGGCCGGGAGGGCGAATCGAACCTGGGTATCCCGCTTGTCAGGCGGGTATGTTGTCTACTACACTATCGAGCACGACAGACAGATAAGACTAGGCAGACAAGACTAGACGGGCTGACAACACAACACAAACAATACATACAAGACAGATCAGACAGACAAGACAAGACACACAAGACAGACAGACAAGACTATACAGACGAGACTAAACAGACAAGACTAGACGGACAAGACTAGACAGACAAGACTAGACAAACAAGACTAAACAGAGAAGACTAGACAGACAAGACTAGACAGACAAGCCTATACAGACGAGACTAAACAGACAAGACTAAACAGACAAGACTAAACAGAGAAGACTAGACAAAACTCGACTTTGTTTTGCAACGGTTTGAATATTGCGAAAATGTTCTTGTTTGATTATTGATTAATTGATTCGCGAAATGTATTTTTAAAATTAATGTATGTATCTGGAGTGGTTTGCAAAACAAAAAAAAATCGCCAATTTATTTCCAGCCTAGTTTGACTATTCCGTGCACACTACGCCTAATTAGACCACATCTAAATACTAATTCTGCATACTAAACAGTATAATATTATCTAATGTACAATCACAACCGTGAAACTCATTCTCATAAGTTGTGTCTAGCTAGTCTTCTCTTCCTAATCTTGTCTGCCTAGTATGGTTTGCCTAGTCTTGTCTGCCTTGTCTTGTAGTCCTATCTGTCTAGTCCTGTGTGTCTAGTCTAATGTGTCTAGTCCTGGCTGTCTATTTTTGCCTTGTCTTCTCTATATAGACTTGTTAGACAGACAATTCTAGATAGACAAGACAAGGCAGACAAAAATAGACAGCCAAGACTAGACAGACCAGTCTAGACTACTTAGTCTTGTCTGTCAGGTCTTGTTGGTCTAGTCTTGTCTATCTAGTCTTGTCTGTCTACTCCTATCTGTCTAGTCCTGTATGTCTAGTTCTCTCTGCATAGTCTTGTCTGTCTAGTCTTGTCTGTTTAGTCTAATCTATCTAGTCTAGACTATTTAGTCTTGTCTGTCGAGTCTTGCTTGTTTAGTATTTTCTGTACGAGTGGACAGAATGAGTGAAATAATATATGTAGAGTACGAAATGTATCTTTTTTTTATGTTCTTGTCTTAATGTTCGATACATCGAGTGGAGTAGTGCGTCGGCGTCGCCGGGCAGCGCCGCCGCCGCCGCCGCCACCTGTAGAAATCGGCGTCTCCGCGTCTCGGACGGCACGCGACGCTCCAGTTCATCCGTGACTCTCGACACGGACGCGTCGCGACGCCGAAACAAAAGAAATCATTTTGCGAGCGATATTTGCTGAACGGTAAGTTTCCCCAATCTCAGTTTGTACACACATACATATTAGGTTTAGCTAATCTAATTCCGTGGTCTCAATTATACACTAACTAGACTTTCGAAGTGAAGGTCTAGATCTAAATTAAACGTTAACTAGATAATTTGTTCGGATTATCAAACGAAATTGAGAATTAAACAGGATTAAACTTATATAGTCTTGTCTGTCTGATCTTGTTTGTCTAGTCTTGTGTGTCCAGACTTGTCTTTCTAGTATTGTCTGTATAGTCTTGTCTGTCTAGTCTTGTCTGTCTAGTATTGTATGTCTAGTCTTGTCTGTCTAGTCTTGTCTATCTTGTCTTGTTTGTCTAGTCTTGTCTATCTAGTCTTTTCTGTCTAGCTGTGTTTGTCTAGTCTTGTCTGTCTAGCATTGTCTGTCTAATCTTATCTGTCTAGTCATATCTGTCTAGTCTTGTCTGCCTAGTCTTGTCTGTCTAGTGTTGTCTGTCTAGTCTTGTCTGTCTAGTCTTGTATGTCTAGTCTTATATGTCTAGTCAAATATATCTAATCTTGTCTGTCTAGTGTTTTGTGTCTCGTCTTGTCTGTCTAGTCTTGTCTGTCTAGTCTTGTCTATCTAGTCTTTTCTCTCTAGCTGTGTTTGTCTAGTCTTGTCTGTCTAGCATTGTCTGTCTAATCTTATCTGTCTAGTCATATCTGTCTAGTCTTGTCTGCCTAGTCTTGTCTGTCTAGTGTTGTCTGTCTAGTCTTCTCTGTCTAGTCTTGTATGTCTAGTCTTGTCTGTCTAGTCTTGTCAGTATAGTCTTGTCCATCTAAACTTGTCTGTCTAGTCTTGTCTATCTAGTCTTGTTTGTCTAGTCTTGTCTGTCTAGTCTTGGCTGTCTAGTTTTGTCTGTCTAGCCTTGTGTGTCTAGTCTTATCTGTCTAGTCATATATATCTAATATTGTCTGTCTAGTGTTTTGTGTCTCGTCTTGTCTGTCTAGTCTTCTCTGTCTAGTCTTGTCGGTCTAGTCTTGTCTCTCTAGTCTTGCTTATCATATTTTGTCTGTCTATTCTTGTCTGTCTAGTCTTGTCCGTTTAGTATTGTCTGTCTAGTCTTGTCTGTCTAGTCTTGTCTGTCTAGTATTGCCTATCTAGTTTTGTCTGTCTAGTCTTGTCTGTCTAGTCTTATCCATCTAGACTTGTCTGTCTAGTCTTGTCTATCTAGTCTTGTTTGTCTAGTCTTGTCTATATAGTCTTGTCTGCCTAGTCTTGTCTATATAGTCTTGTCTGTCTAGTCTTGTCTGTCTAGTCTTGTCTGTCTAGTCTTCTCTGTCTAGTCTTGTCTGTCTAGTCTTGTCTGTCTAGTATTGTCTATCTAGTTTTGTCTGTCTAGTCTTGTCTGTCTAGTCTTATCCATCTAGACTTGTCTGTCTAGTCTTGTCTATCTAGTCTTGTTTGTCTAGTCTTGTCTATATAGTCTTGTCTGTCTAGTCTTGTCTATATAGTCTTGTCTGCCTAGTCTTGTCTGTCTAGTCTTGTCTGTCTAGTCTTGTCTGTCTAGTCTTGTCTGTCTAGTCGTGTCTGTCTAGTCTTGTCTTGTCTGTCTAGTCTTGTCTGTCTAGTCTTGTCTGTCTAGTTTTGTCTGTCTAGTCTTGTCTGTCTAGTCTTGTCTGTCTAGTCTTGTCTGTCTAGTCTTGTCTGTCTAGTCTTGTCTGTCTAGTCTTGTCTGTCTAGTCTTGTCTGTCTAGTCTTGTCTGTCTAGTCTTGTCTGTCTAGTCTTGTCTGTCTAGTCTTGTCTGTCTAGTCTTGTCTGTCTAGTCTTGTCTGTCTAGTCTTGTCTGTCTAGTCTTGTCTGTCTAGTCTTGTCTGTCTAGTCTTGTCTCTCTAGTCTTGTCTGTCTAGTCTTGTCTGTCTAGTCTTGTCTGTCTAGTCTTGTCTGTCTAGTCTTGTCTGTCCAGCCTTGTCTGTCTAGTCTTGTCTGTCTAGTCTTGTCTGTCTAGTCTTGTCTGTCTAGTCTTGTCTGTCTAGTCTTGTCTGTCTAGTCTTGTCTTGTCTGTCTAGTCTTGTCAGTCTAGTCTTGTCTGTCTAGTTTTGTCTGTCTAGTCTTGTCTGTCTAGTCTTGTCTGTCTAGTCTTGTCTGCCTAGTCTTGTCTGTCTAGTCTTGTCTGTCTAGTCTTGTCTGTCTAGTCTCGTTGGTCTAGTCTTGTCTGTCTAGTCTTGTCTTGTCTGTCTAGTCTTGTCTGTCTAGTCTTGTCTGTCTAGTCTTGTCTGTCTAGTCTTGTCTGTCTAGTCTTGTCTGTCTAGTCTTGTCTGTCTAGTCTTGTCTGTCTAGTCTTGTCAGTCTAGTCTTGTCTGTCTAGTCTTGTCTGTCTAGTCTTGTCTGTCTAGTCTTGTCTGTCTAGTCTTGTCTGTCTAGTCTTGTCTGTCTAGTCTTGTCTGTCTAGTCTTGTCTGTCTAGTCTTGTCTGTCTAGTCTTGTCTGTCTAGTCTTGTCTTGTCTGTCTAGTCTTGTCTGTCTAGTTTTGTCTGTCTAGTCTTGTCTGTCTAGTCTTGTCTGTCTAGTCTTGTCTGTCTAGTCTTGTCTGTCTAGTCTTGTCTGTCTAGTCTTGTCTGTCTAGTCTTGTCTGTCTAGTCTTGTCTGTCTAGTCTTGTCTGTCTAGTCTTGTCTGTCTAGCCTTGTCTGTCTAGCCTTGTCTGTCTAGTCCTGTCTGTCTAGTCCTGTCTGTCTAGTCTTGTCTGTCTAGTCTTGTCTATCTAGTCTTGTCTGTCTAGTCTTGTCTGTCTAGTCTTGTCTGTCTAGTCTTGTCTGTCTAGTCTTGTCTGTCTAGTCTTGTCTGTCTAGTCTTGTCTGTCTAGTCTTGTCTGTCTAGTCTTGTCTGTCTAGTCTTGTCTGTCTAGTCTTGTCTGTCTAGTCTTGTCTGTCTAGTCTTGTCTGTCTAGTCTTGTCTGTCTAGTCTTGTCTGTCTAGTCTTGTCTGTCTAGTCTTGTCTGTCTAGTCTTGTCTGTCTAGTCTTGTCTGTCTAGTCTTGTCTGTCTAGTCTTGTCTGTCTAGTCTTGTCTGTCTAGTCTTGTCTGTCTAGTCTTGTCTGTCTAGTCTTGTCTGTCTAGTCTTGTCTGTCTAGTCTTGTCTGCCTAGTCTTGTCTGTCTAGTCTTGTCTGTCTAGTCTTGTCTGTCTAGTCTTTTCTGTCTAGTCTTGTCTTGTCTGTCTAGTCTTGTCTCTCTAGTCTTGTCTGTCTAGTCTTGTCTGTCTAGTCTTGTCTGTCTAGTCTTGTCTGTCTAGTCTTGTCTGTCTAGTCTTGTCTGTCTAGTCTTGTCTGTCTAGTCTTGTCAGTCTAGTCTTGTCTGTCTAGTCTTGTCTGTCTAGTCTTGTCTGTCTAGTCTTGTCTGTCTAGCCTTGTCTGTCTAGTCTTGTCTGTCTAGTCTTGTCTGTCTAGTCTTGTCTGTCTAGTCTTGTCTGTCTAGTCTTGTCTGTCTAGTCTTGTGTGTCTAGTCTTGTCTGTCTAGTCTTGTCTGTCTAGTCTTGTCTGTCTAGTCTTGTCTGTCTAGTCTTGTCTGTCTAGTCTTGTCTATCTAGTCTTGTCTGTCTAGTCTTGTCTGTCTAGTCTTGTCTGTCTAGTCTTGTCTGTCTAGTCTTGTCTGTCTAGTCTTGTCTGTCTAGTTTTGTCTGTCTAGTCTTGTCTGTCTAGTCTTGTCTGTCTAGTCTTGTCTGCCTAGTCTTGTCTGTCTAGTTTTGTCTGTCTAGTCTTGTCTGTCTAGTCTTGTCTGTCTAGTCTTGTCTATCTAGTCTTGTCTGTCTAGTCTTGTCTGTCTAGTCTTGTCTGTCTAGTCTTGTCTATCTAGTCTTGTCTGTCTAGTCTTGTCTGTCTAGTCTTGTCTGTCTAGTCTTGTCTGTCTAGTCTTGTCTGTCTAGCCTTGTCTGTCTAGTCTTGTCTGTCTAGTCTTGTCTGTCTAGTCTTGTCTGTCTAGTCTTGTCTGTCTAGTATTGTCTGTCTAGTCTTGTCTGTCTAGTCTTGTCTGTCTAGTCTTGTCTGTCTAGTCTTGTCTGTCTAGTCTTGTCTGTCTAGTCTTGTCTGTCTAGTCTTGTCTGCCTAGTCTTGTCTGTCTAGTCTTGTCTGTCTAGTCTTTTCTGTCTAGTCTTGTCTTGTCTGTCTAGTCTTGTCTCTCTAGTCTTGTCTGTCTAGTCTTGTCTGTCTAGTCTTGTCTGTCTAGTCTTGTCTGTCTAGTCTTGTCTGTCTAGTCTTGTCTGTCTAGTCTTGTCAGTCTAGTCTTGTCTGTCTAGTCTTGTCTGTCTAGTCTTGTCTGTCTAGTCTTGTCTGTCTAGTCTTGTCTGTCTAGTCTTGTCTGTCTAGTCTTGTCAGTCTAGTCTTGTCAGTCTAGTCTTGTCTGTCTAGTCTTGTCTGTCTAGTCTTGTCTGTCTAGTCTTGTTTGTCTAGCCTTGTCTGTCTAGTCTTGTCTGTCTAGTCTTGTCTGTCTAGTCTTGTCTGTCTAGTCTTGTCTGTCTAGTCTTGTCTGTCTAGTCTTGTGTGTCTAGTCTTGTCTGTCTAGTCTTGTCTGTCTAGTCTTGTCTGTCTAGTCTTGTCTGTCTAGTCTTGTCTGTCTAGTCTTGTCTATCTAGTCTTGTCTGTCTAGTCTTGTCTGTCTAGTCTTGTCTGTCTAGTCTTGTCTGTCTAGTCTTGTCTGTCTAGTCTTGTCTGTCTAGTCTTGTCTGTCTAGTCTTGTCTGTCTAGTCTTGTCTGTCTATTCTTGTCTGTCTAGTCTTGTTTGTCTAGTCTTGTCTGCCTAGTCTTGTCTGTCTAGTCTTGTCTGTCTAGTCTTGTCTGTCTAGTCTTGTCTGTCTAGTCTTGTCTGTCTAGTCTTGTCTGTCTAGTCTTGTCTGCCTAGTCTTGTCTGTCTAGTCTTGTCTGTCTAGTCTTGTCTGTCTAGTCTTGTCTGTCTAGTCTTGTCTGTCTAGTCTTGTCTGTCTAGTCTTGTCTGTCTAGTCTTGTCTGTCTAGTCTTGTCTGTCTAGTCTTGTCTGTCTAGTCTTGTCTTGTCTGTCTAGTCTTGTCTGTCTAGTCTTGTCTGTCTAGTCTTGTCTGTCTAGTCTTGTCTGTCTAGTCTTGTCTGTCTAGTCTTGTCTGTCTAGTCTTGTCTGTCTAGTCTTGTCTGTCTAATCTTGTCTGTCTAGTCTTGTCTGTCTAGTCTTGTCTGTCTAGTCTTGTCAGTCTAGTCTTGTCTGTCTAGTCTTGTCTGTCTAGTCTTGTCTGTCTAGTCTTGTCTGTCTAGTCTTGTCTATCTAGTCTTGTCTGTCTAGTCTTGTCTGTCTAGTCTTGTCTGTCTAGTCTTGTCTGTCTAGTCTTGTCTGTCTAGTCTTGTCTGTCTAGTCTTGTCTGTCTAGTCTTGTCTATCTAGTCTTGTCTGTCTAGTCTTGTCTGTCTAGTCTTGTCTGTCTAGTCTTGTCTGTCTAGTCTTGTCTGTCTAGTCTTGTCTGTCTAGTCTTGTCTGTCTAGTCTTGTCTGTCTAGTCTTGTCTATCTAGTCTTGCCTGTCTAGTCTTGCCTGTCTAGTCTTGTCTGTCTAGTCTTGTTTATCTAGTCTTATCTGTCCAGTGTGATCAATTTATTTTAAATAAGAATATATTTTGTTTACCCTTTTGTTAATTTTCTTCTGTGACAAAGTAAAAATAAATGAGAAACAAATTTCGCCGAGTAAAATTGGCGCAGGAAGAAGGGACGGGAAGGAAATTTCCGCGAGAGAGATAAGGGAAAACTACAGGTGGACGGGCAGCAACAGGAGAGAACGTTTATTAGAAACTGGAGGAGAGCCGAGGAAAAACTTTTCCTCGACGCATTTCCCACTAGATTACTTTTTGTAGACGCGGCGCTGAAAAACCGAACGGAAATTTGAGCTAAAAGTTGCATTACACAAGGCTATCGCCCCTCGAGCCTTCGTTAAATAGTTTCAGTATAAAAGTAGATTACATTTTGTAAACAAAGAACTGGAAAACCGAGCGGAAATTTGAACTAAGAATTGCAATACACAAGGCTATCGTCCGTCGAGGCTTAAATATATTTAGATATAGAACGGGAAATATTATTAGACATAGAACAGGAAAACCGACGGAAATTTGAGGTAAGCACTACTCAAGGCAATCGTCCATCGAGATTTATTTATAGATTTAGTATCAGTCTAGATTACATGTTATAGACACAGAATAGGAAAACCGAACGGAAATTTGAGCTATGAATTGCATTACACAAGGCTACCGCCCATCGATTCTTAATTAAGTGGATTTAGTATAAAAAATATAAATTTAGTAGATATATTTACACAAGAGCTTGACTTACTTTGCGCAGACTAAGGTAAGTCAAACATTTCTGGTGTTATACTAAATCTACTTACCTAATACACATAAGCAAGTTTACATTCTCTTGTAGTCTAAATTCTTAAAGAAACTATTATGACTTATTAAATCTAGTCTATAGACTAAAAAACTAATCCAATCCGAACTGTCTAGTGCACATTAGGAGTCTAGTGCAGTGGTTCCCAAAGTTGGCTAGACTGCGACTCACCTAACAAAAAGTTCCAAATTCGGGAGTCACCTCTTAGTTTTCATGAAGGCCCCAACTATTTGATTAAAGGACTGTTCAAACCAAAAAAAATATTCACTTTCGATCCAAAGTGTTAATATGTAAATTCAAGGAGTGCTATTTTGTAATGATGATGGATGACATTTGTTTCCTTTTTTTGTTATTATAGACTTAGCATCAACTTCACTTTTCGTTACTTTTAATCACAAAGGTTTGATGTACTGAAGGGAAGGAGAGCCAGAATTTCGTTAACTGCTTACGGTTGAAACTATTTTACAATTACGTGTCTTCTGACAAATCTATGAGCTCATCATTTGGTTGTGTTGACATTTTAGTTGGTAGGTAATCTTGAAATTTGTTACAAATCCAATTCATCGCGGCGAGTTTTTATCTCTTCCCCGAAGTAGACGTCAAAGTTATTTTTTACAACTTATAAATGAGCGGAAATTGCAGACAATACGTTTAAATTTGGCTGCACTTGGTTTTCTATAATAAAAGCTTCAATAGTTTTCTTCCACAACACAAGGTTTTTGATGAACGCTCAAATTTTATCGCTAACTTCAAAAATGTCGGATCCCATTGAACCTTGCAAATACAAATTTAATTCATTTATCTTTGAAAAAATATCCGCCATGTAAGCTTGAGAATTCATTCAAGTAAATTGCAACTCCATTGCATGATTCCACTAATCATGTCGGTACTTTACCCCTGGATAGCTACCGTACCTCTGTATGTAGAAGAAGCGATGTATGAAGACTACCCACCTCTTAGCTTTTGAAATAAACGTGTTTGTTAAGGTAGACTTCCGAGCAAAGCGGCACTGGCGTCACTAACGCAGCGATACTGATGCGACGACATAGCGATAGTATTATGCAGCGACACTGACGCTGAGCGCGTCAATGTCGCTGTGCTCGAATGGCGCCTCATACATTTCCATAGTGCATAATAATATCGTTATGTCGCGGCGGCTTTGACGCTGCGTTAGTGACGCCAAAGCCGCTTTGCTCGGAAATCTACCTTAACACATGATGGCGTATTGGAGCCCGCCCACCAGGCGGCCACGAATTTTTGGATGCGGCAGCCAAAGTCAGAGCCAAGGGTCGCTGTTTTAATTTAATATAATTTACAATTTTCACAGCAGTAGTTTATATCTTATCATCCTGTTCTCATCCACTCCTGAATGTAGGCCTCTTCCATATTTTTCATTCCTGCCTGTCCGTAGCAGCCCTCATCCTGTTTTTCCCAGCAATCTTCTGGATGTCATCACGCTATCTTTTTTGAGGTCTGCCAGCACTACTTTTGCCTCACTCTCAGCTTGGCCAAGCTGTTAATTGATATGTCCATCTCTCTGTGCTCTGTCTTGCAATATGGCCAGCCCA
This sequence comes from Phosphuga atrata, assembly GCA_944588485.1. Lineage (NCBI taxonomy): Eukaryota > Metazoa > Arthropoda > Insecta > Coleoptera > Silphidae > Phosphuga > Phosphuga atrata. Next base: position 12,946,966 of record OX155897.1, read on the forward strand.
TCTCCATTTTAGCTGCGCTACTCTTTCGCTAACATCTGTTAATTGCGTTCTTCTTCTGATTTTCACATTTGAAAATTCGTAAACTGATCCACAGCATAGCATTCACATCGCTCGTTGTGTGACTTGAAGTTTATTAATTGCTTTGCATGTTAGCGGGATTGTCTCGAGGCCATAAGTGAGGACTGGTAGAACACACTACTCGAAAACTTTTCTTTTAAGGTTTATGTCCCTAAATCTAAGAATGAATCCGAGTTTGCGAAAAGCTGCCCAGCTGAGACCTACTCTTCTAGGAATTTCGGCCGCTTGGTTTTCTTTTCGTAGTTAGTACTGTTTTGAAATCCTCTGGTAATGTTTTTGAAAACATTGCTTCTCTGTGAAGGCCAGGCGCATTTTTAAGCTATTCAGCGGCTCGGTGCAAGTTTTTGACAGGGCCCGCTCTCAGAGAAGAGAAACGTATATAAAGGAACCATCACCGAGAGTTCTGTAGGACAATTTTTGGGCACACATTGTGGCGTCACGCTGCTAGTTCTGTAAACTCCAAAATCAGATGGCATCATCCAGCGTTGTATGGCCACGCATTGTAAAGTAACAAATTTAACAAAACGCATTTATTTTATCGGGGTGAGAACTCATTTGTGATACAGCTTGGAACTAGCCAAACACCTTAATGTTCAGTTGCTCATTACCTTGAATCCTTACGGAAACACTTGCGTTTAAACGTTCAAATGCTCCCATAAAAATGGTTCTTCTATAGATGTCTCTCATCTTTGCGTCTGACTCCGTAGCGGAGTGACCTAGCCAGTAAAGCTTAAAAAAAAAAGCTTTTTTTTCTATTTTAATTCTGCCTTTGCAGCTTTATAAATGTGGATATGGGCAACTCTTTGCATATCTCATAGAGCCCTTTATTGTGTCTGGGCCGTCGTAGGTTGCAATACATGATCGGTCCCAGTATTATTCGCAGCGCTTTGCGCTCGAAAATGTCTACTGCGCTCTTTGCTCTCTCTGTCATAATCCAGGTTTCACTGCAGTAGCACCCGATGAGTCTAATGATCGTTTAGCATATTAGCAGCTTGGTTTTTCTCTACTCCAAGATACTGTCCCTATACGATAACTGATAACGTCCATGTTAATCTCCCCTCTAAGATACATAAATTTGGTGACTGCCTCAATATCATCCTGGAGCCGAATGTCTGGCCCGTTTCTTCGACTTTTTGTCATTGTTTTTGTTTTGCTAATGTTTATTTCAAGCCCTCTGCCTTTGGCGTGTTGTTTTAACTATGTATATGTATGTTCCACATTTCGAAGGCCTCAATCCTTTTGCATATTGTGTCAGTGAGGGTCCACGCTTCCATACCATAGAACAATATGCTAAAGACATAGCAACGTAATAGGCGTATTCTTAAGGGTTTTTTTAGAGCTCTGTTGGTAAGCAGTTTTTGCATGCTCCTGAAGGATGTTCGTGCCTGTTCTATTCTGCTTTTGATTTCTTGAGTTAAGTCCCATTTTTCAATCACCCAGCAGGGGATTTTTTCTTCTAAATTTTGATTATTGAGAGTATCTATTGAAAGTAATGCCAAATCGGAAGTTCTAACTTGAGTCATTGTGCTCCTTAGGTGTGATTTAGGCTACGCAATACACTAAAAGATCTCTCAGCACTTGCTATACCTATGGGCAGCGTTACAAACAATCGAAAAACTAATTCAAGATTGGGGAAAATATCACACATTTTCTGTTCAACTAAATATTCTAGATAACCCAGTACACCTCTATCACAACAAGGGTTATCACTGGAAAAATATATGTCCTGAAATTGTATCAAATTATTTCCCCTATATTGATAGATGACAAAATAGGGGAAATAAATTTAAATGTATCACTTAATAATGTACAACTATTATCCAAAGCTAATTTTGAACTGTTTTTCATGGAGATTGGATTTAGAAAACCTGAAATAATTCTGTAACATCTTCCAGACTCTTAATTCTGTCAGACATTTCGTTTACCATTGCATCTATTACATTTGTTTTAAAATCGATTACAGGATCGTTATTGGTGCCTTCATCGTGAAATTTTTTAACTCTTAGAATTCTTTTTAGATGCATGTGTTCTTCGTCCATATCACATTGAAACCATTTCGACTTGGAGAGTTCCAAAATTTGGTTGAAATAAGCGTAAGTTCTTAGTGGTGCAAGTTTATCTTTAGATTTTTTCATGCACGAAACGACTTAAAATAAATCAATGTCTTTTTTTCTGCAATATTTTTGATGTAAAATCGATAGTTTGCAGAACATCAATCCAAAAAATTAAAATCATCAAATGTGAAACTATTTAAAAGTCCTGAGGCCCTAGCCACTTTATCGTGGTCGTGTATCTCTACAATTGTTTCTAGAAAACTGATTGACTGAAAAAGAACTGATTTAAAGTTTTGTAATAAAGCACTTTTTACCTTTGCTCTTGCGTTGGATAGATCTTTAAGTGTGTGTTGTTTTTCCTTTCTTGAAAATACTTCATCTTCTTCATTTTCCGAGAGAAACGATGGTGTAGGTGTGAGAAAAACAGGCAAACATTCATTTTCTGACCCTGTGTATTGTAAACCAAGTGTATTGTACATGTGTATTGTAAAGTATTCTAACAGCGGCCCGCCGGATTGGGGCCCGTCGGTGCTACGCACCGATTGCACCTACCTTAAATACGCCTCTGGTGAAGGCCATAGTGTGTCCACAAAGCAAAAGGACATGGTTCTAAAACCACACTGCTATAGTTGTGACCACACTGCTATAGTGGTGACCACACTGATATTTTCTCCCACATAGCCCGCGCACCAGTACATATGCCGACCCATTTTCTTTCGTATTAGAATCAATTGCATTTAAAATCTCTACGGCCGTTCCAAGACTAATTTGGTTTGCAGAACAAGATATCTTCATGCCAAAATATAACGTGTCAAACAAGTAGCCGAGATAAAGCTTGCGCGTCGGAAGACTCATCTAGATACAGTGCATAATATTTACTACCAACTACTCTTCAAATTAATCCATCCTCTGCCTATTCAGCCATCTCGGCAATTCTTTGTACAACAGTATTATTGGACGCTCAATTTCGCTCGATTTACTTTTCCTTCAAACACCCCTTCAACAACATCTTAACTCGATGGTAAGATTCAATCTTCGCCAATGGTATGAGGCTTACATGCTTACCAGAGCCCGTTAGTAGGGCAAGATCCTATGTTCAATTCCCACCGCCACCACATGACCGGGGAGTTGACCTTGGTTATATGTAACCCCTCGCTAAAAGGGGTGTGAGGTCTAGATAACCCCACGCTAAAGGAGGTGTGAGGTCTACGTAACCCCAAGCTAAAGAGGGTGTGAGATCTATGTAACCCCACGCTAAAGGAGGTGTGCGGTCTATGTAACTCCACGGTAAAGGGTGTGTGAGGTCTATGTAACCCCACGCTAAAGGGGATGTGAGGTCCATGTAACCCCACGCTAAACGGGGTTTATGTAACCCCACGTCCCCTGGTCATGTGGTAGCGGTGGGAATTGAACATGGGATCATTCTCTACCCCCGTTGGTTCAGCCGGTCGATTTGTCGTCCTATTTTTCAGGCCCATCCAATATTCCCTCGAGATCCAACAGTGGGTCGCGGCCCACACTTTTGGAACTACTGCTCTAGCGAACATCTTAATTAGCTAAACTAATTGCCTAGTGTACATCTAGATTTGCTAGATCTAGATATTAAAATTGTAGATCTAAATACAGACTGATCTAGCAACATATTTAGTGAAAATGAGTGTGAATGTGAAACATCAATTTACCGATCTTGTTAGCACTTGATTTTAACTATAACTACTAGTTTATTCCATATCACTAGTGAGATAATATGAAGAGATAATATGAAGTAAACAAAAGTCTCTGGACAACATTGGACAACACGAAAGACTAGATATATAAGACTAGATCAACAAGATTAGACAGACAAGACTAGACAAACAAGACTAGAGAAACAAGACTATATAGTCAAGACTGTATAGACAAGACTGGATAGTCAGGACTAGACCACTGAGATTCCACTGAGATCATTACCACTGAGATCAATCGGACAAGACTAGACGGATAAGATTAGACAGACAAGATTAGACAGACAAGACTAAACATATGACTAGACAGACAAGACTAGACAGACAAGACTAGACAGACAAGACTAGACAGACAAGACTAGACAGACAAGACTAGACAGACAAGACTAGACAGACAAGACTAGACAGACAAGACTAGACAGACAAGACTAGACAGACAAGACTAGACAGACAAGACTAGACAGACAAGACTAGACAGACAAGACTAGACAGACAAGACTAGACAGACAAGACTAGACAGACAAGACTAGACAGACAAGACTAGACAGACAAGACTAGACAGACAAGACTAGACAGACAAGACTAGACAGACAAGACTAGACAGACAAGACTAGACAGACAAGACTAGACAGACAAGACTAGACAGACAAGACTAGACAGACAAGACTAGACAGACAAGACTAGACAGACAAGACTAGACAGACAAGACTAGACAGACAAGACTAGACAGACAAGACTAGACAGACAAGACTAGACAGACAAGACTAGACAGACAAGACTAGACAGACAAGACTAGACAGACAAGACTAGACAGACAAGACTAGACAGACAAGACTAGACAGACAAGACTAGACAGACAAGACTAGACAGACAAGACTAGACAGACAAGACTAGACAGACAAGACTAGACAGACAAGACTAGACAGACAAGACTAGACAGACAAGACTAGACAGACAAGACTAGACAGACAAGACTAGACAGACAAGACTAGACAGACAAGACTAGACAGACAAGACTAGACAGACAAGACTAGACAGACAAGACTAGACAGACAAGACTAGACAGACAAGACTAGACAGACAAGACTAGACAGACAAGACTAGACAGACAAGACTAGACAGACAAGACTAGACAGACAAGACTAGACAGACAAGACTAGACAGACAAGACTAGACAGACAAGACTAGACAGACAAGACTAGACAGACAAGACTAGACAGACAAGACTAGACAGACAAGACTAGACAGACAAGACTAGACAGACAAGACTAGACAGACAAGACTAGACAGACAAGACTAGACAGACAAGACTAGACAGACAAGACTAGACAGACAAGACTAGACAGACAAGACTAGACAGACAAGACTAGACAGACAAGACTAGACAGACAAGACTAGACAGACAAGACTAGACAGACAAGACTAGACAGACAAGACTAGACAGACAAGACTAGACAGACAAGACTAGACAGACAAGACTAGACAGACAAGACTAGACAGACAAGACTAGACAGACAAGACTAGACAGACAAGACTAGACAGACAAGACTAGACAGACAAGACTAGACAGACAAGACTAGACAGACAAGACTAGACAGACAAGACTAGACAGACAAGACTAGACAGACAAGACTAGACAGACAAGACTAGACAGACAAGACTAGACAGACAAGACTAGACAGACAAGACTAGACAGACAAGACTAGACAGACAAGACTAGACAGACAAGACTAGACAGACAAGACTAGACAGACAAGACTAGACAGACAAGACTAGACAGACAAGACTAGACAGACAAGACTAGACAGACAAGACTAGACAGACAAGACTAGACAGACAAGACTAGACAGACAAGACTAGACAGACAAGACTAGACAGACAAGACTAGACAGACAAGACTAGACAGACAAGACTAGACAGACAAGACTAGACAGACAAGACTAGACAGACAAGACTAGACAGACAAGACTAGACAGACAAGACTAGACAGACAAGACTAGACAGACAAGACTAGACAGACAAGACTAGACAGACAAGACTAGACAGACAAGACTAGACAGACAAGACTAGACAGACAAGACTAGACAGACAAGACTAGACAGACAAGACTAGACAGACAAGACTAGACAGACAAGACTAGACAGACAAGACTAGACAGACAAGACTAGACAGACAAGACTAGACAGACAAGACTAGACAGACAAGACTAGACAGACAAGACTAGACAGACAAGACTAGACAGACAAGACTAGACAGACAAGACTAGACAGACAAGACTAGACAGACAAGACTAGACAGACAAGACTAGACAGACAAGACTAGACAGACAAGACTAGACAGACAAGACTAGACAGACAAGACTAGACAGACAAGACTAGACAGACAAGACTAGACAGACAAGACTAGACAGACAAGACTAGACAGACAAGACTAGACAGACAAGACTAGACAGACAAGACTAGACAGACAAGACTAGACAGACAAGACTAGACAGACAAGACTAGACAGACAAGACTAGACAGACAAGACTAGACAGACAAGACTAGACAGACAAGACTAGACAGACAAGACTAGACAGACAAGACTAGACAGACAAGACTAGACAGACAAGACTAGACAGACAAGACTAGACAGACAAGACTAGACAGACAAGACTAGACAGACAAGACTAGACAGACAAGACTAGACAGACAAGACTAGACAGACAAGACTAGACAGACAAGACTAGACAGACAAGACTAGACAGACAAGACTAGACAGACAAGACTAGACAGACAAGACTAGACAGACAAGACTAGACAGACAAGACTAGACAGACAAGACTAGACAGACAAGACTAGACAGACAAGACTAGACAGACAAGACTAGACAGACAAGACTAGACAGACAAGACTAGACAGACAAGACTAGACAGACAAGACTAGACAGACAAGACTAGACAGACAAGACTAGACAGACAAGACTAGACAGACAAGACTATACAGACAAGACTAGACAGACAAGACTAGACAGACAAGACTAGACAGACAAGACTAGACAGACAAGACTAGACAGACAAGACTAGACAGACAAGACTAGACAGACAAGACTAGACAGACAAGACTAGACGGATAAGATTAGACAGACAAGTCTAGACGGATAAGACTAGACAAACAAGACTAGGCAGACAAGAGTAGATAGACTAGACTAGACAGGCAGTGGTAGACAAACAAGACTAGACTGACAAGAGTAGACAGACTAGACTAGACACACAGTGCTAGACAAACAAGACTAGACTGACATGAGGAGACAAGATAGACAAGATTAGTCGGACAAGACTAGTCCGAGAAGACTACATAGATTTAGTCGTTTCTTTAGGAAAATAATATGTCTTGTCTGGCTGAAAATGATTTGCAATTAATTAAAAGTTGAGCAGGAAAGCTCTCGCCAAGTTTTCGCGAAAAGTTTTAAATGTTTTAATAAGAGTGCTTGGGAGAAGCAGCACAAGAAAACAATCCGCCGGACGAAAAGTAAAAATGAGGAAATTGCAAATTCAAAGTGCGCATTAAACGCGTTTAAACTTGTCTATGTAGTCTTGTTCAGTTCGTGTCAAGTCTTTTTGATGTGTTTCAGCAGAGTCTTTTGCAAATTTCGGTTTACAAATAGTTTATTGAAAAGCTCGTGGAACCGGCCAAAATAGTACAGCGTTTGTTGTTTGTCATTCGCAGTTTAATTTAATAAATTCTCGTTGTAATGCGGCAGTAAACTAAAGTTTAATAGAAGAGGAATTTTTATTAAATTTCCGCTTTGATGTCGACTGATTGGATATAGTTTACTAAATAGGAAATTTTCAGGGAATTACAAAAACTCTTGCACATAACTAATTAAACCAAATTTTCAGAAGAATTAAGCAAAAATGTCCAAAATATTTAAGCAAATTTTTAAAATTCTTGTTTTTGCAATTTAATTTACACTTCGATTTAGTAAACTATAACTTGTCAACATTGTGTCTAAAGATTTGGACTAGACGGACTACACGGACGACTAGACGGACTAGACGGACTAGACGGACTAGACGGACTAGACGGACTAGACGGACTAGACGGACTAGACGGACTAGACGGACTAGACGGACTAGACGGACTAGACGGACTAGACGGACTAGACGGACTAGACGGACTAGACGGACTAGACGGACTAGACGGACTAGACGGACTAGACGGACTAGACGGACTAGACGGACTAGACGGACTAGACGGACTAGACGGACTAGACGGACTAGACGGACTAGACGGACTAGACGGACTAGACGGACTAGACGGACTAGACGGACTAGACGGACTAGACGGACTAGACGGACTAGACGGACTAGACGGACTAGACGGACTAGACGGACTAGACGGACTAGACGGACTAGACGGACTAGACGGACTAGACGGACTAGACGGACTAGACGGACTAGACGGACTAGACGGACTAGACGGACTAGACGGACTAGACGGACTAGACGGACTAGACGGACTAGACGGACTAGACGGACTAGACGGACTAGACGGACTAGACGGACTAGACGGACTAGACGGACTAGACGAACTAGACGGACTAGACGGACTAGACGGACTAGACGGACTAGACGGACTAGACGGACTAGACGGACTAGACGGACTAGACGGACTAGACGGACTAGACGGACTAAACAGACTAGACAGACTGACATCTGTGTGAGTAGGGAAAGATCCTTCGTTCTGGGCCAATCCTTCCCTCCCGACCATGACCTAGACCTGTCCTTATCCTCCCCTCCCGACCTTGACCTTTACCTGGCCTTGACCTTGACATTGATCTTGACCTGGTCTTTACCCTGACCTTGATGTGGCCTTCAACTGGGCACTTCCGGTTTTTGACTTACGGTTTCGACTTCCGGTTTTCCACTTCAGGGTTCCGATTTCCGGTTTTGCACTTCCGATTGCCGACTTCAGGTTTCGATTTCCGGTTTGCGCTCCAAAATTCTAAATTCGGCGCGGGCGGGAAAATTCTAAATGGGTTGCGGGGTGGGCATGCATTGACGTAACCTAAAATTGACTTCTGAGGAGTTATGGCCTTGACCTTGGGGTGACCCTGAGTATGTGTGATAAGGAAAAGGAAACATGAAGAGAGATGTAAGATTTAAAAAGCTACATTTATCTTAATATCTTAATTAACTCTTTTTTTGAAATGATAAGAAATGTATTTAGTTTCTTGTTTGAATTTATCTGTGAACATGTGCAAGAAATACTTTTAAGTGTATTATTGAAAAATAATGGATAAGAAACGCCGCGTAATCAAGGTTGCGAGGTGGGCATGCATATTTTCAGATATATTAGGGGTTGATTCAAATGGGTAGTTTTTGGAGCTGCCCTCAGATTTTAACATATAACTTCTTATATTTCTTGTTTGAACTTGTCTGAACAGATTTTTGCAAAATTCCAACAGATGAGCATATTACCTGATTTTTTTACAAAATTCCTACAGATGTGCATATTACCTGAAATTTTTGCAAAATCCCCACAGATGAGTACCTGTATATTACCTGTGATATTTGCAAAATTCCCACAGATGAGCATATTACCTGTAATATTTGTCCGAATAATTGCCTGTGTGTAAAAAATGTCAATCATAATCAACTGTATCATAATCAGTCTATCATAATCTGGATCAGTTAAAATCGGGAGGGGAGCATTGGCCCAGAACTAACGATATTTCCCTACTTGTGTGCTGTGCCGGTACACAGTCCCTTGAGGACAAGAAACAAGACCGGAACCCCACCTGCAAATGTAAGGCAATGGAAGTAATCACCGAAGTCCTAACAGCGGAAACCTACGAGGAATACAAAGTGATCAAATCAAATAATCAAATACAATGTGTCGGGAAAAAATGGCACGAGTCTGCATTTTACTGAGACCTCCCTAACCAAGACGAAGAATGCGACAGGGTATATTTACTGGACGCTGTAACAGATGAAGACAAACTCGTCATCACAAAACTCCTAAAGTACAATAGGAAACTGAGAGACGCTCTGCAACATAGCAGAACAAAGTGCACTGTGGACGAGGAGCAACAAGGGGATAAAAGCGAACATACTACATGCATGCTCAATCTGGAAGCGATGAGGGACGAGTGGGACGAAGACCAAAGTTGGAGGGCCCGTTTTAATTCCCTAAAGAAAGGCAAGGCTACAATAAACACGCTCGGCAGTAAAAAAATCGTGTTCGTGCCCGCAAACGGGACGTACCCCGCCCAGTTAAAAGAGTGCATATTTCAGAACATATTTCAGAGGCGGTGATGGCCTAGTAGTCAAGGTGTCAGACTTCAGGGCCGCAAGTCCCGGGTTCAAATCCTGGACATGGCAAAAATAAGCCACTGTTCTCTTGTAGATGGCTCTGGCAAAGTCATCATATCACATTATGGAATGGAAAGTCATCACAGTAAAAATCTGCCACGAAACTTCTTCTAATAGTGGCTCGCCAACCACGTTAAAAACTGTAAGGGCTCCCTACACTTGTGTAAGATGAAGACACCATGCGCAAGTCTAGGCAGTGGGAGGAGGCCCAGGTCCAAATAGGACTGTAGCGCCACGAACAGAGTGTATATTTCAGAACAGTGAGTACAAAACTGAAAGAAATTCTACTCGCGACTCGATAGCGTACACAATCAGATAAACTCTGAAGGTAATGGTAGTTGGACCCAGCAGAGACCTACGAAGACTAGAAGACAATACGCTCACCTTCAAACCTGATAAAGGATCAGGCCGCATTTTTGCCCATGTGGTTGCAAGGATGAAGAGCGTCATCGACACAGAAATGCTAGGAGTTACAGTTAACTCTGTTCGAAGAACAACGAACGGCAACGTAAAACTAGTTCTGAGAGAAAATAAAGAGGGTGCCATGGGCGACTTTAGGACGCAAGCGCTGAAAAACCTACAAGGCACGCCATCAGAGGTTGAGTTCCGTCTAAAGGTAGGCATCCACATTTTCGCATCGTAAGTATCGGAGGCATCGCATCAAACGAATTATTTTTTTACAATGCGTCCACAGTATCAGCAGCGATCGGATTTTCCGACGCAACTACCAGTATATACCATATTCCGTATGACGTCATCGGCACGCATCGTAAAAGTTGCCCCTTGGGGCATCGGCATCGTCATTGCCGACGGGTAGATTCGTGCGATCCGTACGATGCGGAACAGTGGATGCACTTGTATTACTTTCTATAGAGAGAATACTTCGATACGTTTGATGCGATATCCGATACGTACGATGCGAAACTGTTGACGTCTAGCTTAAAACTTGCCCCTCGGACCATCGGCATCGGCATTGTCGACAGGTAGATTCGTGCGATCCGTACGATGCGGAACAGGTGACGGACTTGTACTACTTTCTATAGAACGAATACTACGATCCGTTTGATGTGATGCGTCCGATACGTACGATGCGAAAATGTGGACGCCTACCTTAAGAAGGAAGACAATAATAATCAAAGACATTGTAGAGGCAACCACCCGGCAAGAAGTCGAAAGTGCTCTGGAAAATTAGCTAAAGGGATCCGAGATGGAAGCTAGCGCCAAAGTACATATCATAAAAAAGCAAAAATGGCTTGTCGCTCGTCGCGATTGTAAGTATCACCGTGGAAATAGCTAGTAAGATAATAAGCAACAGAAGAATTAAGATAGTCTGGGCGTCCTACAGAGTCCATAAGATGGTTGAACCCATCAAATGCCATAACTGTCTGGGGTACGGCCACGCCCAAAAATACAGCAAACAGCCGATGAGAGATATGAACAATCTGAACAATAGAGATATGACCAATCCAATAAGACTATACCAATCCTGAGAAGTGCTACATCTGCCTACAGTAAGGCCATCGCGCTGGACAGACTAGACTAGACAGACAAGACTAGACGAACAAGATTAAACAGACAAGACTAGACAGAGAAGACTAGAAAGATTTTGCAATACCTCGAAAATTCAGATTTAGTAAACTGCGCCAACATTAGTCAATTTTGTCTTTGAGCCTTTTTTACAGACAGGCATACACACAAAATCAAACCAAAATTTCCGAAATAATAATTTTTTCCGTCTAAAAAAAAATTTCCGTCCAAAATATTTTTGCAAAATTCGCAATTAGTTAACTAGGTGAAATGAGTCGACATAATTTGCAACAAAAAATAAAAACAAAATTGACTTCATTAAAAAACAAACGAACTTCTTAATTAAACACACTCGATAACTAAGTTAACGCATCTTCATTATGAATTAGTTAACTAAATTACTCAACGTTTGCAAAAACAAAAACGCTTTTTCTTTATCAAAATTCGTCGAAAAACGCAACAATTCGTGAGAACCGATCAATTATTATCGGGCGGCGCGATTGTAGCCGCATCCACGGGTTTTAGTTAACTAAATGCTTTTTTTTCGCGTTTTGGCTCAGTAGTCATCGATTAGTGTTGGAGTGCGGACGTGTTTTGTTTATTTGTGTGCGGTGTTTACTCGATGTTTGATGTTTTCCGCTTGCTGCAACTAGCTTCGCCGATTCGGATAGTCCACCTACTCCAAACGGTTAGTCCTATCCACACATATTATCTAATTCTAAGGAAATGAATTTCGCTGATTTCTCCTATATCAAGATTTTGGATTATTTTCACAATTCCCTTCAAAACAAAAGCCAATCGGGGGATTTTCATTAAAACTTCAATGGAATATTTCTAAATCTGCGTACTATAAACTAATTTAGTTTTGGTGCTTGGTATTTTGTTGGAATAGCTAGTACAGAGCGATGAATTCTGCTTGTGTTTGTGGCCTCAAGACTTTGAACTAGTTGCACACTCTCTTTGATAAAACAAAAGCCGATAGGCGGATTTTCATAAAAATTAGAATGACACATTCTTGAATCTACGTACTATTAACTACCTCAGTTTTTGTAGTTGATAACTTGTCCGACTAGCTAGTACAAGGCGATGAATTTAGCTATTTTTTGTTGAACCAAGATTTGGGACTAGTTTCACAATTTTCTTTATAAAACAAAAGCCAATCGGTGGATTTTCATGCAAAATTCAGTGGAATATTTCTAAATCTACGTACTATAAACTAGTTTAGTTTTGGTGCTTGATATCTTGTTGGAATAGTTAGAACAGAGCGATGAATTCAGCTAGTGTTTGTGGCATCAACACTTTGAACTAGTTTCACAGTTTCTTTGATAAAACAAAAGTTAATAGCTGGATTTTCATGAAAATTTGAGTGACACATACTTGAATCTACGCAGTATTAACTACCTCAGTTTTTGTAGTTGATAACTTGTCGGATTAACTAGTGCAAATCGATGAATTTCGCTATTTTTTGTTGAATCAAGATTTTGCACTTTCCTTCATAAAACAAATTCCAATCGGTGGATTTTCACGAAAACTTCAGTAAAATATTTCTAAATCTACGTAATATTAACTAGTTTAGTTTTAGTGTTTGATATTTTGTTGGAACAGCTAGTACAGAGCGATTAATTCAGCTAGTGTTTGTGGCATCAAAACTTTCAACTAGTGGCACAGTTTCTTTGATAAAACAAAAGCCGATAACCGGATTGTGATGAAAATTTGAGTAACACATTCTTGAATCTACGCACTATTAACTACCTCAGTTTTTGTAGATGATAACTTATCCCACTAACTACTAAAAAACGATGAATCTAGCTAATTTTTGTTGATTCAAGATGTTGGACTAGTTTCACAATTTTCTTCCTAAAACAAAATCCAATCGGGGGATTTTCATGAAAACTTCAGTGGAATATTTCTAAATCTAAGTACTATAAACTAATTTAGTTTTGGTGCTTGGTATATTGTTGGAATAGCTAGTACAGAGCGATGAATTCTGCTAGTGTTTGTGGCCTCAAGACTTTGAACTAGTTGCACAGTTTCTTTGATAAAACAAAAGGCGATTGGCGGATTTTAATAAAAATTAGAATGACACATTCTTGAATCTACGTACTATTAACTACCTCAGTTTTTGTAGTTGATAACTTGTCCGACTAGCTAGTACAAGGCGACGAATTTAGCTATTTTTTGTTGAACCAAGAGTTGGGACTAGTTTCACAATTTTCTTTATAAAACAAAAGCCAATCGGTGGATTTTCATGCAAAATTCAGTGGAATATTTCTAAATCTACGTACTATAAACTAGTTTAGTTTTGGTGCTTGATATCTTGTTGGAATAGTTAGAACAGAGCGATGAATTCGGCTAGTGTTTGTGGCAACAAAACTTTGAACTAGTGGCACAGTTTCTTTGATAAAACAAAAGTTAATAGCTGGATTTTCATGAAAATTTGAGTGACACATACTTGAATCTACGCAGTATTAACTACCTCAGTTTTTGTAGTTGATAACTTATCCCACTAACTAGTAAAAAACGATGAATCTAGCTAATTTTTGTTGATTCAAGATGTTGGACTAGTTTCACAATTTTCTTCCTAAAACAAAATCCAATCGGGGGATTTTCATGAAAACTTCAGTGGAATATTTCTAAATCTAAGTACTATAAACTAATTTAGTTTTGGTGCTTGGTATTTTGTTGGAATAGCTAGTACAGAGCGACGAATTCTGCTTGTGTTTGTGGCCTCAAGACTTTGAACTAGTTGCACAGTCTCTTTGATAAAACAAAAGCCGATAGGCGGATTTTCATAAAAATTAGAATGACACATTCTTGAATCTACGTACTATTAACTACCTCAGTTTTTGTAGTTGATAACTTGTCTGACTAGCTAATACAAGGCGATGATTTAGCTATTTTTTGTTGAACCAAGAGTTGGGACTAGTTTCACAATTTTCTTTATAAGACAAAAGCCAATCGGTGGATTTTCATGCAAAATTCAGTGGAATATTTCTAAATATACGTACTATAAACTAGTTTAGTTTTGGTGCTTCATATCTTGTTGGAATAGTTAGAACAGAGCGATGAATTCAGCTAGTGTTTGTGGCAACAACACTTTGAACTAGTTTCACAGTTTCTTTGATAAAACAAAAGTTAATAGCTGGATTTTCATGAAAATTTGAGTGACACATACTTGAATCTACGCAGTATTAACTACCTCAGTTTTTGTAGTTGATAACTTTTCGGATTAACGAGTGCAAATCGATGAATTTCGCTATTTTTTGTTGAATCAAGATTTTGCACTTTCCTTCATAAAACAAATTCCAATCGGTGGATTTTCATGAAAACTTCAGTAAAATATTTCTAAATCTACGTAATATTAACTAGTTTAGTTTTAGTGTTTGATATTTTGTTGGAACAGCTAGTACAGAGCGATTAATTCAGCTAGTGTTTGTGGCATCAAAACTTTGAACTAGTGGCACAGTTTCTTTGATAAAACAAAAGCCGATAACCGGATTGTGATGAAAATTTGAGTAACACATTCTTGAATCTACGCACTATTAACTACCTCAGTTTTTGTAGTTGATAACTTGTCCGACTAGCTAGTACAAGGCGATGAATTAGCTATTTTTTGTTTAACCAAGATTTGGGACTAGTTTCACAATTTTCTTTATAAAACAAAAGCCAATCGGTGGATTTTCATGCAAAATTCAGTGGAATATTTCTAAATCTACGTACTATAAACTAGTTTAGTTTTGGTGCTTCATATCTTGTTGGAATAGTTAGAACAGAGCGATGAATTCAGCTATTGTTTGTGGCAACAAAACTTTGAACTAGTGGCACAGTTTCTTTGATAAAACAAAAGTTAATAGCTGGATTTTCATGAAAATTTGAGTGACACATACTTGAATCTACGCAGTATTAACTACCTCAGTTTTTGTAGTTTATAACTTGTCGGATTAACTAGTGCAAATCGATGAATTTCGCTATTTTTTGTTGAATCAAGATTTTGCACTTTCCTTCATAAAACAAATTCCAATCGGTGGATTTTCATGAAAACTTCAGTAAAATATTTCTAAATCTATGTAATATTAACTAGTTTAGTTTTAGTGTTTGATATTTTGTTGGAACAGCTAGTACAGAGCGATTAATTCAGCTAGTGTTTTTTCAGCAGAATCTACTCAGTTTTTGTAGATGATAACTTATCCCACTAACTAGTAAAAAACGATGAATCTAGCTAATTTTTGTTGATTCAAGATGTTCGACTAGTTTCACAATTTTTTTCCTAAAACAAAATCCAATCGGGTTATTTTCATGAAAACTTCAGTGGAATATTTCTAAATCTAAGTACTATAAACTAATTTAGTTTTGGTGCTTGGTATATTGTTGGAATAGCTAGTACAGAGCGATGAATTCTGCTTGTGTTTGTGGCCTCAAGACTTTGAACTAGTTGCACAGTCTCTTTGATAAAACAAAAGCCGATAGGCGGATTTTCATAAAAATTAGAATGACACATTCTTGAATCTACGTACTATTAACTACCTCAGTTTTGTTAGTTGATAACTTGTCCGACTAGCTAGTACAAGGCGATGAATTTAGCTATTTTTTGTTGAACCAAGATTTGGGACTAGTTTCACAATTTCCTTTATTAAACAAAAGCCAATCAGTGGATTTTCATGCAAACTTTAGGGGAATATTTCTAAATCTACGTACTATAAACTAGTTTAGTTTTGGTGCTTAATATCGTGTTGGAATAGCTAGTACAGAGCGATGAATTCGGCTAGTGTTTGTGGAATCAAGACTTTGAACTAGTTGCACAGTTTCTTTGATAAAACTAAAGCCAATAGCCGGATTTTCTTGAAAATTTGAGTGTCACATGAATCTTGAATCTACGCACTATTAACTAGTTCCGTTTTTGTAGTTGATGACTTATTGGACTAGTTAGTACAAAGCGAAAAATATTTGCTAATTTTTGTTGAATCAAAATGTTGTACTAGTTTCACAATTTCCTTTATAAAACAAAACCCAATGCCGGTATTTTCGTGAAAACTTCGGTGGAATATTTTTAAATCTGCATACTATAAACTAGTTTAGTTTTGGTGCTTGATATCTTGTTGGTATAGCTAGTACAGAGCGATGAATTCAGCTAGTGTTTGTGGCATCAAGACTTTGAACTAGTTGCACAGTTTCTTTGATAAAACAAAATTCAATAACGGAATTTCCATGAAAATTTTAGTGACACATTCTTAAATCTACGCACTATTAGCTAGTTTGGTTTTTATAGTTGGTACCTGGTTGTACTAATTAGTAAAGATCGATGAATCCAGGTAATGTTTTGTAGCAAGATTTTTGACTATTTACGTAATGTTCTAAAAGATCTAACTTTTTTGCTGATCTAAATCTTAATTTCTGAATTTTCAAAATTTGCGTAAATATTATAATTGGTTAATAATATAATTGGTTATCACTGAAAAATTTGATTTGATTTGTGGTAAAAATTTGATCCCCTCTCTAGTCAGTGTAAACAGAAGAAGTGATCGCTTGATGAGTGTGAAGCTGTGTCTTGGGGAAGAGTTTACCATTGTAAGTGCCTATGCTCATCTTCCGCCTTCCCCTTGTGAGAAATCAGCAAAGGCTTCCGAGTCATGGGCGGGTTCGGCTGAAGAAGCAAGTCCAGATGAGAATTGGAACTCTAAATGTTAAATTGAAAGGAAGAGAGGTGGTGAACCTAAAGATGAGAAGAAGAATTGGAATTATATCTGTCCAAGAAACTAGGTGGCAGGTTTTTTGGCAGAGCTTGGAAGTTGCTTTAAATTGTTGTTCAGTGGAGCAAACAGAACGGGAAGAAATGGTGTTGGAATTATCCTGGCTAACGATCCACTCCCTAGTCAGTGTCCTTAACAAAAGAAGTGATCGCTTGATGAGTGTGAAGCTGTGTCTTGAGGAGTTTACCATTATAAGTTGTCTTTTGGAAGGACCTGGAGCAAGAACTTTCTAGTATATCAGCAGATGAAAAGGAATTTCTGGATGGTGATATAAATGGACATGCTGGCACCAGTGTGGAAGGGGAAGTAGTGAGACGAGTGCATGGAGGCTGGGGATTTCATACGAGAAATGAGGAGGGTGAGAGAGTGCTTTGCCAAGTTTTGCCTTGGCATTAGATCTAGCAATATGTAACACCTTCTTCAAGAAAAACGAAAGGCATCTGATGACCTACAAAAGTGGAGGAAGAGAGAGCCAAATAGATTTCCTTTTGTGCAGAAGAATGCATTTAAGAATGGTAAAGTTATTATGGGGGAAAATGTTACAGCACTACACACAATGCTAGTCTTGATTATTAATTCACGGGTATTAAGAAAAGAATAGCAATGAAAATTACTCTAAGAATTAAATGGTGCAAATTGAAAGATTCAATTTTGAGAAGTGAATTCAAGGAAAAGGTGTTGCAAGGAACACGGCCAGTGGAAGGAGTTCAGAGATTGACAGTAAATGCTGAAGCGATCAGAAAAGCAGGTGTGGAAGTTTTGGGGAAGACGTCTGGGAAAGGCTCTGCTGGATAGAGAAACATGGTGGTGGAATGATGTGGCTCAGGTAGCGATCAAGGCAGAACGATAAGCAAATAAGAAATGGGATGAGTCTGGAAATAACGAATAAAGAGAACACTACAGAAAGGCAAATACAGTTGTGGAAAGAGCTGTAGGGAAAGCAAAGGCAGCTGCATGGAAGGAAGTCTATAAACAAATAGAGACCACAGAAGGGGACGCCAAGCTTTTCAGAATCTCTAGGGCACGATAACAGGGCTTCAAAAGATCTCACACACACATCAAACAAACAAAAACAAACCCAAGGCGCTACAGCCCAGGACGGGCCTTGGCCTCGTCCCATGGCCTACACTTGTGCTTGGTGTCTTTATCTTAGACACAAGTCTAGGGGAGCCCTTACAGTTTTTAACGTGGCTGGCGAGCCACTAAATGGGGATCTGAACCCGGGACTTGCAGTTTCGAAGTCCGACACCTTGACTACTAAGCCACCACTGCCTCGTCACACACACATCAGGCAGGTGAAAAGTGAACAAGGAATTGTAATTCAAAATGAAGAGCATATTAAGAAGAGATGGGCGGAATATTTTGAAAAGTTGCTAAATGAGGAAAATGCTCGGCTTGTGTTTGAGGATGGTATCCCAAATCACAACTTAACAACTGGCAAATGCAGGGAAGAGATTGTAACTGCTATTAGGAAAATGAAATGTGGAAAAGCAACCGGCCCCGATGAATTTCCAGTGGAGGCTTGGAAATGTTTGGCAGAAGAGGGCATAGATATGTTGTGGAATCTATTCCAACAGGTACTTCAAGAGGAAGGAATGGCGGGAGAATACCATAATTCCCATTTTAAGGAGAAAGATGACATTCAGGATTGTGCAAATTACAGAGGATTAACACTCATGTCGCACTCATGAACAGTTTGGATTTATACCGGGAAAGGGGACAACAGATGCTATTTTTGGTCACTTACGCAGGTCATGGGAAAGCACAGGGAGAAGAGAAAATAACTACATATGGTGTTCATAGACCTAGAGAAAGCTTAAGATCAGGTGCTCCGTCAGGAGGTATGGAGATGTATGAGATTCAAGGGAGTGCCAGAGAAGTATGTGCTCATTGTTCAGGATATATACCGTGGAGCAACGACACGAATTAGAAGCAGTGTAGGTTCGTCAGATAATATACCGGTTCAAGTAGGTCTTCACCATAGATCTGCACTAAGCTCCTATATTTTTGATCTTAGAAAGGATGTCTTCTCTGAAAGCTTAAGAGAACCAGCTCGTTGGTGTATGCTATTTGCAGATGATATTGTTTTATGCAGCACAAACAGTGAAGAGCTTGAATATAAACTGGAATACTGGAGAAGAGGAGAGAAGCCTTAAAATCAGTACGAATAGGACCGAATACCTGTGCCTTGGAGGAACTGGAAATTATTCAGATGGATGGTAACCTGACGATGGAAATTTAGATCTGGAAATTACCCACCGAATTCAGGCTGCCTGGTTAAACTTGAAAAGGTTATCTGGTATTCTCTGCGACAGGAGACTGAATATTCAAGTAAAGGGTAAAGCCTATAACTGTGCAGTGAGACCTGTAATGCTATACGGAGCAGAAACTTGGCGAACAGTGCAGTCACAGTGCAAGCGACTGGAAGTAGCTGAAATGAAGATGCTAAGATGGATGTTTGTTGTTACAAGAAACGATCACATCAAAAATACCTTTATACGAGGCAGCGTAAAAGTGACTGAATTAACAAAAAAGGTGCAAGAAAGACGCTTGCTCTGGTATTAAGCGCAGGGATGACAGTTGTTTAGAAAGGAGAGTGCTTGACCTGGAGGTGGAAGGCAAAAGGGAAAGAGGCAGGCGTAGAAGAAGGTGGATGGACTGCGTGCAGGATGATCTCCCGGAGAAGCAGTTAACAGAAAACACCATTTGGGACCGAGGAAAATGGAAATGACTTGTCAGAAACGTCGACAATGCATGAACGAAAAAAGAAGAAGAAGAAGAAGTTATCTCTGTTTGTGTGTCGGTAGCGAGCGTTTAAATTCAATGGTTGATCAAACTGATGTATTTTACTAAATTAAAGTTTTTGGTGCGAATTGCGAAAACTTGAGTTTCGAATGTTTGCAATAATATTGCGGAAACATTATATTATTGTCTCTGAAATTTTGGTTCGGTTTGATCTGTTCGTCTGTCTGTAGCAAGCGTTCAAAAAATATGCTTGACTAATTTGACTTAGTTTACTAAATCGAATATGTTAAGAGACTCGCGAAAACTAGAATTTTGCAAATTTGTTAAAATGTAGATAACAAATTAAGTTACTATTGCCCAATTTTTTGTTGCATTCTGTCTGTTCGTCTATCTGTAGAAAGCATTCGAAGACAAAATTTGTGAACATATTCAAAACACTCAACAAAATGTACTCGACATAGTTATTGATCTGTGACTGACGTACGGGCAGACTGTGGCAATCCAAGCTTTGCAGACATAAAACTAAATCTGTTTTTGATAAATTTTGAAAATTTGGACTAAATCTATACACTAGTTCCGGTATTATTGACAAACGAATTGATGATAGTCCCAACACAACAAAATCTAGTCGACATAGTGATTTATCTGTGACAGACGAACAGACAGACTGTGGCAATTCAAACTTTTCAGACCTAAAACTAAATCTGCTATTGATACATTTTGAAAATTTGGATTATATGCTAATTTCAGAATTATGGACAAGCAAATTGATGATTGTCAAGACACTCGACATTATCTAGTCGACAAAGTAATTTATCTGTGACAGACGAACGGACGGAATGTGGCAATTCAAACTTTGCCGACTTAAAACTAGATCTGTTTTTGATAAAATTTGAGAATTTGCAATAAATCTATACACTAATTCCGCAATTATGGACAGACAAATAGATGATAGTGGAAATACTTTACAAAATCTAGTCGATACAGTAATTCATCAGTGACAGATGAACAGACAGATTGTGGCAATTCAAACTTTACAGACTTAAAACTAGATCTGTTTCTTTTAAAATTAGAGAATTTGGACTAAATCTATACACTAATTCCGGAATTATGGGCTGACAAATTGATAATAGTCAAAGCACTCATTCAGTCTATTAATTTTAACGGTGTGGAAAATCTGTCCGCAAATATTTGTTTAGGTCTATCTGCCTGCTATGAACTCGTTTTTAGCTTGTGCACAAAGCGGATTTGACTAAGTTAAAACAATAAATTTGCTCGTGCAGATTTCCTTTATGTCCGGTTAAGCCCTGAACGAAATCTGCTGATAAGAGGAAATTGCATACAGGAAATCGACGACAACTTTACTGTTTCGTTACTCTTGGTATCGATTGGGATGTTGACCTTTTCGCGGTAATTAAAGGCAAACAAAAGGAAATGATATGATAGAAATATTCGCAGAAGGTTTTTCTTTAATACGTTTGTCTGTCGGAAAATTCGCTTGAATTATAGAAAATGTATTTTCATATGAAAAAATCTCCTTGGAAAATTTGTAAATAATTTAGTTAAATAGAAACGCTTTCTTTTGGTCGGTATTGTAAGACTAGAGATTAGTCTAGTAGAGACTAGAATATAGTCTTAAGCTACGTACACACGATATAGAAAACTAGCGTATAGTCCTGATATAGTTTGACCCATAGCTGCGTGACCACTTCGTATAGTTCAACTATTAATTATATAGTTAATAATATAGAATAGTTCTATACTATACGAGTCCAAATAGTCAAACTAGCTAGTTTTCTATACGATGTGTAATATATATGGCCAATATAAAGGTCGGTCCAGACGCCCCGTTTTGCACAACGTTTTGTCTGCCCAGTTCACACGTTGTAGATAAAACGTTGCGCGTGGACTTTTGAGAACTGCGCGGAGACGGTACTGTTGCAGCGATAACTGAGCTAAAGAGCTTAGATATCCGTGAACTGTGCAGACAAGTCGGCGCATGTGGACGGTAGCTCCGTTTTCCGATTCATTTTGTTCCTCAGTTTCTTTGTACGTATTTATTTAATATATTATTATTAATATATTATATCTCTATAATGAGCAACTTATATTATTATTAATAAATTGTATCTCTATGTTAACACCCAACAATTTTATTTTATTTGGTCTTAAAACCATTTTTTAAATTTTGTTTCTAAATGTAGATAATATTAAATTACATTAAGATTATGCTAAACAGTTTATTAACAACACAGCATGCCAAAATTGACCACAGTAAACGATGTCACTAAAACTGTGCGAATTATAAAGTAATAACTGCACCGTGTGAACGCTCTATAAATTGCAACGTTTTCATTCCGTCTTAAGACTGCGCAGACAAAACGTTGTGCAAAACGGAGCGTCTGGACCGGTCTTAAGAATATAAAATTAATAAGCGTCCTACATATAGAACGTCAGGCATATCTCGGAAAAATTAATAGAACAAACCTTTTTTTCAAACCTCTGAAACTTGATTTAGACTCGTTTGGGCATTCCCTCCTCGCCTAAACGCCAGTGCCGTCTTAGGCTATGACCTTGGGCCTACAGAATTTGGGGCTCTGTCGGAAAGTAAAAAAAGTGAATGACAAAAACATTTTTCTGTTATGATCTTATATTTATTATGGTTAATTGGTACAAATCAAATATACCTACTTCTTCTTCTTCTTTCTTCTTCTTTATTCAGCCTGTCTCGTCCACTGCTGGACATAGGCCTCTCTTAACATCTTCCATCTACTTCTATCTTGTGCTTCTTGCATCCAGTTGGTGGCGATGCGTTTCACATCGTCTGTCCATCGGGTGGGTGGGCGTCCTCTACTTATGTATGCCTCCTGTCTAGGTCGCCATTCCAGGATCTTTTTGGTCCATCTGTTGTTTGGCATCCTTGCGACATGCCCGGACCAGTTCCATTTTAGTTTGGTTATTACTTCAATTGCATCGCTAACCCCAGATCGCTGTCTTAGTACTTCATTCCGCACTTTATCTCGCAATGTAATTCCGAGCATGGAACGTTCCATGGCTCGTTGCGCCACTCTGATCTTTTGGACGGACTTTTGTGTGAGTGTTAGAGTCTCCGCTCCGTAGGTTAAGACTGGTAGGATGCACTGGTCAAACACCTTACGTTTTAGGCAGTTGGGGATGTCGGATTTGAAAATGTGTTTTAGTTTTCCGTAGGCTGCCCACGTTAGTCTTAGCCTCCTTCCAATCTCATGTGTCTGGTTGTCTCTGCCGATTTTAATCTCGTGGCCTAGATACTTGTATGAGGTGACTTGCCGGATCTCAATCCCTTCCATTATAAAGTTTCGGGAAGGTACTAGGTTGGTCATAAATTCCGTTTTCGAGATGTTTATTTTAAGGCCGACTTTTCGTGATTGTTCTGCCAGCTTCTTAAGCATTTTTTCAGTCTTATCTAGGCTATCCGAAATTAGCACAATGTCGTCTGCGAACCGTAGATGGTTGAGGTTTTCGCCATTGATGTTTATGCCCATATCTTCTAGTTCTATGGTCTTGAACATGTACTCCATGAGGTTTGTAAATAGTTTAGGCGAGATGGTGTCACCTTGTCGGACGCCGCGTTGTATTCTGAATCTGTCCGTTTTTTCGTGTAGTTTAACGCATGCGGTAGCATTTTTGTATATGTGCTGTAGAGTCTCCGAGTACCTATGGTCTATTCGGCAATTCGCCAGTGCCTTAAACATCTCATTGTGGTTGATAGAGTCAAATGCCTTCTCGTAGTCCACGAAGGCAAGGACGAGTGGCTTGTTGTATTCGACACATTTCTCTATTACGGTTTTGATGGATTGCAGGTGGTCGTTCGTTCCGTATCCGGCTCTGAATCCTGCTTGTTCAGGCGGTTGATAAAGGTCAAGTTTGGTTGTGAGGCGTCTAGTTATGATTTTGGTGAAGAGTTTATAGAGGTGCGAAAGCAGGCTTATTGGCCTGTAGTTTTTTAGGTCAGCCGTGTTTCCCTTTTTGTGTATAATAACAATGATTGCATTGTCCCATGCTGTTGGTGTTATTCCTTCCGTGAAACATTTGTTGAATAAACTCTTTATGGCTTCTAATAGCTCGACTCCCCCTTCCTTAATCTGTTCGATCGCAATATCATCCTCCCCGGGCGCCTTGTTATTTTTCATTTCCGTAATTGATTTTGAGATTTCCTCTTGGGTTATCTCCGGTAGATCTTCTGATCCTTGGTTTAAAATTTGGGGGATGGTACGGGTATATTCCGGCTCTGGTGTTTCTTGAGCGCTATAGAGATTTGAATAGAAGCGCTTTAAGATTTCCAGGATCTCTTCTTTGTTCCTGATAGTTTGCCCGTTTTGGTCCTCGTGTTTGGTAATTTCTGCTTTTCCAGGTGTTATTTTCTGTCTCAGTACTTTCATGCTTTTGTTCTCTTCGATAGTCTTCGCTATCCGTGTTTTGTTATAGTTTCTAATATCTTTCCTTGCGGCCTTTGATATTTCTTTATTTAGTGTTCTCAGCTGGTCTGTATGTAATAGGTGCTTTTGTAGTTTTTCTCTCCTTTGTTTCATAAGTTGTCGTGTGTTTGCTGATAGTTTCCCTTCTTCCCTGTTCAGTTTCGTACCATGTATCTGTTTTGCCTCTTGTATCGATGTTACGATTTCATTGCTCAAGGTTTCTATACTCATTCCCTCGATGTTACCGTGTCCTAGTCTTTCTGCTATGGATTTCTTGTATTCCCCGTTATTGTTCACTGTAGTTTGTTCTTTGCTCTTTGATGTTGCAAGCAGTCTTCTCTCCTTTTTCAATCGTAGCACAACTTTTGCTCTTAGCATCCTGTGGTCGCTTCCCACTGACACCCGGTTGAGTATTGTGACATCCTGTACGATTTGTTTTTTATCCGTGATGATGAAATCTATTTCGTTTCGTGTATTTCCGTCAGGGCTCGCCCAGGTCCATTTCCGGTGTTCGGCTTTCTTAAAAAAGGTATTCATAGCATTCATACGATGTTCTAAATGGAATTGCAGTAAGGTGTTTCCCCTATCATTTCTTTCTCCTATCCCGTTTTGTCCCAGGGAAATTTCGCTGACGTCTTGCTTCTTACCCAGCTTGGCGTTTAAATCTCCAACTATTAGTGTGTAGTATGTTGGAGTTTTTGACATTGCAGAGTAGATGTCTTCATAGAAGGTCTCGATTTCTTCCTCTGTGTGTGTGGATGTTGGGGCATACACTTGGATGATCTTTATGTTATATCTTTGGTTTAGTTTCAGTATTATAAAGCATACTCTGGGGCTTATGTTCTCTATGTGTAGGATTTGTTTTGTGTGTTTTTTATGTATTATGAAACCTACTCCTCCATCGGAGCTCTCTTCGTTTCCTCTGTAATATAAGGTATTTCCTGATTTTAGGGTAATCTGCTGTTCTCCTCTTCTTCGTATCTCAGCCAGACCTACTATATCCCAGTGAATTTGGTTTAGTTCTTCTTCGAGTTGGAGTACTTTTTCTTCGCTGGAAAGCGTTCTCGTATACCTACATATATACCTATATGTATATATGTATATATATATATATACATATATGTATATACCTATATTAATAACATATGTAGGTATAATATACCTACATATGTTATTAATTCGATAAATATGCTGCTGATTTGAATACGGTTACGATTACGATACTTTCTTTCGGGATTTCTGTACTGAAAAATCTTCTATTATATCTTCAGTCTATTTTTTAAGGATATCACTTTCTATGTACATAATTGACAAATTAGTTAATTGTTCTTGTAACATAGTTGTTCGTAATTCATTTTTTATTTTCTTTAGCTGTGAAAATGATCGCTCTCCACTGCAATTGGTAACCATTAAGCAAAGGAACATTCTAGTAGCAACTTCAACATTTGGAAAAGTTTCTTCTAATTTATCAGACTTTATTAATTTATGCAAGGTTGAGATACTCCAATCCGCTGATTCCTTTGCTATATTCTTTAAATACTCCCTTAAATGAAAACATTCTGATTTGAGGTCTTATATGTGTCGTTCATTGTTAAAGTTGTGTAACTCCTTGTTTTTAACATACTTCTTTTTTTGCCTAATGGTATCACATTTAGTCATATCTTTCATTATAAAAAGTGAAGCAACTTCAATAGTTACATTAAAATCCCATAAAAGGCGTTACTTGTTTTTATAAGGAACTAAAACTCTAAATATTCATTATAAAAGTGAAGTAAGTCAAGAGTCACCTTAATAGTGAAGTAAGTCCGGAGTTGATTCATTTTTATTGTGAGCAATGTTTGAAATGTGGTGATACGTTGTGTGATAAAATTGTGACGTGTCATAATTAGTTGCAGAAAACTTGATGACTCTGATACTGTTGCCCACATTAAAAGTTTTCCTGCATATCAAAGCCATTATACACGAAAGAGTAATCCTAGCAGAAAATATTTAAATCCCGGGCAAACTATCCGCAAGATGTAGTACGACCTTTATGAAGGAAAATGTGAATCTGAAATCTAAAATCTGAAATAACTGAACCTAATAAATTAATATATATATATATATATATATATATATATATATATATATATATATATATATATATATATATATATATATATATGTTGTATTTGAGGTTTTCGCGGATAGATACATATATCTATGCGTCTAACGGTTGACCCGCACGGACGCATATATCTCTTGAGAATGGCGAATGTTAGTTCGCCGAAACGTCGAGAATCCGGTTCTTTTCAGAGCCAACCCTCAGCATCAACGCGGAATCCCCGAGAAAACAATACAACACACATATATATATATGTATATATATATATATATATATATATATATATAAATATTTTAATGTAATATGAATATTCAACAAAAAGTTTAATCTCCATTTTAAGACTTCGCGGCAAGACACATGCAAGACTTAAATTTAAAAACACAAGGAGCGAATGATAAAAACGTCAAGATGGAGTTTGAGATCCAAAGAGAACTTCATCAACGAATACCATATTCTGCAAGAGAAAACCTTCAGAATGATTCGAAAAAGGTTGATGAGGCATACGTACTAACTTTTGATCTGCAGAAAGCTTTAGCCTACCCAAAATTGACTAACTACCTCAGTAGCATATTACAGAAGAAATCTTTATTTGTTCTTCAAAATCTTTATAGCTAATAACACCCGATAAATGAATGTCTCGTACGAAAGTTGAAGATGAAAGAGGTTCTTAAGAAATAACATGTATTGTTAAGCACTTAAAAAGTCATGCGGCTTTAGAAAAGCATATTACCGGAATATCAAGACATCATATCACTCTTGAAGGTTGTACAAGACCCTGATACTAGTATTGACCCTGTTACTAGTATTGATACTGTATAGACCACAAGTTCTTGGTATCGGGACATTCTGATCTTTCTAATGATGGGGAATTTGGAGTAATAGAGAGCGCTAGTCGCCGCCATGTACAAATCTATAGCCCATACCAATGGGTCGATATTATAAAAACAGTTAAAACCCTTAATTTGTTGCTACGGAACTGAAAAATTCCGATTTTTTAAGTACCAGTGTCTTAGAAAATTAACAACTTGCGGCACACATTTTTATAAAGTAGATTTATGCAAAAAAGCTAGGACGACCGGCCCACTTGTTCAATATTCGACAAGACCCACTCTATCCATCAAGAAGATTAGTTACTAACGCAAAGAAGAAAGATATGCTTGATTGTCTACCATGCATTCCGCCTATTTACCACCATTACTACAAAAATGTTCCCATAGATAACTCGTTCCAACTCGTTGAATCACACTTAATGCTGATGAGCGTTCATCTGATGACCAAAAGTTTAAGTTCATTTATTAAATTAGTTTTATTTTGATTTTCTAAGTTACTTCAAATTATTATATCTATGATTTGTATTAAACCATAAAAATTAGAAAACATTGAATGAATGCCTATAGTTTTTTGCTACACTTCAATTACTAATACACGCAAAAAGCTCGTTATTTTAAAATTCAGTTACAAGGAGATAATTCACTTTTACAATGAGCGACACATATGCATTAATATCTTCGTGATAGAATTTTTCAAATTCATTTTTTTGTCAACTCGTCAGAATCATCATCATCATCATCACGTCAGTATCATCATCGCGCTACAACCCTGGGTGGGTCTTGGCTGACTGTACAACTTTTTTCCAATTTGTTCGGTCTTCCATCAACCTAGGGTCAAATGGAATGTTCATTTTCCGGAGATCTGCTTGGATGTTATCTCTCCATCGCATTCTGGGACGTCCGAGCGGTCTCTTGCCTGTGGGAATCTCCTCCCATACCAGTTTTACAAGTCTTTCGTTATGCAGTCTGTGCACGTGGCCTGCCCATCTTAGTCGCTGTGATTTAATTTCTTGGACAATATCGGTGTCGTTGTAGAGTGCTTTTAATTCGATATTGGTTCTGATCTTATACTGGTCTGTGGTGTTGTCATGGTGAGGTCCGAAAATTTTTCTAAGTATTTTTCGTTCAAAGCGTCTGAGCTTTTCTTCGTTTGCTTTGGTCATGGTCCACGTTTCGCATCCGTATGTTATTACAGGTCTGACGATGGATTTATAGATTTTGATCTTTGAACTTCTTGTGAGATTTTTTGATTTTATGAGCTTATTCAGTGCAAATAGACAGCGGTTTGCAGATTGGATTCTGTCTTTTATTTCTTCGGTAACATCGTTGTCCGCTGTGATTACGGCCCCCAGATACTTAAAACGTTGTACTCTTTCGAAATTAAAGGTGTTGATCGTCATATTTTGTCCTATTCTGTCTCTTCGTGTCGTTCTATTTATACACATATATTTCGTTTTCTTTTCATTAATCTTCAGCCCTACTTCACTTGTTGCTCCTTCCACCTTGTTGAAAATGTCTTTCGTGGATAGAATGGAGTCTCCAACGAGATCTATGTCATCTGCATATGCGAGTAACACTTTGGGACCTTGACCCGATAGCAATTCGGTTTTTATTTCGGCCGACCTCATGGCTTTCTCTAATACAAGGTTGAATAGTAGTGGAGATAACGCATCACCCTGTTTAAGTCCACTGTTGATTTCAAAGCTGCCAGACAGTTTATTATTTACACGTACTTTAGATATTCCACCCTCCATACAGACTTTGGTCATCCGAATGAGTTTCTTTGGTATTGAGAACTCCGCCATGGCATTCCATACTTGGCTTCTTTCTACGCTATCATATGCCTGTCGAAAGTCTATGAAAAGATTGTGTATGGGTTTGTTATACTCCCATCCCTTTTCTAGAAGTTGTCTCAGCGTGAATAGTTGATCTATTGTTGATCTGTTTGCCCTAAACCCGGCTTGATATTCGCCTAGGACATTTTCAGCATAAGGGATTAGTCTACTAAGAATGATGTTTGAGAGGGTTTTATATGCCGTGTTTAGGAGTGAGATTCCTCTATAATTCGCGCATTTTGTTTTGTCCCCTTTTTTGTGGATGGGCACTATTATGTTTTCCTTCCATCGTGCTGGTATCCTTTCTTCTAACCATATGTGCGTTATTAGCTGGTGGATTTGGCGATGTAGTGCGTCTCCCCCATATTTCAGAAGTTCTGCTGGTATCTCGTCCGTACCCGGCGCTTTGTGATTTTTCAGCTTATTTAAGGCCTTTTGGGTTTCTTCAAAGGAAGGATTTTTGACGGGCATGTCCGCTGTGATATAGATCTCTTCTTTGTGCTGTTCTTCCTGTATGATGTTTAGAAGTAGTCTCTAAAATACTTTTCCATTCTTCAGTTATTTCTTTACCGTCGATTATCATACGGCCTTGGTTGTCTCTCAGTGTGTGGATGGAATTGGCTCTATGCCCTCTTTTCTCAGAGGAAATTTCTTTGTAGAATTCTCTGGAGCCTGGTTTGGGCCGGTCTCTCTCCATAGTTTCATATTTTTGTTGTTCGTAGTTTCTTTTCTTTGTGCGTATTATTTTTCTTGTTTCTTTTCGACAGTCGTCATATTCCTTTTTACTTTGGTCTGTTTGCAGTTGTATCCAAGTCTTTCTTACAGTTTGTCTTTTTTCCAGTTGTTTCCGACATTCCTCGTCATACCATGTTTTTGCCCTCTTCTGCTTACTCCTTTCAAAGATCTTGTCGGCTGTCTTGGTTATTATTTCGGCAGTCGCTTCCCATAGCTGTTCTATATCATTGTCTTCTCTTTCAGAGTTCAAGGTTTGTTCAAGTTGTTCTCTATAGTTTTGTTGTTTCTCTGCATTGTGTATTTCGTCCATGTTCAATTGTGGGTTTATTGTTGTTTTATTGTATTTGTGGCTAGATATTCTGGACTTGACTTTTGCTCTGACTAAGTAATGATCTGTGTCTCCGTCTATTCCTCTCAGGCTTCTTACGTCTATAATATTGTTGCCATGACGGGCATCTACAATGATGTGGTCAATTTGGTTGCGTGTAATATGGTCGTTTGAGACCCAGGTTTGCTTATGGATGTCTTTATGCGGAAACATGGTTGACTTTATTAGCATATTATTAGCTGCTGCAGTTTCTGTGAGTCTTAAGCCATTGTCGTTGGATATATTGTGTAGGCTGTGTTTACCTATTGTGGGGTATAGGCTGGGCTCTTTGCCTATTTTAGCATTAAAGTCCCCGCAGAGTATGCGCATATCCTGTTTGGGCATCGTATCTATCTCTCTTTCTAGGGCATCGTAGAAGTCATCCTTGATATCTTCATCCTTCTCTTCCGTTGGTGCATGCGCTGAGATAATCGAAATGTTGTATCGCTCTCCCTTCATTCATATGTAGCATATCCTTTCATTTATAGGTTTAAAATTTAGTATATTCTGTACTAGGTTGTCTCTAATCACAAAGCCCGTTCCAAATTCATGTCTTCCGTTTTTGTTACCGCTGAAGAAGATGGTGGATTTACTTATTTTTATATTTCCATCGTCTGGCCATCTTCTTTCTTGGACGGCTGTTATATCCATTCCTATGTTTTCCAGTTGTTCCACAGCATTTATAGCAGCTCCAGGTCTGTACCAACTCTGGACATTCCAAGTTCCAATATTCATGGTCCTTTTACATTGCATTTGTCGTTTTTTGTGTTTGTCTGTCCGGTTCCGAGGCAAAGTTGCAGTTTTCATAACTAGTTTCTTTTTTCCAAGGGTGGGTAGTTAACCCTCCGCTCAACCCTCCTCTTTTATC
This sequence comes from Phosphuga atrata, assembly GCA_944588485.1. Taxonomy (NCBI): domain Eukaryota; kingdom Metazoa; phylum Arthropoda; class Insecta; order Coleoptera; family Silphidae; genus Phosphuga; species Phosphuga atrata. Next base: position 12,978,392 of record OX155897.1, read on the forward strand.
CGGGCTTGGGACCGGCTGCAGTAAGGTGATTTCAGAGCTGCATTATTTGCCAATTTTCAATGTGTCAAAATTATGACACATTTAATACAATCACAATAATACACATTTAATACATTCACAATAATACACATTTAATACACATTCGTCAGAATCGATTGTTTGTCAAAGAATACTAAAACGATTGTCAATTTCTTAGTATGCTGCCGAACGATTTTTTAAATGTGCATATAATGTGTTCATTATAGTAATAAACGTATATACATTTTTTTTGCCATTCAACTGTACAGATTCTGTTGATCATTCAAAAAACGTGACGCGTGTACTGCGAATAATTTTTCTTAATAATTTGACTTATTTTTATAGGCAGCATTTGGATTTTTTTGTTTAGCGACCGATTCGTACTGATCGAATTTATTGTGTGCGTTATTGACATAATCGCTTGAGACTTCAGCAGGACTTTATTTGCGCCCAAATGGTCCGTTATAATTTTTCATCGTTTGGTGGAAGCCGAGAAAAAAATTAACAATTTGTGGATAAACTGAAAGTATGCTACAACTTCGGAAACACATTAAACAGCCTGAACACCTACTAAGTTTAGCGAATGTGCCGCACATGGGACAAAAATTGCAAATTTACATTTTTCTTTTATTCTTGACTAAACTCCAGAATACTTTCCAGCCATATTTGATGCATTATCATTACTCTGCCAACGACAATCTTCTATATTAATATCAAGGCTTCCAAAAAAGTTTAAAATAGTATCTGCTATGTATTCTGCATTATGTTTATCCATGGAGAAAAACTGCAAAAATGTCTCAATAGGCTCTCTTTTACGTATCTAACGACGTAGTTCAGTTGGTCAACGTGGGAGAGATCTGATGTAGAATCCACGCTTATAGAGTAGTATTTGATGATTTTATTTCGTAAAAAAATGATTTTAAAACTTGCTGTCTTTCCCATTATATTAATAAACTCATTACAAATATTTGCAGACAAATATGATGTAATTCCTTTTCCACGATTTCCGCAGTTTCGTCTTCAGAACAGGGAATGTCACAATTTTTTGTTTGTTTTGTTTTGTACTGGTAACTGGTAGCTAATCTATGTCTATGGTAATTGCATACCAAATGACTAGTTTTTACAAATACTCAACAAATGTCGCTAAGAATACGTTTTTATATATGATCAAAGCTAAAAGAACTGGGAATGTCCATGGCATACTGGTAAAGAAGGAGGATAGGCCAAAAATTGACAGATGTCAACTTGTGATTTTGAGCTTAAGAGTTAAAAGTCAAAGGACTTCGCTTCCTTTATTTACATTGTTTATTTGCATTGCAATTTTAATTTAAAATTCGTAAACAATGTTTTCTGATTCAGAAACCGATGAAAACGATAACAGTTTTACTAAAAGATCGACAAAGAAAACTGAAGATGTCATGAAAAAGTTCATCTCATTTCATCTCATGAATTAGGGGCACCGTGTAACTGTTCAAGGTCAAATGTTTTGATAATTTGACTAAAAATAATCGAGAAACCATTATTCAATATTTAAATTCATTGGGTAGTGTTAGTGAGCATAACTTATATTTGTCGGGGCTGTAATGTAATGTCCAACGAAGAAGAAGTAGAAAATTGGAAGGTGAGGATAGTTTTCATACAGCTGCATACGGCTATAAAGTGCGTCTTAAAGATGAAGAAAACAATATTAAAGATGTGCCTGTGTGTTTCAAAGCATTCATTTCACTACATGGTATTACCAAGGGAAAGGTGGAATATCTGCAAGGATATGAAAACCACAAAAAAATTGCACCAAAGATAAAAGAACTAGTTTCATCCCCTATCGCGAGGGGAGGGGACTGGTCCCATGTCCCGTGTGCCCTTATAGTAAACCCAGTATGCAAAACGCTCTCGCCTAAACATACTATAGCTAGTTTTCTATACAGTCTGTACGTAGCTTTAAGCACAACATAACAATTTAAAATTAATAAGCGTCCTATATATATGACGTCAGGCATATTTTGATAAAGTTGCTGCAAAAAAAAAAAAACATTTATTTTAAACCTCTTAAACTTGATTTAGACTCATTTTGGCATCCCCTCCTCGCGTAAACACTCCTTGTTATCGAATTACAAATTAATTACAGCACAAAGGGCGCCTAGAATTTGTTAATTAGCTCGCGAAAATTCCTCCGATTCACCCAATAGACACGTAAAAGACTCAAAGCTAAAAAGAAACAAAACTAAGTTTAAATATTACATTGTTATTATATATACATTGTCATTTAAAACCATTAGTGGTCACAAACAGTTGCAAGCACATAGTGGTCAGAAAACAGCCCTAAAACGCATTCAAAACATTAGTGCACCACGACCAATGTTAGGTTAGGTTAGGCGACCTATTGGTCGCTTTATTGTATTATTCCTAGTATAATATGTAAATATCTAATTTTAACCCTTAACCACCTGCCATACGCCTCAGGTGAGAAAATTACTGCTGCTTTGGGTTTGAGAGACGTATGTCAAGTGGTTAGGTGTTAAGAAGCTAGAGATGAAGAAACTAAAAATTAAAATAATTTTAAGAAATAATAAAAATAGAATTGTTGGGTCAAAACACAATCACGCCACTTTCGGGAATTCTCCAACCATAGATAATGACGAAATGCGGAACTACTTCATATCTTTTGTCGGGTTATATCTACATAAATAGAAAAAAACTTGTATAGTGTAAGCGAATATATCGGCCTTTCGGGGCCCCCCTGCCGAGCGGCGCCCTGGGCCCGTGCCCCGTGTGCCCTTATGGTAAAGACGGTTATGCTAAATGCTCTCGCCTAAATACGTGGTCTGTTAGAAAAGTATCCGACCTTTAGCCGGTAAAAAAAAACTGGCATACCTGGAGCGTTGGAAACCTAATCACTCTCAAAGTAGTCTCCTTGGGACTCGACACACTTCTCCCAGCGGTGCCGCCATTGTTAGAAGCATTTCGAAAAAGCCTCTTTCGGAATCGACTTTAGCTCGGCTGTCGTTGCAGCCATAATGTCCTCTCTTGTCTGAAATCGCGTTCTTTTCAATGGCCTCTTGACTTTGGGGAATAGCTAGAAGTCGCAGGGGGGCATATCATGAGAGTAAGGAGCCTGTTGAACCAGAGGAGTCTGTTTTCGCAAAAAAAATGTGAACCAAGTGCGAAGAATGTGCTGGAGCACATTGTCGTGATGGAGTCGCCAATTTCCTGATGACCACAACTCCAGTCACTTGCGCCGCACATCATCACGGAGGCGACGTAGGACATCCCTATAGTACCCTTTGGTGATTTTTACTTGCATTGAAAAACCGACGAGAGCACTATATACTACGTCACTCGAACACTGCTCCACAGCAACTGACGCTATCTACAGCGTCGGCTCATGCAAGCGCGCTTGATTCAAATCCTTCAGGTTTTCAAATTAAAAAATAAGGTCGGATACTTTTTTAACAGACCACGTATACTATAGCTAGTTTTCTATACCGTCTGTACGTAGCTTTAAGTCCAACATAAAAATTTAAAATTAATAAGCGTCCTATATATAGGACGTCAGGCATATTTTGATAAAGTTGCTTCAAAAAAAAAAAACATTTATTTTAAACCTCTTAAACTCGATTTAGACTCATTTTGGCATCCCCTCCTCGCGTAAACACTCCTTGTTATCGAATTACAAGTTAATTACAGCACAAAGGACACCGAGAATTTGTTAATTAGCTCGCGAAAATTCCTCCGATTCGCCCAATAGACACGTAAAAGACTCGAAGCTACAGCGTTTTAATAACAGAAGGAAAAAACGGATATTAAGTTATAAATAGCTTCAGTTAGAACTCGTGTCTGTTTTTAATATATTTTAAGAATTTGGACTAAATCTATAAACACTCATTCAGACAGACAAACAGATGATTACTAAAATACTCAAATGGATAAATATAAAGTACTCAATAGTCTTGTCTATCTAGTCTGTCAAGTCTGTCAGCTCTGTCTGGTCTGTGTGGTCTGGCTGGTCTGGCTAGCCTGGCTGGTCTGTACGGTTTATGTGGTCTGTCTGGTCTTATCTGGTTGGTCTGGCTGGTTTATCTGGTCTGTATGGTCTTGGTGATCTGGCTGGTCTGTTTGGTATGTCTGGCCTGGCTGGTCTGGCTGCTCTGGTTGTTCTGGCTACTCTGGCTGCTCTGGCTGGTCTGCCTCGTCTGTCTGGTCTGTCTGGTCTGTGTGATCTGGCTTGCCTGGGTGGTCTGGCTGCTCTGGCTGGTCTGGCTGGTCTGGTTTGTCTGGCTGGTCTGGCTGACCTGGCTGGTCTGGTTGGGCTGGCGGGCCTGTGTGGTTTATGTGGTATGTCTGGGCTGTTTGGTCTAGTCTGACTGGGCTGGCTGGTCTGTCTAGCCTGGCTGCTCTGTCTGGTCTGTCTAGACTGACTGGTATGGCTGCACTCTCTACTCTGGCTACTCTGGCCGCTCTGGCCGCTCTGGCTGCTCTGGCTGCTCTGGCTGCTCTGGCTGCTCTGGCTGCTCTGGCTGCTCTGGCTGCTCTGGCTGCTCTGGCTGCTCTGGCTGCTCTGGCTGCTCTGGCTGCTCTGGCTGCTCTGGCTGTGTCTGGTCTGTCTGGTCTGTCTGGTCTGTCTGGTCTGTCTGGTCTGTCTGGTCTGTCTGGTCTGTCTGGTCTGTCTGGTCTGTCTGGTCTGTCTGGTCTGTCTGGTCTGTCTGGTCTGTCTGGTCTGTCTGGTCTGTCTGGTCTGTCTGGTCTGTCTGGTCTGTCTGGTCTGTCTGGTCTGTCTGGTCTGTCTGGTCTGTCTGGTCTGTCTGGTCTGTCTGGTCTGTCTGGTCTGTCTGGTCTGTCTGGTCTGTCTGGTCTGTCTGGTCTGTCTGGTCTGTCTGGTCTGTCTGGTCTGTCTGGTCTGTCTGGTCTGTCTGGTCTGTCTGGTCTGTCTGGTCTGTCTGGTCTGTCTGGTCTGTCTGGTCTGTCTGGTCTGTCTGGTCTGTCTGGTCTGTCTGGTCTGTCTGGTCTGTCTGGTCTGTCTGGTCTGTCTGGTCTGTCTGGTCTGTCTGGTCTGTCTGGTCTGTCTGGTCTGTCTGGTCTGTCTGGTCTGTCTGGTCTGTCTGGTCTGTCTGGTCTGTCTGGTCTGTCTGGTCTGTCTGGTCTGTCTGGTCTGTCTGGTCTGTCTGGTCTGTCTGGTCTGTCTGGTCTGTCTGGTCTGTCTGGTCTGTCTGGTCTGTCTGGTCTGTCTGGTCTGTCTGGTCTGTCTGGTCTGTCTGGTCTGTCTGGTCTGTCTGGTCTGTCTGGTCTGTATAATCTGTCTGGTCTGTCTGGTCTGTCTGGTCTGTCTGGTCTGTCTGGTCTGTCTGGTCTGTCTGGTCTGTCTGGTCTGTCTGGTCTGTCTGGTCTGTCTGGTCTGTCTGGTCTGTCTGGTCTGTCCGGTCTGTCTGGTCTGTCCGGTCTGTCCGGTCTGTCCGGTCTGTCCGGTCTGTCCGGTCTGCCCGGTCTGCCCGGTCTGCCCGGTCTGCCCGGTCTGTACGTTCTGTCCGGTCTGTCCGGTCTGTCCGGTCTGTCCGGTCTGTCCGGTCTGTCCGTTCTGTCCGGTCTGTCCGGTCTGTCTGGTCTGTCTGGTCTGGCTGGTCTGGCTAGTCCGTCTAGTCTCAGTAGACAAATCTAGTACATGTGGTAATTCATCTGTTACAACCTGCCAATATTCATACTTTGCATACTTAAAACTAAATCTATTTTAGACGAATCTAGAGATTTTGAACTAAACCTATGGATTTTCTTAATTAGTTTCAGAATGTTGAATGTTGTGTTGTAAAGTGTGTAATCGATGTTTAGTTAATGATGTAGGAAAGGCAATTAAACGGATTCCTTTGATAAAACTGTACTGGATGTTTGTTGATTCAGTTGCGTATTTTATTAGCACTTTTAGTGCTCGCTGTGTATTCAGTGACGACTTGCTACAAATTCGTGCACTCACTTACACGCTCGCCTGCTCTATCCACTAACACTAGCTCTCAAAAAGTAATAAATTACGCCACTCGAGTAAAATCTGAAGTAAATTTGAAGTGAAATCTAGCACAAACTGAATTATCTAGCCGGATAATTAGGCTGCGAAATACGAAACTTTTTTAATTATTAACTTTAAACAGCAATTAAAATAGAGATTGGTGAAACCATCCCATGTTATAGATAATCATATAAACTTAAATGGTAGTAAGTTTGTAAACAGCAATTTATCAGACATCGACAAGAAACTCGCGATTTTTTTTAGTTGTGTTATTAATAACTGTATGGCAAAGCTAGAAGACAAATAAAATCCCTCTTGAACGATTTCGTCTGAAAACCCGATTATCCCGTCTGCACCGCAGATTGTAAACTCGTTATGAAAAATTCAATCGCGAAAAGAAATCCCGACAGAGACGACAAAAGGAAATTCGGTAATTGTTCAACAACGCAGAGGAAACGGATTCAGTTAACTTCGGCAAACTTTGCACAATATAAACTTAATCTGTTTTTAATAAATCCTGAGAATTTGGAATAAATCTTTGTACTAATTTCAGAATTATGGACAGAGAAATTGATGGTAGCCAAAACACTCAACAAAATCTAGTCGACATAATAATTCATTTGTGACAGACGAACAGACAGACGGTGACAATTCAAACTTTGCACACTTAAAACTAGATCAGTTTTTGATTCATTTTAAGAATTTGGACTAAATCTATGTACTAATTCCAGAATTGTGGACAGACAAATTGATGATAGCCAAAACATCCAACAAAATCTATTCGACATAGTAATTAATCTGTGACGGACGTACGGACAAACTGTTGCAATTCAAATTTCGCACACTTAAAACTAGATCTGTTTTTGATAAATTTTGGGAATTTGGACTAAATCTATAAATTAATACCGGAAATAGGCGTAGACAAACTGACAGTAGTCACAATACCTAGTCTTCATATTAATTTATATGTGATGGACAAACCGGAAGACAATCACATTTCAAACTTTGCACATATAATACTGAATCAGTGCAAATTTGCGACAAATCTGTCGGGCAGTTTCCGCGCAATAGATCTGTAACTAATTTAAAACTAAAACTCTCCGAGTTCTTTTTGTTTGTTTGTCTGGATTGCATTTTTCAACAGGTCATCGTGGATCATATCTGATTGTTTGTTCATTACCAAACCACGTCTAGCACATAGTAAATCAAGGCGCGATTTGTTAAATAACCGAATGGATTTTTCTTTTATTTTTGTAGACAATTTGCTGTTTTGTGATACGTTTATTGCAGGCATGTTGCGATTTATTGTTTGCTGTTAAAATATGTTTGCTTCGGAATTTGCGGCCGTGCAAAACGGTTTTGCGATAAAAAAACGTGTTTTTTTGTGCGAAAAATACATATTTTAGGTTTTTTTTACTAGTTGGAAGGAACATGGAAATTTACACGCGTTCTTATGGGAAAAAAAGGTTAGAGGTTGGTGTTTCGACTCACAGATCCCAAACGGCGGACCGGAGGAATGCGTAATTTTGAGGAAATCTTCAAAAAGGCTCGTTTTATACATTTCTGTTGGCAGAATGTGTCGAAAAGATGAGGAAACGGAGGAAGCAGACCGGAGGAATGCGTAATTTTGAGGAAATCTTTAAAAAAGCCCGTTTCATCCATTTCCGTTGGCATAATGTCTCGAAAAGATGAGGAAATATTGATTTTATCGACAAACGGGTCTTTGTTTTGGTTTTGGGAAAAATTAACTGAAATGACAGTTGTTTTGCAGCTTAGCGTCCATTGTGGGTGATGAGTTTCTCGGTGAAACCTCAATTTGCAAAAATAACTTTAAAAATTTGTTCGTTTCGCTAACGGGTAAATTAAAAGAATCGGCTAAAAAATAATGAACACTTCGGTATATTTCGTTTATCTACCCACACACCAAAATGAACACATTACTAAATACATTATTGTATGTGAAGGATGCCATTATTATAATCGTGTGTATAAGTAGCCAAATCATGCGTAAAAGTCCAATGTAAATCAAATGGAGTTTCATTATTAAATGATTTCTGTTTGTTGTTACTATGCAAACCTAACCATAATCTAATCTAGATTAAATCTAGGTTAATCTAGATTGCATCGAAGTAGGGAAAGATGTTTCCTTCTAGGCCCTCCACCTCCAATGACTTTAACACTTCCGGTTCCGACTTCCGGTTTCGACTTCCGATTTCGACTTCCGATTCCGGTTTCCCACCTTCGGTTTTAACACATGAGAGTGTGAGGTCTATGTAGCCCCACGTGCGAGCTCTATGTAATTCCACGCTGGGTGTGAGGTCTATGTAGTCGCACGCGTGAGGTCTATGTAATCCCACGCTGGGTGTGAGGTCTATGTAGTCGCACGTGTGAGGTCTATGTAATCCCACGCTGGGTGTGAGATCTAGTTTCGACTTGCGCTTCCGGTTTCGACTTCCGATTTCGACTTCCGATTTCGACTTCCGTTTCCGATATCCAGAACTTCCGTTCTCGCCTTCGGCTCGTGCTTTAAACATCGCAACCCATGCACAAAGGCCCTCCTTCACACACTTGTATCATAAACTACTATTTTGGGAATAACGTTTTTAAAATTTCACAATAAATTCGGCGAAAAATCTCCCAATTTTTGTTTTTTTTCGAGTTTTTTTTGAAAAAATCGCCCCGTAGAGACTTTAAGTCGCAAAATGGACAAACTCGCACCCCAGGTAGAAAAAAGACTGACCTACACGTTGAAGGTGTAGGTTTTCTGAATAGACCGCATCTTGGTGGTTTGCGGGCGTGTTTAAAAAAGTGTCGAAATATCTCGACGTCTTTGGTCAACCATAAACCGACGTCGCGGCGCCCGACGGCGGCGCCGACTACACTGCCGCAAAGATAAAGGTTCAATCTACCGAACTGCGTTGAAAAATCGAAAGTTCGCCGCGGCATCAACCCAGAAGACGGCAAACTCGGGGGAACACTTTTATAGTGCACCCTGCACATTTATAGTGATATTTCTGGAACGGAATGCAAACTATGGAATGCGCACTAAAATGCACAATGTAAATTGCGCTAATAAATTTGCGCAATTGCGCAAATAAATTGCAATACGCAATGCGCACTAAAATTTTTGTCGCTGATTCTCTAACTCGTAAATTGGCGGCCAAAGAGACGGTTGTCGATTTTATTTCGGCATTTCGAACGCACCGGGTGAAGGGAGCTGCACAGGAAGCCACGAGGGGTAGCAAAATACGTGTAACGGCGAGCGGCATTACCTCGTACCGTATTAAGTCGGATTCGGATGTCGTTGCGCAATTGCGCAAATTTATTAGCGCAATTTACATTGTGCATTTTAGTGCGCATTTCATAGTTTGCATTCCGTTCCAGAAATATCACTATAAATGTGCAGGGTGCACTATAAAAGTGTGCCTCCGAGTTTGCCGTCTTCTGGGTTGATGCCGCGGCGAACTTTCGATTTTTCAACGCAGTTCCGTAGATTGAACCTTTATCTTTGCGGCAGTGTAGTCGGCGCCGCCGTCGGGCGCCGCGACGCCGGTTTATGGTTGACCAAAGACGTCGAGATATTTCGACACTTTTTTAAACACGCCCGCAAACCACCAAGACGCGGTCTATTCAGAAAACCTACACCTTCAACGTGTAGGTCAGTATTTTTTCTACCTGGGGTGCGAGTTTGTCCATTTTGCGAGACTTTAAGACTACGGGGCGATTTTTTCAAAAAAACTCGAAAAAAACCAAAATTGGGAGATTTTTCACCGAATTTATAGTGATATTTTAAAAACGTTATTCCCAAATAGTAGTTTATGATACAAGTGTGTGAAGGAGGGCCTTTGTGTAATGTAAAAACCCGTCCATAAAAAATCTGGAGTTTTCATACGTTGGCGGCTCTATGGGGATAAGCTCGGAACGCGAACCCTCATACAAAAAAGACGCGGATGTCCGTTGGGAATCGAACGCGTGTAGTTTAAAGTCGGTGTGCCCAAAAAGGGCGAAATGGTAGCGGTCAGAGTGGGCGCACTTTCCGGCGAACGGGACCTGACACGTTTATATCTATGGTGGGCGACTCCGTGGTCGCATCCACGCGACGCCGGTACCAAAATGCGCGTATATTGGAATGTGAAAATACATAGTTTAAGTTTGGCGATTCTGAGCGAATTTTCCAGGACGTCGGTTTTTATGACGTCGCGACGCCATCTTAAACGCAACCAAGATTAAACTCCCAAACAAACTAAAAGACACAATGCCCAATCGAATGGCGCTAGTCCTGTGGTGATTTGACTGGCAGCTTCGGAGGAGTTAGAATCCCCGCTAAGCGTGTTGAAAAAAATCGCATTTTCCAGATTTTTCGCGATGAAATAGACATGGAACGTGAACAGGACGTCGCAGTCGCCGGATTATTTCACAGCCCTTTGCGGGCAACCCTCCCGCATGGAACGAACCTATTTTCAGACCTGGAGCCCTTCTAATAAACGAACCGCGTCCACAAATGTAAACGTAGAAACAAAATTTTCTTTCCGCTCCATCGGACGAACCGGCGCGCGGTCGTATACTTGTCCGCCAAATGTCGAAAGACGTGCCAAGGACGCGGCCAGAGATTGCAAGAAAAAATCGAGCCGCGGACCAAAGTTGCTCCTGAAATCTCCCAAAAAGCGGATTTTAGTTTTGGGGCTTGCGCGCGGCAGACCTACGCCGGAGAATGCTATTTTCCCGTTTCACCGTGCAAGAGAAAAGGAGTTTTCACGTAAAATGTGAGGAAATGTTAAAACGCACCTACAGTCGCCTGCAGCGTGGGCGGAACGTTGTAAAACTCGTAATAAATAACGTAATTTTTTGCTCGATCTGATGGAAAAAAAATCTGGAGAATTAATATTAGTATATAGATTTAGTCCAAATTCTCAAACAGATTAAGTTTATAGTGTGCAAAGTTTAACGAAGTTAACTGAATCCGTTTCCTCTGCGTTGTTGAACAATTACCGAATTTCCTTTTGTCGTTTCTGTCGGGATTTCTTTTCGCGATTGAATTTTTCATAACGAGTTTACAATCTGCGGTGCAGACGGGATAATCGGGTTTTAATCGGGTGTTAATATTCAACAAAATATAGTCGATAAAGTAATTCATCTGTGACAGACAAACGGACAGACTGTGGTCATTCAAACTTTGCACACATAAAACTAGATCTGTTTTTGATAAATTTTGAGAATTTGGACTAAATCTATAGACTATTTCCGGAACTATGGACAAACAAATTGATGATAGTCAAGACACTCGACAAAATCTAGTCAACATTGTTATTCATCTGTGACAGACTAACGGACAGACTGTGGCAATTCAAACTTTGCAGACTTAAAACTAGATCTGTTTTTGATAAATTTTGAGAATTTGGACTAAATCTATAGACTAAATCCGGAACTATGGAGAAACAAATTAATGATAGTCAAGACACTCGACAAAATTTAGTCGATATAGTAATTCATCTGTTACAGACGAACGGACAGACTGTGGTAATTCAAACTTTGCACACATAAAACTAGATCTGTTTTTGATAAATTTTGAGAATTTGGCCTAAATCTATAGACTAATTTCGGAACTATAGATAAACAAATTAATGATAGTCAATACACTCGACAAAATCTATTCGACATTGTTATACATCTGTGACAGACTAACGGACAGACTGTGGCAATTCAAACTTTGCAGACCTAAAATTAGATCTGTTTTTGATAAATTTTGAGAATTTGGACTAAATCTATATACTAATTACGGAATTATGGACAGGCAAATTGATGATAGTCAAACACTCAACAAAATCTAGTCGACATAATAATTCATCTGTGACGGATGAACGGTCAGTATGTGACTATTCGAACTTTGCAGACTTAGGCCGAAGCCGCACTACGGGTTTTTCCCGCGATCGGTAACCGCTTTAACCGCGAAACCGAGAAACACAGAGAGTGGGCTATGGGAAAAATCAGTCGCACAAAATCACGCGATTAAACAGCGCGGCGGCTTACCCGTAGTGTGGCCTAGGCCTTAAAGTAGATCGAAGTAGATAAATTTTGAGAATTTGGACTAAATCTATGCACAAAACACTCCAGTCGACATAGTGATTCATTTTTGAGAGATTAAACTTTTTTAAAATTCTGTCAATTTGCACATAAATTATGTCAATTTGCAATAAATTTGTTTAAATTTTTTTATTGGAATTCTGTTAAAAGCAAAAATATGTTAATGAATTTGTTATGGGCAAACAGAGAGACAGAGAAATGGATCGTTTGAAGATGTAATCGCGTTTCTTGCCTCGAGTTTGAAACGTGTTAAACGTAATTCTCGAGTTAATTAAAAAAGAAAACCGGCCGAACAAGACGAGAAGCGAGCGGAAAAGTTATGCAATTTTAATAAGCGTTCGAGTGAGAGTCGCGATCCTCGAATTAAGAATGTAAATAAGTCGCGTTTTTTTTCTGCGGCGCGTGTAATTCGAGACTTTGTAATGGAAACGTTTTCCCTTTTGTCGCACAATACCCTCAAAAGGAAACTCCAACACAATGCCGGATCAATCGCTTCAATTAAATTTCCAGCTACATGGGAAATTAATTAAAAGGAAAATTATTCGCCCAACGTTTCCACCGCCGAGCTTTCCGTTTTCCCACAGCTTTCAAATTTTATTCAGAACACTCTCCCACAAATGTACATTTGCCAAATGCGCTGATAATAGTATACATTTGCCGGAAAATATGTACATTACATTATAAACTACATATCTTTGAAACGGAATATGCAGGAATAGTAAAAATTAGATTACTCTTAGAAAATTTCGTTTCTACGTTTACATTTGTGGACGCGGTTCGTTTATTAGAAGGGCTCCAGGTCTGAAAATAGGTTGCCCACAAAGGCCTGTGAAAGAATCCCGCGACTGCGATGTCCTGTTCCCGTTCCATGTCAATTTTATCGCGAAAAATCTGGAAAACGCGATTTTTTTTTCAACACGATTAGCGGGGACTCTAACTCCTCCGAAGCCGCCAGTCGGATCACCACAGGACTAGCGCCATTCGATTCGGCATGTAGTCTTTTAGTTTGTTTGGGAGTTTAATCTTGATTGCGTTTAAGATGGCGTCGCGACGCCATAAAAACCAACGTCCAGGAAAACTCGCACAGAATCGCCAAACTTAAACTATGCGATGACAATTTCACGCGGTTGCCCCAGAGAATTAAACGTTCCATTGTTTAGTGGAAGCGGCATCGCGCTGCGTATTTTGCGACCGTCGCAACGCCCGCGAAAACTGGCTGCACTGCAAAAAACAAATGATGAAATTAAGGCGTCCGTATTTTGGCAACCCTCAACTGATTTTGCAGTGGATTGCAGGACGATATTCTGCTTTTCTGCACCAACAATTGGACGTCGCAGAATCGCGTCGCGGCCCCGAGTTATGACTGTTAATCTGCATAGACAAAAATTTTATCGACGATTTAGAGCAACAGGATATCGTGCTTTTCACATTTCAATATAACCGCCACGTGGACCCGACGAAACGCGCATTTTGGTACCGCCGTCGCGTCGCTGCGACTACGGAGCCGCTCATCATAGATCTAAACGTGTCAGGTCCTGTTCGCCGGAAGGTGCGCTCACTCTGACCGCTGCCGTTTCGCCATTTCTGGGCACACCGACTCAAAACTACATGCGTTCGATTCCCAACGGATGCCCGCGTCTTTTGTGCCTGAGGGTTCGCGATCCGAGCTCATCTCCATCGAGCCGCCAACGTATGAAAACTTCAGCTTTTTTTTTCCACGGTCTTTGTACATTTCCCCCATCATCTCGCAGCCAAATCCGACTTTCACGGTACCAGGTAATGCCGCTCGCCGTTACACGTATTTTGGTACCCCTCGCTGCTTCCTGTGAAGCTCCCTTCACCCGATGCGTCCGAAATGCCGAAATAAAATCTGCAACCGTATCTTTGGCCGCCAATTTGCGAGTTCCAGAATCAAGGGCAAAAATTTTAGTGCGCATTGCGCAGAATAGATTTGTCGATTTGGAAAACCGATCCGCATTTCCGTTCCGGGAATATCACTATAAACTTGCAGGGGTGCACAGTAGAAGTGTACCCCCAGGTTTTCCGCCTTCTAGGTTGAACATGCCGCGGCGGACTCTCGATTTTTCAAAATCGAGCAGTTCGGTAGATTAAACCTTTATCTTTGCGGCAGTGTAGTCGGCGCCGCCGTCGGGCACCGCGACGCCGGTTTATGGTTGACCAAAGACGTCGAGATATTTCGACACTTTTTTAAACACGCCCGCAAACCTCCAAGACGCGGTCTATTCAGAAAACCGTCACCTTCTCCGTGTAGGTCAGTGTTTTTTCTACCTGGGGTGCGAGTTTGTCCATTTTGCGACTTAGAGTCTCTACGGGGCGATTTTTTCAAAAAACCTCGAAAAAAAAAACAAAAATTGGGACAAATTTTTCACCGAATTTTTAGTGAAATTTTAAAAATTTTATTCCCAAAATAGTAGTTTATGATACAAGTGTGTGAAGGAGGGCCTTTGTGCATGGGTTGCGAAGTTTATAGCACGAGCCGAAGGCGAGAACGGAAGTTTTCGATATCGCAAACGGAAGTCGAAATCAGAAGTCGAAACCGGAAGCGGAAGTCGAAACTAGACCTCACACCCAGCATGGGGTTACTTATACCTCACACGTGCGACTACATAGACCTCACACGACTACATAGCGACTACATAGACCTAACACCCAGCGTGGGATTACCTAGACCTCGCACGTGGGGTTACATAGACCTCACACTCTCATGTGTGAAAAACCGGAAGTGTGAAACCGGAAACGGAAGTCGAAACCGGTAGTCGGAACCGGAAGTGTCAAAGTCAATGGACGTGGAGGGCCTAGAAGGAACCATATTTCCCTACGTATTCGGCGCCGCTGTCAGGCGCCGTGACGCCAATTTATGGTCGACCAAAGACGTCGAGATATTTCGACTCTTTTTTAAACACGCCCGCAAAACCACCAAGACGCGGTCTATTCAGAAAACCGATACTTTCACCGTATAGATCAGTTTTTTTTCTACCTGGGATCTACCTGACCTGGCCTCTACGGGGCGATTTTTTCAAAAAACTTCGAAAAAAACAGAAGTGTGTGAAGTAGGGCCTTTGTGCATGGATTGCGAAGTTTAAAGTACGAACCGAAGGCGAGAACGGAAGTTCTCGATTTCGGAAACGGAAGTCGGAAGCGGAAGTTGAAACTAGACCTCACACCCAGCGTGGTGTGACTCACTTCACACGTGCGACTACATAGACCTCACACACAGCGTGGGATTACATAAACCTCGAACGTGGGGCTACATAGACCTTACACACTCATTTGTGAAAAACCGGAAGTGAGAAACCGGAAACGGAAGTCGAAACCGGAGGTGTCACAGTCAATGGAGCTGTAGGGCTGGAGGAACCATCTTTCCCTACTTTGATTTAATCTAGGTTAACCTAGATTTAATATGGATTAGATTATGTTTAGGTTGCCATAAGAACGGCAGAAACTCTTACAGATGAAAACTACAACATAATTGAGCGGTGGAAAGAAGAATGGGAGAAGAAGGCCACATCTGCCAACCGGGGTATGCCATGCGTTACAAGCAAGCCAGAGGGTTTTGATCAATCAAGACTAATCTGGGCAACACTTAATGGAATAAGGACGAATTGCGGCAGGTGCTCCGACTCACTTTTCAGATGGGGAAAATACCTTCCCCAAATTGTGACTGCGGCGCTGAAAGACAGACTATTATACACCAGGTAGAGGACTGTCCAATTAGTTTCTACAGTGGCAACCCATCCGATTTCCTGATTGCGACAAGAAAGTCAATAGAATATATTTGTAACCTTAGTGTTTGTTTAACGCTAAATAAATAAAAAAATAAATAGGTTGCCATAGTAACAACAAACAGAAATCGTTTAATAATAAAACTCCATTTGATTTACATTTGACTTTTACGTACGATTTGACTACTTTTACACACGATTATAATAATGGCATCCTTCACATACAATAATGTATTTATGAATGTATTCATTTTGGTGTGTGAGTAGATAAACGATATATACCGTGTTTTTTTTTTTGCCGATTCTTTTGATTTACGACATTTAGCGAAACGTTCAAATTTTTTAAGTTATTTTTGCAAATTAAGGTTTCGCCGAGAAACTCATCACCCAGCACCGACTCTCAGCTGTTAAACAACTGTCAACTGCCATTTCAGTTAATTTTTCCCAAAACCAAAACAAAGACCCGTTTGCCGATTAAATCGATATTTCCTCTTTTCGAGACTTTCTGCCAACGGAAATGGACAAAACAGACTTGTTTAAAGATTTCCTGAAAATTTCGTATCCGTTTGGGATCTGTGAGCCGAAACAGCAACTTCTAACCTTTTCCCCATAAGAACGCGTGTAAATTTCCAAGTTTCTTCCAACTAGTAAAAAAAAACCTAAAATATGTATTTTTCGCACCAAAAACACGTTTTTAGGGTTCCGTACCGAAAACGGAACCCTTACAGGATCACTTTGTTCTCCGCGCGTCTGTCTGTCTGTCTGTCAAGACCATTTTTCTCAGGAACGCGTAGAGGTAAGAAGTTGAAATTTGTATCAAATACTCGGGTCTGCGGTCTCTTTCAGCAGTGAAAAAATCAAACTTGTAAGTCAACGCGATCAAAAGATATGACCGTTTATATCGCATATTTTGCTATTTCAAAAGGAAATTAAAAAGCAAGGCAAGGGAATTAAAACCTATAGGGTACTTCCCGTTGACCTAGAATCATGAAATTTGGCAAGAAGCGGTGTCTTACAGCACATGTATGAAAACCGTAAATCTGAAAACCGTAAATATGTAGTTTAATTACAAGAAAAATGCGAATTTACTATTAGAAACTTATAAATATACACTAATGTGTTGCGTGGTATTGTCAGGCACCAGAAGCATATGGGTTGCATACAGTTAGGTCCTCCTAAAGATACCTTACTTACAAGTTTGTACGGAACCCTCGGTGCGCGAGTCACAACTCGCACTTGGCCGGTTTTGTTTTTTATCGACTTGCGTGAATAAATATTTGCAAAATCGTTTTGCACAGCCGCAAATTCCGAAGCAAACATATTTTAACAGCAAACAATAAATCGCAACATACCTGCAATAAACGTATCACAAAACAGCAATTTGGCAACAAAAATAAAAGAAAAATCCATTCGATTATTTAACAAATCGCGCCTTGATTTACTATGTGCTTTACGTGGTTTAGTAATGAACAAACAATCAGACGTGATCCACGATGACCTGTTGAAAAATGCAATCCAGACAAACAAACAAACAAAAAACTAGGAGAGTTTTAGTTTTAAATTGGTTACAGATCGATTTCGCGGAAACTGCACGACAGTTTTTTTGCAAATTTGCACTGAAATACTGGAAATTGATTCAGTATTAAATGTGTAAAGTTTGAAATGTGCTTGTCTTCCGGTTTGTCCATCACATATAAATTAATATGAAGACTAGGTATTGTGACTACTGTCAGTTTATCTACGCCTAATTCCGGTATTAGTTTATAGATTTAGTCCAAATTCTCAAAATTTATCAAAAACAGATTTAGTTTTAAGTGTGCGAAATTTGAATTGTAACAGTCTGTCGGTTCTTTATCCGTTACAGGTGAATTACTATGTCGACAAGATTTGTTGAGTGTTTTGGCTATCATCAATTTGTCTGTCCATAATTCTGAAATTAGTACATAGATTTAGTCCAAATTCTCAAAATGAATCAAAAACAGATCTAGTTTGCAGTGTGCAAAGTTTGAATTGCCACAATTTGACCGTTCGTCTGTCAGAGATGAATTAATATGTCGACTAGATTTTGTAGCGTGTTTTGGCTATCATCAATTTGTCTGTCCACAATTCTGGAATTAGTACATAGATTTAGTCCAAATTCTCAAAATGAATCAAAAACAGATCAAGTTTTAAGTGTGCAAAGTTTGAATTGTCACAGTTTGTCCGTTCGTCTGTCACATATGAATTACTATGTCGACTAGTTTTGTTGAGTGTTTTGGCTATCATCAATTTGTTAGTCCACAATTCCGGAATTAGTGTATAGATTTAGTCCAAATTCTCAAAATTCATCAAAAACAGATCTAGTTTTAAGTCTGCAAAATTTTAATTACAACAGTCTGTCCGTTGTTCTGTTACAGATGAATTAATATGTCGACTAGATTTTGTTGAGAGTTTTGGCTATCATCAATTTGTCTGTCCATAATTCCGGAACTAGTACATAGATTTAGTCTAAATTCTCAAAATTTATTAAAAACAGATTAAGCTTGTAGTATGCAAAGTTTGCCGAAGTTAACTACATACGTTTCCTCTCCTCTCTTGTTGAACAATTGGCGAATTTCCTTTTGTCGTTTCTGTCGGGATTTCGTTTCGCGATTGAATTTTTCATAACGAGTTTAGAATCGGCCGGCGGTGCAGACGGGATAATCGAGTTTTTAAACGCAATCGTTCAAGACAGCCGCGTGTTTTTTTTTGCCTTAAGCAGATTGAAAATCGAATTGACAAAGGGAATTGGAACAAATAAGGAAGAGTAAATAGATTAGTTAATCTTTATCGGATGGACGGATTGACACAATGGGTCAGGTGAACACAATAGACCTTTTCATAGTTGAAATTTTTTTGTACGCATGTGTCAATTTTCGCCATGTTATACGACAAAAAGTGCCCGTAGTACTTTTTGACATATAACCTGTGAAAATAACAAAATGTTCCCGAAAGTTTCATATCACCGCCCTTCAAACTTGGCGAATGCGCATGCGCTTAACTAAGCGTAGAAAGGTCTAACACTTAACACTAGATCTGTTTTGACAAATTGATGATAGTCAAAACACTCAACAAAATTTAGTCGACATAATAAAGGTCAATTCCCAAATGCGCGACACTCAGCTAAGCGACGTCGTGCGACATCGCCTGTCTAATAATGATCACATTGTTTTAAATGGGTACGTCGCGTAACTATAGTGAGAACGAGCCCATTTAAAACAATGTAATCATTATTTGACAGGCGATATCGCGTGACGTCGCGTAGCTGAGTGTCGCGTATATGGGAATCGGCCTTTATTCATCTGTGACAGGCTGTCGCAATTCAAACTTTGCACACTGTTTTTTAATAGATCCAGGTTTAATACGAGTATGAATCCCGGTATTACTGGGATAATAAAACCTTCGTCATTTGTTGAAAACTCAAGAGCTTCTACTTTCAGATTAACTCCAATTTCTGAAAAAAGACGCTTTTCCATTAGGACGCAATAAATTTCGCGCATTTCCAATTTCAAGCCGCCGTGCAGAAAATGCAAATTGCTTGCGTGTGTTTTATTTTTCACGCTTCTTTTCGCTTTTAATTGCCGCATTTTCGCCTACGATTAATTATCCGTCTCGCTTTCCTCTCGACTTTTCCAGCGATCTTCAAGCGGAAAATCGACAAAGCTTCACCACAATCGTTGGCGTTGAATAATTTGCAAATTTGCAAAATGCTATTCAAATTTGTAGTATTAGCTGTAAATATAATTTCGTCTGTAATTTATGATTTACTAATTTTACATTGAATATTTTAATTTATGTGAGTTTATCCGTAATTGCAGAATTAGTGTATGGATTCAGTCCAAATTACGCAAAATTTATCAAAAACAGATTAAGTTTCAAGTGTGCAAAGTTTGAACATGGGCATCACTACCCCGGTCTTGTCTGTTTAGTAAGGTTGCTTTAGTCTTGTTGATCTTATCTGGATGTCTTGTAACATGATGTTAATTCAATATGAAATTGCTTCTATATGACATAACGTCAAAACGTTTCATTAGTTGGATATAACGTTAGTTTTACATAACGTTAGTTTGATATAACGTTAGTTTGACATGACGTTTGTTTGACATGACGTTGATTTAACATGACGTTGTTTCTGCGCGAAGTTGTCTCAACATGAAGTTATTTCAACATCACTTTTCCGGTCTTGTCTGTTTAGTATGGTAGCTTTAGTCTTGTTTATCTCTAATGAAAATGGTGTCAAATCAAATCAAAAAATATTTATTACAGACAAGTCTAAGTAGATTGACACCTAGATAGAAAATACTAGTTTCGTCTACTTTCTTCTTTTAAAATTTTAATATAAATATTTTTTATAAATGTATTTCTTCAGAGTGCTACTAAATTTTTTCGACGTGTCAGCTGTGACACGCGTGCCATAGTTTCGCCACCGCTGGACTATATAGACAAACCGATAGGATTTGATATATAGCAGTAGGCAGCTACAGAAAACATATGTGCAAAAGTTAAATGGAAAGAAGAACGAAAACAAAATAGCATATCTGTACCTGAGAGGACAACTGTCGTAAGTGACATTTCGTAAAATGTTCAGTAGACCATTTTATAAACTATACATTTGCTATACATATCTTATATATCTTTTGTTTAGTGTTGTATTCGAAAAAAATGATAATGATTTTACTTACACTTTACTTGCACTGACTAATGATATATTATTTAAACTAAAAAGCAGTAAGTTATAATTTCCCACCCGAAAAATTCCATCCGAAAATTTGGTTTTGGTTTTGGTTATGGTTATGATTTTGGTTTATGGTACGACAGTTTACCTCTCAGGTACAGATATATAAAAGATAGTAATTAAAATGAACTTCAGACTCTAGTACAGCAAAAATGATAAAAATAATCCTAAATAGATTTTTTCTAAAATTAGTATAGGATTTTTATTCTGTCATGCTTCTTCTCAGTCTTTCAAACCTCTGGAGGGTGTAGTGATACTATTTTCGGTATGTGTTTGAATTTTTTGTTTCTATGCGTTTCTATCTTGTGCTAGTATTGCCTCGTGCATTGAGTGTCCCGTCATTTCTTTTAATCTGTTGGTCCATCTCATTGGAGACCGTCCTCTAGGTCTTTTTCCCTCAACTTTTCCCTCCATCACGAGGTTTTCCATCTCACCTGTTCTTGCTCAGCTATGTGGCCAAAGTAACTGAGATATGCTCTATTGATTTGGTTTAGTAGACGCTTTTTATTTTTAGTTCTTGTAGAACAGAGGCGTTTTGTGTTCTGTGTTCCACCCATGACACTCTTAGGATTCGTCTATACACCCATAATTCGAAGGCTTCAATTCTTTTTCGATCTGTTTTCTTTAGTGTCCATGTTTCAGCGGAGTGAACAGCAATTGGGAAGATCAAGGAATTGGCCAGCATTACTTTCACTGTTTTTGTAATGGTTTGATCTCTCTATACTTTTATGAGTTTAATTGTTGCTGATCTGGCCATTGCCAATCTTCTCTTTATTTCCTCTGAGCAGCCTCCATCTTTGGTTAACAACGATTCCAGGTATACAAATTTATCCACCACATCATATCTCGCTACGTTTTTGATATTGGATGTGTCATTGGATCCATCGATAATCATTACTTTAGTTTTTGTTTTGTTGATTTTTAAACCATATTCTCTACTATAGTTCTCTAATTTGTTCTAAAATTTGTTTTCTAATTTGTTCTAAGTTTATCAGTTGTTTTTCGTCTGCTGCAATAATCAAGGTGTCGTCCGCATACCTCAGGTTACATATTTTTCTTCCTCCGATTGATAACCCACCTTCCCAATCGTTAAGGACTTTTCTCATGATGTATTCGCTATATATGTTGTAAAGGAGGGGCGAGAGTATGCATCTCTGTCTGACACCGGCCTCTATCTTAAAAGCTCGGGACACTGTTTGTCCTGTTCTGACCTTGGCGTTATTGTGTTGGTAGAGTCTCTTAATTAAAAATAGCAGATGCTTTGGAACACCCATTTCTCCCATCACTTTCCACAGAAGTGACCAGTTCACAGAGTCGAACGCTTTCGTATAGTCCGCGAAACACAAATATAATTTTAAGTTGTGTTCCCTCGCTTTTTCAATGATCTGTCGGGCATTGAGTAGCTGCTCTCGTGTACCTTTACCTGGTATGAACCCTCTCTGTTCGTCCGATATTTGTGGGAGTAGAAATATTTTCAAACGTTCATTAATGATGTGGGTAATACTTTGCTTGCGTGTGAAATGAGAGTTACTGTTCTGTAGTTATTACATTCCGTCGGTGATCCTTTTTTATGGATGGGGATGAAGATAGATTCGCACCATTCCATTGGCCATTTGCCCGTTTCCCATATTTTAGAGCATAACGCGTGCATTACATCTGTTCCGTAGTGTCCCATGGCTTTAAGTATTTCGGCTGTGATGTCGTCTGTCCCAGTTGCCTTCCTATTTTTGAGTGTTTTTATAGCTTTTTTTACTTCTGATTTTAAGCTCTCGGGTTCTCTTTCTTGTGGCGTTGTTTGTTCTTCGGATGTTGTCGGGCTAACTGACTTATATAAATCTTTGCAGTGTTGTCTCCATACTTCCGCTATTATAATTGGATCTACTATAACCTTCTCGTTTTTGTCCTTTATAATTTGTGTTCGTGGTTTAAATTCTCTAGCTAGATATCGTACTTTATCATACAGATGGTGAGACTCTTCGTGCTGGGCGTGGTGTTGTAGTTCCGTGCATATATTTTTGAAATGGTTGTTTTTGTTCAGTCTACATTCCTGTTTGATTCGTTTGTTAAGATGTTTAATTATTTGCCTTTTTTCATCTTCTTGCATGTTTGAGTTGTTAATTTGTCTTCTTTAGTCTATCAATTTTATTGTGTCATTGGATATCCAGTGATTTTTTTTATTAATTGGTATGTTATCGGATCTGCAAGATTTTACTGCTTTTATCCAGTTCTTCGTGGACATCCATAGAGTGTTGGAGTCTGTAGTGGTGCCAGGCCTTTGAGTTGTTCTTAAATGTTCTTGAAAAGTTTATGTGTTGGGAGTTTCTAATTTAGTATTTTTGGTTTCTGATGTTTTAGGTGTTCGTAGTTTGAGGGATCATCATCATCATTTCCTTTACTCCTCGTGGGAGCATAGGGCATCAACAAACGCTCTCCATCTGATTCTATTCTGAGCCAGGGCCTTTACCTCGCGCCACTCCTTTCCGCTTGCCCTGGCTTCCTGTACGACTGTCCTCCGCCACGTGATTTTTGGGCGGCCTCTCTTTCTTGAACCTTGGGGGTTCCAGTCAAGAGCTTCTTTTGCAATATCCCCCTCCGGCGTTCTAAGTGTGTGTCCGATCCATTTCCACTTCCTTCTTCTTATTTGGGTTTCAAGACGCTCCATATTTGCTTTTTTCCAAAGTTCAATATTTGCTATGGTATTGGGCCAAAATATTTTAAGTATTCTTCTCCGACACTTGTTCGTGAATACCTGAAGTTGTGATACTATGGTGGTAGTCACTTTCCACGTTTCGCTACCGTAAAGAAGAACTGATACTACATTAGATTTGAAAATTTGGAGCTTTAAGTTACGGGAAGTTTTTGTTGAGTTCCACAGTTTGTTAAGCATTCCGAATGCCTGTCGCTCCTTCTGTATCCGTTGTTTTACGTCTTTATCAGCACCACCATCCTGTGAAATAAGGCTTCCAAGGTAGCAAAAACTATCTACTACCTGTACTTGCCTGCCATCTATCTCCAGGTTGCAGGGGGCTGTCGCATTGATCTTTATCAGCTTGGTTTTATCGACATTGATTTTCATTCCCACCTGCATTGCGTACTTTTTGAGAGCCTCCAACTTTTTTTCCATATCTACTTTCGTGTGGGACAGGAGACAGATATCATCGGCAAAATCTAGGTCTTCTAAATGCCTCACGAGCGTCCATCGAATTCCCCTTGTTTTTTTATTTGCTTTCTTCATGACCCAGTCTAAGACTATGGTAAACAGAAGTGGGGAGAGCGTGCATCCTTGTTTTACTCCCGAATGCACTGTGAAAGGTGTGCCGCGTTGTCCTTGGTGGATTACCAAGCAGCTTGCTTCTTTGTATAGTAATTTGATTATGTTTATGTACTTTGTAGGCACCCCGTAGCTGGCTAGTATTATCCACATACATTCCCTGTCCACACTATCGAACGCTTGCTTGAAGTCGATGAACAGTAGATAGAGTGGTGACTGCCACTCGACCGACTGTTCAACGATGATTCTGAGGGTGTTTATCTGGTCGGTACAGGACCTGCCAGGCCTGAATCCCGCTTGCTCCTTGCGTAGTGTCGGTTCAACCACATTGCTGATCCGGTCGTGAATTATTTTGGAAACTAATTTGTTAATGGTGTTAAGAAGAGTTATTCCTCTCCAATTGGAGCATATACTCAGGTCTCCTTTTTTCGCCAGTTTGATAATTAGGCCTTCTTTCCACGTGGATGGTATTACTTCTGTTTCCCATGCTTCTCGAATTATAGGTGTTATAATCTCGGTGATTCCCTTTATGTCTATTTTAAACATCTCCGAGTATGTCTCGTCAGCGCCAGGCGCCTTGCCGTTTTTAAGGTGTTTGATGGCGGCCTTCACCTCCTCTATGCTTGGCGGGTCGTCTCTAAATCTTCTGTTTCCGCTTGGTGTCATAGGACTTTGTGGTACCTCTTCCAACGGTGTGTTTAGGAGCTCTTGGAAGTGTTCTGTCCAGCGGGTTATTTGCTGTGCCTCGGTTGTGCATAGCTTGCCGTTCGTCGTGCGTATTGGTCGTTCTGAGGGGTAGCCTGTGTTTGTGAGCTTTCGTGTCAGGCGATATGTTTCCTTGGTGTTCATGCTGTCAGCAGCTAGTTGCGCTCGGGTTGCAATATCAGCTAGCCATTTCCTCTTATCAGTTCTAGCACTCTTTCCCACTTGCTTATCGGCTGCGTTGTAAATCTGGGATAGCCTTTGTTTATCTTTATCTTCAGCACAGTTTCTTTGTTGCTTTAAGTTTCGGCGGTCTTGGATTAATTTCCAAGTCGCATCAGATATCCATTCTTTTCTCTCATTGGATTTGTACCCAAGGATGTCTCCAGCTCCTCTTAACGCATCTACGATGCTTGACCATCGTTCTGTAATGTCTTTGTTCCCTGTGATTTGTCCTTCAGTCTGTTGGCTATTTCCTCTGCGAAGGCCTTTGCCGTCATTTTATCTTGAAGTTTTGCGATGTCAATTTTCTTTGTCTTCCTGGTGGCTTGGCGCTTGGTGTTTGAGATCAGTTTAATACGTAACTGTCCACAGAGAAGGCGGTGGTCGCTATGTACGTCGGCTCCACGGTGATTCCGGACATCAAGCAGTGATGTTCTCCATTTCTTGCTTATGCAAATATGATCTATCTGATTTTGGGTTCTGCCATCCGGTGAGCACCATGTCACTTTATGTATTTCCTTGTGTGGAAAAACTGTTCCGCCTATAAGCAAGTCGTGGTTTGTGCAGAGGTCCGCTAGTAATTCTCCATTTTCATTCATTTCCCCTATACCGTAGTTTCCCATTACTGTCTCCCAGTTAGTGCTGCTTTTCCCAACCTTGGCATTGAAATCTCCCATCACAACTTTTATATCCGTCTTTTTAAGTTGGCGAATTGTGCTTGACAATTGTTGGTAGAATGTATCCTTTTCTTCTTCTGTAGCTGCCATTGTCGGTGCGTAAACTTGAATTATTGATATATACCTCGAGCGCGTTCGGAATCGTGCTGTTATTATCCTTAGTTTGAGGGATATTGAGGCTAATAATAGTTCATGGTCTGATCCGCACACAGCACCTGGTTTTGCCTTCACGTTTCTTACTGATGTTTTCCATCTAGTTTCGATTAGAAAATAATCGATTTGTGCTTTCCGTCGGGACTTGTCCATGTCGATAGTCTTCGTGGGTGGTGCTTGAAAAGGGTGTTTGCTATAGCCAGGTTATTGTCAACTGCAAAACGGATCAGACCTTCTCCTCGTTCATTTCTGTTACCTAGTCCCTATTTACCAAAGAAGTTGCGTACATTGTTATCGAGATCTGTCCTACCTACCTTAGCATTGATATACCCCATCACTATCAGTATATCTTTCTTTGGTGTTTTTGCTATTATATCCTCTATATTGTCGTTTATCTCTTTAACTTCGTCTTCCGTAGCTTTGGTCGTTGCCATATATACTTGTATTATGTGACAGTTATTTGGTTTGGAGTGAATGGTCAATACTAGTATTTTGTCATTTACTGCTTCGTAAGATTTTACCCACTTGCTGATTTTCTTATTAACGATGAAGGCAACCCCATTGCGTCCCGTTTTGTCTGTTCCGGATATATATACGGTACTATTTGATGTTTCAAAATGTTCCTTGTCCTTCCAATGAGTTTCCGAAATTCCACAGATTTGCACGTTGAGTCTTCCTAGTTCTCTTTCTAGTATGTGTAGTTTTCCAGCTTGTAGTAAGCCTTGAACATTCCATGTGCCTATATTGATGGGTTTCCGTAATTGAAGGATGTCCTGTCCAGACGCGAGACAAATATTTTTATAAAAAATGTTTAAATTTTTTTATAATAATGGATTAATAATATCGCGGATCAATAATTAACCAGACTAGACTGATGACATTCAGCTGGCAAGACAAAGGTTGACGAGATTACACAAGACCAGATATTTCAGATAAAAACAGATATTTCAGTTAGAACCAGAAGTATAGATTGAACGTGAATAGAAGCAACCACACGAGACTAGTCAAAAGTATTTTCTGTGTAGCTATCTATTATTTATCTAGTCTGCCGGTATAGCGTTTTATGCCCAGACTTGGCTGCTTACTGTTATATATCAAATCGTATCGGTTTGTCTATATAGTCCAGCGGTGGCGAAACTATGGCACGCGTGTGACAGCTGACACCTCGGAAAAATTTAGTAGCACTCGGAAGAAATACTTTTATAAAAAATGTTTAAATTAGTGTTTAAAAAGAAGAAACTAGCCCAAACTAGTATTTTCTGTCTAGCTGTCAATTGTTTATTTTGTCTGTCTATCTCGTGTTTTGTACCTATACTTGTCTGTTTATTGCTGTGTATCAAATCGTTCCGGTTTAGGTAGTTAGCCTAGTCTAGCGTGGACAAACTTATGGCACGCGTGTCACAGCTCACAAGTAGAACAAATTTAATGTCACGCGGGAAAAATAGTTTTTCATTCATTGCAAAAGTTACTTGGCACGTCAAAATTTCAAAATATGAAAATTAAAAAAAAAATGGCACGCGGTCATAAAAAGGTTAGGTTAGTTAGCTTATTGCTGTGTATGAAATCGTAACGGTTTAGCTATATAGTTTAGTCTAGCGTGGACGAACCTGCGGCACGCGTGTCATAGCTTACAAGTAGAAAAAATTTAGTGGCACGCGAGAGAAATAGTTTTTCATTCATTGCAAAAGTTAATTGGCACGTCTTGGCAATAATTCATAGCAAAAGTTACTTGGCACGTCAAAATATTATTATTTTTTTTATAATGATGAAATGATAATGTCGCAATAATTAACATCAATAATTAACCAGACTAGACTGATGACATTCATCTGACAAGACAAGAGTTGACGAGACTACACAAGGCCATATATTTTAGAGAAAAACAGATATTTCAGTTAGAACCAGAAGTATACATTGAAGAGAGAGACTAGAAGTAACTAGAAGTGCTACTAAATTTTTGCGACGTGTCAGCTGTGACACGCGTGCCAAAGTTTCTCCTCCGCTGTACTACATAGGCAAACCGGTACGGTTTGGTATATAACGGTAGGCAGAGAAGTCTAGGTAGAAAACACTAGACCGACAGACTAGATAAACAAAAGATATTTATGTCTTTTTATTTATGAGAGTAGACATAAATATTTTCTGTCTAGGTATCTTTTCTTTATCTAATCTGTCGGTCTAGTGTTTTTTTTTTATTTCATCAACAAAAATAATTTTAGCTTTTTTCTAAAAACAGTATAGGATTTTTCTTCTGTTACGTTTACTGATAGCTTATTATAGCGTGGACTCCATAGACCGGCGGTTGAGAACCTATGGCACGCGTGTCACTGCTAAGACGCAGAAAAAATTTAATCGCACGCCAGAGAAATAATTAAAAAAAAAATGTTTAAAAATAAGAAACTAGACGAGACTAGTATATAATATCATATAATATGATATGATATGATACGATACGATACGATACGATACGATACGATACGATACGATACGATACGCTACGATACGATACGATACGATACGATACGATTCGATACGATACGATACGATACGATACGATACGATACGATACGATACGATACGATACGATACGATACGATAATATAATATAATATAATATAATATAACTAGGAAGAGTAATCATTTACCCTCACGAGCTGCTTTCTATTGCCAAGATAGGATGTGAGCCATTCCTGTGGAATACCCCGAATTCCATAAACGTGCAATTTTTTAAGTAATATCTTATGGTTCACAAAATCGAAGGCTTTGGAAATGTCACAAAAAACGGTTGCTGTGAAAAGCTTGTTGTTAAGATTGTGGTAGATATGGCATCACTAAGAACAGAGAATATGGCATCACTTGGACTTTTACTGCATAAGAACCCGAACAGATTCTATCTATGGTCAGGAAAGCCATTAATCATATTTTGACCAGCCTCTCTATGAGCTTGGATATAGCAGGTAGTCACGCGATTGGTCTGTAGTTGCAACAGCTGTCCTTATCACCGCCTTTATGAAAAGGGATAATGATTGCTGGCTTGAGGCACTGGGCAAAATACCCTTCTCGAAAGATTGATTGATTATAAAGGACAGGGCGTTCATTGACCCAAGAGATTGTTTTAATCGTTAAACCATCAGTGCTGCAGGGAGACTTGCTTTTAATAGCTGTAATAGCTTTAACAGTTCCAGGTTATAGACGTGACTTAAAGAGAAGCTGTTGGAATTCCAATTAGAAGTAGGAAGGAAGGAAAGCGGGTCGAAGCTTGATTTGATTTTTGGCCACATTTACGAAATTGTTGTTAAAATCATTTGGACCTGGACAAATTTGGCCAGGTGACCGAGATTTATTTCTCAAATCATTAACTATTGACCAAGATTCTCTAGCCACATTAATAGCAGAAATATCTCATCTGCATATATTGTGCAGTGATTACTATTTATAAAACTTGTTAGATTCCCTAGATGGAGAAGGATGAGTGTGGGGGAAAGAACACTTCCTTGCGGAACACCTATATTTATACTTCCCGGTTCAGATTTAAATTTTTTTCATGAGAGTGATTTCCACTCATTGCCTTCTGTTTTGAAGAAATGATTTTATCTAATTATGCTATTTACCTCGTATGCCCACTGTATATATTTTATTTAATAATTGTTGGTGTGACGAAGTCGAAGGCCTTAGAAAGGTCACAAAAGGGAGTGTTTTCCTTTATCAGCTTCTAGTAGAACCTTGGAATAGAATTTTATGATCGCCGTAGATGCTAAGATCGCCGTAGATCGCTTGAAGATCAGATGATGTTTCTCTATAAATGGAGTAAACCTATGGAGCATGGCAGTATTCCATCACTTTAGACATTTCAGATAATATCGCAATTGGTCGCTAGTTATTCAACATTGTCTCGATGTCTTGTAACACGAAGTTTATTCAATATGGAATTGTTTCATTATGACACTAGTTGGACATAACGTTAGTTTCACGTAACGTTAGTTTGATATGGCGTTAGTTTGACATTACGTCAGTTTAACACGACGTTAGTTTGACATGCTTTTAGTTTGATATGACGTTAGTTTCACATGACGTTAGTTTGACATGACGTTAGTTTCACATAACGTTAGTTTGATATGACGTGAGTTTGACATGACGTCAGTTTAACAAGACGTTAGTTTGACATGATGTTAGTTTGATATGACGTTAGTTTCACATGACGTTAGTTTCACATGACGTTAGTTTGACATGATGTTAGTTTCACATAACGTTAGTTTGATATGACGTTAGTTTAACATGAAGTCAGTTTAACAAGACGTTAGTTTGACATGATGTTAGTTTGATATGACGTTAGTTTCACATGACGTTAGTTTGACATGACGTTAGTTTCACATAACGTTAGTCTGATATGACGTTAGTTTGACATGACGGCAGTTTAACAAGACGTTAGTTTGACATGATGTTAGTTTGATATGACGGTAGTTTCACATGACGTTAGTTTGACATGACCTTAGTTTCACATAACGTTAGTTTAATATGACGTTAGTTTGAGATGACGTCAGTTTACCAAGACATTAGTTTGGCATGATGTTAGTTTGATATGAGGTTAGTGTCGAATGACATTAGTTTGACATGATGTTAGTTTGAAATGACATTAGTTTCAGATAACGTTAGTTTGATATGACGTTAGTTTGACATGACGTCAGTTTAACAAGACGTTAGTTTGACATGATGTTAGTTTGATATCACGTTAGTTTCACATGACGTTAGTTTGAGATGAGGTTAGTATCACTTAACGTTAGTTTGATATGCCGTTAGTTTGACATGACGTCAGTTTAACAAGACGTTAGTTTGACATGATGTTAGTTTGATTTGGCGTTAGTTTCAAATGACATTAGTTTGACATGACGTCAGTTTCACATAACGTTAGTTTGATATGATGTTAGTTTGACATAACGTCAGTTTAACAAGACGTTAGTTTGGCATGATGTTTAGTTTGATATGACGTTAGTTTCGCATGACGTTGGTTTGACATGACGTTAGTTTAACATGATATTAATTTCACATAACGTTAGTTTGATAAGACGTTAGTTGCACATGACGTCAGTTTAACAAGACGTTAGTTTGACATGATGTTAGTTTGATATGACGTTAGTTTCACATGACGTTAGTTTGACATGACGTTAGTTTCCCATAACGTTAGTTTGATATGACGTTAATTTGACATGACGTCAGTTTAACAAGACGTTGGTTTGACATGATGTTAGTTTGATATGACGTTAGTTTCGCATGACGTTAGTTTGACAGTTTAACAAGACGTTAGTTTGACATGATGTTAGTTTGATATGACGTTAGTTTCACATGACGTTAGTTTGACATGACGTTAGTTTCACATAACGTTAGTCTGATATGACGTTAGTTTGACATGACGGCAGTTTAACAAGACGTTAGTTTGACATGATGTTAGTTTGATATGACGGTAGTTTCACATGACGTTAGTTTGACATGACCTTAGTTTCACATTCAACGTTAGTTTAATATGACGTTAGTTTGAGATGACGTCAGTTTACCAAGACATTAGTTTGGCATGATGTTAGTTTGATATGAGGTTAGTGTCGAATGACATTAGTTTGACATGATGTTAGTTTGAAATGACATTAGTTTCAGATAACGTTAGTTTGATATGACGTTAGTTTGACATGACGTCAGTTTAACAAGACGTTAGTTTGACATGATGTTAGTTTGATTTGACGTTAGTTTCATATGACATTAGTTTGACATGACGTTAGTTTCACATAACGTTAGTTTGATATGACGTTAGTTTGACATGACGTCAGTTTAACAAGACGTTAGTTTGACATGATGTTAGTTTGATTTGACGTTAGTTTCATATGACATTAGTTTGAAATGACGTTAGTTTCACATAACGTTAGTTTGATATGACGTTAGTTTGACATGACGTCAGTTTAACAAGACGTTGGTTTGACATGATGTTAGTTTGATATGACGTTAGTTTCGCATGACGTTAGTTTGACATGACTTTAGTTTCACATAACGTTAGTTTGATATGACGTTAGTTTAACATGACATTAGTTTCACATAACGTTAGTTTGATAAGACATTAGTTGCACGTGACGTCAGTTTAACAAGACGTTAGTTTTTGTTAGTTTGATATGACGTCACTTTCGCAAGCCGTTAGTTTGACATGACGTTACTTTGACATGACATTAGTTTCACATGACGTTAGTTTAACATGGCATTGTTTTAACATGACGTTTTTCTACCTTCGTTTCAATACGAAGTTGATTCAACATGAAGTTGTTTCAACATGAACTTGATTCAACTTGAAGTTGATTTAACATGAAATTGATTCAGCATGAATTGATTCAACATGAAGTTGAGAACGGCTGGCCGTTTCGTTTGTAATTCCATTTAGGAATTTTCGCATGGAATTTGCAAAAATGCCGGAATTACCTTGGATAACCGTGCCGGAGTAGCATAGTTATTCCAGCTACGTGTTTCAGTGTTTGCAGTGAAAACATTTCGAGTTTTATTTTCGCCGTGAACAAATAAACCGTCCGTTCCAATCATTCCGCGACTATTTGTTTCGTACAAATTGCGAATTCTAGTCCAAGAAGTTTATTTCACCCAAGACATTTCAAAAACAGATTTAGTTTTACATTGATTGCATTGCAACTATATATCTCTCACAGATGATTACTGCGTGTTCCAACTAGAAACGTTTTGCCGTTCGATAATTCATAACTAGAGCATAAATTCATTCTCAAAATGCATCAAAAACATATTTAGTTTTAAGCTGGCAAAGTTCGCCTTGCTCTTTCCGTTCGTCTGAAACAGACGTTCCACTCACTTTAATTAAACTAAATCTCCACAAAGGAACCGATCTATAAATAAATTTCGACCGGGGAAATCTTCCACGCGAAAAAACGTCCTCTCAACGGAACGAACAAAAGCTCAAGTTTTCCTCGCGAAACTTTCCCAGGTATTAGCTCACCAGATAGTCCGTAATGCTCCCGTTCTGTGTGGCATCAGTCGCTTTGAGTGCAAGCCGCAAGTCCCTCCGCGACCATTTAATATTCAAACGGCGAAGATTTAGTTTACTAATTCAGGTTTACCTTCGAACCACAAAGAAAAACTTTTCAGTCAACAAGGGAAATAGAAACTTAATGAGATTTAAACTCGAGTTTAACTTCGAATTAGATTAGACTATACCGACAAAATATAATGTTTAAAACCACTTGTAGTTGATGCATAACAACTTCATGTTGCTACAACTTCACGTTATTACTACTTCTTCTTGCTATATATTCATGTTAATACAACTTCATGTTGCTACAACTTCACGTTAATACTAATTCTTCTTGTTATATCTGCATGTTAATACAACTTCATGTAGCTAGAACTTCACGTTAATACTACTTCTTACTATATCTTCATGTCAATTCAACTTCATGTTGCTACAACTTCACGTTAATACAACTTCATGTTGCTATATCTTCATGTTAATATAACTGAATGTTGCTACAACTTCACGTTAATACAATTTCGTGTTGCTATATCTTCATGTTAATACAACTTCATGTTGCTACAACTTAATATTGCTACAACACCATTTTGTTACAACTTCATGGTAATATAACTTCATGTTGCACAACGTCATGTTGCATAAGCTTCGTCTTGCAATAACTACATATTAATACAACTTTCTGTTTCTACAACTACATATTGGTACAACTGCATGTTGGTGCAACTTCGTGTTAATAAAAGTCTTGTTTCTGCAACTACATGTTGCTACAACTTCATAAAGCTACAATTTCATATTGATACAACTTCATGTTGCTACAACTTCGTGTTACTATAACTACATATTAATACAACTTTCTGTTTCTACAACTAATTATTGATACAACTGCATGTTGGTGCAACTTCGTGTGAATAAAACTCTTGTTTCTGCAACTTCATGTTGCTACAACTTCATATAGCTACAATTTCATATTGATACAACTTCATGTTGCTACAACTTCGTGTTACTATAACTACATATTAAAACAACTTTCTGTTTCTACAACTACATATTGGTACAACTGCAAGTTGGTGCTACTTCGTGTTAATAGAACTCTTGTTTCTGCAACGACATGTTGCTACAACATCACCTTGCTCTAAGTTAGTCTTGCTATAACTTCAGTTTCAAACAAGAATTGCTAAACAAAACTAGACTGTGGGATTTAAGACAGACTGAACCGTTTGGACAAGTTTCTGTTGTGTTTGTTCGGATTTGTTATGAGAATTGTAAATTGTATGTAAATATTTTTTATTTCATTTAAAGGAAAATTGAGCACTGACGGCGAGTTTTTCCTGCAGTCGGTCAGCTCGATTCGATAAACAGTTTTTCCAATAATCCAGAAATAAACCTATCGCATGCAGAATCGACAAGTTCTAAATATATTCACACGTTTTCTAACATTCTTTAAACTCACAATTCGAGTCTTGTCTGTTTAGTATGGCTTTAATATCTTCTTTATCTAGTCTTGTGATGTTGATTCAATATAAAATTGTTTCAACATGATGTTAGTTTGACATGACGGTAGTTTAACATGGCATTTTTTAAACATAACGTTGTTTCCGCGTGAAGTTGACTGAACATGAAGTTGTTTCAAGATGAAATTGTCTCAACATGAAGTTGTCTCAAAATGAACTTGTGTCAACATGAAGTTATCTCAACATGAAGTTGCCTCAACATAATGTTGTCTCAACATGAAGTTGTTTCAACATCACTACTCCGATCTTGTCGGTCTAGTCTTGTTTCTCTTGTCTCGATCCCTTGTAGGATGAAGTTGATTCAATATGAAATTGTTTTAATATGACATTAGCTGGACATAACTTTTTAGTTTCACATAACGTTAGTTCGATATGACGTTAGTTTGACATAACGTTAGTTTGACATGATGTTTGTTTCACATGGCATTGTTTAAACATGACGTTGTTTCTGCGTGAAGTTAAATAAATACATTATTGTATCTGAAGTATTGTATCTGAACAAACATAAATCGTTTAATAATGAAACTCTATTTGATTTATATTGGACTTTTACGCACGATTTGGATACTCTTACACACGTTTATAATAATAGCATCTTATTATAAACGTGAGTACGAGTATCCAAATCGTGCGTAAAAGTCCAATGTAAATCGAATGGAGTTTCATTATTAAACGATTTCTGTTTGTTGTTACTATGGCAACAACTCGCGTCACTAAACAAAAAAAACATAGACATAGTGAAAATAAATTTTCTGACGTATATTAAAATTGAATCAATTTTTCTTATTTTGAATCAAAAGTCTCGGCCTCTCAGTCTGGATTTATCTGGCTCTTATATAACTATAATCTAATCTAGATTAAATCTAGTTTAACCTAGAGGGTTAACATTAAGTAGGGAAAGATGGTTCCTTCTAGGCCCTCCACCTCCATTGACCTTGACTCTTCCGGTTCCGACTTCCAATCTCGACTTCCGTTCCTGGTTTCGACTTCCGTTTCCGTTTTCCCATTTCTTGTTTTCCACACGAGAGTATGAGGTCTATGTAGCCCCACGTGCGAGGTCTATAACCCCTGGCTAGTTGTGAGGTCCATTTAGTCCTAGGTGTTAGGTCTACGTAACCCTACGCTGGGTGTGAGTTGTGTCTGGTTTCGACTTCCGTTTCCTGTGTCCCACTTCCGATTTGCACTTCCGGTTTCCCACATCCGGTCGCCCCATTTCCTGTTCCTGCACTGTGCGCGGGAAAATTCAAAATTCGGCGCTCCCGGGAAAATCAAAATTTCACACAGCGTGTTTCTGCGTGAAGTTGTCTCAAAATAAAGTTGTCTCAACATGAAGTTGTCTCAACATTATGTTGTCTCAATATGAAGTTGTTTCAACATCACTACTCCGATCTTGTCTGCCTAGTCTTGTTTACCTTGTCTCGATGTCTTGTAACATGAAGTTGATTCAATATGACATTAGTTGGACATTACTTTTTAGTTCCACATAACGTTAGTTTGACATAACGTTAGTTTGAAATAACGTTAGGTTAGGTTAGGTTTAAAAGACATTACTTTTTAGTTCCACATAACGTTAGTTTGACATAACGTTAGTTTGACATAACGTTAGTTTGACATGATGTTAGTTTTACATGGCATTGTTTAAACATGACGTTGTTTCTGCGTGAAGTTGTCTCAAGATGAAGTTGTTTCAACATCACTACTCCGGTCTAGTCTGTGTAGTATGGTTGCTTTAGTCTTGTTTATCTTGTCTCGATGTCTTGTAATATGATGTTGACTCAATAGACCTTTTCATAGTTGAAATGTTTTTGTGCTCATGCGTCAATTTCCGACAAGTTTTCGGCCACTTTTTTGACGTAAAACCAGTGAAAATAACAAAATGTGCCCGAAAATTTCATATTCCCGCCTTTTAAACAAGGCAGACGCGCATGCGCTTAATTAACCATAAAAAGGTCTAACCGTAAAATGTGAAATTGTTTCAATATGACGTTAGTTGGGCATATCGTTAGTTTCACATTAGTTTTTTTATGACGTTAGTTTGATATAACGTTAGTTTGACGTGACGTTAGTTTGACATGACGTTAGTTTGACATAACTTAAGTTTGACGTGACGTTAGTTTGATATGACGTTAGTTTAACATGGCATTGTTTAAACGTGACGTTGTTTATGCGTGAAGTTGTCTCAACATGAAGTTGTCTCAATATGAAGTTATCTCCACATGCTGTTGTCTTAACATGAAGTGGTTTGAACATCACTACTCCGGTTTTGTCTGTCTAGTCTCGTTTATCTTGTCGCGATCTCTTCTAACATGAAGTTGATTCAATATGGAATTGTTTCAATGTGACATTAGTTGGACATAACGTTGATTTCACATAACGTTAGTTTGACATGATGTTAGTTTCACATATCTTTGTTTAAGCATGTCGTTGTTTCAGCGTGAAATTGTCTCGGCATGAAGTTGTTTCCACATGAAGTTGTTTCAACATAACTACTCCGCTCTAGTCTGTGTAGTATGGTTGCTTTAGTCTTGTTTATCTTGTCTCGATGTCTTGTAATATGATGTTGACTCAATAGACCTTTTCATAGTTGAAATGTTTTTGTGCGCATGTGTCAATATCCGCACTCTTTTGACGTATAACCAGTGAAAATAACAAAATGTCCATGAAACTTTCATATTCCCGCCTTTAAACAATGCGGACGCGCATGCGCATAACAAACCATAGAAAGGTCTAACTCACCGTAAAATTTGAAATTGTTTCAATATGACGTTAGTTGCACATATCGTTAGCTTCACATTAGTTTTATATGACTTTAGTTTGACATAACGTTAGTTTGACGTGACGTTAGTTTGACATGACGTTAGTTTGACATAACTTTAGTTTTACATGGCGTTAGTTTGATATGACGTTAGTTTTACATGAAGTTAGTTTGACATCAAGTTAGTTTGACATGACATTACTTTGACATGACGTTAGTTTGATATGATGTTAGTTTAACATCACATTATTTAAATATGACGTTATTTCTGCGTGAAGTCATCTCAACATGAAGTTGCCTCAATATGAAGCAGCCTACAAATGATGTTGTCTCAACATGAAGTTGTTTCAACATCACTACTCCTGTCTTGTCTGTCTAGTCTTGTTTATCTGCTGCGATCTCTTGTAACATAAAGTTGATTTAATATGAAATTGTTTCAGTATGATATTAGTTGGACTAAACGTTAGTTTCACATAACGTTAGTTTGATATGACGTTAGTTTGACATGACGTTAGTTTGACATGAAGATAGTTTGATATGGCATTATTTAAACATGATGTTGTTTCTGCGTGAAGTTGTCTCAACATGAAGTTGTTTCAACATGAAGTTGTTTCAACATCACAACTCCGGTCTTTTCTCTGTAGTATGGTTGCTTTGGTCTTGTTTATCTTGTCTCAATGTCTTGTAATATGAAGTTGATTCAATTGACCTTTTTAAAGTTGAAATTTTTTTGTGCGCATGCGTCAATTTCCACCAAGTTTTCGGGCACTTTTTTGACGTATAACCAGTGAAAAATAAAATGTGCCCGAAACTTTCATATTCCCGTCATTTAAAAAAGGCTGAAGCGCATGCGCTTAACTAACCATGAACAGATCTAACCAACCGTAAAATGTGAAATTGTTTCAATATGAAGTTAGTTGGACATATCGTTAGCTTCACATTAGTTTGATATGACGATAGTTTGACATAAAGTTAGTTTGACGTGACGTTAGTTTGACATGACGTTAGTTTGACTTAACTTTAGTTTGACATGACATTAGTTTGATATGACGTTAGTTTGACATAAAGTTAGTTTGACATGAAGTTAGCTTGACATGATATTAGTTGGACATGGCGTTAGTTTGATATGACGTTGGTTTAACATGGCATTGTTAAAACATCACGTTGCTTCTGCGCGAAGTTGTCTGAACATGAAGTTGTCTCCACATGAAGTTGTCTCCACACGATGTTGTCTCAACAGGAAGCTGTTTCAACATCACTACTCCGATCTTGTCTTTCTAGTCTTGTTTATCTTGTCGCGATTTCTTCTAACATGAAGTTGATTCAATATGAAATTGTTTCAATATGACATTAGTTGGACATAACGTCAGTTTCACATAACGTTAGTTTGATATGACGTTAGTTTGACATAACGTTAGTTTGACATGATGTTAATTTCACATGGTATTGTTTAAACATGACGTTGTTTCTGCGTGAAGTTGTCTCAACATGAAGTTGTTTCAACATGATGTAGTTTCAACGTCACTACTCCGGTCTTGTCTGTATAGTATGGTTGCTTTAGTCTTGTCTAGATGTTTTGTAATATGAAGTTGATTCAATAGACTTTTTCATAGTTGAACGGTTTTTGTGCGCATGCGTCAATTTCCGCCAAGTTTTCGGACACTTTTTTGACGTATAGCCAGTGAAAATAACAATATGTGCCCGAAACTGATATGGGATCCTTTGTTTTTGGCGGTCGTGGGCGTGACCCCGTTGTTCCGCCGTCGTTTGTTTTGATTTTCGGTTGTTGTTTTTTTGTCTGTTGTTGTCGTCTGTTGTTGTTTGCCTTTCATTTTTTTTTAAATTTATTTTTTTTCCTTCTCTCCTTGGGTTTCTTCGGTGGACTACATTCGGTTCTACTTGACTACAGCTGGGTCCTGTTGTCTTGGTGGGGTTGTCGGCTTCCTTGGTTGATTCGTCTGCGTTTGTTCTTCTGCTGTTGTTCTCCAGTGGCCTGCGGTCCAGATGTGCTTGGTCTTCTCCAGTTTGGCTTTTTTCTTGATTTGATGGTTTCCTCTTCCTCCTGGTCGGGTTTGCGCTTGGGGGCGGCTGCGGTGGGGCTGTATGTGTCCGTCGGTGTGACTCTTCTCCATGGGGCGGCTTCAGTTGCTCTCTTGGGGGCGGCTCCAGTTGCTCTCTTGGGGGCGGCTTCAGTTGCTCTTTTGGGGGCTGCTTCATTTGTTCTTTCGGGGGCTTCAGTTCTTCTCTTGGGGGCGGCTTCAGTTGTTCTCTTTTGGGCGGCTTCAGTTGTACTTTTGGGGGCGACATCGGTAGTTTTCCTTGGGGCGGCTTCGGTTGTTTTCTCGGCGGCGGCTTCGGTTGTCTTCTCGGCGGCGACTTCGGTTGTCTTCTGGGCGGCGGCTTCGGTTGTCTTCTCGGCGGCGGCTTCTGTTGTCTTCTCGGGGGCGACTTCGGTTGTGTTTTCGGCGGCGGTTTCCTGGGGTTTCTCGTCGTCAGCTTGGGTCTTTCTCCTTTTCATTATGTAATTTAGCATTT
This sequence comes from Phosphuga atrata, assembly GCA_944588485.1. NCBI lineage: Eukaryota > Metazoa > Arthropoda > Insecta > Coleoptera > Silphidae > Phosphuga > Phosphuga atrata. The sequence continues at coordinate 13,017,829 of OX155897.1, forward strand.
GGTCGATGAGGCTGTCGTCCAGGGTGTCCAGGTAGGCGGGGTCGAGATTCATTGCTGCAGCGGCTTCGTTGAGGGTTGTCGGAATGAACGTGTTCATGTTGCGGCTGCGAAGGTCGGTAAGACTATGATGACCGAACTTTCATATTCCCGCCTTTTAAACAAGGCGGACGCGCATGCGCTTAACTAACCATAAAAAGGCCTAACTAACTGTAAAATATGAAATTGCTTCAATATGAACATGTTTGTTGGACATATCGTTAGTTTCACATTAGTTTGATATGACCTTAGTTTGACATAACGTTAGTTTGACATGACGTTAGTTTGACATAACTTTAGTTTGACATGACGTTAGTTTGATATGACGTTAGTTTAACCTGGCATTTTTTAAACATGACGTTGTTTCTGCGTGAAGCTGTCTCAACATGAAGTTGTCTCCACATGAAGTTGTCTCCACATGATGTTGTCTCAACATGAAGTTGTTTCAACATCACTACTCTGGTCTTGTCTGTCTAGTCTTGTTTATCTTGTCGCAATCTCTTGTAACATGAAGTTAATTTAATATGAAATTGTTTCAGTATAACATTAGTTGGACATAACGTTGGTTTTCCCTTACCTTAGTTTGATATGACGCTAGTTTGACATGACGTTAGTTTGACATGATGATAGTTTGATATGGTATTATTTAAACATGACGTCGTTTCTGCGTGAAGTTGTCTCAACATGAAGTTGTCTCAACATGATGTTGTTTCAAGATCACTACTCCGGTCTTGTCTGTCTAGTCTTGTTTATCTTGTCGCGATCTCTTGTAACATGAAGTTGATTTAATATGAAATTGTTTCAATATGACATTAGTTGGACATAACGTTGGTTTCACATAACGTTAGTTTGATATGACGCTAGTTTGACATGACGTTGGTTTGACATGATGTTAGTTTGACATGGAATTGTTTAAATATGACGTTGTTTCTGCGTGAAGTTGTCTCAACATGAAGTTGTCTCAACATGAAGTTGTTTCAACATGAAATTGTTTCAACATGCAGTTGTTTCGACATGAAGTTGTTTCAACATGAAGTTGTTTCAACGTCACTACTCCGGTCTTGTCTGTGCAGTATGGTAGCTTTAGTCTTGTTTATCTTGTCTCGATGTCTTGTAATATGAAGTTGATTCAGTAGACCTTTTCGTTATTTTAATTTTTTTGGGGCGCATGCGTCAATTTCCGCCAAGTTTTCGGGCACTTTTTTGACTATAAGCAGCGAAAATAACAAAATGTGTCCAAAATTTTCATATTCCCGCCTTTTAAACAAAGCGGAAGCGCATGCGCTTAACTAACCATAAAAAGGTCTAACTAACCGTAAAATGTGAAATTGTTTTTAATATGACGTTAGTTGGACATATCGTTAGTTTCACATTAGTTTGATATGACGTTAGTTTTACATAACGTTAGTTTGACGTGACGTTAGTTTAACATGACGTTAGTTTGACATAACTTTAGTTTGACATGACGTTAGTTTGATATGACGTTAGTTTGACATGAAGTTAGTTTGACATGAAGTTGGCTTGACATGATATTAGTTGGACATGACGTTAGTTTGATATGACGTTGGTTTAACATAGCATTGTTTAAACATGACGTTGCTTCTGCGTGAAGTTGTCTGAACATGAAGTTGTCTCCACATGAAATTGTCTCCACACGATGTTGTCTCAACATGAAGTTGTTACAACATCACTACTCCGGTCTTGTCTGTCTAGCCTTGTTTAGCTTGTCGCGATCTCTTCTAACATGAAGTTGATTTAATATGAAATTGTTTCAATGTGACATTAGTTGGACATAACGTCAGTTTCACATAATGTTAGTTTGATATGACTTTAGTTTGAGATAACGTTGGTTTGACATGAGGTTAGTTTCACATGGCATTGTTTAAAGATGACGTAGTTTCTGCGTGAAGTTGTCTCAACATGAATTGTTTCAACATGAAGTTGTATCAACATCATTACTCCGGTCTTGTCTGTTTAGTATGGTTGCTTTAGTCTTGTTTATTTTGTCTCGATGTCTTGTAATATAAAGTTCATTCAATAGACCTTTTCATTTAGTAGAAATGCTTTAGTGCGCATCCGTCAACTTCCGCCAAATTTACGGGAATTTTTTGACGTTTAACCAGTGCAAATAACAAAATGTGCCCGAAACTTTCATATTTCCGTTTCAAAATCTGAAATTGTTTCAATATGACATTAGTTCGACATATCGTTAGTTTCACATAACATTAGTTTGATATGGCGTTAGTTTGACATAACGTTAGTTTGACGCGGCGTTAGTTTGACATGACGTTAGTTTGACTTAACTTTAGTTTGACATGACGTTAGTTTGATATGACGTTAGTTTGACATGCAAGTGAGTTTGACATGAAGTTAGTTTGACATGACGTTAGTTTGATATGACGTTAGTTTAACATAGCATTGATTTAACATGACGTGTTTCTACGTTTGTTGCAATACAGAGTTGATGCAGTTGATTCAACATAAAGTTTATTCAACATGACAACAGCATGAAGGGGATATTCTAGTGTAGAGGCATGTATTTCGCCCGGTTTTTGAAGCGCTGTACAAGGGAAACAAAAAATATTTTTACTATCCATTTTTTTATCATTTGTTTATTGATGTTTTATTATTACATACACATATAAACAAACAAAAAATATTTTAATTTGATAAAGTTATAAGCAGTTAAAGTGATGGATCCAAAAAAAGAGGATGTTCTGGCGTGCATAATTCCAACCCTGCTGGTGGTCTGAAAAGTATATTTTAACAGTTTTGAATTTTTAAAAAATACTAAATGAAAAGTTATAGTTATGGGTAAGGTCCACACGATAAAGGGATGTATAAAGAACATCCTCTCCAAATTTGAAGTAAATCGGTCCATTAGAACTCGAGATATCCTTACCGCCAGCTCGAAAAAAGAAGTTTCGAGAAAAACGCGTTCAAAGTTTCGAGACAAGTTTTCGGTAATTTTACTTACTAGACTTTTACTTACTAGAATGGTACAGAATACTTACATATTTTTAATCGGCGATTCCTGCTCCATATAAGAAACCTTGCTCATTCTCCGATGTTCTCTGGCGAAGAAGAGCAGTTCTACCCTCCTTTGACGCCTCTGAAGTCTGAAGTTTCGAACGCTCGATATGCGCTTCGTCCCGTCTCGCTGCAAAAGCATTAGCTTCTGGGCCAATCATAATTCCCATAACATCTAAGAATTTTAATATGGGTATAAAACCTTCATTCAAAATACTAACTGCGAAGAAAGTGGCAATTTCAATTTTCTTCGGTCTTCGTGAATGTGCTTCGGAGCAAAAGTCCATATAAACGAATTCAAAGATTCGATATTATTTTCGGTTGCAGAACCCAAACATCGTTCCAATATAGCATCAGCTGATAAATGTTCATAAATTGGTTTTATTACTTGTAAAACGTTATCATTTAGAGGAGGATTTTTGTGGTCAAATTCGTCAATAGTGCCGTCTTCCATTGCCTTCTGATACTTGCACCAACTAGATGAACAATTCATGTGTTGAGGATTTTCGTTAGTTAAAATTTTATAAAAGTAGGTTGCCCACACATCTCTCTTCATGTCTTCAACAGAATCTGGATTTCGACGAATTGCCAAACCATAATATAAAGACAATTCATTGATTAGCCTATCAGTGAGTTTACCAGCGCCTTTGCCACCAATACCTTTATACTCTTTTTTTTGCTTTACGTAAACCCATGCGTTTTTGAACATGCCCAACACACTCCTTTTTCTCTACTACCGGGTTAATATTGTAGGGGTTAATCTCAAGAATGCCTTTGAAAGTTTTTGCGTCACCATCTCCGATATATCAGATATATTTGGCATTATGCTTGGTTTCCGACCTCTCAAGCATTTCAACAACCGCGTCAACCTCCATTTTTCCGGCGCTTCCTTTGTGATTTATAGTACAGACTTCTTCATGCTCTTCATACCAATCTCGATAAGCTTGTATGTCATCATTTTTTTAGTGTTTCCATAGATTACACCCTTGACAAAAAACTTGATTTTACTATCGTATCAACAACTTTTTTACTGTACTTGCCGACGAGCGTAGTAACACCTCGTTTTTTCCACGTGCCATCGCCGGAAACAGTTAAATGATAGGGATTAGCGTGAGGATCAGACTCTAATATTAATTCCTTTCCTTCTCCTACGGCTTTTGAAATTATTTGATCGTAAACCGCTGAAGCGGCCGTGTATAAATTGCCAAGGCAACTGTAATATGTACCAATGGTCAAGCCTTGACAAATATCCATTATACTACAAAATATATTTATACCTTCTCTTCCTACTCCTAGCAATCTCATAGCTGCTACAATTCTTCGATTTACTTCGAATGCTTTATTTATAAAGGGCGATGATTGAATATATCGTACTTGCTCACACTCACATTGTAAAGCAATTTTAAACCCTAACCCACGAGCAGCTGTACGACTAAATTTAACGATCTAACGAGGCCGCCGAAGGCGGGCGAAGTTCGATCGTGATTATACGAAACGTGTCGTTCGAAGATGATTTGTAGTAGTATGCTCGTCATTGCTTACATTTCATACTTTTTAGAGTTTGAAATTTGGCGCCTAGGCTAGTGTGGACTAGCCGGCCCGGACCTGTACAGTCATATTTTTAGAGATTTTTGTAGTGGAGTTTTCCCTGCAAGATGATCTAGGGCAGTGTTCTTCAACCTTTGTCATCCCGTGGAACCCTTTTTTGAGAGTTTTCTTTTTATGGAACCCTCTGTTTAGTAGAACTTTGATTAAAAGAGGGAATCGCACTACATATTGTGAACAAGGTTCATCCCTTCATTTCTTATAAAATTTTTGTAAAAGTCTCATAATAAACAAATTAGCATTTATTGAAACACAATTATAACTTCATATAAAATATTTGTACTATACATCCTTAGAAATGAAATTATAATCAAAAGAAAAAAATCTTTAAAAAATTAATTCGTTGTGCTTGTTTATGACTGCATAATTTATGGTTGGAAAATATCTGGTTGGATCGGTGTTAATTGGAGACGCATATCATTTTCGACATCAAGTCGATTTCTATACTTCGTTTTTGTAGCGACGTATGTGGAAAAGGATTTCTCACAGAGATAGGTTGTTTCGAGAAGCATCAATTCCTTAACCGCGCGTTTGGAAATTTCACGATATTATTCTCTTAATTTTATCCAAAACGGGCCAATGCCATCCGGTCCAAATGTAAATTGTAATGCAGTGTCGGCACATATAGCTATAAATTGCTCTCTTTTCTTAATTAGCAAGGTATCCACATCACAACACTCATTAATAGTATATTAAAGGGCGAGTTAAGTAAGCGCGATTTTACAGCACGTGTCCAAGTTTGGATGCACAAGTGCTGAAAAACGCCTTACAAACGAGTTTTTTTATAGAATTTTTTCTATTTTGCGCCCTTTTATGCAGTTTCTAAATCAAAAACTCGGCAAGCCATAACCGCACGCATACTAGTGCTGTTATGAGTCCATTACAGCTGCAAAATAGAAAAAAGGATTTTCGATTTAATTTAAATTATTGCAAATAGGGGGGAAATATTCAAAAAATGTCTTTTTCAATTCCGTTAAATGTTCCAGAATATGATTTTTTTAATTCTGGCCCTATGCGATATTATTGTTTGCCCGGAAATCATTTAAAGTAGAAAAACATTATGTAGGTATTACTTCTGGTGATACATTCACCCAATACTTGATTTTCGATTTGATTGAGTTTACTTTGCTATTGACCTTAAAAACAGAAGTATTTGGTCCTTAGAAGTGGACGATTAACTTCGGATGGAAGTGAAAGATTAACTTCGTTTATGTACGAAAATATATATCCAAGGTAGGCTAGATTTTGAAGCCCATTAGTGTCATTAAGTTTTCCAGAAAATTCACGTTCAGATAAAAAGATTCGAATTTCATCATGCAATTCCCAGAGTCTGGTCAGAACCTTTCCACTGGATAACCATCTTACTTCACTATGAAGAAGGAGATTTTTGTGTGAGTTTCCCAGATCATCGTACAATAGGGCAAATATCCTGGTATTTAGGGGTCTGGATTTTGATAAAATTAATCATCTTAAAGGCCTCATTGATAACTTCTGCAATGCTTTTGCTGTCCGTTTAACAGCGAGAGCATGGCGATGAAGACAGCAATGGCTGGTTTTTGATGTCTGAAACCAGTTTCTTTAAACGTGCTATTACGCCCTTTATACTATCAACCATAGCTTTAGCTCCATCAGTGCAAGAAATTGAATGTTTTTCAAAATATGCATTAAGTAAATTAAATACAAACAACAGGTTTTCTTCACCTGTTGTTTGAATTGGCAGAGCTTTGTGCAAAAAGCATATCTTCCTGAAAATTGAATTCGTCTATGTATTTCACGAAAACTCACAAAATTGCTAATCCAGCCATATCTGTAGATTCGTCCATTTGCAGAGTAAATCCATCTTTAAGATTTTTCAAACGACTTACTAGTTCTACTTCGCAGTAATCTGACGTATCTTTAATTCGTCATGAAATCGTCGTATCAGACAATGGGAGGAGGTCAATTTTGTTTGCATTTTTTCACCGATCATTTGATTAAATCTTTTGTACAAGCTGTAATTAATTTTTCTGCAATCGTATGAGCTTCGCACAAAATAACTAAATATGATGCTTTTAGAACATTTTTATTATCATCACGAACAGAAATTACCTTTACCTAAATACAAATACCATTCAAATGCATTCTTTTTCTGCTGTAGTTCAAGACATTTTCTTTTAGAAATATTCCCTTTTACCTTTACCTTTTAAAGTCGGTTGTTTATTTTCCAAATGACGCTTTAACTTTGCAGGATTTAAACTGCTGTTGTTGACTACTTGCTCACATACCACACAAAATCCATTTGGCTAATTTTTACCACCAATCCAGGTAAATCCAAAATTCAAATAATCTTCATCATACTTTCGTATTTTTTCGGCTAGTAGATCCTGATTTATTTTCTTCTTCAATTTTATCCGTCAGATCCAATGTTGGCGGAAAACTGGTGGAATTTTCAAGAGAGCAAGAAGCTTGTCCTTTGGATTTTGATTCCAATTTCCCAGTTTTAAGTCAATTCTGCATCATATATCTAAATGATTTTAGGATAAGGTAAAACAAAACGCAATTTATTATAAAATAATTAACTTACTATCGTTTACATTTGTAAGACTTGAAATGAATAGTTCCAATATGAAACTCCAATCGTCACTCGTGTTCCAGAGAGCGTCGCAACGCATCGTCTCTAGTTGCAAACGCCGCGCCGGTTCAGTTTTTTAAGATTTTTTTAGTATTGATTCGCGGAACCCCTGGATGTTTTAATGGAACCCTAGGGTTCCATGGAACACTGGTTGAAGAACACTGATCTAGGGTATGTTTATTAACGGGTACATGTAGGGAGGGAGATTGATCATCTTCGAACGAGACGTTTCGTATAATCACGATCGAACTTCGCCCGCCTTCAGCGGGCTCGTTTGATCGTTCAATTATACTACACGTCTCGTTCTCGATGATTTGTAGACTTTTAGCGTATAGGAAAACTCATTCATTTATCATGTTACATGACTGGAAACCATAAAGAAAAGAGTTACCGTGCGTTAGATAATACAGAGAGATACAGTTATTATCTTGGATCGGGCGATTGTAAAGTTTTGCGAAGGTCTGTGACCGTCGAGGTCAACCAGCAGTACGTCTGGTTGTGTATATATTTCCACTTCCAAAACCAGCCACTGATACTGCAGCATATTTTGTACTATGTGCTGTGAAGTGATTTGTATCAATGCCTGCTTTAGACAGCAAGGATTTTTCCCAGTGACCAATCGTTTGAGAAGTTACGTTTTTGTATGGCTTGATGTTTGATATGAGTAATTTGTTGTTTTGCTCATTTCTTAGGTCTTTTGTCTTATTCAAGTAGTGAATTACAGCTGTAGCGGCACATAGGCCAGGTTGTTCTTTATACAAAAGGTAGTATAAGCTCTGACTTATTTCTTCCTGGCTTGGACATTTTTATCAGGTCTGGTATTTATATTGTAATTTTCTATTTGTCCATGGATATGTTTTTTTATATTAATTACTGCGATAGTTTGCTGTGCTGTAGATAAAATAAGCATCTTTGCTACTTTTTCTGCAGCACCCTTTAACTGCTTTTAGCTACTTTTAGCTGATTTAATCAGGCCAAGTCATTCAAAACTGGTGTCCGCTGTACTTGTATATTTAAACCTTGTAGTCGTTCCTCAAACATTCCCCAGAAGAATCGGGACAGCAGTTTATCCTTACCGAGATCTTGAGTAGAGATGTGTGATATAGCTGATCTGTTGCAGTTCAAAGTCCCATAGCTTGCTCCGTTCTCGATCGGAGCTAACTAAACGTCTAACTTTCCGTTAGAAAACGTATTCTAGTATATTTACTGTAATTGCGTTAAATATTGGAATATTTTTTGATGTAGAAAGTTTCCGCCATAGCTTTAAGGTACCTTGGTATTGTTTGAGTGTTGATGGTTTTATGGCCTTGATCATGATTTCTGTAGATGCTTCATTTATTCCTTTACTTAAGAGCGCTTTGCGGACAAGTTACCTGCAACCAATGAAAGTTTGTGTGCCAGTGGATGTATTTCTTTCTTGGAAGGAGACAATAATAATTTTTTGTGAGGTTTTTACTAAACGCTGTTCGGTAAGTAGTGATTTAAAAAGCAGGTTCCAAGGGTGGGTTGACCACAATGGTACCATGACTGATCCCTCAGCTTTATCGGTTATTATTTTTCGCGAGTTCTAAGGGTAAGTGCGAAAGGAGGAAAAAAACATAGATTTTTCATTCGTTCACATAATAGTAAATACATCTACTGTCATCACGTTTGGATCTGGGAAACGCGAACAAAATCTAGGGCATTTTTTATTCAACCTTGATGTAAAAAAGGTCAATTGAGAAAATTACAAACTTGATTGATTTTTTCAAATGACTCTTTAGATAGCTCCCATTCAGTATCTATATTAGTGATTCTCGATGCTAAACCATCCTCTTTATTCATAACTGACGGGATGTATGACGCGTAAATCCAGATTTTTCTGCTCTCGCACCATTGCCAGACCTCTATTGCTAATGCATTTAAGTGGGGATATTGAATGACGCCTGTCCTATTGATATAGGAATTGGAGACGTATTATCAATTCTTAAGAGAATTTTTCCGTCTGATACTTTGTTCGCAAACATCTTAGACCAAAGAACGTTGCTAATACTTGTAGATAGTTTATGATAAATTTTCTTTCCACTTTCGTCCAGAAACCATGAGCGTTTACGTCATTTCAGTGTGCACTCCACCCGGTCAGAGATGCATCTGAAGATATCTCAAGTTTAAATTGAAATGTTCTATTTAGGTTAGAACCTGTTGGTGTATTTATTTACCACCAATACAGTACTTCCATTATTAGTTTATTGACATAATTTCTACTGTCGTAGTCGTTGTCACTTAAAATTAAGGCTAGTTATTTTTGCCTTTCTAGTCTTTTACAGTAGATGGATCCATATGCCACCCCTGGGCAAGCTGCCGTCTGTCAACACAAGTCTAAAATCTACTGATTTTATAATAAAATCATATCTGACTTGGTGTTTGTGAACTTTTTTGGTGGTTTATGACAAGGCCCAATTGTTTTTCATCAAATTTAATGAATTTTTACAGAATTCATACGAATTTCCCACAATTAATAGATCATCAAGGTAAATAATTGATAAATTACCTAGTTGTCTGTATAAACAAAAGGACTTGTGCATAAACCAAGGGGAAGGCATAAAAACTGAAGAGCTGCCTCTCAAATTAAAATTTTTAAAGTAGGAATAATGTAGTAAATATCTTTTAGATCTATCGAACACATATATGATCCAATAGATATCTAGTGTTTGGTGGACTTAATATCTTCCATTTTTAAAATGGATAGTATCGATAAATGTGTTTAGATTATTATTATTTTTTTTTTAATTAATAATAAATCTACTGGAGCCATCTGGCTTGTCAACTAAGAACAAAGAGGAAATGAATTCATTATATTCATTTTGACAAGGCTCTATTATATTTTTAGCCAAGAGCTTATTTATTTCATGCCTACTTTTTATAATACCATTTTTAGCCCAATTTTGGTCTGTTAGTGGTTTTGTTTGATATGGATTTCTCTGGACGGTATTTTATAACCCTTCAGACAATCTAGGACAAATTTATCCTAGGTAATTTTTTCCTAGGTAATGCTAATACCTTTTTTAAGAAAGCCGAACACCGGAAATGGACCTGGGCGAGCCCTGACGGAAATACACGAAACGAAATAGATTTCATCATCACGGATAAAAAACAAATCCTACAGGATGTCACAATACTCAACCGGGTGTCAGTGGGAAGCGACCACAGGATGCTAAGAGCAAAAGTTGTGCTACGATTGAAAAAGGAGAGAAGACTGCTTGCAACATCAAAGAGCAAAGAACAAACTACAGTGAACAATAACGGGGAATACAAGAAATCCATAGCAGAACGACTAGGACACGGTAACATCGAGGAAATGAGTATAGAAACCTTGAGCAATGCAATCGTAACATCGATACAAGAGGCAAAACAGATACATGGTACGAAACTGAACAGGGAAGAAGGGAAACTATCAGCAAACACACGACAACTTATGAAACAAAGGCGAGAAAAACTAGAAAAGCACCTACTACATACAGACCAGCTGAGAACACTAAATAAAGAAATATCAAAGGCCGCAAGGAAAGATATTAGAAACTATAACAAAACACGGATAGCGAAGACTATCGAAGAGAACAAAAGCATGAAAGTACTGAGACAGAAAATAACACCTGGAAAAGCAGAAATTACCAAACTCGAGGACCAAAACGGGCAAACTATCAGGAACAAAGAAGAGATCCTGGAAATCGTAAAACGCTTCTATTCAAATCTCTATAGCGCTCAAGAAACACCAGAGCCGGAATATACCCGTACCATCCCCCAAATTTTAAACCAAGGATCAGAAGATCTACCGGAGATAACCCAAGAGGAAATCTTAAAATCAATTACGGAAATGAAAAATAACAAGGCGCCCGGGGAGGATGATATTGCGATCGAACAGATTAAGGAAGGGGGGTCGAGCTATTAGAAGCCATAAAGAGTTTATTCAACAAATGTCTCACGGAAGGAATAACACCAACAGCATGGGACAATGCAATCATTGTTATTATACACAAAAAGGGAAACACGGCTGACCTAAAAAACTACAGGCCAATAAGCCTGCTTTCGCACCTCTATAAACTCTTCACCAAAATCATAACTAGACGCCTCACAACCAAACTTGACCTTTATCAACCGCCTAAACAAGCAGGATTCAGAGCCGGATACGGAACGAACGACCACCTGCAAACCATCAAAACCGTAATTGAGAAATGTGTCGAATACAACAAGCCACTCGTCCTTGCCTTCGTGGACTACGAGAAGGCATTTGACTCTATCAACCACAATGAGATGTTTAAGGCACTGGCGAATTGCCGAATAGACCATAGGTACTCGGAGACTCTACAGCACATATACAAAAATGCTACCGCATGCGTTAAACTACACGAAAAAACGGACAGATTCAGAATACAACGCGGCGTCCGACAAGGTGACACCATCTCGCCTAAACTATTTACAAACCTCATGGAGTACATGTTCAAGACCATAGAACTAGAAGATATGGGCATAAACATCAATGGCGAAAACCTCAACCATCTACGGTTCGCAGACGACATTGTGCTAATTTCGGATAGCCTAGATAACACTGAAAAAATGCTTAAGAAGCTGGCAGAACAATCACGAAAAGTCGGCCTTAAAATAAACATCTCGAAAACGGAATTTATGACCAACCTAGTACCTTCCCGAAACTTTATAATGGATGGGATTGAGATCCGGCAAGTCACCTCATACAAGTATCTAGGCTACGAGATTAAAATCGGCAGATACAACCAGACACATGAGATTGGAAGGAGGCTAAGACTAACGTGGGCAGCCTACGGAAAACTAAAACACATTTTCAAATCCGACATCCCCAACTGCCTAAAACGTAAGGTGTTTGACCAGTGCATCCTACCAGTCTTAACCTACGGAGCGGAGACTCTAACACTCACACAAAAGTCCGTCCAAAAGATCAGAGTGGCGCAACGAGCCATTGAACGTTCCATGCTCGGAATTACATTGCGAGATAAAGTGCGGAATGAAGTACTAAGACAGCGATCTGGGGTTAGCGATGCAATTGAAGTAATAACCAACCTAAAATGGAACTGGTCCGGGCATGTCGCAAGGATGCCAAACAACAGATGGACCAAAAAGATCCTGGAATGGCGACCTAGACAGGAGGCATACAGAAGTAGAGGACGACCACCCACCCGATGGACAGACGATGTGAAACGCATCGCCACCAACTGGATGCAAGAAGCACAAGATAGAAGTAGATGGAAGATGTTAAGAGAGGCCTATGTCCAGCAGTGGACGAGACAGGCTGAATAAAGAAGAAGAAGAAGAAATTTTTTTTCCTAGTTTTGCGTAAAGTATTTTAAACTGCCTGCTGACTCATCTACTTCCTTAGGGGCTGCTGGTGATTTGATGACCGACTCCATGCTTCTGTCGTATTGTACCTCTTTCATTGAGGTTTTGTTTTTATTGGAATTTCCTTTTTTTTCCTTTTAGAGTCAGAATGCTCTCCTAGCATTAGTTGCTTCTACGTCTTCAGTAAGAGCTATTTCTTGCTTTTGGGAAGAAATTTATCGGAATTTTATCAAGTTTTTTTTTTTCTAAAAAATGAAATTGTTTTATAATATAGACCTTTATTGTAAGTATTTTTGTAACTTCGTCTAATGGACAGTTTGTCGTATGGACTGTTAGTCGTATGAACAGTTTGTTGTATGGACAGTTTGTCTTACAGATAGTTTGTCGTTTGGACAGTTTGTCGTTTGGACAGTTTGTCGTTTGGACAGTTTGTCGTATTGACAGTTTGTCATATGGGCAATTTTTCGTATAATCAGTTTGTCGTATAGACAGCTCTTTGTACATGTTATTTCTGTACAAAGACATACTTAAGTGTGAATGAATCACCACACTTAAGCATTTTTAAAGTAAGTGTCCCGTATAGAGGCTAAATACTCTTTATCTGATACTGGTTTCATATGGAAACTCATATATCTTTTTTTGTTCTACAGACTGTTTGTCGTATCGACAGTTTGTCATATAGACAGTTTGTCGTATAAACTGTTTGTCATAGACAGTTTATCGAATGGATGGTCTGTCATATAGACAGTTTTTGTACATGTTGTTTTTGTACAAGAAAAAAGATACTTAAGTGTGAATGAATCACCACACTTAAGCATTTTTTAAGTAAATGTCTCGTATGGAGACTAAATACTCTTTATGTGATACTGGTTTCATATGGAAACTCATATATCTTGTTTGTTCTACAGACAGTTTGTCGTATGGACAGTTTGTCGTATAGGCAGTTTGTCATATAGACAGTTTTTGTACAAAAACATACTTAAGTGTGAATGAACACTAAAGCATTTTTTAAGTAAATGACTCGTATGGAGACTAAATACTTTTTTTTTTTTGTGACACTGCTTTCGTATGGAAACTCATATATCATTGTTATACAGACAGTTTGTCGTATGGACAGTTTGTCGTATAGGCAGTTTGTCATATAGACAGTTTTTGTACAAAAACATACTTAAGTGTAAATGAACACTTAAGCATTTTTTAAGTAAATGTCTCGTATGGAGACTAAATACTTAAATACAGTTTGTCACCTGGACAATTTGTAGTATAGACAGTTTTTGTACATGTTGTTTTTGTGTAAAAACATAGTTAAGTGTGAATGAATGAACACACTTAAACATTTGTTAAGTAAGTGTCTCGTATGGAGACTAAATACTTTTATTTATGTGCTATAGGTTTCTTGTGGAAACTCTAATATCTTTGTTATGCAGACAGTTTGTCGTATAAACAGTTTGTTGTATAGACAGTTTGTCGTCTGGACAATTTCTCATATAGACAGTTTTTCTACAAGTTGTTATGCAAAAGCACACTTAAATGTGTTTGAATCAACACACTTAAGCATTTTTTAAGTAATTGTCTCGTATGGAGACTAAATACTTTTTTGTTATAATGTTTCGTACGGAAACTTATATATCTTTTTTGTAATAGAGACAGTTTGTCGTTTGGACAGTCTGTCATGTAAACACTTTGTCATATAGACCGTTTGTCGTATGGACAGTTTGTTATATAGACAGTTTTTTGTACATGTTGCTTTTGTACAAAGAAAAAATAAAAAAACATATTTAAGTGTGATTGAATCCACACTTAATCATTTTTTAATTGTCTCGTAAGGAGGCTAAATACTTTTTATGTGATACCTGCATTTCCATTCTGATTTTTATCAGTGGTTTTTATTTAATTCTGCCAGTTTACAAATGATGTTTTTGAAGTTATCGATCTGTTTTCTAATTTTTTCCAGTCTTCCATCCGTTTTTGGTTTCTTCCTATCTCTTTTCGTGATCGTGAACATGATTTTCTCTTCTTCTTATCTCCTGATATTTAAACCTATTCTTAAATTCTATTCTTATTTAGATTTTGTAATTTTTGTATACTAAAAGTACTCAGTACGTGTGAAACGTCAAACACAACGAACAAATATGACTGTACAGGTCCGGGCCGGCTAGTCCACACTAGCCTAGGCGCCAAATTTCAAACTCTAAAAAGTGTGAAATGTAAGCAATGACGAGCATACTACTACAAATCATCGAGAACGAGACGTGTAGTATAATTTTATATCTTGCTTACATATAGAACACAGGATCAATGTTGAAAGCGTGGTAAAAACAGAAAAAAATTCTAAAATACAATAACTCTAATTGTTATTAATTATAACTTGCTCATCCTGCGAATGTTTTAATTTTGCTGCAGATGCACTAGTGAAACTGGTTTCTTCTTCTTCAGTAAATTGATTACCGTAAAATTTCCTCCTTTTTAATCTGCATGGCCGTGCAGAACTAAATTTTGAAGTTTTTTTATCCATTACAAATTGTAAGTAAATTTACAAAATAATTTTCACTTGAAAAATGTTAAACGCGTTGTTAGGTTAGCACGTGTACTCAGTACGAAGTTTGGCTCAAAACTAACTTCACTAAAACGGCTATAACTCATGAAATAATAGGAATCTTGAAAAATCCTTTTAATGACATATTCTTGAATGTCTAAGCTTTGGAAATATGAAAAAAATGTTGTCAATCAATCAAAACTGGCAATATGATCAAAATTCTACACTAGAATACACCCTGAAGTTGTTTCAATAAGAAGTTCATTCAATATGAAAATAGCTTCAAGTTTTCTGTGCACTTTATTCCACCCAGTTTTGTTAATGCAATTTAATCTGGAGCGTAATCCGTTCCATGGAATCCGATCTGCGCCATCTAATATGTATTAAGCTGCCAAGTCTTTCTAGGTTTTCTATTTGATAATAAGCTTTTGGTTGAGCAAGTCCAAGGGCCATCGATCCGTACGGCACCGACTAATACATCTCGACGGGGAATTTTCACTCAAAGCTTTATGCAAATAAAACCCGAAACTCGTCCCAAAATTGCCGAATTATTCATTCAATCTACATACTGACCACACATCAATGTTCCACAATAAACTATCAAGATTTTGATTAAACTTATTCTCTATAGTCTAATATTATCCGGCTTAATCTAAACTGAAGATTGATCCACAGAATTTCCAAGCAGAAACTTTTCCTTTTAATTCCTTACTGGTTTTCTCACCATAAATATTTGATGTATTTATTTACTCCGACTAGGGTTTCCCTCGACGAGCTAGCAATAATTTTCCGGCAAGAAAAGCCTCCGGAGACGACGTCAAGATCTATATCCAGATAACCTCGTTGAATTTTTTAAAACTCGATAAATGGAATTGCACAAACGGCGCAAATGTTTTATCAAAATGGTTTATCTACTCACACACCAAAAAGAACACATTAATAAAAACATTATTGTATGTGAAAGATGCCAACTAATAGACTAGGATGCCATTATTATAATTGTGTGTAAAAGTATCCAAGTCGTGCGTAAAAGTCCAATGTAAATCAAATGGAGTTTCATTATTATACGATTTCTGTTTGTTGTTACTATGGCAACAACTTGCATCACTAAACAAAAAACATAGACGTAGTTCACATGACATAAATTTTCTAAAATTGAATTAATTTTTCTTATATTTAATCAAGAAGTATCAGCCTCTTAGTCAGGATTAACGTGGCTCTAATATAACATAATCTCACTATAATCTAATCTAGATTAAATCTAGGTTAACCTAGATTTAATTTTATTTAATTAATTTAATTATAATAATATTGATTTAATTAATAAGGAAAGTTTATTCCTTCTAGGCCCTACACCTCCATTGACTTTGTCCCTTCCGGTTCCAACTTCCGTTTCCGGTTTCGACTTCCGTCTACGGTTTCGACTTCCGTTTCCGGTTTTGACTTCCGTTTCCGGTTTCGACTTCCGTTTCCGGTTTCCCACTTCCCCTTTTCTACACATGACAGTGTGAGGTCTATGTAGCCCAACGTGCGAGGTCTATGTAACCCCAGGCTGGGTGTGAGGTCTATGTAGTCCTACGTGTTAGGTCTATGTAACCTCACGTTGGGTGTGAGGTCTGGTTTCGACTTCCGTTTCCGGTTTCGACCTCCGTTTCCGATGTTCCACTTCCGGTTTGCGCTTCCTGTTTCCCAAATCCAACCTCCCTATTTCCTGTTCCTGCACTGTTCGTGGGAAAATTCAAAATTCGGCGCGGGCGGAAAAATTAAAAATTTCACGTAGGCGGGAAAATTTAAAATCGAAACCGGTAGTGTCAAGGTCAGTGGAGGTGGACGGCCTAGAAGGAACCATCTTTCCCTACTCATCGACAACGACCAAATAGTGTTCCCGTTACTGTGCATTTTTACTAGTTAGCTATTTTATCCACGGAGGCGTTGAACGTTCAAACCTTATTGTGTCAGTGATTTGAAGTATTTTGTCTGTCAAAATTACAATTTTTACAATATTATCGGTAAGAAACAATAATTGTTTTGTAGATTCAACTGAATATTAAGATGCTTCGTAGATAAAATAATGTATGACACACGTGTGTGAAAGGTTTTTGTGCACACATTGCGATTAAACCACTCGCCTTCGGCACGTGCTTTAAACTTCGCAACTTATGCACAAAAGCCCTTCTTCACACACTTGTATCATAAACTGCTATGACTAGTGAGCTGTAGATTCGAGATTAAGACAAGACTCGATTTGTCGCAACAAGACTAGAGTTGGTACTACATTGTAACAACTTCATTTTATAACAAATTTATAAAATGACAACGTCATGCTGTAACAACTTCATGTTGTAACAATTCCATGTTGTAACAACTTCATGTGGTTACAGTTTCATGTTGTAAGAACATCAAGTCGGAACAGCTTAACGTCTTGTAATAACGTCATGCGGGCTTTACTGTGGGTTTAGTGAAGAAGATTAAGGTTAAAGACAATTTATTTGCTTTTTTTCTAAAGTCTAAAGTTGGTAATATGTTGTAATAACTTCATGTTGTAACAATTTCATTGTGTAACAACTTCATGTTGTAACAACTTCATGTTGTAACAACTTCATGTTGTAACAACTTCATGTTGTAACAACTTCATGTTGTTACAACTTCATGTTGTAACAACTTCAAGTAGAAAAAATTTCATTTTGTAACAACTTCATGTTGTAACAACTTCATTATGTAATAACGTTTTTCTGTAAATAGAATTGCTTTTATAATCAATTTGAGTGTTTGGAGGCCTGTTAAATGTGTGTTCTTGTTACAGATGGAGAACCGTTTGAAAACAATCGCAGACCAATTCTGCAAAAATTAACAGAAAGCGAAACCGACCGGCCAAAATGTCCAAACAAATCCGAATTTCCCGTCGCGAGCTCGCAACCGAAACCTCAATCTAACTCGAACAAATAACACATCCAGACAGGGTACAATCACATAATCCAAATATTTATAGATTCAGTTGTCTTTTCGCGAATTTCTTTTTGGCAAAGTCAACGGTTTGTTAATATTGGGCGAGTCGGGAGGCGAGCGAGCATGGAATCGGCGCCGATGATGAGATCATTTAGTTCAGACACCGAAAAGCGGCGAGATTGGAAACAACGGCTGAGTCTCAGAGATAATAGGAGACGGGATCCAGTAAGTCCACTCATTTCTTATTTCCATCAATATTTACCTTTCTCCTTTATCTACCTATAAACATGAAGACTTAAGAAGAAAACTCGTGCAACAAAGTCTACATATTATTGAATAGATTACACAGATTACAGACTAAACATACAAGACTAGACAGACAGGACTAGACAGACAGGACTAGACAGACAGGACTAGACAGACAGGACTAGACAGACAGGACTAGACAGACAGGACTAGACAGACAGGACTAGACAGACAGGACTAGACAGACAGGACTAGTTAGACAAGACTAGAGAGATAAGACTAGACAGACAAGACTAGACAGACAAGACTAGACAGACAAATCTAGACAGACACTACTAGACAGACAAGGCTAGACAGACAAGACTAGACAGACAAGACTCAACAGACAAGAATAGACAGACAAGACTAGACAAACAAGACTAAACAGACAAGACCAGACCGCCAAGACTAGACAGACAAGACTAGATAGACAAGACTAGATAGACAAGACCAGACAGACAAGAATAGACAGACAAGATTAGACAGACAAGACTAGACAGACAAGACTAGACACACAGGACTAGACAGACAAGACTAGACAGACAAGACTAGACACACAAGACTAGACAGACAAGACTAGACAGACAAGACTAGACAGACAAGACTAGACAGACAGGACTAGACAGACAAGACTAGACAGACTAGACTAGACAAACTGGACAGACAAGACTAGACAGACAAGACCAGACAGAGAAAACTAGACAGACAAGACCAGGCAGACAAGACCAGACAGACAAGACCAGACAGACAAGACCAGACAGACAAGACTAGACAGACAAGCCTAGACAGACAAGACTAGACAGACAAGACTAGACAGACAATACCAAACAGACAAGACCAGACAGACAAGACCAGACAGACAAGACCAGACAGACAAGACTAGACAGACAAGACTAGACAGACAAGACTAGACAGACAAGACTAGACAGACAAGACTAGACAGACAAGACTAGACAGACAAGACTAGACAGACAAGACTAGACAGACAAGACTAGACAGACAAGACTAGACAGACAAGACTAGACAGACAAGACTAGACAGACAAGACTAGACAGACAAGACTAGACAGACAAGACTAGACAGACAAGACTAGACAGACAAGACTAGACAGACAAGACTAGACAGACAAGACTAGACAGACAAGACTAGACAGACAAGACTAGACAGACAAGACTAGACAGACAAGACTAGACAGACAAGACTAGACAGACAAGACTAGACAGACAAGACTAGACAGACAAGACTAGACAGACAAGACTAGACAGACAAGACTAGACAGACAAGACTAGACAGACAAGACTAGACAGACAAGACTAGACAGACAAGACTAGACAGACAAGACTAGACAGACAAGACTAGACAGACAAGACTAGACAGACAAGACTAGACAGACAAGACTAGACAGACAAGACTAGACAGACAAGACTAGACAGACAAGACTAGACAGACAAGACTAGACAGACAAGACTAGACAGACAAGACTAGACAGACAAGACTAGACAGACAAGACTAGACAGACAAGACTAGACAGACAAGACTAGACAGACAAGACTAGACAGACAAGACTAGACAGACAAGACTAGACAGACAAGACTAGACAGACAAGACTAGACAGACAAGACTAGACAGACAAGACTAGACAGACAAGACTAGACAGACAAGACTAGACAGACAAGACTAGACAGACAAGACTAGACAGACAAGACTAGACAGACAAGACTAGACAGACAAGACTAGACAGACAAGACTAGACAGACAAGACTAGACAGACAAGACTAGACAGACAAGACTAGACAGACAAGACTAGACAGACAAGACTAGACAGACAAGACTAGACAGACAAGACTAGACAGACAAGACTAGACAGACAAGACTAGACAGACAAGACTAGACAGACAAGACTAGACAGACAAGACTAGACAGACAAGACTAGACAGACAAGACTAGACAGACAAGACTAGACAGACAAGACTAGACAGACAAGACTAGACAGACAAGACTAGACAGACAAGACTAGACAGACAAGACTAGACAGACAAGACTAGACAGACAAGACTAGACAGACAAGACTAGACAGACAAGACTAGACAGACAAGACTAGACAGACAAGACTAGACAGACAAGACTAGACAGACAAGACTAGACAGACAAGACTAGACAGACAAGACTAGACAGACAAGACTAGACAGACAAGACTAGACAGACAAGACTAGACAGACAAGACTAGACAGACAAGACTAGACAGACAAGACTAGACAGACAAGACTAGACAGACAAGACTAGACAGACAAGACTAGACAGACAAGACTAGACAGACAAGACTAGACAGACAAGACTAGACAGACAAGACTAGACAGACAAGACTAGACAGACAAGACTAGACAGACAAGACTAGACAGACAAGACTAGACAGACAAGACTAGACAGACAAGACTAGACAGACAAGACTAGACAGACAAGACTAGACAGACAAGACTAGACAGACAAGACTAGACAGACAAGACTAGACAGACAAGACTAGACAGACAAGACTAGACAGACAAGACTAGACAGACAAGACTAGACAGACAAGACTAGACAGACAAGACTAGACAGACAAGACTAGACAGACAAGACTAGACAGACAAGACTAGACAGACAAGACTAGACAGACAAGACTAGACAGACAAGACTAGACAGACAAGACTAGACAGACAAGACTAGACAGACAAGACTAGACAGACAAGACTAGACAGACAAGACTAGACAGACAAGACTAGACAGACAAGACTAGACAGACAAGACTAGACAGACAAGACTAGACAGACAAGACTAGACAGACAAGACTAGACAGACAAGACTAGACAGACAAGACTAGACAGACAAGACCTAGACAGACAAGACTAGACAGACAAGACTAGACAGACAAGACTAGACAGACAAGACTAGACAGACAAGACTAGACAGACAAGACTAGACAGACAAGACTAGACAGACAAGACTAGACAGACAAGACTAGACAGACAAGACTAGACAGACAAGACTAGACAGACAAGACTAGACAGACAAGACTAGACAGACAAGACTAGACAGACAAGACTAGACAGACAAGACTAGACAGACAAGACTAGACAGACAAGACTAGACAGACAAGACTAGACAGACAAGACTAGACAGACAAGACTAGACAGACAAGACTAGACAGACAAGACTAGACAGACAAGACTAGACAGACAAGACTAGACAGACAAGACTAGACAGACAAGACTAGACAGACAAGACTAGACAGACAAGACTAGACAGACAAGACTAGACAGACAAGACTAGACAGACAAGACTAGACAGACAAGACTAGACAGACAAGACTAGACAGACAAGACTAGACAGACAAGACTAGACAGACAAGACTAGACAGACAAGACTAGACAGACAAGACTAGACAGACAAGACTAGACAGACAAGACTAGACAGACAAGACTAGACAGACAAGACTAGACAGACAAGACTAGACAGACAAGACTAGACAGACAAGACTAGACAGACAAGACTAGACAGACAAGACTAGACAGACAAGACTAGACAGACAAGACTAGACAGACAAGACTAGACAGACAAGACTAGACAGACAAGACTAGACAGACAAGACTAGACAGACAAGACTAGACAGACAAGACTAGACAGACAAGACTAGACAGACAAGACTAGACAGACAAGACTAGACAGACAAGACTAGACAGACAAGACTAGACAGACAAGACTAGACAGACAAGACTAGACAGACAAGACTAGACAGACAAGACTAGACAGACAAGACTAGACAGACAAGACTAGACAGACAAGACTAGACAGACAAGACTAGACAGACAAGACTAGACAGACAAGACTAGACAGACAAGACTAGACAGACAAGACTAGACAGACAAGACTAGACAGACAAGACTAGACAGACAAGACTAGACAGACAAGACTAGACAGACAAGACTAGACAGACAAGACTAGACAGACAAGACTAGACAGACAAGACTAGACAGACAAGACTAGACAGACAAGACTAGACAGACAAGACTAGACAGACAAGACTAGACAGACAAGACTAGACAGACAAGACTAGACAGACAAGACTAGACAGACAAGACTAGACAGACAAGACTAGACAGACAAGACTAGACAGACAAGACTAGACAGACAAGACTAGACAGACAAGACTAGACAGACAAGACTAGACAGACAAGACTAGACAGACAAGACTAGACAGACAAGACTAGACAGACAAGACTAGACAGACAAGACTAGACAGACAAGACTAGACAGACAAGACTAGACAGACAAGACTAGACAGACAAGACTAGACAGACAAGACTAGACAGACAAGACTAGACAGACAAGACTAGACAGACAAGACTAGACAGACAAGACTAGACAGACAAGACTAGACAGACAAGACTAGACAGACAAGACTAGACAGACAAGACTAGACAGACAAGACTAGACAGACAAGACTAGACAGACAAGACTAGACAGACAAGACTAGACAGACAAGACTAGACAGACAAGACTAGACAGACAAGACTAGACAGACAAGACTAGACAGACAAGACTAGACAGACAAGACTAGACAGACAAGACTAGACAGACAAGACTAGACAGACAAGACTAGACAGACAAGACTAGACAGACAAGACTAGACAGACAAGACTAGACAGACAAGACTAGACAGACAAGACTAGACAGACAAGACTAGACAGACAAGACTAGACAGACAAGACTAGACAGACAAGACTAGACAGACAAGACTAGACAGACAAGACTAGACAGACAAGACTAGACAGACAAGACTAGACAGACAAGACTAGACAGACAAGACTAGACAGACAAGACTAGACAGACAAGACTAGACAGACAAGACTAGACAGACAAGACTGGACAGACAAGACTAGACAGACAAGACTAGACAGACAAGACTAGACAGACAAGACTAGACAGACAAGACTGGACAGACAAGACTAGACAGACAAGACTAGACAGACAAGACTAGACAGACAAGACTAGACAGACAAGACTAGACAGACAAGACTAGACAGACAAGACTCTAGACATAGTCAAGCGCGCTTGATTCAAAACCGTCAGGTTTTCAAAATAAAAAGTAAGGTTGGATACTTTTCTAACAGTCCACGTGGATTGTGTGGATGATAACAATGACGGCTTACAAGGATGTAGCGTGTATACGTGTCGAGATAATAATCTCTTATTACTGTCACTGTTTACTTGCTAATGTCATATTTGTCTTGTGAATCCCTCAGTTAACTAGTCAATGTCAAATTTAACATGGTAATGTAACAGCTGTATGGTCAATGTCATTACTGAATTCTCAATCTAATAAAACTTACTAATGTCACAATTGTCTTGTCAATGCCACAATTATTTTGTCAATGACACATTTAACTTTCTAAAGTCACAGTTATCGTGTGAATAACACAGTTGCATTGTCGATGCCACAGTTCTTTGTCAATATCACAGTAAATTTCTCAAATGCAGATTTAACTTGCTAATGTCTCTGTTGTTTTGTTAATATCATAACTATCTTATCAATGTCACAGTTATGTTACTAATGTCACAATTGTCATATCAATATCATAGCTATCATAACTTGCTAATGTCAGAGTTGTATTGTCAGTGTCATCCGTGCCTTATCAATATCACAGTTAACTTGCTAATGTCACAATTATCTTTTTTTTAAATCATCATTTAAATCAATAACCTGCTTAGTTCATGTCTCTCTCACGAAATGTCATATTAAAAATATCTAACCCTAATCATCCTCATGGGTTTCAAGTAAGTGGTTTGCAAATTGTTGTTCATAAAAGCAAAGCTGTACTGATAAGAGATAAATCTAGAAACGCGTCTACGCGTTCGATAATAATGGCTTCACTTAAGTTATAGGAAAGACATGATCTTTAAAAACAATGATATTTTTATGGTTTTTATTTAGTGCCACGAAGATGACTGAAAGCTATATAATAACTGACAAATTTCACATGAGATTTGTTTTTGGTAAAAAGACTCATTAGTGTTATAGAGCTCCGGAAAGGTTGAATATATTTATATATTCAGGCTGTGTTCCTGCTTTTTTAAGTTTATCACAATTATCTTATTAATGTCACAGTTATCTTGTCAATTTTACATTTAATTTGCTTATGTCCCAGTTGTCTTGTCCAGCGCCGTCGTTGGGATTTTGAGGCCCCGGGCACAAATATTGAGGTTAGGCCCCCAGTAAATAAAAAAAGTGAATAAACAAATAAATTCTTAAGATAGAATTGGAGAAATTGGTGTTTTGGTAGTCCTAAAAAGACTCAATAATTGTTATAGAGCTCCGGAAAGGCTGAATATATTTATATATTCAGGCTGTGTTCCGTTTGTTTTAAGTTTAAATAAATTCTTTAATTTTAAATACATACATTTAATTTCAGCAAATTTATCTATTATCTCACTTTAACTTAAGTCTTCGCATAATTAATTTCCTATTGAAAGCAACACTAGGTTTTATAGTCTTACTTGTGTCATTGTGGATCTTAAATAGTTTTTTTTTATTATTTTAAGGTTTGAAAAACTATTACGTTCGGACTCAGCAGTGGTTATCGGAATTGTTTTTAAGATTATACTTAACTTGGGAAATTCATTTCCTGTTTTAAGGCATTCTAATGGTGACCAATCACATATGCCTTCATAGAAAATGTTACAGGACACTTTTATTTCTTCATAGAGATCATTTCCGTTAATGTCTCCATTGTTGTCATCATCATATTTTAATGCTAGATGCAAATCCATACAAAACTTTTTTAATTTGTCTAAATAAGTAATTTTTAAGTCAAGGTGGGTGGAGCATTTCTCTGAACTCCTAGGCTCAGATAACCAAGAAGCAGAAGAGCTAGAAGAATTAAATGATGACCTGGTCGAACCGCCCAACTTGCAGTAAATCCAGGATGCCATAAAGAAGCTGAAAAACTACAAAGCTTCTGGAAAAGATACTATCATAGCAGAACTCGTCAAAGCTGGTGGAGAAGTATTGGAAGAAACCATGTTACAAATCATCCAAAAAGTCTGGCATGAAAAACAAATGCCAGAAGAGTGGAACGTAGGGGTTATATACCCTTTAAAGAAAATCAGTTGGAATGCAGTAACTATCGAGCTATTACACTACTTGACACTGCTTATAAAATACTGTCACATATCCTGATACCTCGCATAAGGACGTACGTCGGACGTACGTACGTTGGACGTACTAGAATCGGACAATACCAATGCGGATTCCGTACTGGTCGATCGACAACAGACCAGATTTTCGTACTACGTCAGATGCTCGAGAAGTGCTACGAATCGGTCTTATATTCTAGGCCTACGATCCTTTAACTCTCGATGCAATATATGATAATTTGGCAAGGACCGTTGGTTTAACCCCGGTTAGATTAGGTTGTCCGCCGAGAAGATGGCAGATAAATCAAGACAACATACTCTATAACTCTTGATTCAATATAGGACAAAGTGGCAAGGACCGTTGGTTTAACCTTGGTTAGATTAGGTTGCCCACCACGAAGCAGAAAGATAAATCAAGACAGGCTGCCGCGCGTATGTTGTCTCTCGATTCAATCTCGATTCAATCTAGGACAGAGTGGCGAGAACTGTTGGTTTAACCTTAGTTATGCTCGCTCCAGACTCTCGCGAAGTAGTACGGAGTTGAGCGAGGAACGAGAGTGTGGTCAGGTTACCCGCCTCGCCTTGTGCTTCCTCGCCTCGCCTTGGCTAACTTCGCTTCATGAAGCGGTTTTTCGTGCCCGAGTCAAAGCGACACGAGGTGCGAGTACTGAGGTCCTCGCGAAGTAAGGCGAAAGTGTGGATGCCTACTCCGTGTAGTTCCTCGCCTCGAACAACTTGACTCCGCGAGAGTCTGGAGCGGGCATTAGTAGGTTGTCCACCGCGAAGCGGACTAATAAATCAAGAAAATAAACGCGCGGCAGCGGGAACTCGATTAAATGCAAGATAAATCAAGACAATATAACAATATCGACACGTTCCACCATTTCATTGACTTTAAGGCAGTTTATGATTGCGTTCTAAGACCAAAGTTATACCAAGCTATGAATGAGCTAAACATCCCAAAAACTTGATTGAATTGACAAAAAACGACAATGTCAAAACTTGTGTGCCGAGTAAAAATACAAAATGAAACCTCAGATTCATTCGAAACAACTGTAGGCGTGAGGCACGGTGACGCACTGGCGTGTCTCCTGTTTAACATAGCACTAGAAAAAGTAGTTTGAGATGCGGAACTGGACACTAGAGGTACTATCTTTAATAAGTCATCACAGGCGCAGGTATATGCAGACGACATGGACCAGACCTCTAGAACTCCTCGAAAAGCAAAAGAAATATTTGTAAATTTTGAGAATGCCGCAAGAAATATGGAACTAGAGATATATGCAAATAAGACAAAGTTTATGGCTGCCACAAAAGAACGCAGGGCGAGAGACGCGAGTCAAAATATCACAATTGGAGAATATAACATCTAAACAGTGGATGAGTTCGTATGTCTAGAAGCCTTGATAAACCCGAGTAATGATGTCAGCAAAGAAATAAAAATGCGCTTAATACTTGCCAATCGCTGTTATTTTGAGCTGTCAAAATACTTACCTAAATCAAGCCTTTCGAGAAGCACAAGGATCAGAATCTATAAGACTTTAATTGTACCAGTTTTAATCTATGGGTCGGAAACCTGGACCCTAACAAAAGCAGATGAGACGTTACTATCAACATTTGAACGAAAAATCCTACGAAAGATTTATGGTGCTGTCCAAGAGGATAACGTCTGGAGAAGAAGATATAATTTTGAGCTTTATAACTTATATAGAGGGTCAGGAAACAGAGACATAATACCAACAATCAATATTGGCAGGTTAAGATGTTCAAGACATGTAGCACGCTATGACAACAACGTGCCATCGCGAAGAAACTTTGAGGCCCTACCAACCGGCAGTAGAGGCAGAGGGAGACCAAGGCTAAGATGGAAAGACGGCGTTTCTGATAATGTCAGAAAATTGGTGCAGCTGACTGGAAGGTCCGTGCCAGAGACCGGAGAGGATGGCGGGCGAGGCTGGAGAAGGTCAAGGCGCTGTAGGGCTGTAGCACTACTGATGATGATGAAATAAGTCAATTTGTTTCTCTAGCTGTTTAAATTTCTCTGAATTGAAATTATACCTTGGTCTACTATTTGTAAAAAGTATTCTCGATAAAAGTTAATTTCAGAATCGTTAAATCGAGAATTTTCTCGTTCGTAATCAAAATGACGCTTTCTCTTTCTAATTCTATTTTTCTTAAATTCTGGAGGAATATTACATTTTTCACATAATTTTTCAGCTTCGACTTTTGATTTCGTAAAACCAACATTTATAAAGTGTTTCAAAAAGTTTTCCCAGCCCTTCAAAAGAGAAACTGCTGTCGAAGGATCGGTTTTTGGGTTTTGTAAACTTTTACTAAGGGTATTTACGTTCAACAATATGTTATACCAGATGATAATCGACAGCACACATTCAAAATTCATTTCGTGTTCGTACAATGATATTGATTCGCTTTTATTTTGCTATAAATGCTATTAAACATAATTTAGACAAATTAATGAACGCACTTATTGAAAATAAAACCAATAAAATATTCCTTAATTTCGATATCATTTTCATTTTCATAAGGCAATTAATATTTGTAAATGAATAGTTCGAATTATAAAAGTTACAATAAGACTATTAAGGGGGGGACATCACAGTAAAATTTAGAAAAAAAACGATCTTTTTTTATTCGCTTAAGTTGCTTTAGGGTTTTAAAAATGACATACCAAAAGATGGAATGCGACAAAAATGTCTAAATGCCCAAATTTTCCATTCTGCCGCAACGCCTCTCAGGTATGCGCCGAGCGCCTTTTGTGATCCCGGGACGCGCTGTAATTTTCGAGTACGGGAGCAGGTATAACGGTAGTCGATGGGGAGAGACCTGCCCTCCGAAAAGTCTATAGTATTTAAGAGTGTCTATAGGCTACAGTATGGGCGCTGGCTCCAAAAACTACGCATTCCGGCAAAGCAGTCCTCGATATTACTACAAACATCACTTCGTGCGTTTTAATGACGGGTTAATATCAATTCTACGTATAATCCAGGTCATGGACATGAAAATTGGGTTTAAAAGACACCAACTATGCATGGACCTGGATGAGAAACGTATGCAGAAGGCGGAAAGATCACTGAGTATCGGCGTAAAACAAGCCCGCATCGATTGAAAAGCAATTTGGAGTAGCAAAAAAGAGGAGATAGATTTAGAAGACATCGCAGATTAGTTTTAAAACGCGTTTTTCTCGAAACCAGTTTTTCTTAACTGTGCGGACACATTGCTCGGGCAAATCTTTACCGATCGATCTGAAATTTCGGTAGTATATTCCAAAAACCTAACTCTATCGAGCCACGTAGGATTTTTTT
The DNA here is from genome assembly GCA_944588485.1 of Phosphuga atrata. Taxonomy (NCBI): domain Eukaryota; kingdom Metazoa; phylum Arthropoda; class Insecta; order Coleoptera; family Silphidae; genus Phosphuga; species Phosphuga atrata. Next base: position 13,046,720 of record OX155897.1, read on the forward strand.
TTATACTACTTGTTTTTTTTTCTGAACAATTCAATGACTTTTTTTTGGTTAAATTTTCAACTTTTTTTCAAAACGTGCACCATTTTTCCAAAAATCAATATATCGAAATAATCCTACGTGGCTCCATAGCTGTTGATATATAGAAACTAAAAAACTTAGATTTTTTGTTAGAGGTCAGAAATTAAGGAGTCTAGATGTCCGCCCGTGGACCTCTTTCCAAAAATAGCCGTATCTGGACAAGTGCCACACAGCCGCCATTTTGTGTCAAAAAAATTTCAAAAAAATATTTTTTGTAGTTTTTTAATAATATTATTAAACTTACTTTACCGTTTTTCGATTGATCTTTTCATTGAGACAAAAAAAAATTCCGAAAATATAGCTCCTTTGCCGTGCTCTACTGTGATGTAAATGTAATGTGATGTGAAAATAAAACTAAAATAAGAGCTAAATAATGCAGTTTAAAAGTTACCTGCTCATTTACTATTGCGCATCTTTCACGTTTGCAAACGGTTTCAAATCGTCTGTATTGTTGATTAAAATAAGGTGGCTCTGTGGGGGCCCCCCTAGCCTGTGGGCCCCGGGCATTCGCCCGATTGACCGACGCTAGCGACGCTACTGGTCTTGTCAATGTCACTGCTTTCTTTCCATTGTCACAGTTAACTTGCTAATGTCACAATCAATGTCACATTTATCTTCAATGTTACAGTCAGTTTTTTTATATCAGATGCACAATTTGTTATTATTATAAGATGCTAATTTTACAATTATCTTGCCAATGTCATAGTTATCTTATGAATGACACATTTAGCTTGCTAATATCACAGTTGTATTGTCAGTGTCACAGTTGTATTGTCAGTGTGAAATTTCTATTTTCAGTGTCACAGTTATATTGTCAGTGTCATACCTGCCTTGCCTTGCTTTACCTAATGCCACAGTTGTATTGTCAGTGTCACAGTTGTATTGTCAGTGTCACCGTTGTATTGTCAGTGTCACCGTTGTATTGTCAGTGTCATACCTACCTTGCCTTGCCTTACCTAATGTCACAGTTATCTTGTAGATGTCACAGATATGAATGTACCTCTTTATATATAGAGAGTTAAGTTATATTATCGTTTTGATTTAGTGAATGTAGTGAACGCTATATAGTGTGTGGATGATGACAATGGGCTTACACAGATGTAGCGTATAGGTGTCGGGATATTAATCTCTCCGGGGAAACGTTTTGACACGCGAACTCCAATTCAAGCCCCGTTGGATTTGTAGAAGTTCCTAAGGGAAACGGTATTAGTTTTGTTTCGGATTAAACTGGAAATATGCGGATGCGTTGTCTGGTTGGTGGATTAAAAGGAATTTAAAGTGATTGTGGATATTTAAGTGGACGATAGCCTTATCGAGTTTTGTCCGGTTAGGTGTACGTTGCGTTTCTGGATTGATTCAGTTTGGATTAAATGGTTTCCTTGGGAAGGAATGTTAATGTAAACGGCGAAGTTTTTTTGTTTCTAAATAGACATTGCAAAACATTTCGGAATCTAACTAAACATTCGACGTTTAAACTACATTTAGATGTTTAACATTCCTGCACTTATCTAACTTTCCAGGCTTGTTTGTCTAAGCTTCGCCTATGGAGTCTCGTCTCTCTATTATTATTTATTATCGACAGTTTGTTTGCAAATTCTATGTCGCTGGTTTTCACGGTCGTTCGATAAATTTTTAGCGTTCGCGAATAACTTGCCGTATATTTTTTATTGTCGTGTACGTTCATATTTGTTTGTTTTTTATAGTCTATTATCGGACTGCAAATTCTATTGTTTGTTAAATGTCGCAATTTTGCAAAAAACAAAACTACGCTAAAAAAACAATAGGTACTTACGTATTAACGCCACCACTGCTACATTTTTATCCCTTTCGCCCCGAATGGTACACATACGTCCCACCAAAATTTAAAATCACCCGAAAATTGAATTTCAAATTGTACTCGAATGGAAAATTTACCTGTCATTAATTTAACATATTATATATACCAAGGCAAATAATGTAGTAAATAATAAAAGACAATACATAACACGACAATACAAGACTGGACCAGAATAGATCAGATCAATAGACCAGACAAACATATAAGATTAGGCAAGGCAAGACTAGACAAGACAGAATATATATAAGATTGACAAGATTGTACAAATCTGTACAAGACAATAATACAATGAAGAAGACAAGTATGTACAATAGCAGACAAGTCTGGACAAGACTAGTAAATATTTAACAAAACTCTTCAAAAGTCGAACTAATTTTGGACCAAAAATTGTATAAGAGTGAACAAGATCGCATATGACTGGACAATGTTGACAGACCAACATAAAAAGTTGGTAAACAACTTAAGGAAACCAGGAGGTTTATTCTATTTCTGCAATACGAAAAGGGTTAAATGCCGCCAATCTACACAATTTTTTTTTATGATAAATCATAAAATAAAATATTTTATTTAAAATTATAACATTTTTAAAACTCAAAATACTTTTATTCCAGTTTTACTTTCGAAAATTTTAAATTTGACATTTACCAAAATAACTGCTACATTCTTATCTGTGACATCTACAAGACAACTGTAACATTGAGCAAGGCAAGTCAGGCATGACATTGACAAGACAACAATGACATTAACAAGTTAAATATGACATTGATAAGATAACTGAAACATTATTAAAACGATTGTGACATTAGCAAGTTAACTGTGACATTGAAAACTGTGACATTGACAAGATAACTGTGACATTAACAAGGTAATTAGGACATTAGCAAGTTAACTGTGTCATTAACAAGGCAGCTACGACATTGATTAGACGGCTGTGACATTGATAAGATAACGTTTATTACATTGATAATATAATTGTGACATTGACCAGATAAATGTAACATTGACAAGATAAATGTAACATTGACAGGACAATTGTGATATTAGGAAGTTATTTGTGGCATTGACAAAGCGGCTATGATATTGGCAACTGTGACATTAACAAGGTAATTATGAAATTAGCAAGTTAACTGTGACATTAACAAGGCGGCTATGGCATTGATTAGACGGCTGTGACATTGATAAGACAACGTTTACATTGATAAGATAATTGTGACATTGACCAGATAAACATAAAATTGACAGGATAATTGTGACACTTGGAAATTATTTGTGGCATTGACAAGGCAGCTATGACATTGACAACTGTGATATTGACAAGATAATTGTGACGTTAACAAGGTCATTATGACATTATCAAGTTAACTGTGACATTAACAAGGCGGCTATGGCATTGATTAGGCCAGTGCTTCCCAAAGTGGTGGGAAGTGGTGACCGCGGCCCTCTAAGGGGCCGGGGCTTACCCGCAAGGGGGCCCACATAAATACAATATAACACATAAATATATCTTCGTTAAAGAAGTTTAAATGTCAAATATGCACATTAAAATTATAAACTCCGTTAAAATTTTGAAATTACAACGAATGATATGATGGGAATAATGACGAGCTTAGGATATTTCTTCTTGAAAAGAAACCAGATTTAGCTGCCCGATTTAAAGAGAACTCTCTTCAGAGAAAAAGTACTAATTTACTGATTGTTAACAATAAGCTACAAGGCTTTAAAAAAAATGTCCGTACGGACCAAGAGCTTTGGACAAGGGAGCACAAGCATGTTTATTTCTTTGCATGAATTTCTTGAAGAAAATAACAAAATAGTCGTTGTCAACAGAACTTAAAACAAATATCGTTATAGTATATTAAAGGACTAGTTCAGTTACGTGATTTTTCAGCACACGGCTAAGTTTAGAAAACGACGTGCGTAGCGAGAAGTTTTCTAAACTTGGACACGTGCTGAAAAATTGCATTTACTGAACTCGCCCTTTACTACACTATTTTGCGTCTGTAATGGATTCATTACAGCACTCATATGCTTGCGGTTATGGCTCGCCGAATGCTGTTGTGAGTTAATTTTTTCAAGGTTGGTACTGAAATTCAGAGCTGTCAGTGTCAAATTTTCGGCGAGATAGTTTTGAGTTTATTATGTTTTGAGTACAATTATCACTGTTACCAACCACCATAAAATTTTCTAAATATGTATGGGCGATTTTTTCATTTAGAAATGGCACGAAATGGCAAAACTCGTTCGTAAGGCGTTTTTCAGCACTTGTTCATTAGAAAACTCCTAGCGACGCTCGTAGCGAAAATTTGACACTGACAGCTCTGAATTTCAGTGCCAACCTTAACTAAAAAATTAACTCATAACAGCACTCGGCGATCCATAACCGCACGCATGTGGGTGCTGTTATGAGTCCATTACAGACGCTAAACAGAAAAATCATTTAACAGAATCAATGAACTTCCTTGAAAAGTAGTATACATATATATGTATACACAAAGCAAATTTTTTTTTACGGAACCTGATTCTAAAAAAAAATTAGGGGGCCGTGGTTTATCGATATGACTTGCAGGGGAGCCGCGACATCAAAAAGTTTGGGAAGCTGTGGATTAGACGACTACGACATTGATAAGAAAACGTTTTCATTGATAAGATAATTGTGACATTGACCAGATAAATATAACATTGACAGGACAATTGTGACATTACGAAGATATTTGCGGCATTGACAGGGTAGCTATGACATTGAAAACTGTGACATTGACAGGATAACTGTGACATTTACAAGGTAATTATGTCATTAGCAAGTTAACTGTGACATTAACAAGGCGGCTATGACATTTATTAGACGGCCATGACATTGATAAGATAACGTTTACATTCATAAGATAATTGTGACATTGACAAGATAAATATGACATTGACAGGACAATTGTCACATTATGAAGTTATTTGTGGCATTGACAAGGCAGCTATGATATTGAAAACTGTGATATTGACAAGATAACTGTGACATTAACAAGGTAATTATGACATTAGCAAGTTAACCGTGACATTAACAAAGTATTTATGACATTAGCAGTTAACTGTGACATTAACAAAGTAACTATGACAATAGCAAGTTAACTGTGACATTAACGGCGGCTACGACATTGATTAGACGGTTATGACATTGATAAGACTACGTTTATATTGATAAGACAATTTTGACATTAGGAAGTTATTTGTGGCTTTGACAAGGCAGCTATGACATTGACAACTGTGACATTGACAAGATAACTGTGACATTAACAAAGTAATTATGAGATTAGCAAGTTAACTGTGACATTAACAAGGCGGCTACGACATTGATTATACGGTTATGATATTGATTATACTGTTATGAAATTGATAAGACAACGTTTACATTGATAAGATAATTGTGACATTGACCAGATAAATATAACATTGACAGGACAACTGTGACATATGGAAGTTAAATGCAATGGTATTTGTGGCATTGAAAAGGCAGCTATGACATTGACAACTGTGACATTGATAAGATACATGTGACATTGACAAGTTTAGCAAGTTAACTGTGACATTAACAAGGCGGCTATGGCATTGATTACACGACTATGACATTGATAAGACAACGTTTACATTGATAAGATAATTGTGACACTGACCAAATAAATGTAACATTGACAGGACAACTGTGCCATTAGGAAGTTATTTGTGGCATTGACAAGGCAGCTATGACATTGACAACTGTGAAATTGACAAGATAACTGTGACATTAACAAAATAATTATGACAGTAGCAAGTTAACTGTGACATTAACAAGGCGGCTATGACATTGATTAGACGGGTATGACATTGATAATACAACGTTTACATTGATTAGATAATTGTGACATTGACAAGATAAATGTAACATTCACAGGACAATTGTAAGATCCGGAAGTTATTTGTGGCATTGACAAGGCAGGTATGACATTGATTACTGTGACATTGACAAGATAACTCTGAGATTAACAAGGTAATTATGACATTAGCAAGTTAACTGTGACATTAACTGGGCGGCTATGAAATTGATTAGACGTCTATGACATTGATAAGACAATTATGACATTGACAAAATAAATGTAACATTGATAGGACAATTGTGACATTAGAAAGGTATTTGTGGCATTGACAAGGCAGCTATGACATTGACAACTGTGACATTGACAAAATAACTGTAACATTAACAAGGTAATTATGACATTAGCAAGTTAACTGTGAAATTAACAAGGCAGCTACGACATTGATTAGACGGTTATGACATTAATAAGACAACATTTACATTTATAAGATAATTGTGACATTTACCAGATAAATGTAACATTGACAGGACAATTTTGTTATTAGGAAGTTATGTGTGGCATTGACAAGGCAGCTATGACATTGACAACTGTGACATTGACAAGATAACTGTAACATTAACAAGGTAATTATGACATTAGCAAGTTAACTGTGAAATTAACAAGGCAGCTACGACATTGATTAGACGGTTATGACATTAATAAGACAACGTTTACATTGATAAGATAATTGTGCCATTCACCAGATAAATGTAACATTGACAGGACAATTTTGTTATTAGGAAGTTATGTGTGGCATTGACAAAGCAGCTATGACATTGACAACTGTGACATTGACAAGATAACTGTAACATTAACAAGGTAATTATGACATTAGCAAGTTAACTGTGAAATTAACTACGACATTGATTAGACGGTTATGACATTAATAAGACAACGTTTACATTGATAAGATAATTGTGCCATTCACCAGATAAATGTAACATTGACAGGACAATTTTGTTATTAGGAAGTTATTTGTGGCATTGACAAGGCAGCTATGACATTGGCAACTGTGACATTGACAAGATAACTGTGACATTATCAAGGTAATTATGACATTTGCAAGTTGACTGTGACAATAACAAAGCGGCTATGACATTGATTAGACGGCTATGAAATTGATAAGACAACGTTTACATTGATAAGATAATTGTGCCATTCACCAGATAAATGTAACATTGACAGGACAATTTTGTTATTAGGAAGTTATGTGTGGTATTGACAAGGCAGCTATGACATTGACAACTGTGACATTGACAAGATAACTGTAACATTAACAAGGTAATTATGACATTAGCAAGTTAACTGTGAAATTAACAAGGCAGCTACGACATTGATTAGACGGTTATGACATTAATAAGACAACGTTTACATTGATAAGATAATTGTTACATTGACAAGATAAATGTAATATTGACAGGACAATTATGACATAGGGAGTTATTTGTGGCATTGACAAGGCAGGTGAAACATTGGCTATGACATTGATAAAACAACGTTTACATTCATAAGATAATTGTGACATTGACAAGATAAATTTAACATTGACATTACAATTGTGACATTAGGAAGTTATTTGTGGCATTGACAAGGCAGCTATGACATTGAGAAGATAAGCGTTACATTAATAAGCTTTGATATTGCGAAGATAACTAACCTTAACAATATAAATTTAACTGCGATTGTCAGATTGTCATTATGACAATGTTATTATGAAATTCAGAAGATAAAATCGGTTTGCATTTAGATTTTTGTTTGTTTATCCATCGATCTGTTGTTGGTGAATTCGACTTGGAATGTTCAGTAGACTAGACAAGCAATCTCGTCCAATTAAGTGTCACTGTGTAATTAACGAATGAGAATCATGTGCGAAAACACACTCGAGAGAGTTGCAAATCAAAATAATGTTACGAATTTTGTCTAGAGTTTGCGATATTTGCAGAGATATGATTTAGCGAAATTTAAGAAATAAATTGAAAATGAAATTTAATAAAAAAAAGTGAAATTAAATTGTGTTGTGCGTGAAAATTGCACGCGATTTTCTAATTTCAAATTAGTTTAACGCGGAAATCTCGCCGCAAAAATTGTCAATATTCGCAAAATATTTTTCGGCAGAAATTACACACTCGGCATTCACGCCCAAATCGTCTCAGTCTCCAACACTAAACACAATCAACTCCAACTTAACTAAATTACAAGCACTAAAACCCATTAGGCTCTCCAAAACCAAACACAATAACGATTCACTCACCCTCACCCTTCACACAATCAACCTGTTTTCTTCACACTCCTTCAGACAATCTACTTTATCCACAATATCACTAACAAAGTCACAAGAGCTGTCTCTGTTAGGGTAAGAATGGGTATTATCGGTCACTTAAGGAGAAATAATCACATATCAGATATCAGATCTTTTTGCTACTTTAACTACTCTTCTAAACTTTAACTACTCTTCTAACAAAACACAACCATTGAGATCAATAAGTTGAACAAATTTGGCATAATCAATATTTAAAAAATAAACGACTTTGATCGGTATTAAACACCATGGCAGGTAATACCAGTCACTAGGTTTGTAATGCCGGTCAGGCTTTGTTGAGGCATAAGTCGCAGATATAATCCTGAGGAGAATCATACCCTGAGCACTCAGCGTGAGCCCAGATTCCACATATCACACACCTATACCACAACTCGTTATTTTGCTCATAATCATGTCATGAGCGTCAGTATCTTCATCTTCACGCAGGTCTGTCATTTCTATTTCTGAGTTCGACGTACTATCATTTTTCTTGGTTTTATCTTGAAGCACTTTAATATTAAGTCGAAGATTAAATTAAATTAAAAGAAATTGAAGTCGATATTATTACTTGTCTCTCAGTAAGTATAACACAAGTTATAAATCGCGGTTCCAAAGTTACTGTCAATATCATATGTCACTATTTGTCATATCTTATTACATGACAGTGACAATATGACATTGACAGTGACAATATTATTATTACTGTTATTGTCAGTATTACCATTACTGTCATCAAATTTGCGTCATTATTTATGTGATATAGAAATCTCCGTCATTGTTCTGCTTACTGTCATGGTCAGTGTCGCCATTTCTGTCATATGTAAATCTCTCTGTCACTTTTTGTGATATTGAATGTTGAAGGGTTTTTCGTTTTGGACAGAACGGAACTGATACGGATTGCCGGCCCTATCCCGCATGCACCCTTATATTTTTCCATGTTGTTCACGGATCATCGGTCTCAATCTGTTGATTTTCCAATCCCCAAACGGCCCGAACTTCTACCCACCCACACAACAAATTTATCAGATAAAAGAAACATCGACACAACAATTCCATAATAGCATTGCTAATCAACTCGATTTGTCACTTTGACACTGACGTTCAATGTTAACATATGACTATCCAATATTTTTTGAAATTTTTTTCAGCAATTGCTTCCTGAAGGATGCTATTTGCATTAGAGTCGTCTAAATTCTCGGTTTGTTGGTCGTTGCACAACAGATTGGTTAGAGCGTTTTCTCGCCGTCGATGGGTTTCTTATGGACATTCTAAATTTTTTGTTTGTATAATTGTTTATTGGTGAGAGAGTGACGAGAGAAAAAACGACCTTTGGATCTATTTGCGTCTGACAGAGCGCCGGGCCCCCGTTCAGTTTGCTTATTGTTCGCGTACTTGAAACTTCTACGCCTTGTCTAAACGGACTCGATTTAAGACAATTACTGTGATCGTTTGCCTTATTTTTGTTGGTATTTGCTTATGTGCAGAACTGTGGGTTGTTGAATTGTGCAATTGCGAGGAGAAATTTTTTCGGTTTTTTTTTCGGTGGGAAAGTGGTTTGGAAAGGTCAGTTGTGCAAAAATTCTTTAATTAACTCTACTTTACAATTTCGTGTTCGCCGATGTTCTTGAAATTTAAAGCTAAATTTCTCATAAAATAATTGAGATAATTATTGCAAATTATACATACTGATTAAGCAATTCATTGTGAATGATTTGCAAAAAAAAATTCATTAAAATATCTTCGTTGGTTCAACAATTACATTGAATTGAAAAATTCGAATTTTTCAATTCAATGTAAGTATGGATTACCACGTAGTAACTGTCGCAACCATCCTATTCATACGGTTCAACAATTGTTTATTCAAAAACAAATTTGAAATTTCAAAAATTCATTCGATTTGTTTTTGCAAGCCAAATTTAATGCAGAGTTTCTAAAATACCAAAGGCAATTAACTAAAATTTACAGAAATTATTGAAGCAATTAATCAGGAATAATTTGTAACAAAATTTGGCGTTAAAGTGACAATAATAATAAATGTGACAATCAAAAAGACATTAACAATAATAATAATACAGACAGTAACATGTCAGTGACAATGGTGACAACGGGACTATGAGGTCACTGTCGCAATCACCATGTCACTGTCACAATCTCAATTTCACTGTCACAATCACAATGTCACTGTCACAATCACAATTTCACTGTCACAATGTCACTGTCACAATCACAATGTCACTGTCACAATTTCACTGTCACAATGTCACTGTCACAATCACAATGTCATTGTCACAATTTCACTATCACAATGTCACTGTCACAATGACAGTGACAGTTATAATGATGAATCGAATCAATTTTGGAAATTTCAATTTTTTTTTTGCAAATAATTTTTGAACAAATCGAAATATTTTCATGTTAGTGACAGCTTATTTTAGCAATGACACTGACAATAAGAGTGATGATGACAGTCACAATGACAGTTAGAATTATAATGACAGTGACAGTTAAAATGACAGTGACAGTTACAATTACAATAATAATGACAAAGACAGTTATAATGACAGTCACAGTTATAATGACAGTGACAGTTATAATGACAGTGACAGTTATAATAACAGTGCGAGTTAAAATAACGGTTACAGTTCAAATGCACAAAACCAAATTGGAAAATTGAAAAATTTCAAACTGTTGCCATTTCAACAATTTTGCAAACAAAATTCAGCAACTCTGGAATCTAATGCTTTACATATTGAAGATTAATTTTGCAAAGTTTTAACATTTTCCCTCTGTTTGTTCGTTTGAAAATAATTTTTTAATGAACTTAAGTCTCCAAATTGACAGATTGTAGTCAAATTTTGAAAACCTCAATTTTAAAACGTTGTTGCAGACGAAGGGGCTGACGCAAACTAATGAAACATCGTACAATTCATCTTCAATTTCTAAGCTTTAAGATTCCAGAATGTGCAAATTTTATTTGCAAAATTGTAGAAATGGCAACATAATGAAATTTAATCTCCAAATTAACAGATTGAAGCCAAATTTTGTAAACCTTAATTTTAAAACGTTGTTACAGACGAACGGACAGACGCAAACTAATGAGACTTCGTACAATTTATCTTCAATACCTAAACTTTCAGATTCCAGAATGCGAAAATTTTAGTTGCAAAATTGTAGAAATAGCAACCTAATGAAATTAAGTCTCCAAATTGACAGATTGAATCCAAATTTTGTAAACCTTAATTTTAAAACGTTGTTACAGACGAACGGACAGACACAAACTAATGAGACTTCGTACAATTCATCTTCACTATCTAAACTTTAAGACTCCAGAATGTGCAAATTTGTTTTGCGAAATTGTAGAAATGGCAACCTAATGAAATTAAGTCTTTAAATTGACAGATTGAAGCCGAATTTTGAAACCCTCAATTTTAAATCGTTGTTACAGACGAACGGACTGACACAAACTAATGAGATTTCGTACAATTCATCTTCAATATTTATATTTTAAGACCCGAGAATGTGCAAATTTAATTTGCAAAATTGTTGAAATGGCAACCTAATGAATTTATGTCACTAAATTGACAGATTGAAGCCAAATTTTGAAAATCTCAATTTTAAAACGTTGTTGCAGAGGAACCGACTGACGCAAACTAATGAGACTTAGTAGAAATCTTCTTCAATATCTAAACTTTAAGACTCCAGAATGAGCAAATTTTGTTTGTAAAATTGTAGAAATGGCAACCTAATGAAATTTAGTCTCCAAATTGACACATTGAAGCCAAATTTTGAAAATCTCAATTTTAAATCGTTGTTACAGACCAAAGGACAGATGCTAACTAATGAGACTTCGTACAATTCATCTCCAATATCTAAACTTTAAGATTCCAGAATGTGCAAATTTTATTTGCTAAATTATAGAAATGGCAACCTAATGAAATCAAGTCTCTAAATTGACAGATTGAAGCCAAATTTTGAAAAAAATTATTTTAAAACGTTTTTACAGACGAACGGACAGACGCAAACTAATGATACTACGTACAATTCATCTTCAATATCTAAACTTTAAGATTCCAGAATGCGCAAATTTTATTTGCAAAATTGCAGAAATAGCAACCTAATGAAATTAAGTCTCCAAATTGACAGATTGAAACCAAATCTTTAACACCTCAATTTTAAATCGTTGTTACAGACGAACGGACAGACGCAAGCTAATGAGACTTCTTGCGATTCATCTTCAATATCTAAACTTTAATTTTTCAAACACAATTTAGAAATTCTGGAATTTAATAATTCACATATTGAAGATTATTTTTGCAAAGTTTTAACAATTTTCTTTTGCCTGTTCGTCCGTAACAAATTTTTTGCAATAACCTCCGCTGATTCTTTCACCGTTATTCATCCAAATTAGATTAGATAAATATCTGGACGCAGTCTTATTTGAAGTAGCCATGGAAACCTGGATCAATTGGGATCGAGTTTCCGGAATATCCGGCTGTTGATTATTACAGGTGGGAATAGGGAACGGCCGTCCTTGTCTGCGCCCGGGCTCTCGCTTTTACTTTCCCGTATAAATTAATAAGTTTTGATGACCGGCGGACAAGGAGCAGAGGGAAATGGGAATAATTAAGAGGAATCGAGTATAATTAACGCTGTAAAGGAACGATTATTAGTTTTGTTTTACCCGTTCGGTGATTTATTCAAAGCTGTTTGCGCTCAGACAGACGGAGTTGTTAAACACAAACTTAAATGGGGTAGTTGTTTATTAAGTTTGTAATGTTTGAGATGTTGGGTTGCAAAATTTCAAAGCTGTGGGTTCAATATTGACGAAATGGCAATAGGTTGAATTTCTCTTTCAAGATTGGTAAATGAAAGCGAATTTTGCAAACCGCACCTTTGAAACGTTGCCACAGACGACTGGACAGACTAAAATTAATGAGACTTCGTACAATAAATCTCCAATATGTAAACTCTAAGATTCCAGAATGTGGAAATTTTTTTTGAAAAATTGTAGAAATGGCAACAAGTCTCCAAATTACTTGATTGAAACCAATTTTGAAAACCTCAATTTTAAAACGCCTTTACAGACCAACGGACAGACACAAACTAATGAGACTTCGTACAATTCATCTTCAATATCTAAACTTTTCCACTCCAGAATGTCCAAGTTTTGTTTGGAAAAATGTAGAAATAGCAACCTAATGTAATTAAGTCTCCAAATTGACAGATTGAATCCAAATTTTGAAAACCTCAATTTTAAAACGTTACAGACCAACGGACAGACGCAAACTAATGAGAGTTCGTACAATTCATCTTCAATATGTAAACTTTAAGACTCCAGAATGTGCAAATTTTATTTGCAAAATTGTAGAAATGGCAACCTAATGAAATTCAGTCTCCAAATTGACAGATTGAAGCCAAATATTGAAAAGCACAATTTTAAAACATTGTTACAGACGATCGGACTGACGCAAACTAATGAGACTTCGTACAATTCATCTTCAATATCTAAGCTTTAAGACTCCAGAATGTGCAAATTTTATTTGTAGAATTGTAGAAATAGCAACCTAATGAATTTAAGTCTCCAATTTGACAGATTATTCACGTTCGAGACTTCGAACCGTCCGGATGTATTTATAGTGCTTACTATCAGCGAACGACCGGTTCTGGAACAGATAAACGCAGTTTAACTAAGTATTCAATTAATTAAGTATTCAATTTAGCGATGCAAAATGTTCCCTACTGGAAACGGACCTGGATTTAACAATCAATCTACAAACATGCACACAGTAGTTCACGCCCCACAGCCGAATAACCCGATAAAACAACCACTTATTAGAATGATGTCTACCACCGACGACGAAGTCGTAGAAACGGCTCCATCCAAGGAAAACCCGCGGCAACAAGCTTCTACGAGAAGCACAAAACGCAGAAAAATAAGAACAAGTCGAGAAAACCCAAACAACGAAAATACTAATTTACCACTGTCCAACAATTTTACTGTGCTAACAGTCTCTCACGATAATAATAAAACAAATGATGATAACAAACAGGAAAAAAAATCTAAGCCACCACCAATATTTGTGTACGGCGTCCTCAATTTTCCAGAAATGAAAATAAAACTGTCAGACATACTAGAAGAGGACGAATACACCACCAAATGTCAAGCAGACAACACATTAAAAATAAACTGCTGTAGCCCAGAAAACTAGCGAAATATATGAGAGAGAATAATATTATACATCACACATACCAACCAAAAGAGGAACGAGCCTATAGAGTGGGCATCAAGCATTTACACCACTCATTCAACTCAGACGACATAAGAGAAGAAATATCCAACCACGGACACAAGGTACGAAATATCATAAACGCCAAACACAGAGTAACGAAGGAGCCGCTAAACCTTTTTTTCGTCGACATCGAACCCTCTGACAACAACAAAGACATCTACAAAATACAAAAACTACAAAAATAGCAATATCCAGATTGAACCCCCCAAAAAACAGATAGAAATATCGTACAATGTACGAGATGCCAAATCTATGGACATCCAAATCATACTGCAACAGACTTTTTGTGTACGTAAAATGCGGAGGTCCTCACAGCACAGCTAGCTGCAAGAAAAGTAAGGATACACCAGCTACATGCGCCCGGAAACCACCCGGCGAACTATAAAGGTTGTGAATTTTATCACAATCTACTGAAACGCAAAAGCCACAACAACACTGGACCCAGTATACAGCAAAATAAACCAAACATCATTTATAACAGCCAGACATCCAGCCACCCTAACAGAAGCTACGCGCAAGCAATCAACAATCCACCACAAGCCACCACCAACAACGACGAATCTACCAGTGTAGTGCTCAACAAATTCCTAGATGAATTCAAAGCCATGTTCAACCAAATTATCCAACAAAATAGCATGGTGCTCAACATGCTGACAATGCTAGTAAACAAACTGGGTAATGTCTAAATTCATTCGCATAGCAGTATGGAACGTCAACGGCCTGGCGCGAAGAAAAGATGAGGTTTTGCCGTTCTTAAAACAAAACTTTATAGACATTCTTCTAGTAAGTGAGACTCATTTTACAGAAAAATCCTACTTTAAAATTCCTGACACATACTACACTAAACTGATGCGGGAACAGCCATTTTTATAAAACAAAACATCCGGCACGACGTTCTACCAAAATTCGCATCTGACAGAATCCAAGCCACATCAATAAAAATATACCCACTACCATACAACCTAGTCGTAACAGCAACATACTGTCCCCCAAAACACAACCTAAAAAAAGATAACTTTAAGCGGTTATTCGAAACGCTAGGACCAAAATTCATTTCCGGAGGCGACTGGAACAGCAAACATACTGCATGGGGCTCCAGGCTAACTACTACAAAGGGGAAAGAACTATACAACCTCATAAATGAAAAGAAATACTCGTACATGTCAACAGGAACTCCTACATATTGGCCGTCAGATCCCAACAAAACTCCTGACCTCCTGGACTTCTTCATTAGCAGTGGAATATCATCAACCTACACGGACATAACATCAAGCTACGATTCAACATCTGACCGCTCTCCAGTAATAGCGACAATAAGCACAAGAGCTATTCACCGGAAACCACCCCCCAGGCTTCACAACGCAAACACCAATTGGGATAGCTACCACAGTGCCCTAAACGAAACTATAGACCTAAAAATAAACCTGAAAGATCCCGATAGACTCGACGAAACTGTTGTCAAACTGCAAGAAGTTATGCAAGCTGCAGCACAACAAGCTACTCCTAAAGTAGAGTATAGACACCTCGAAATCAACATCCCACTTGAAATTAAGATATTAGTGGCACAAGAAAGAAGAGCTCGAGCCAAGTGGCAGAGAAGCCGAAACCCTCACGATAAAACCTGCTTGAATCGGGTCAGTAACAGACTAAAGACCAAACTCAGAGAGTACAGAACGGAATCATTCAAGGACTACTTGGGCAGGCTGAACAGATTTGATAACTCCATCTGGAAACCCATCAAATCCCTCAAGAAACCTTCATCACTGTCATCACCTCTACACATGCTTCCACCAACGCAAGGACAATGGGCTAAAAGCGATCTCGAAAAAGTCAACCTACTTGCACAATATTTCGCAGGGGTATTCCAGCCAACAGACAATAATAAAGACGACGAAATTTCAGAATACCTTGCTTCCGACACACAACCCCAACCGCCACTGACTCTAGTCACACCCAAGGAAATCAAAGGCGCGATCCAATATTTAAGTGCAAAGAAGGCACCAGGAACGGACCTAATAACACACAAAATGCTGAAAGAGTTGCCAAGAAAAGGCATTGTGCTGCTCATATACATCTTCAATGCAATCCTCAGACTCCAGTTCTGGTCTAAAATCTTCAAGCTTGCTGAGATAATACTAATACCAAAGCCAGGAAAAGATCCAAGCTCCGTAACATCCTACCGGCCAATCAGCTTGCTGCCAGTTGTTTCTAAACTACTGGAGAGATTGATACTAACAAGAATAGACCCAGACTTTAACTCAGCAGTCTGAATGCCAAGCCACCAGTTTGGATTTCGTCGACACCATTCAACTGTTCAACAATGCCACAGAATCGCCCATAAAATAAATACCGCATTTGAAGAAAAAGAATCACTTCACTATTCCTAGACGTTAGACAGGCATTCGACAGAGTTTGGCACGAGGGGCTATTATACAAAATAAAAAAGGTAATTCCAGCTTTCTCGAACTTACTCAGATCATACCTACACAACCGACAGTTCAGAACCAGAGTCAACGAGGAAGTATCTGCAGCATTTCCCATCAACGCTGGGGTCCCACAAGGCAGTGTATTGGGTCCTCTACTATATGTGCTGTACACCTCAGATATACCCGAAACACCAGACACAACCATAGCAACATTTTCAGACGACACAGCAGTACTATCTAATCACTCAGACTACAACATCGCCATAAAACATCTTCAAGACTACATACATCTACTGGAAAAGTGGTTAAAGAAGTGGAAAGTTAAAATCAATGAAACTAAGTCCTGCTATGCAACATTCACGTAACGAAAAGGTCTCTGTCCACCAGTTTATTTAAATAACATAGAAATCCCCCAATACTCGACAGTCAAGTACTTAGGATTACATCTAGACAGGAAACCACATTACGAAAAAGAGAAAACAGATTGATCTCAGACATAGAGAACTCAACTGGCTCATCGGCAAAAACTCGAGTTTAACGCTAAGCAACAAAATACTTTTATATAAAACTATCATAAAACATATCTGGACTTATGGCATCGAACTCTGGGGATGTGCCAGCAAACCGAATAATGCGATCATGGAAAGATGCCAAGCTAAAATATTAAGATCAATTGCTAACGCTCCATGGTACGTAACAAACCACATGATCCAAGAAGACTTGCAAATTACTCATGTGACGAAAGAAATTAAGGAAAGACGAAAAAAGCGTCAAGACAAAATAGAATCACACACAAATTCACTAATAAACACGCTTCCCCAATACCAAGTCCTCAGAAGACTCGCGAAGACTTACGAGATTAGACGAGACGAGACAAACGGTTACGAGAGCGAGAGCGAGACGAGACTAACGGTTAGGAGAGCGACAGCGAAACGAGGCTAACGGTTAGGAGAGCGAGAGCGAGACGAGACTAAAGGTTCCTAGAGCGAGACTGAGACGGGAGTAATTTTTTACACAACAAACGAGAGCGAGACGTGATTTTTGAAACTCTCGCCCTATCTCGTCTCGTGTGAAGCCCTATTTCGAATGAAGCTCACTTCTGGATCGATGGTTTTGTCAACAAGCAAAATTGCCTCATTTGATCGAGCGAGCAGCCTGAAGTGATGCAGAGGACATCACTTTATCCGAAAATATTAAGTGTTTGCTGTGGCTCTCAAGTCGGCGCCGGCGGCGTCATCGGCCCATTTTTCTTTTTTGATGAAAACGGCGCACCAAACACTGTTAAAGGCGATCGCTACAGGGCCATGATATCGCAGTATTTTTGGGACCAGCTCGAAGCTATGGACGATATATGGCTCCAATAGGACGGCGCAACGTGCCATGCAATTATTGATGATCAAGTTCGGCGAGCGAGTTATCTCACTCAACGGTCCTCGCGAATGACCGAGCCGAGCCGAGCCGTTCGTGCGATTTAACCCCTTTGGAATTTTTTCTTTGGGATTACATTAAATCGCTGATCTATGCCAACAATCCAGCAACATCGAACGCGAAATTACTGGTATTTCGGCCGGTTTTTCGGAAATTTTCGGAATTTACTGGTGTCCAGCGTATTCACTCGTGCCAGCGCTTCCACGGCGGACATTTGAACGATTTCGTATTCCATAATAGACGCTGGCCAACTGACCCTTAACGGTACTCAGAGGTCCTATAGTTGGATGGACACCTCATCAAGCCAAATCGATCATCATATGAGCGATAAATCATAATCGCTCATAGAATAGAATATATATATATATATATATATATATATATATATATATATATATATATATAAAGCCAACTTTGGAAAACCTCGATTTTAAAGCGTTGTTACAGACGAACAGACCTACGCAAACTAATGCGACTTCGTACAATTCATCTTCAATATCTAAACTTTTAGACTCCAGAATATGGAAATTTTGTTGAATATGCAAAATTGTAGAAATGCCCACCTAATGAAATTAATTCTCCAAATTGACAGATTAAAGCCAAATTTAGAAAACCTCAATTTTTAAACGTTGTTACAGACGAACGGACCGGCGCAAATTAATGAGACGACGTACAATTTATCTTCAATATCTAAACTTTAAGACTCTAGAATGTGCAAATTTTGTTTGCAAAATTGGGGAAATGGCAACCTAAGGAACTTAAGTCTCCAAATTGACAGATTGAAGCTAAATTTTGTAAACCTCAATTTGAAAACGTTGTTTTAGACGATAAGGACAGATGCAAACTATCTAGATTTCGTACAATTCATCTTCAATACCTAAGTTTTAAGACCCCAGAATGTGCAAATATTATTTACAAAATTGTAGAAATGGCAACCTAATATAATTAAGTCTCCAAATTGATAGATTGAAGCCAAATTTTGAAAATCTCATTTTTAAAACGTTGTTACAGACGGGGGGACTGATGGAAACTAATGAGACTTCGTGCAGTTCATCTTCAATATCTAAACTTTAAGGCTCCTCCAGTATGTGCAAATTTTATTTGCTGATTTGTCGAAATGGTAACCTAATGAAATTAAGTCTCTAAATTGACAGATTAAAGCCAAATTTAGAAAACTTCAATTTTAAAACGTTGTTACAGACGAGCCGACTGACGGAAACTAATGAGACTTCGTACAATTCATCTTCAATATCTAAACTTTAAGACCCCAGAATGTGCAAATTTTGTTTGCAAAATTGTAGAAATGGCAACTTAATGAAATTATGTCTCCAAATTGACAGATTGAAGCCAAATTTTGAAAACCTCAATTTTAAAACGTTACAGACGAACGGACAGACGCAAATTAATGAGATTTCGTACAATGTATCCTCAATATCTAAACTTTCCCATTCTAGAATGTGCAAATTTTATTTGCAAAATTGTAGAAACGGCAACCTAATGAAATTAAGTCTCCAAACTGACAGATTGAAGTTAAATTTTGAAAACCTCAATTTTAAAGCGTTGTTATAGACGAGCGGACTGACGCAAACTAATGAGACTTCGTACAATTCATCGTCAATATCTAAGCTTTAAGACTCCAGAATGTGCAAATTTTATTTGCAAAATTGTAGAATTGGCAACCTAAAGATGTTAATTCTCCAAATTGACATATTAGCGCCAAATTTAGAAAACCTCAATTTTTAAACGTTATTATAGACCATTGATTCCCAACCAGTGGTACGCGAACTCCTTGGGGTTCGCAAGGTGTACACAGGGGGTTCGCGAAAATATTATTGTAATGGAGACATTTTAAATTGCCGGAGAAAGAGAAACTCAAGAAAAATAATACCCAAATAAACATGCAATACTCAACAGACAAAAAGTACTAGTTCTATTTTTGATCGCTTTGTTGATGTCTCATTATTAGGGTTCCGTACCGAAAAAGGAACCCTTATAGGATCACTTTGTTGTCCGTCTGTCTGTCTGTCTGTCTGTCTGTCTGTCCGTCTGTCTGTCTGTCTGTCTGTTTGTCTGTCCGTCTGTCCGTCTGTCCGTCTGTCCGTCCGTCCGTCCGTCCGTCCGTCTGTCTGTCTGTCAAGACCATTTTTCTCAGGAACGCGTAGAGGTAACAAGTTGAAATTTGTATCAAATACTCGGGTCTGAGGTCTCTTTCAGCTGTGAAAAAATCAAACTTGTAAGTCAACGCGATCAAAAGATATGACCGTTTATGTCGCATATTTTGCGATTTCACAAGGGAATCAAAACCTATAGGGTACTTCCCGTTGACCTAGAATCATGAAATTTGGCAAGAAGCGGTGTCTTACAGCACATGTAAAGGGAAAAATCTGAAAACCGTAAATATGTAGTTTAATTACAAGAAAAATGCGAATTTACTATTAGAAACTTATGAAAATACACTAATGTGTTGCGTGGTATTGTCAGGCACCAGAAGCATATGGGTTGCATAAAGTTAGGTCCTCGTAAAGATACCTTACTTACAAGTTTGTACGGAACCCTCGGTGCGCGAGTCACAACTCGCACTTGGCCGGTTTTTTATATCTACAAGGCAACTTCTCGGCAACCTAACTAGGTAACCTAAAATACTTGAACACAACTTGAATAATATTGAATATCTTCTCGTTTGTCGGGTAAAGGTTGTCTATCAACATCGTTATGTTGGTAGGCAATGTCTAGGCACGTCAAAATCTGTTAAGGCATTCCTTAACAGATGTTCGTACAGAGGGTTATAAACTTGTGATTAAGTTGTGGATTAGTAGCATAGCTGTTGTGGCTTTGTTTGTTTAGTGCCATTCTTTTCAATAATCATTATCCCTCATTTTTATTATGGATCGATGGATATACACCAGTCGTTTCGAAGCAAGACATGCAGTAGTTGCAGTATTTTGTAAAAGCTTATATTTAGGGTACATTTCACACTTCTGCAAGCGATCAATTTATTGTTTTTTTCTCTAGTAGCATTGGACGTCAAGACATCGGACAGCAAGACATGATGATACTGAAAGCTGTCGTGGGCTACCATTTTAACAGACTAAAAACAAAGAAAAAATGATGGCAAAGACTATTTACAACTAGGTTTTATTATACTGGGGAAGAGTCATAAACCTAAACTACTTTGTGTATTCTGCAACAAAGTACTTGCCAGCAGCAGTTTAAAACCATCACTTCTTCATAGACACCTTGAAATAAAACATCATAAATTTTTTGAGTATTTTTTGTTACTTCTTTCCTGTCTTCAAACGAAGATAGTAAAATGGCCATTGGATTTCAATCAAAAACTTCAATTGACTCTCTGATGCCTATTATCAGTGCCGGCACGTGCGCCTGGTCGGACAGGCGATCACCTTACGGCGCCATATTTTTAGGGCGACATGTTGTTGTAGCAGCGAGTTTCCACCGCTTCTTAGTTCTACCTTCTACTTCTATATAAAATATGTCATCAAAAGAAATTCCCAAATCACAAAAGAAATCACAAAAGATTAGATCAAAGAATTTTTTTTAAATTATTGAATTTTTGGCAAAATGTAATCCATTTATTAGTGAGAATTTACACAGTTTCAAAAAATCCCAATTGTTCCAATTATTTGAGCAAAGAAATTCAAAATAATATAATAAATTTATTGGGAGAAAAAGTACGTGTTACTATTATTTCCAATATTATTTTCCAAATATTACAGCATTATTTTGGATTGCACTCCAGATGTTAGTAGAATTGAACATATGTATCTTGTTATTCGTGTTCTAAATAAAGATAGTGAAGAATTTGTTCCTAAAGAATATTTCATCAAATTTTACCTGTAGAATCGTATAACTGGGGAGAGTTTAACTGATTTAATTTTGCAAGAATTATATAAATTAGGTCTCAAAATGAAAAATATACGTGGCCAGGTATACGACAATGGTCCAAACATGAAAGGTATGCATTCTGGTGTGCAAAAACGAATCTTAGATAAGAATCCTAAGGCCTTTTTCTTAACCTGTTCCTGCCATTCTTTAAACTTAGTTGTAAACGACTCAGCCAAAAAATCTGGTGAACTAAGTAATTTTTTTCAATTATTCAAAAATTGTTTCTATTCTTTTCTAATTCTAGCGTAAATTTGTTTCTGATGGAATTTCGAATAAATTGTTTTGGGCAAATAATTTGTAAAAGCTAAAGAAATAGCTAATGAAATGGAAATAAACGCAGATTTTGAAAGCAGGCTTTCAATTAGAATTAGACGTAAAAGCAAATTATTTATTCACTAAGGAACAGATAAACAAATAGAAAATCTGTCTACAAAATTTGACACTAGGGAAAGACATGTAAATTTATTATATTTGGAAGAGGGGGTTAAAGGTTATTATGTATATATTAAAGATATTTGGCGACCTGTAAGAAGTCAAATATCATCGCATCACGATAAAAAATATTTATGTGATAGCTGTCTAACCTTTTTTTTAACCGAATCGTCTTTCAATCAACATAAATTGAATGACTGCAACAAAATATACACTATTATTCCGACAAAAGACATTGTTAAAGACTGGAGAGGTGATATGGTCCCGGGGGATATATTAAAATTCCGAAATTACGATAGAAAAATGCGTTGTTGTATACGCAGATTTTGAATCAATATTAAAACCGATTGATACATGCTCACCAAACCCCGACAGTAGCTATACCAACCAAACACATATACACGTACCGTACAGTTTTGCCTATAATATAAAATGTACATTTGATGATTTATTGAGTAAATTCATCACTTATACCGGAGAAGATTGTCTGAAATTATTTTGCTAGAACCTCTATGCGGTAACACCTGCTGTTGAACACGTAATCAAAGTTTTTCACTATCTATATTTGTACTAATTCTGTTACAGAAAGATTTACACAATTGGAAAATCATAATAAAATTTTTGAATTTTATACGATATTCCATCATTAGCGCAAAAAAATTCAGACGAAATTCTCAAAAATTGTCAGGATTTACACATGTACCTAACAGACGATATAGAACCTTAACGAATGTTAAGAATTTAAGTTAATTGTTGTATAGAACCTTAACGAATGTCTAACGAATTACCAATTGGGTTTGTAAATTTTTACAAATTTGGTTTGCG
This sequence comes from Phosphuga atrata, assembly GCA_944588485.1. Lineage (NCBI taxonomy): Eukaryota > Metazoa > Arthropoda > Insecta > Coleoptera > Silphidae > Phosphuga > Phosphuga atrata. The sequence goes on from OX155897.1 coordinate 13,070,119, forward strand.
TCGAAAGTTTTATTCGCCTTAGGCGGCATATTTTGACGTGCCGGCCCTGCCTATTATAAGAATAGATCCAATATATGCCTCTCAAACAACTGGACACGTATTCCTTTTCAGGGAGATGTAAGTTTAGAAACCTCTAACTTTGCGGGGGAAAGAAAAACTCATAGAGTTATCCTGTGACTCTTCTCTAAAATCTATTTTTAAAGATCACTCTTTAATTGTCTTCTGGCTCAATAAAAATGAATATCCTGTTAAGTCAAGAAAAGCAATTGAAGTTCTATTAGCCTTTTGTGCAACATATCTATGTGAGAAAGGATTTTCAAGATATACCTTTCTGAAAGATTAATATAGAAACACGTTAAATGTGGATCCTAATCTAAGGCTGAAATTGTCAGATATTGTGCCAAATTTGATTATCTTTCTATCCTTGTTAAGAACTATTGTTCAATATGGAAAATAAATGTTCTACACGGAAAAAAGTACTGTTTCAAATAGTAGCAGCGACCTTACCAATTTAAAACTGTAAAAACTACAATGAGAGTGGTCATGTTACAAATTGTTTTCTGGTAAAATTACAGTTTCAGATATTAAATTTTAATTTTATTGTTGTAACGTTTCACTCTACTAACAATAATTTAAAAATCACATTATCGAGATGTAATTTTACGGCGTTCATTTCTCATATTCAACGAGCAATAGCTCAAACTGTAATTTTTATTTTGAAAATAAATAAGAAATATTATATTATGAAGTAATAAATCCATCGGAAAAAAATCGTAATTTTTACAGTTTGGACTAATAATGAATACATATTATATGATGAAAAGTTACAAAATAATTAGTACAAAATATTTTAACTTTCCATTAAACTAAAAGTACTTTTTCAAACTGTAAAATTTACAGCTTGAAATTGTAAGATTTTTATTAGTAAATAAGTTAAAAATTACAGTATGCGACTGCAATCTTTACAAGTTTGTATTCGTAAGAACCGATTCGTAACGTTACTATTTAAACTGTAATTTCTACAGTTCTACAGTACTTTTTTCCGTGTATCCGATTTTATTACTTTTTTACACGCCAGTATAGGGGTTTTTTTAACCCCCGTTAACACGTTAAGAGTAGGCACATGGAATGCAAGAAGTCTATACTCGCCAGGAAGATTAGACAACATAGTACTTGAGATGGAAAGACTAAAAGTGGACTTACTTGGGGTAAGCGATGTAAGATGGGCAGGAATTGGCTCGATAAATACAGATAATGGAATGCTATACTACTCAGGAAACAATGACCCAAAACATCAGTACGGAGTAGGAATAATCCTAAACAAAAAGTTAAACAGGTCAGTTACAAACTTTACTCCCTATTCAGATAGAGTAGTAATGATACAATTAAAGACAAATACTGGAATTATGAACGTGATCCAAATATACGCACCAACTACAGATAAAGAAGATGAGGAAGTTGAAGAATTCTATACACAACTAAATGCAGTACTAAGAAGTATAAATCGTTGCGAAGTTTCCATAGTGATGGGCGATTTTAACGCCAAGGTAGGAAAAACAAAGGTAATTGGCTGCACTGGTGAATTTGGCCTCGGGGATCGGAACGAGCGCGGTGACCGTCTGATTCAGTTCTGTCAAGATGAGAATTTTATAATCACCAACACACTCTTTCAACTCCCTAAAAGAAGGCTGTATACCTGGACATCTCCAGCCCATACAAAGGAGAAAATCATATGAAATCAAATAGATTATGTGCTCATCAGAAATAGATATAAAAATGCCGTAAAAGCAGTGAGAACTTACCCTGGAGCTGACATCCACTCAGATCACAATCCTGTAATAGCAAAGGTACAAGTTAAACTAAAGAAGATCATAAAGAAACAGAACAACAACATAGATATTCAACTTATTAAGGATAAAAAGATACACGAAGTTGTAGTTGACCAGATAAAGCAAAATGTAACAACAGCAATGAAAGAAAATGAACTACATCAAGATGTCGACATAAGATGGAATCGAGCTCAAACAGTTCTGACAGCAGTAGTGAAAGAAAACCTAACTAGGAAAGCAACAAAGAGGAAATATTGGATGACTGAGAAAATCATAGAGCTCATGGATGAACGCCGGACTCATAAGAACCAAAATGAAAAACAGTATAAAATCTTACATAAAACGATTCAAACAGAAATAAAAAAGGCAAAATCAGAGTGGATCTCTAAACAATGTGAAGAAATAGAAATGCACGAAAGAAACTATGACAGCTTTCATATGCACAAAAAAAATTAAAGAGATGACAGGAGCTAGAAAAACCTTCCAAGCTAACCATGTGATCAAGAGCGCAGATGGCCGCATAATAACAGATGTGAAAGAAAAAGTAACGAGATGGGAAACCTACGTGCGGGAACTCTTTAATGATGAAAGACCAACACAAGTACCAATAAGAGTAGAAGACGAAGAACCTAAAATAATGAAACATGAACTCGAATATGCCCTCAACAGTATGAAGCCAAGAAAGGCTACGGGGCCGGATCAAATACCAGCTGAGATATTAAAATTATTCGATGAACACCTAATAGATAGTCTCCTAGACCTGTTTAACACAATATATGACACAGTCATCATACCGAAACAATGGCTTTTATCGACATTTGTATTGATCCCTAAAAAAGCAAATGCTAGAGAGTGCACAGATTATAGGACTATTGCACTTATGAGCCATGCACTAAAAATCTTTCTAAAAATCATCCATAAAAGAATTTATCGAAAACTAGAAGAGGACATAAGTGATAGCCAATTTGGATTTAGAGAAGGGCTTGGAACAAGAGAAGCACTCTTCGGAATAAATATTCTTTTTCAAAGATGCATAGACATAAATCAAGACCTGTTTGTGTGCTTCATCGATTTCCAAAAGGTTTTCGATAAAGTTCAGCATGACAAATTACAACAACTAATACTTAGAAAGAACTTAGACCGGAAAGACGTCAGGATAATTACCAACCTATATTAGGGACAAGGTGCAGTTGTAAAAATCGAAAATGAACTGACAGACGAAATAGAAATACGCCGCGGAGTTAGAAAAGGCTGCATCCTATCCCCGCTATTATTCAACATATACAGTGAAGCTATATTTGAAGAAGCTTTGTTAGGAGAACCAATAGGTATAAACATAAACGGAGAGGTAATAAATAACATCAGATATGCCGACGATACGGTATTATTGGCAGGTAGCGAAGCAGAACTACAACACATACTCGAAAGAGTAAACCACCAATGTGAAGCTTATGGATTTCAAATGAATCTTTCAAAAACTAAGTGTATGGTAGTTTCTAAGGCACATAACCAACAAGTGCAACTAAATATCAACAATACCATAATTGAAAGAGTAGATTCCTACAAATATCTTGGAACCGTGCTAGACAAAACAAGCGACCAGGCAGGTGAGATACGAAGAAGGGTGGAGATAGCAAGATCAGCGTTTATGAAAATGAAAAAGTTTATTTGTAACAGAGACACTAATATAGAATTACGAATTAGAATACTACGCTGTTATGTGTTCTCTACCCTGCAATACGGAGTTGAAGCCTGGACCCTAAAGAAACCTGAACTAAAACGGTTGGAAGCGTTCGAGATGTGGTGTTATCGCAGAATGTTTAGAATATCCTGGAAAGATAAAGAAGAAGATAGTCACCAACAAACAGGTACTCGAAAAGGTAAAAAAGGAATGCGAAGTCGTGCTGATCATTAAGAAAAGGAAACTTGGGTACCTAGGCCATGTCATGAGAGGCCCCAAATATAGTCTTCTAAGACTTATTATGCAGGGAAAAATTAAAGGAACCAGGAGTATTGGTAGGCGTAGAGTATCCTGGCTGAAGAACCTGCGCGAGTGGTTCAGCTGTAGCAGCACGGAACTGTTCAGAGCAGCGGTGAACAGGATAAGAATAGTCATGATGGTGTCCAACCTCGGGTAGGAGAAGGACTGCAAGAAGAAGATAGGGGGTTCGCCAAACTATTTTGAATTTTACACGGCATTCGCGAGGACAAAGAGGTTGGGAAACACTGTTATCAACACACATCTTCAATATCTAAACTTTATGACTCCTGAATGTGCAAATTTTGTTTGGAAAATTGTAGAAATGGCAACCTAATAAAATTAAGTCTCCAAATTGACAGATTGAAGCCCAATTTTGAAAACCTCAATTTTAAATCGTTGTTACAGACGAACGGATAGACGCAAACTAATCACAGAGACTTCGTACAATTCATCTTCTATATCTAAACTTTAAGAGTACAGAATGTGCAAATTTTATTTGCAAAATTGTAGAAATGTTGACAAAATAAAATTATGTCTCAAAACTGACAGATTGAAACCGAATCTGATATTGAAACCTCAATTTCAATACCTTGTTACAGACGAACGGACAGACGAAAGTTAATGACATTTCGTACAATAAATTTACAAAATCTAAACTATAAGATTCCAGAATTTGCAAATTATATTTGCAAAATTGTCAAATTGGCAACAATTTAAATTATCAAAATAAACATCGAGGTTGCGTGTATCAAATCTAAATCCATTCGTTAAATGGGATATAAAAACGTCACCGAGTTAGTGCGAATAAAAAACGCGAACAAATCTTAGCTGAACCCAATAAAAAGGGAACGATGTGCGTGTCTTGTGCGAATTGTTCGTGTCTGAATTTGCAAACCTCGTGTCGGCATGAAACTCTCCCGACGGGCTTTCAAGTTGTTGTTGGCCGATTTATTCCTATTTCATTTGTGTATATTGATTCACGTGTTGTCGGTGAGTGAACGAGGGAGAGAGAGACCTGGAATTGAACTGAATTCCGATTTTCCATGAATTGCGAATATATTGGAGTCGTCGGGGGCAAATGCAACGTGCGATTGGGTATTATTGCATTTACATTCGCCATGGCGGCTTTATTGCTTTGTTGCAGGCGATCGGGTTCATGCAATCCACTGCGAATACCCGCAGGTAAATCTATAAGAGATTTTCTATGGATTTTGTATACAAATTCACTTATTTGATTGCAAGCAAATCGAGATGAAATCACTTCTAAAATGTTCTAACAGACAAACGGACAGACGAATATTAAAGAATCTTCGTGAAACAAATCTTCAATATTTAGACTATTAGAGATTCCAAACTGTCGAAATTGTGTTTGCAAAATTGTCAAATTGGCAACAATTTCAATTTGAGTCTAAAAATTGACAGATTAAAATCGAATTTGTTAAACGCCAAATTTGTAATGTTGTTGCAGACGAAGGGACAATTGAAAATTATTGAATCTTTGTAAAATAAATCTTCAATTTTTAGACTATAAGACGACAAAGTGCCGAAATTATATTTGCAAAATTGTCAAAATGGCAACAGTTGGAATTTGAGACTCAAAATTGACGGATTGAAATTGAATTTGTTAAATCGCCAATTTTGTAACGTTGTTGCAGACGGAAGGACAAATGAAAATTATTGAATCCTCTTAAAATTAATCTCCAATATTTAGACTATAAGACTATAAAGTGCCGAAATTGTATTTGCAAAATTGTCAAAATGGCATAGTTTGAATTTGAGATTCATAATTGACGGAATGAAATTGAATTTGTTAAATCGCCAATTTTGTAACGTTGTTGCAGACGAAGGGACTAATGCAAATTATTGAATCTTCGTAAAATAAATCTTCCATATTTAGACTATAGGACTACAAAGTGCCGAAATTGTATTTGCAAAATTGTCAAAATGGCAACAGTTTGAATTTGAGACTCAAAATTGACGGAATGAAATTGAATATGTTGAATCGTCAATTTTGTAACGTTGTTGCAGACGGAAGGACAAATGAAAATTATTGAATCCTCTTAAAATTAATCTCCAATATTTACACTATAAGTCTATAAAGTGCCGAAATTGTATTTGCAAAATTGTCAAAATGGCATAGTTTGAATTTGAGACTCAAAATTGACAGAATGAAATTGAATTTGTTAAACGCCAATTTTGTAACGTTGTTGCAGACGAAGGGACAAATGAAAATTATTGAATCTTCGTAAAATAAATCTTCAATATTTAGACCATACGACTACAAAGTGCCGAAATTGTATTTGCAAAATTGTCAAAATGGCAACAGTTTGAATTTCAGACTCAAAATTGACAGAATGAAATTGAATTTGTCAAACGCTAATTTTGTAACGTTGTTGCAGACGAAGGGACAAATGAAAATTATTGAATCTTCACAAAATAAATCTTCAATATTTAGACTATAGGACTACAAAGTGCCGAAATTGTATTTGCAAAATTGTCAAAATGGCAACAATTTGAATTTGAGTCTCAAAATTGGCAGATTGAAAGTGAATTTGAAATACCTTTCCCAATCCGACAGACGTGGAAGAACTAAACTTATTCCGTTAAATCTTCATGGCTTAGTTTATTCAAAACGTCAAAAATCTACTCAATAAAACAAGTGAGTTACGTCATATTACCTCATCTAACTCGCTCAACTCCGCCTAGAACAATGAATGAATGAATTTTTGATTCCGTCTTGCTAACCGAAAACGAATATGAAAAGCTCGCGAAACCGAACCCGTTGCATAATAGATTTTCGCATAAATAACGTACGCCACATAACCCCTGGGCGATCCATTCATATCTAGATACCGACGGCTCGTTCTTCCGCCCCTTAAATTTGCACAATTTCAATTATGAAAACTCGCTAAATATTAAATCCAGTTCCACTATTGCGCCAACAATTAAATTCGCAATTTGCGGAATCTTTGTGCGATCGTGTCGAGTTTCGCCGACGAGAATGTTTCAATGGAAACGCAATTATGAACGCTTATGTTTGTTGTGATATAAATCCTGCGGAAAATTGGATTTTATCTTATATTTCGCTTCCTAAATAGCAGTTTATTGAACGTTTTTGTTTGAAAACCTTATGTTTTTATGCAAATTTGTTTGTTTCTCTTTGTTTATTTGCTCCATTATTGTTATATTTGTGTGAATATATATTTAAATTTAGCAACTGCTTTCATTTGCCTTAATATTATTACATGAGCTTATAAAAATCTAAATTTGAGTTGAAATTTTGAGCGAAATTTTGATGTTGTCAAATATGGTGCATGCGCCGGGACATTTCGTAAAATTGTTGATATTGTTCAAAACGTTGCAAATTTAACTTTCATATTTCGCAGCCTTGTAGAATAAACACTGAGCACTTAATATGAGAAGAATCATTATTTTGTGTGTGTCCGTTCGTCTGTTATAGCGTCACAAATTTGACGTTTTCCAAATACGATTTCAATCTGTCAATTTTGAGACTCAAATTCAAATTGTTGCCGTTTTACCAACGTTGCAAATACAATCTAAACAGTTTGGAATCTTATTGTCTAAATATTGAAGGTTTATTTTACGAAGATTCAATAATTTTCGTATGTCTCTTCGTCTGTAAGAACGTCACAAATTTTACGGTTAACAAATTAAATTTCAATCTGTCAAATTGGAGACTCAAATTCAAATTATTGCCATTTTGCGAATTCTGCAAATACAATTTCGGCAGTTTGTAATCTTATAGTCTAAATATTGAAGATTTATTTTACGAAAGACTCAATAATATTCATTTTTAATATTCAAATATTCATTTTCGTTTGTTCCTTCGTCTGTAACAACATTACAAATTTGACATTTAACAAATTCAATTCCAATCTGTCTCATTTGAGGCTCAAATTCAAATTGTTGCCATTCTGACAATTTTGCAAATACAATTTCGGCAGTTCGGAATCTTATAGTGTAAATATTGAAGATTTATTTTACGAAGATTCAATAATTTTCGTTTGTCCCTTCGTCTGTAACAACGTCAACGATATTCAAATTGTTGCCATTTTGCAAATTTTGCAAATACAATTTTTACAGCTTGGAATCTTATAGTCTAAATATTCAAGATTTATTTTACGAAGATTCAATCATTTTTGATTGTCACTCCGTCTCTAACAACGTTCCGTGTTGATACCCGGCGAAGGCGAAGGTTAAATTGGAGTCTCTTCCTTGATCATCTGTGCAAGATGTCTAATAAGGTTGCTGCAATTGGACATCAATTGGCAAACATTATCAACTCTGGAGATCAAATGAGGATCAAGCCGAAAGGTTTCGCCTAATATCTGAATCAACTCTGACATGGACTGAAAACTAACTAATCAAATGGTTACAGTTATTTATACGTGCTCTGTTAGAAAAGTATCCGACCTTTAGCCGGTAAAAAAAAACTGGCATACCTGGAGCGTTGGAAACCTAATCACCCTCTAAGTAGTCTCCTTGGGACTCCACACACTTCTCCCAGCGGTGCCGCCATTGTTGGAAGCATTCTGAAAAAGCCTCTTTCGGAATCGACTTTAGCTCGGCTGTCGTTGCAGCCATAACGTCCTCTCTTGTCTGAAATCGCGTTCCTTTCAATGGCCTCTTGACTTTGGGGAATAGCCAGAAGTCGCAGGGGGGCATATCAGAAGAATAAGGAGCCTGTCGAACCAGAGGAGTCTGTTTTTTTTGCCAAAAAATTGTAAACCAAGTGCGAAGAATGTGCTGGAGCATTGTCGTGATGGAGTCGCCAATTTCCTGATGAGCACAACTTCAGTCGCAATTTCTCGGATAGTCACACGACGGTCCCGCATTTGATACAGTAGCGCTGCTTCAGTCGTTCCGTCATTTTACTTGCATTGAAAAACCGACGAGAGCACTACACACTACGTCACTGCTCGACAGCAACTGACGCTATCTACAGGCGGGAATTCACGCATGCGCACAAAGGTTCAAGGTCGGCTCATGCAAGCGCGTTTAATTCAAATCCATCAGGTTTTCAAAATCAAAAATAAGGTCGGATACCTTTTACAAACAGACTACGTAGGTACAATCCTTAAAGAAAACTGAGTTTTTTAATCTCCCGTCAAATCCTGACGGTCCTAAGCGCTCACTTGATGACTTTCCTTAACCCCTTGACATACGAATAAAATTCGCGTTGACGTGTCCATATACATGTGATCTTATCACATATACATGACGTCTTAGAGACGTCATTGTATGTTAAGGGGTTAACGACATCTCCAAGATAGTTTCCCACTGCACTCTAGAAAAAGTTCAGCCGAGATTGATTTCGTTTGAAGAACAAGTCGCAGCAAGTATTCGACAACATTTGACCGATATCTATGAGAGGAACCAAAATTGGAGAGAAGACATCGCGGTTTTAGAAACAGGCCAAAAGTTATATTCTGTTGATTATAAGTTGGAAACGTATTTGAAGATAGCTTGAGGATGATGTTGCAGTCCAAGCTGAAGCATTTATAAACAGAGCTTCTTTACTTCAAACTGAAACGAAAACGGAGCAGCTCCAAATATATTACAAAGTTTGTTACGCTAATGTTTTGGATTACAGGCGTAAATTTATCGAGGCTGCCCAAAGATATAACGAATTGTTAACGCAGTATCATCCACTAAGATGAACTTATGGCGACTTTGCGTAACGCCTTGAGCTGCACGGTTTTTGCTTCCTCGGGACAAAAAGGTCTTGAATGTTATATATAAACAGAGCTTCTTTACTTCAAACTGAAACGAAAACGGAGCTGCTCTAAATATATTACAAAGTTTGTTACGCTCGTGTTTTGGATTACCGGCGCAAATTTATCGAGGCTGCCCAAAGATACAACGGATTGTGTTACCGCAGTATCATCCACGATGATATGAACGTATGACGGCTTTACGTAACGCCTTGATCTGCGCGGTTCTAGCTTCCGCGGGACAACAAAGGTCTCGCTCAAATGTTAGCAACCCTGTTCAAAGACGAACGTTGCCAACAGCTACTAGAGTAGGGAAAGATCCTTCGTTCTGGCGCCCCCTACTTATGGAGAATTTTCATGTGCTCCCCCTCCTTATTGGAAAGTACATGTAGAATCTAGTCTTCCCCTCCTTATGGGAAATTACATGTAAAATGTAGTCTCCCTCTCCCTATAGGAAATTATTGGGGATACTATTATGGGTTGATGAGAAAAATCTGGTGTCAGAACGGCTCTAGCAGATACCGCCCAACCACCACCCAGTTGGTGGTGGAGGAAAATTCAAAATTGGGGTTGATGAGAAAAATCAAATCTGGTGTCAGAACGGCTCTAGCATGCAACCTAATAGAGATACCGCGCGGCCGCCACCCTCTCAGTAGACGACGTCATCTGCCGCCGCTGATATTACCAAACTAATTATCTCGATGCTGATTGGCTAATGAATAAATGACTACAGTTGACCGTGTGTCTCAATTTATATGTAATCTTATGGAAAAGTGTGACTTCAACAATGATTTATGAAAATTAACATAACTTCTTATGTAAAACACGTACAAACTTTTTCTCAAGCTTCAAACTAATTTTGTGTTTGAATTTGTAAACGGGCGCGAGAATAAAACTTATGAATTGTGAAATAGTTGATAAGAACCGCCGAGTCTGCATTATCGTATTTCAACTTGTATACATTCAGATGTTAGGACGTTTTGTTTACAATAAATTTACTATTTATTCGAGCAGCGGTCCGATGTATGATGTGCATTGATAATTATTTTATAGCTTTTCGGAACGCGATTGATATTTAAACCTGAGCTCTAAATTCATCAACAATTAAAACTGTATCCCTTCGATCAATGTGTAAAAGAATTAGCAAGGATAATCTTGGTAGCCATAAGGAAGTATGCATTGGTTATCAAAAAATGCACCGTTTGCAATTCAACCTTCACAAGAGAACATAGCGACAAATGAGAAAATTTAATATAAAATCAACAATAATGGTGGGAAGAAAAGGAGTTTTAATACTGAATATTCACCCTACACCTCCAAGAAGAAAAAGTTGGAACCGCAGGCAGCCAAATAATCTATGTTAAATATGCAATCAACAATCCCCAACAATGCTAAAGTTTGCAGGAATCTACGATCACAGAAACATCTCCAAGCATCAGTGAAGCCGGTTCAGCAGAACATCGTCCAAGCTAGTGTCAGCTATAGAATTGATGGTATAGGGATTGATGTAGATAACTTTATTAGTAAATTGAACAGTCGTTGTACGAGAAGCTGCATTCTATCTATCCACTTTCCATCCACTCCATACACTTTCCATCCACTCCATCCACTTTCCATCCACTCCATCCACTTTCCATCCACGATTTCCAATGACTCATCAAAACGAGGTCAAACTCTTAAGTCAGTCCACTTTCCGTCCACTTTCCATTCACTTTCCGTACACTTTCCATCCACATTTCATCCACTTTACATCCACTTTCCATGCACTTTCCATACACTTTCCATCCATTTTCCATCCACTTTCCATCCACATTAATCAGGTTTTAATCAGCTTTTAATTAGCTTTTAAACAGCTTTCAAACAGCTTTTGGATGGAAAGCGGATGGAAAGGGGATGGAGTGTATGGAAAGTGGATGTAATAGGATGGAAAGTGGATGAAAAGTGGATGGAGTGGATGGAAAGTGGATGGAAAGTGGATGTAAAGTGGATGATATGTGGATGGAACGTGTATGGAATGTGTATGGAAAGTGGACGGAAAATGGACTGATTTGAGAGTTTGACATCGTTTTGATGAATCATTGAACCCGTACAAGTATGGAATCGTGCGTGAGCGTAGATTTCATATACAACTTCAGGAATTATAAGATTCCATGTGAAGGTTTGTGCAGATTCTTGTACAAAGGCTGTTCAATTAACCAATAAAGAATATCATCCATATATCATCCATAAGAATAATGAATATCATCCAAGCTTGTGTCAGTTTAAGAACAGAGTGCTCAGCTATAGAATTGTTGGATCAGGGATTGATGTAGATCATCAATCCCTGATCAATCAATTCTATAGCTGACCACTCTGTTCTTAAACTGACAGAAGCTTGGATGATGTTCTGCTGGACTGGTTTCACTGTTGCTTGGAGGTGTTTCTGTGATCGTAGATCTCCTGCAAACTTTAGCATTGTTGGGGATTGTTGATTGCATATTTAACATAGATTATTTGGCTGCCTGCGGTTCCAACTTTTTCTTCTTGGAGGTGTAGGGTGCATATTCAGTATTTACTCCTCTACTTCCCACCATCATTGTTGATTTTATATTATATTTTCTCATATGTCGCTATCTTCTCTTCTGAAGGTTCAATTGCAAACGGTGTATTTTTTGATTATCAGTACATACTTCCTAATGGCTACCAAGATTATCCTTGCGAAAACTTTTACATATTGATCGAAGGGACACAGTTTTAATTGTTGATGAATTTAGAGCTCAGGCTTAAATATCAGTCACGTTTCGAATAGCTATAAAATAATTATTAATGCTAAACATCCGACCGCGCTCGAGGCGTGTGTTAGTAAATTTATGGTAAACAAAACGTCCGTACATCTGAATGTATACAAGTTGAAATACGAAAATGCTGACTCGGCGGTTCTTATCAACTATTTCATAATTCATACATTCCATTCCCGCGCGCGTTTATAAGTTTGAGTTAGTACAAAGTAACAAAATTAGTTTGAAGCTTGAGAAAAAGTTTGTACGTGTTTTAGATAAGAAGTAATGTTAATTTTCATAAATCACTGCTAAAGTCACATTTTTCCGTAAGATTACATATAAATTGAGACACACGGTCAACTGTAGTTATTTATTCATTAATCAATCAGTATCGAGATAATTAGTTTGTGAATAACTGCGGCGGCGGATGATGTCATCTACTGATAGGGTGGCGGCCTGGCGGTATCTCTCTTAGGGTATATGCTAGAGCCGTTCTGACACCAGATTAACCCCCAATAATATCCCGAATAATTTCCTATAGGGAGGAAAAGACTAATTTTTACATGTAATTTCCCATAAGGAGGGGGAGCACATGTAAATTCTCCATAAGGAGGGGGCGCCAGAACGAAGGATCTTTCCCTACTTACCAGCAGTTGCAAACCTCGAAAAATGTATTTGAATATGACCATTCGTAAGAACGAGTTGTAGGCGTTTGAGGCGTTGTGCCGGCCTTAGCAAAATTCATGTATTCTGGACTGTTTCGCTATTTTGAATAAGACGGTTATAGAGCATAATTTGTTGTCTGCTAGTAGGTTATGCTATAAATAACATGACTTTTGAATTGGGAACTGGAGACATGGTTGGAGATCCAACCGGAGGAAGCCGAAAAAATCGCCAGTCAAATGATCACTGATGGCAGAATGAATATTGATCAGATTGGTTCGTTCTATCCAGTATATTGATTAGATTTATTCCATCAAAATTGACGCTTAAAAAAATCGATTTCAATCTGTCAATTTTGAGACTCAGATTCAAATTTTTGCCATTTTACTAATTTTGCATATACAATTTCGACAGTTTGGAATCTTATAGTCTAAATATTGAAGATTTATGTTACAAAGATTCAATAATTTTCGTGTGACCCTTCGTCTGTAACAACGTTACAAATTTCACGTTTAACAAATTCAATTTAAATCTGTCAAGTTTGAGACTCAAATTCAAATTGTTGCCGTTATGCCAATTTTGCAAATACAATTTCGGCAGTTTGGAATCTTATATTCTAAATATTGAAGATTTATTTTACGAAGATTGAATAATTTACGTTTGTCCTCACGTCTGTAACAACGTTACAAATTTTGCGTTTAACAAATTCGATTTCAATCTGTCAATTTTGAAGCTCAAATTCAAATTGTTGCCATTTTGACAATTTTGCAAATACAGTTTCCGAAGTTTGGAATCTTAAAGTCTAAATATTAAAGATTTATTTTACACGTTTCAATAAATTTCCTTTGTCCCTCTGCAACAACGTTACAAATTTGGCGTTTAACAAATTCGATTTCAATCTGTCAATTTTGAGACTCAAATTCAAATTGTTGCCATTTTGCAAATACAATTTCGACAGCTTGGAATCTTATAGTCTAAATATTGAAGATTTATGTTACAAAGATTCAATAATATTCGTGTGGCCCCTCGTCTGTAACAACGTTACAAATTTGGCGTTTAACAAATTCAATTTCAATCTGTCAAATTTGAGACTCAAATTCAAATTGTTGCCAGTTTGACAATTTTGCAAATACAATTTCGGCAGTTGGGAATCTTATAGTATAAATATTGGAGATTTATTTTACGAAGATTCAATAATTTTCATTTTTCCCTTCATCTCTAACATCGTTACAAATTTGGCGTTTAACAAATTCAATTTCAATCTGTCAATTTTGAGACTCAAATTCAAATTGTTGCCATTTTGCCAGTTTTGCAAATACAATTTCGTCAGTTTGGAATCTTATAGTCTAAATATTGAAGATTTATTTTACGAAGATTCAATAATTTTGGTTTTTTCCCACGTCTGTAAAAACGTTACAAATTTGGCGTTTAACAAATTCGATTTCAATCTGTCAATTTTGAAGCTCAAATTCAAATTGTTGCCATTTTGACAATTTTGCAAATATAGTTTCCGAAGTTTGGAATCTTAAAGTCTAAATATTAAAGATTTATTTTACGCAGTTTCAATAATTTTCCTTTGTCCCTCTGCAACAACGTTACAAATTTGGCGTTTAACAAATTCGATTTCAATCTGTCAATTTTGAGACTCAAATTCAAATTGTTGCCATTTTGCAAATACAATTTCGACAGCTTGGAATCTTATAGTCTAAATAGTCAAGATTTATTTTACGAAGATTCAATCATTTTCGATTGTCACTTCGTCTCTAACAACGTTCCTTGTTGATACTCGGCGAAGGCGAAGGTTAAATTGGAGTCTCTTCCTTGATCAGCTGTGCAAGATGTGTAATAAGGTTGCTGCAATTGGACATCAATTGGCAAACATTATCAACTCTGGAGGATCACATAAGGATCAAGCCGATTGGTATACGTTACAAATTTGAAGTTTAACAAATTCAATTTCAATCTGTCAAATTTGAGACTTAAATTCAAATTGTTGCCATTTTGCTAATTTTGCAAATACAATTTGCCTAATATCTGAGTCAACTCTGACATGGACTGGAAACTAACTAATCAAATGCTTACAGTTATTTATACGTGGTCTGTTAGAAAAGTATCCGACCTTTAGCCGGTAAAAAAAAACTGGCATACCTAGAGCGTTGGAAACCTGATCACCCTTAAAGTAGTCTCCGTGGGAGTCCACACACTTCTCACAGCGGTACCGCCATTGTTGGAAGCATTCCGAAACAGACTCTTTCGGAATCGACTTTAGCTCGGCTGTCGTTGCAGCCATAATGTCCTCTCTTGTCTGAAATCGCGTTTGAAAATCGCTCTTGACTTTGGGGAATAACCAGAAGTCGCAGGGGGCCATATCAGGAGAGTAAGAAGCCTGTCGAACCAGAGGAGTCTGTTTTTTTCGCCAAAAAATTGTGAATCAAGTGCGAAGAATGTGCTGGAGCATTGTCGTGATGGAGTCGCTAATTTCCTGATGACCAAAACTCCAGTCGCAATTTCTAGGATAGTCACACGACGGTCCCACATTTGATGCAGTAGCGCTGCATGCTTACTTGCATTGAAAAACCGACGAGGGCACTACACACTACGTCACTGCTCGACAGCAAATGACGCTATCTACAGGCGGGAAAAAATTCACGCATGCGCACGAAGGTTCAAGGTCGGCTCATGCAAGCGCGTTTAATTCAAATTCATCAGGTTTTCAAAATAAAAAATAAGGTCGGATACTTTTCTAACAGACTGCGTAGGTACAATCCTTAAAGAAAACGTGAGTTTTTTAATCTCCCGTCAAATCCTGACGGTCCTAACCGCTTACTTGATGACTCTCCTTAACCCCTTGACATATGAATAAAATTCGCGTTGACGTGTCCATATACATGCGATCTTATCACATATACATGACGTCTTAGAGACGTCATTGTATGTTAAGGGTTAACGACATCTCCAAGATAGTTTCTCACTGCACTCTAGAAAAAGTCCAGCCGAGAGTCATTTCGTTTGAAGAACAAGTCGCAAGTATTCGCCAACTTTTGGCCGATATCTATGAGAGAAACCAAGATTGGAGAGAAGCTGCCGCGGTTCTAGAAACAGGCCAAAAGTTGTATTCTGTTGATTACAAGTTGGAAACGTATCTGAAGATAGCTTGAGGATGATGATGCAGTCCGAGCTGAAACATTTATAAACAGAGCTTCGTTACTTCAAGCTGAAACGAAAACGGAGCAGCTCTAAATATATTACAAAGTTTGTTACGCTCGTGTTTTGGATTACAGGCGTAAATTTATCGAGGCCGCACAAAGATACAACGAATTGTTTTACCGCAGTATCATTCACGGCGATGAATGTCTGACGGCTTTGCGTAACGCCTTGATCTGCACGGTTTTAGCATCCGCGGGACAGCAAATGCCTCGAATGTTAGCAACCCTGTTCAAAGACTAACGTTGCCAACATCTACCAGCTGTTGCAATCCTCGAAAAAATGTATTTGGACAGGATTATTCGTAAGAGCGAGTTGTAGAAGTTTAAGGCGTTGTTCCAGCATCACCAAAGGGCTTGTATTCTGGACGGTTCCGCAATTTTGAATAACCCCCGTATTCATAGTCGCTCCTTGAGGAACAAGTATTCCTTGTTCCTTATTTCGCGTTTCTTATCTCAAGGAAGGTTTCGAGCTTCCTTGAGGAAGCCTTCAGCACTGTAATTGGCTGTTGCGTTTCTATATGACGCTTGCGCTTGTCGTCGATGTAATTTTGACATGTTGGTTAAATTCAGGAACAGTATAATGAACAACATTTTTTTAAATAATTATGATAGTGAGTTTGATGAAAATTTGGAGAAAAATCCAATAAGAAATTGAAATAGATTCGGCTCACCAGAAGGTACTTTCGGGACTTTCAGAATTCTAATGAAATGTACGACGATGTTCCTTTTTGAAGTAGATATCGGTTCAGCAAAGGAGAAGTGGTCGAACTTCTGTGGGCATTGGTAAATGCCCAATTAACGAGATTAAATAATCGTGGGCTGCCCGTGTCTCTGTTGTTGCAGCTCCTATTGATAAACTTTTATTGATAAACTGGGTTTAATGACAATTTTTTATTGAAAAATTGTCATTAAACCCAGTTTACCTATATTATACTTTGCTTTTGCTATACTTTGCTCAAAATATGTTTATATTTATATGATACGGAATATTTTTTATTGTACAATTTATTGTAGAATCTTTAGTAGTTTAGCTTCTCTTCTCCTGTGGCAATTTTCTTTTTTTTTTAATGAAACTCTTGCTGTTATTTCAAGAAGTGATTTCAATCACTTCTCGCAGTCGTATCAGCCTCAGTACCTTTTCATCGGAAATATTATGAAAAGCAATTGCATAAAATTGATGTAGACCTGACGTTGACCCCATTTCACCTGAAAAGTTAAAAGAAAATGGTAAAAGAATGCTAATAAATTTTTCCTTTTTATAATATTTACAATGTTCTTCAAATGCTACTGTGCTGTCAAATGGACAATCAATTTTCACAACACTTGTTTCATCGATGAAATCCATGACTTGTTCCACACGTTCTAGAGGCGCAGGGCCCCCACCAGTTGTGAAACGGTTGATGTTTCATTGTTGTTGTCAACTTTCGTTTTCTGAAATTATTATTGATAAAATTATCGCATTTTGAAATAGAAAATATCATGCAACAATTCGATTAGATAGGAACTAGTACATGTGGATCGTATTTTTCGGAATGGAATAGTTTTTGTGGATGGAACAGTTGAAAAGAATGGAATAGTTGCTAAAGGTGGAATAATTGATGAGGGTGAAATTGTATAATGAATTTTGACATTTGTATATGAAAGAGTAATCAGAATTGCGAGCTGCGCGATTCTTGTAGAAAGCGCATCAGCTAAGGTTGTATGAGTTGCAAGATGTACAACTCCTACTCCACAGAATATTAACTAATAATTCATCCGTCTCAAATGATTTTAATGCTGTCAGGTTTGTAAAATAATATAATCAAACACTTTTGAGGTGTACTTAATCATATAATGTTACCAATTGTCTGAAATCAAAGTGACTTTAATTTAAGGAGTGATATTAGAAATGAAAAGTTCCCAACGTTCATAAAAAGGTTACTATATCTAACGATGTGATATTAGTTACTAAGGTGTACAACATGGACGATAAAAAATCAGCTGTGGAGTAAAAAGTTAATGAAAATCTCACTAAAACTTTCATAACCTTTAAATTGATTAAGTGACATTGATGTTGTCAACTTTGACGTTCAACATAACCAACATATTGTTTTAATCAAGTTGGTATGTATCTTGTGTTTTTGAGTTACCAATATACTCAAACATAATCTCACCAACTATTTGTTAAAGTTACATTGTTGTCTTTTTTTTCGTCAAAATTGCAAGCCTTAGTTACTAACTTCACTTCATCATATATAGTAACCTCCTTTTATGAAGGTTGGCAACTCTTGATTTCCAATATCACTCCTCCAATTATAGTAAGTTTGCTTTTAGACAATTAGCAACACTTAGCAAAATTATGTTACTAAAAGTTTCACCAAAAAAAATAATAACCAATAAATTACTCAACTGACGTTAATGTCAACTTTGATTTAATTTTCATGTATTTCTTTATTTAAAAAATCTAGTATCAAGGTTATCGGCCATGAAAATACCAAAATGGTCAAATTGTTTCAATAGAAATATCTATGATCTTAATAGATCTGAAAGAGTTTTTATTATATCATTGCAGTTTTCGAGTTGTTGCTATTTGAATCCATTAGTATCAGTTCCGGTTTGACTTCGAGGGATGCGTATGTGGTCTGGATTTCTATGGCGGGAAACCTAATCTACGGGGGTTAAACCAACGGTCCTTTTTCACATTGACCTATATTGAATCCAGAGTTCGCGCTGCCGCGCGTATGTTGTCTTGATTTATCTGTCCGCTTCGCGGCGGGAAACCTAATCTACGGGGTTAAACCAACGGTCCTTTTTCACATTGACCTATATTGAATCGAGATCTCGCGCTGCCGCGCGTCTTGGTTTTCATCAGATAAATCAAGACCACACACTGTATGTGGTCTTGATTTATCTGATCTGATGGGGTGAATCAAAACCAGATTAGTCAAGACCACATACGCGCTGCCGCGGGTATGTGGTCTTGGTCAGAAAAAATAAATTCTGTGTCAAGGTTATCGGCCACGAGAATACCAAATTTCAATAGAAAGATCTGTAAGCTACGCCGAACTGAAAGAATTTTGAATACAACTGTCCAAGTTTTCAAACTATAGTTATTTGAATGTCTTACCTCGTGTGCGACTTTGAGTTTGAGGGGCGGCGACTGCCGCCAGATAAAATATTTTGCAAAACTAACTGAGGGATATCATAGACTGACTAATTCTCTACAAATGTGTGAAATTTTATTGTTCCACGTTGTGTGAAACTTACTAAAATAATTTTCCCCTTCTCTGAATTTCGTTTTTGATTTTTTTCATTTATAAAAAAAATTATCGGCCAAACGGTTCGCTTTGGAAAGATGAAATTGACAAAACATTTAAATGAAAATGTGCTCTATAAAATAGCGCTAAATGCATGTTTCTTAGACTCCGGAAAATTGGACAAAAAATATATTTGCAAGTTTTCAATTAATATTTCTTTATTAAAACAATTATGTGCACAGGCTATCGGCCACGAAGATACCAAAACGTCAATTTCAATAGAAATACGTATAATCTATATAGATCTGAAAGAAATTTCAATATATCTCTTGCAGTTTACACTTTATAGTTATTTGAATTTATTAATTTCTGTTATGTTCGAGTTTGAGGGGCGGCGGCCGCCGCCAGATAAAATATTTTGCAAAACTAACTAAGAGATATCATAGACTGACTAATTCTCTACAAATGTGTGAAATTTTATCGTTCCACGTTGTGTAAAACTTACAAAAATAATTTTTCAACAAATCCAAACATGTCAAACAGGAATTCCGATCAAAACCGAACGCGAAAATTTCAAAATATTCAAAAATTGCGAAAAAATATATTAATCCTTGAAGGATTTCAATGAAACTTATGCTGAATGTGGGTATCCACCAGAGGTATGAGTTGACAAAATTAGAACGCTGCCACTCCAATTGGGACGTCGTGAAGAATGATTTTCTCGTAAACAATTTTATGGAAATATCTCGTCAACGCCTCAAGATGGAAAATAATAACCGGCATATCCGTATGTAAGACGTCGGTGTCTACAAAAAAGTATTCTTTGCAAATTTTGTAAAAACCTTTGGTTTAGTCGTAGAAGCAAAAAATATAAAATCCCAAAATTTATCGAAGGGGTACCCCTTCTCTGAATTTCGTTTTTCAATTTACATGGGTTTAAATGGGCTCTTCCGCCAAAACGGTTCGCTTTGGAAAAATAAAAATGACACAACTTTTAGATGAAAATCTGCTCTATAAAATCGCTAAATGCATGTTTCTTAGACTCCGGAAAATTGGACAAAAAAATATATTTGCAAGAATTTCTTTATTAAAAAAATCCTGTGTCAAATCTATCGACCACAAATATGTCAATTTCAATAGAAACATGTACACTCTATATAAAACTTATGCAAACTACATAAAACTTTATGCGTTTGTTAAAAGAAAGTGCGCTCTATAGATCTGTGTTAAAATTATTTCATCCAAACCCAAGGAAATGAGGCATATGATTTTTCGAAGACGAAGCAGAAAAGTAGACGACATTTTTAAGTTCATGCAGCACATTTCAATAGGCCTGAATGAGCACTATTCGATTTTAAAAAGAAAAACCGGATAAATTTAGAGATGGCAAGATTTTTTTTCTTCAGCCGTCAAGTAGTAGAACTGATCGTTTTTCAACAATAACTCTTTTGTTATACATGCTAGGAAGTCGCGGAATACACTTTTAGATTCCAAATTAAATGTGCAATTTTTAACTATTCTTGTAGGAAAGTCGTAATTCTCACCGTTTGGAAAATGGATTTTAAATCACCAGATGACCCAAAAACTTACATCGTCCCCCTTGTAAAATTAGCCGAATTTTCAGATTGTCCAATCAGAAATTTGTAAAACAATAGTTTTCTTTTATGAAATCAGTAAAAACTCTAATCAAATATGGCCGAGCTTACTTTTACTCAAGTAAGAGTGTGAATTTGCAAGAATATTCAATTGTTTCTAATGTAGAATTTTCCAACTTTAACAAATCTGAGAAATAAAATTTTCCCGGACACCATTCACCACGGAAAATGGAAGGAAAATTCTGTGGGGCGGAGTTAACTATGCAACCGTTGCTAGCCATCCCGAATCCTGGCAAATGAATTGCATTTAAAAAAAATCTTGGTAAAACGGTTTGCAAAGGAATGATAAAATTTGCTCCGCTGGTAGAGGAAAGTTTACTCTATCGATTCATGCTAGAAGAATTTATTAGAAATGTAGGGAAATGAATAACGCAAATGTTTGAAAATCAAGTAAACAGTTGGAGGGAAATTTCAAACGTCGGCCACGTCTGGACCGTCAGCTGCAGAAAATTCATGCAGCATATTTTAATAGAACTTGATGAGTTGTATTCGAATTTGAATCGAAAATGCCGATAAATATTGAAAGGCTGTTCCTTCCGCAGTGAAATGGTAATACTGAAAGTTTTTCGCCAATAACTCTGTTGCTATACATCCGAGGAAGACGCGTGTTGTACCGTTGGAATCTAAATTCAATTTAAAAGCTCCAATTATTCTCAAAAAAAACTCATAAATATTGCGGTTTATGAAATAAATTTTTAAATTCAAATGTGAAGGGAAGCAACTGTTTCTGATGTAACATGGTCTGAATTTTAAGAATCTGCTAAAATAAAAGTGTAAAATCTTTGCTTTCTTGTAGAAATTTGTGAAAAATTGCGAATTTTGACGTTGCTATGTGTTGCTAATCAAGAGCCAGAGTCGCCGAACTCAGCAATTTAGAGATTTCAAGATATCTCTTTGAATTTGATTTGAATTTCAACCTAACAATGAGCGAAAAATCAGAATTTTGATTTAAATTCTTTTTTTAAATTTTATCTTCTCATAATTACACGAATAATCATAAACGGATAAACTTCAACAATGACATTTCCACATAACCTGAGCGAAAATAGTGTCAGAATGATCAGCTGTAAGTGTAAATTGGCGATTCAGCGGCAAGCAATGGTCGTAGTATTTTTGGCCTGGAGTGCGAATCCGTTGATGGATTAGAGAAATCCAAAGGCCATACAGTTGGCCTTTTCACCCGGCATGCACTTGTTGGACTGGAAATGTAAATTTTCTTTTTCGCGTTTCCGTTTGAAGAGGTGAAAAAAAAGTGACTTCGCGAATTGGGGCCTGCGGAACGTCCCCGGAGGTGTAATGCGCCGAGACTGGTGTCGTTCGAAAGTAGACACGTGGGGCTATAATCCCTGAAAAGAGCAATACAATTCTAAAAGATTTCACCGAATACTGAAGGTTTCAATTTGCTCAATTTTTAAAAATTCGTTTCGAGTTTGGACGGGCGTCGAGACCCCCAAATGCGATCGAGCGATGCGTCGTTCCTATCGCCTTATAGACCCTTTCGTTCTATATTCAGAAACCACCACTGCGAGGCCCTGCTATTTAATTTAGCGAATCCCAGGGGATTCTCGCGTACATCTGCAAAATATGGTTTTTCGGGCCTCCCAGCGCCATCCGGCACGCAATCGCAATTAAACTCCAAAACAAACTTAAAGACACTATTCCGAATCGATTGGTGCCGGTCCGGTCCCGATCCGACTGTTGGGTATTCCAGGAGAGGGATCCCCGCAAATTAGGTGAAAAAAACAGCGCGTTTTTCCAATTTTTGTGTTAAAATTGACCCAGAGCGGGAATAGGATGCCGCAGATCCCAGAATCTTCTACCGCCCGTTGCGGGTAAACATCTCGCATCGAACGAACCGGTTTGGAGACACGGCGCTCTTCAAGCAAGAGTACGGCGTCCACAGATGTGATGAAAAAAACGTTTTTTTTTCGCTTACATTTTCTGCCGCACCGGGTGAACCGACGGTCGCGTACTTTTCCGCATGACGTCAAAAAACGTGAAATCGACGCGGCAAGAGGAAGCAGTAAAAAAATCGAGCCGCGGACCAAAATTGCTCCTCAAAAGTGCTAGAAACGATCTCCTGTTTTTGGCACCTGGAGGACGCCGTGTGGTACTTGCGAGCGGCAGACAGACACGGGTCGAAGGCCCGTTCAGTTTTACAACAGAAAATGACAATTTCCCGTTTGGACGCGCAAGAGGAACGGAGTTTTTACGGAAAAAGTGAAAAATTTTAAACGCACCTACAGCCGCCCCCTGCGGGGGCGGAACTTGGTAAGGCTCGTCAAAAAAAACCTAATTTTTTGTTCAATTTATTGGAAAAAATTCAAGACGTTAACCGCATTTTTTGACATTTTTTCTTGATTTTCAAAAAATCTTGACTTTTGACCCCCTTCGAGTTCAGTGACGGTACCTTACTCGATTAGTATATTTCAACAAAATTGTTTTTTTTGTTTCAGATTATCCCAGCACTTTCTTTGTGTTTTTGGTATAATTGTTTGCTGGTATGTAGTGTACACCCTTCACTTATTAATAACCCTTCCTTTTAATTACCTTCAAAACCCTTTACCACGCGTTAACTTTTGTTTCAAATCAACAGCACTCGATTTTTTGCAGTCGATTGTGCTTTCTTCTGAAATTGGCTGACCTAATAACAGCCTTTCGCGGTTTTTCACAATTTTAAGGTTATATTTACAATCTCCTTGGTGGTTTGAGTAATTTGAGTTAGTGTTGCATAAGCAATCACATATCCTAAAAACCTAAACATCCCTAAATAAGGCTTCCTTCTGGAAGGAAGCCTTATTTCGTGACTATGAAACGAGGACCCCTCAGAGATTCAAGGAAGCCTTCATCAAGGCGTCATTATTGCTTAAGATAAGGAGCGACTATGATAGGGGGGTTAGACCCTTATTGAGCATAATTTGTTGTCTGCTTGTAAGTTGTGCTATAAATAACATGACTTTTGAACTGGGAACTGGGGACATGGCTGGAGGTCCAACCGGAGGAGGCCGAGAAAATTGCCAGACAGATGATCACTGATGGCAGAATGATTATTGATCAGATTGGTTCGTTCTATCGAACATATTGATCAGATTGATTCCATCGTTCATTTTGAAACTCGGGAAACTTTGCCACAGTGGAATAAACAATTTCTGCTGCTCTGTTATCAAGTAAATTCTGTAATCGAACTGATTACAAAGTCACACTCAGTATGCACAGCTAAGATAATGGAGGATCAAATGGTCTCTTATATAAAACATGCGTATTTTTTTGTTTCTTGTTGAAATATTGATAATGTTCGAATTCAATCGAAATCAAATAAATTCGATTTCAATCTGTAAATTTTAAGACTCCAATTCAAACTGTTGCCATTGAGACAATTTTGCAAATACAGTTTCGGCAGTTTGGAATCTTATCGTCTAAATATTGAAGATTTATTTTACGATGATTTAATAATTCTTGTTAGTCCCTTCGTCTGTAACAACGTTACAAGTTTGAAATTTAACAACCTTGCAAGAACGCCTCCAATAGAGCTGCCACTGTAGACGCGACCGACTAGAGCAGTGGTTTAGGCACCCTGGCGTGCCGCGTAAGTATGTCCTGGGGTGCCGCAGCAATAATCAAGAAATGTTAAAAGAAAATTACATGAGGAGTTAAACGAATATGAGTTCGTACTTTTAATGCAAAAATGTAGACAATTCGCTAAACTCTGGATTGGTCTAAATCAATCAAGTTCGTCTGCCTCAGTTCGCGAAAGCGCAACTCACGACCAAAAGATAATCTGAGGAAAAATAAGGAAATATGATCCTAGCTACCTCATATCGTTTGGTTTTGTTTCTGTTGGGACAGAACAAGCACCGGAAGGGCAATGCTTATCTGTCTTAATGTTATCTGTCTTAAAATTGTTGCTAACAGCGGTTTGGATCCATACAAATTAAAAAGACATCTCGAATGCAATCTTGAAACGAAATTTGTCCAAAAAGTCAAAATTTTTGTAGTCCGACAAGTGTGTCGCGAGATTGTTTTAGTTCGATAAGGGTGCCGCGGCAAAATGAAGTTTGAGAACCACTGAACTAGAGTGACAAGACTTTTCTTTAAGGGACGTAGCTGTAGGTTGTACTGACAAGTGGTGCCCCTGGAAAACCAACTAGGCACTCTGAAAACGTTTGTCGCATGGCTTCAGAGTGCTATTTGTGTCTAGCTAATTTTAATCTATGTGTTTCTCTATACTACGTTTAGCGTCTAATTCTTTGGTCGATAGTATTATAAATTTATGTCGATAGTATTATATATTATAAATTTCTGTACCCTCTTCCAATTTTGTTTATCCTCTAGCGCAGGGGTCTCCAAACTTTCCAGGCTTAGGGCCATACTGATTACTCCAGTAAGTTCCGAGAGCCAAAACCATATTATCATTGTTGCCGGTGGTAAAAAGTGAAATAGTCCACTGATGAAAAAAAAGTCCGAAAAAGTACGCAACGTTTAAAAAAGGCTGCAAATCGGACTAAAGTCCGCATAACGGCAACACTGCATATTATTAACTTTCCTGTCATTATCTGTAATTTCTAGATTAGTTGTAGAGCACGAGCCATGAGGAGTAACGTGACACGACATCTGGTGGACACAAGCGGAAATAGGTAGTACCTTCTATCGCTAACAGATGGCGCTAATAGCACGTACAGAATAATCTCGTTGGTTCGAGAAAGTTCTGGTGTCTTCCACTCACTTCTAGATGGCAGTAATTGGAATATATAAGAAGGCTAGTGGCGCAACCACAAGTCAGTTTCTATGACACTGTTGTGAAATAAAATAGTGCGTACCTCCTTAAAACGTGTTTGTGCGTGTTTAAGTTTAAGACATCTTTGTAACAGTATTTTGATTTGAATTGTTGCTTTTGTGTGTGATTTAGTAGTATGGAAAAGAAGCGAAAAATTGATAGTAAATGCAGAAAATTCAAAGATCAGTGGAACATTCAGTATTTCGTAATTGAGTCCATTAACAAGGCGCGATGTTTGATTTGCAATGAAAGCATAGCCGTTCTCAAGGAATATAACATTAAACGTCATTATGAAACAAAACCTTTTCAAAATTACTCAAAATATACAGGAAGTTTGCGGACAGAAAAATTCGAAGCTATGAAGCGCAGATTGAAATCGCAGCAATCTTCATTTACAAAACTCAAAACTGAACAAGAGGCTGCAACTCGTGCCAGCTTTCGTGTGGCTCTTGAAATTGCAAAACGTGGAAAACCATTCACCGATGGAGAAATGACCAAAGAATGCATAATTGCAGTAGTCGAAGAAATGTGCCCTGAAAAGGTAAATTTATTAAAAACTGTCAGTATGTCAGCAAACACTGTGGATCGAAGGGTAGAAAACATCGCTGAAAATATATCCTCTCAACTGTTCGACAAAGATGGACATGTTGAGTGGTTTTCTTTGGTCTTGGATGAGTCAACGGATGTGTCAGATACTGCTCAGGTGTTGATTTATATTCGAAGAGTAGATAAAAGCTATGAAGTGCATGAAGAACTTCTTGATATGTATAGTATTCATGGCACAACTACTGGTACAGATATTTTTAAAGGAGTTGAAATGGCCATTAATCAAAAGAATCTTCGATGGAAAAACTTGAAATGTATTACAACTAATGGAGGCAAAAACATGAGTGGGAAAGATAAAGGAGTGGTCGCTCTTGTGTCAAAGGCTGTAGAAAATGACGGTGGTTCAAAACCATTAGTCTTACATTGTATCATCCATCAACAGTCTTTGTGTGGAAAATGTTTGGATATGTCTGAAGTTCTGAAACCAGTCATATCAACTGTTAATTTTATCAGATCTTTTGGGCTGAATCACCGACAATTCCGACAATTTATTGAAGAGATTGGAGAAAATGACTTACCTTATCATATTGCCGTACGTTGGCTTAGTTGTGGGAAAGTCCTTCAGCGCTTTTTTGAACTTCGAGCAGTGATCGAAATTTTTTTGAATGAAAAGCATCGCCCTCTTACTGAATTACAAAACAACGCATGGCTGTGGAAGTTAGCATTCTATGTTGATTTGACAAAACATATGAACGAACTGAATTTGAGATTGCAAGGAGAAAACCAGCATCTTCCTGATTTATACACTACTATCAAATCATTCCGGAAGAAATTGATACTGTTTCAATGACAACTACGAAGTAAATGTTTTTCACATTTTAAAACATGTGAAATAATCAGCCACACCACTGAGACTGAGTTTCCTATCGATTTTGCAATCGAAACTTTGAGTGCTTTGAAAATAAATTTTGATACTCGTTTCTCGGACTTTGATGCCATTGCGAATCAAATTAAGATTTTTTAGAATCCTTTTGATACTGACATTGAAACCCTAGCCCCGGAACTTCAAATGGAAATGATTGATCTACAGTGCTGTGATATAATTAAGAACAAATATCAAAACTCATCTTTGTTGGAATTTTATAAGAGTCTTCCACTGACACAATTTGATAATTTGCATAAATTTGCTCGTGGGCTGTTTTCTGTTTTTGGTATTACTTATTTGTGTGAGCAGACCTTCTCCAAAAAGAAGTACACAAAAAATGTTTACAGATCTAAATTAACTGATGAGCATCTTAAATCTCTTTTAATAATTGGTACAAGTAAAATTAGTCCACAACTACAAACTATTGTTAGTGGAAAATCTCAATTAAAATGTATAAAATGTTAGTTGGATTAATTTCAATAATTTGTTAGTTATTATATACTGAAGTTAAATTTTCTGCATATTATACATTTCTTTACTCATTACAATTCTGTGTTTCTTTATCCAACTTATCACAAAAATATTAACAATAAGCCTACAACAATGGTATGAGTAGTTAGCCCATGACCATATCAATGTAGATGTCATATTAATAATTATTCAACATAAAATTAGAATATTTCAGTAAACTAAATTTAATTTGCTATAAAAAATATGTTCTCTAAAAGGAGTTTTTAAGTATGTTAACTCTCCGCGGGCCGGACAAAATCTGTCCGCGGGCCGGATGTGGCCCTCGGGCCGTAGTTTGGAGACCCCTACTCTAGCGTATGTCCAATGATTGTTCGTGCATTTGAGGGAGTATCTATGTCTCTTTCGTTGTCCCATCTATAACAATCAAAAATCGTATGGTGTACTGCGTCTGTTTCACCACATTATTCACACAGGCTATCCGCTGCTCTTCCATTCAGGTGTAAAAAGTCTCTGAAGCAACCGTGACCGGTTAGGAATTGTGTCAGGTGGTAACTGACTTCTCCGTGTTCTCGTTTAGTTCATGTATTTATTTCTGGAAATAATAGCCTAGTCCACTGTCCTTTCTCCGTATTTGTCCATCTTTCTTGCCATTGTTGTAGTAGGTTTGTGCTTCCGTTCTTTCTAGCATTTAAGTTTTTTTATTTCTCCCCTCTCTTTCGTCAGCAAATGAATACGTGCAATGCCCCCGATAACTATTGCTGCCCCTCCGGACGCAGTACGATATGCACTGCACTGAGGGTGTGCAATCTTCCGTTGGACGGATGCTAATTTATCCAGGTTGGTCCTTGTTTCCAATTTATTTGCCCACAATGGTGCACCATATAGCATCGCTGATTGCGCTACAGTGCCCAGTAACTTGCGTTTAGAGTTTCTAGCTCCTACTACGTTTGGAAATATTTGCTCCATTGCTCCGAGAGTTTTTAGTACTTTTACTGCAGCCTCAATAAGGTGTGCAGCGAATGTTTTCCCTTTATCAATTATAATACCCAGGTATTTAAAATGTGATTTAGGGACTATTTCTGTGCTTCCTACTTTAAACTTTATTGGTTTTAGTTTTCTTTGTCAAAATCCGCGGTGATACCATGTCTATTGCACGATTTGCTGTACTCATTATTGCTTGTTCGTTTTAGGCAGAGTTCACATAATATATATAATAATAATAATAGCTTTATTCACTTGGCCACATTAATGGATAGACCACGTTGGATGTGATGGTTTCTTGTACATATTTTACATATTATAAGGCAATGAATACAGTAATAAAATGCAATACAGAAAAACATTTAGATAATAATACAATAAATATAAAAATGCTTAAACATAGAAGTACGAAATATAAATAAATAAAAAAAAAATACGTTGTATACCAAAAATAAGTTTGCTACCTTATAGTTTACATACATCTTACTTCTCTTAAAACTCAGAAATGGAATAGTATGCTCCTTACAACAGGATTCGCTTGACATGTCGTTTAAAATGGTTATTGTCCTCTGATTTTATTTTATTATCCAGCTTATTAAACAATTTTATGCCTGAGTAGATGAAGGACTTTTCATATAAAGCAGTATTATGTTTAGGATAGGATAATAAAGTGCCTTATCTTGTGCAGTGATTGTGCGAATCCGCTAATTTTTCGAAATCTTTTACATTAAATTTTATATAACACAGAACTTTTAGAATACAAATTGAGGGTATGTAAGTATATTGTTCTGTGTGAAACACGCTCTACAACTTTGCTCGGATTTAAGTCCAAATATAAGTCGAATGACTCTTCTTTTGCATCACAACATCTGTTGACCGTAGAAGCTTGACCCCAGAGCAAAATGCGAAGCGATAGGTGTGAGTGGGCCAACGCTTAGTCCATGTATTTATGTATGGAATTAATATACACCCTTCTGATTGATGCCTTGTACATTGATTTTTTTAATTGGAGAATTCCAAAGTATGCACTCTCCAGTTTTTTACACACATAATCGTTATGGAGTGATCAAGTATGTGTGGAGTCTATCCGCAGCCCCAGAAAATTGGTTGATGCTCAAAAGTTGTTTTTGATCAACTGTGAGTCGGAAATCTGTTGGCATTTTTCAAAGCATTGCAAAATATGTGCAAATCGTCTTATCCGAATTAAGGATCAGATTGTTAGCTCTACACCATGTAGTTACTTGGCCAACAACCATTAAAACTTTGGCTTCCAGCTCTTCTATATTGATTCCCGAGACTGCCAAATCCATATCGTCTGCGAATAGTATGATTTCCGCACTTACATAATGTGGCAAATCGTTGACAAACAAAAGAAACAAAAGTGGTCCCAAAACAGATCCTTGAGGCACACCCATATTTATATGTCTGCAGCTAGGCTTACTGTTATTGGCATGAACAATTAGCTTTCTCCCCATAAGAAATGATCTTATTAAACTTAAGAAGGTACTTCGAAAACCATACCATTCCAATTTTGCTAACATAAAATCAATGTAATAATATGTCCCATCTAAAAGAAGAAAGGAGATAAGCTGCAGTGCAATAGTTACAGAGGAATATCTTTATTAAGAGTTGTGTACCAGATTATGGCGTCTATAATAGCGAGAAGAATAAATCCATATGCAGAATAAACATTGGGCGAATACCAATCAGGATTTAGAAGCGGAAGGTCGCCGACAGACCACATATTCACAATAAGAACAAGCCTGGAAAAGTGCTACGAATACAATATCGATGTCCACCAACTGTATATAGATTTTAAGCAGGCATACGACAGCGTCAAGAGAGAATATGTAGAACAGACAATGAAACAATTTGGAATCCCAGAAAAGCTAGTTAACATAACGAAAATGACAATACAACACACAAAAAATAGAGTGAGAAACCGAGGGAACCTGTCACAGCAGTTCGAAGTGAAAAGGGGACTGAGGCAAGGCGAACCTCTGTCTACTACGTTATTTAATCTAGTACTCGAAAGATGTATCAGAAAGATAGATACAAATCCAGGAGGGAATATTTATAACAGGACCTGCCAATATCTAGCATACGCAGACGACGTAGTGATACTAACAAGATCAAAACAAGCCCTAAAGACTGCATATTGTGAATTAGAAAAAGAAGCAAGAAACGCTGGATTAAAGGTAAATGCAGAAAAAACCAAGTACATATTTAGCTGATGACGAGAGACGTGAGAAGAGAACAGACGAATATAAGAATAAATAATAACAATTTCATAGAAGCACAAACATTTAAATACCTAGGAAGCACAATCACAAAAGACAATGAAACAAGCGAAGAAATAAAAACAAGAATCTCAGCAGGAAATAGAAGCTACTATGCACTAAAAAAGATATTCCAGTCAAGGAATATATCAAGAAATGTTAAAAAGAGAATGTATGAAACAATAATAAAACCAGTAGTAACATATTCAAGCGAAACGTGGGTTCTAAAACAAGAAGACGAAAAAAACCTGTGTTTCTTTGAAAGGAAAATATTAAGACGAGTATACCGACCAGTGCAAGAAGAAGGGGAATGGAGGATACGAATGAATGACGAGTTAAGAAACCTATATGAAGACCCAGATATAGTTGTCACAGTAAAGTCCCAACGATTGAAATGGTTGGGACACGTAATAAGAATGAAAAATAATCGCGGTCCAAAAATGGCATTTGACAAAAAACCAGAGGGGACGCGAAAGCGAGGCCGACCCAGAAAAAGATGGAGCGATGATGTGGAAAACGACCTAAGAGAAATGAAAATAAGAAGTTGGAGGAGAAAGACTCTAGATAGAGAGGAATGGAAGGAAGTAATTTAGCAGGCCAGGGTTCTACATGGACCGTAGTGCCGACAGAAGAAGAAGAAGAAAATCAATGTTGACACTATCAAATGCCTTCGAAAAATAATCCTATTACATGTTTCCCAGTATCTAGCTCATGCATGATAAATTTTGTTAAGCTCTCTGTGGCTGTCTCTACTGATCTATGTGATCTAAATCCATGCTGGTAGTTACTGAACAAGTTATATTTTACTAAATAATCATTCTATTATAGATCAGCCTTTCATAGATTTTTGAAAAGGTAGATACTATCTACTATAGGTAGAACTAAAAGAGCTACCTTCAGAGACATAGGATATACTCCATCTTCTATAGATTTATTGAACAGTTTCAACAGTGGACCCTCTAAGACGTCTATCATAGGTTTTTATTGTTTTCATTGAAAAACCATCAATGCCTGATGACTGAGTAGTGGCAGAGTTAGAAACAACCTTTTGAAGTTCAGCGGCTTCAATGGGAGGCATACTAAAAGAGTTAGGAATACTAAAATGGGACGTAGTGCAATCAGAGCTAGATTTAGGCATAAAGTGTTCTCATATTAGAGTTAGGGCCATCTCAGAGAAGTGTGTTGCAAATGCTTCTGCAACTTGTTTGCCTGTAATTAGTGCGTCATCGATTTTGAGTGATATTGATTTACTCATTTTTTCTTTCCCTATTGTTTGGTTAATAATCGACCAAGATTCCCTAGATTTGTTTTTAGACTGATGTTTTTAGGGTTCCGTACCGAAAGCGGAACCCTTATAGTATCACTTTGTTGTCCGTCTGTCTGTCTGTCTGTCTGTCTGTCCGTCTGTCTGTTTGTCAAGACCATTTTTCTCAGGAACGCGTAGAGGTAACAAGTTGAAATTGTATCAAAATGTATCAAATACTCGGGTCTGCGGTCTCTTTCAGCTGTGAAAAAATGAAACTTGTAAGTCAACGCGATCAAAAGATATGACCGTTTATGTCGCATATTTTGCGATTTCACAAGGGAATCAAAACCTATAGGGTACTTCCCGTTGACCTAGAATCATGAAATTTGGCAAAAAGCGGTGTCTTACAGCACATGTAAAGGGAAAAATTTGAAAACCGTAAATATGTAGTTTAATTACAAGAAAAATGCGAATTTACTATTAGAAATTTATGAAAATACACTCATGTTGTCGTAGTGGTATTATCAGGCTCCAGAAGCATATGGGTTGCATACAGTTAGGTCCTCCTCGGTTAGGTCCGAAGGTTAAAAAGTATGTGTGGGCACCAAGCTGTTTATTCTAAATTTTCTTTGTTTATATTCGTTATGCATTTCATCACGTACGCTCTATATACATAATATATACAGGGTATATATTATGTATAAATTTTGCTTGTTTATAACCGACATGCGACATACTCAAGGCCCGTAACATCCTGTATATATTATATTTCGTCTAATTTTTGTTTATAATCTACATATACTTAAATCACGTACGCCCTATATTTTTTGGTAGTCAATTGCCCAAAAGAAGTCAATTGAACAACTGAATGTTAAGAGTATCTAAATAGATCTAGAAATAGTTAATATATTAGTTTATATTAGATCTAGAAATAGTTAGATCTTAATATAAGTTAGTGAATAAGTATAATACTAAAATAAAGTTTTCTTTTTATAAGTTTAAAAATATTTGCGTTATTTAAAAAAAATACCCTGTGTACCTTTATACAGGGTATATAGGTATGCAGGCAAAATTGAGCAGTAAAAACAAATAGTGAAGTTCCAGAACCCCTAAACACTCATAGTGAATGGGGGATGTATGGTAATAAAATATAGGATAGAATTCCATCGTACGACAGCGACATCTTGAGGTTATGCTTGCAGCGGTACTAAGATGGTCGTGATTTCAAGTTAACTGAATGTGCTTGCTACGTCCTCTACAAAAAAAAACCTTACTTACAAGTTTGTACGGAACCCTCGGTGCGCGAGTCACAACTCGCACTTGGCCGGTTATTTATGTAAGACATGCCTCCTCTTAACAGATATTATTATTTCACATATTATTATTTTCCAATTGACTGCATTAAACGCATTACGCACATCAAAAGTTATTGAAGCGCAAATTTTTCGTGTTCTTTTTGTGCCCGTTCTAGCTTTCTCTGCGATCTTTAAAACAGCATCGACTGCGTCTATAGTTGACCTGCCTTTTCTAAAACCGTACTGCCTGTCAGATAACCCCAGTCCAGCGTCAAGCTCCTTTTGTCTCGTTAGCAAGACTGTTTCCAGCAACTTTCCTGACACGTCTAGTATACATAGAGGCCTATATGACGATGGTTCCCCAATTGGTTTCTTTCCCTTCTTAATGAGAACTAGTTTGGAACGTTTCCATTTGTCTGGAAAGTTTCCCGTAGTTAGAAGAATGTCGATTACTTCAAAAGTAAACGTAGGGTGATATTGGGCGATGATCTTACATCACTTTTGGTGACACGCCGTCTAGTCCTGGTGCTGTTCCGCTACGTATACGATTTATTGCGTTAACCAGTTCCTCTTCGTTGGATAGTGGTGTTTCCATTACTTTTGGTTGTTTCCAGAGGAAGGGCTCCTGGCGTAGGGAAAGAGCTTCAACCACCTGAGACATTCCCTCCATCATCATTTGTACACTTGGGGCTTTGATTTTAAGCTTTTTTTACAGATTTGGAAGGCGTCTCTCCATATATTATTGTCAAAATCTTCGCAGAGTTTCTTCCATTGGTCCCGTTTTGACTTGTTTATTAGGTCACACAAATCCTTTTTTGATTTCTTCTAGAATGTTTTCAGGTCTTTGGCATCCTCTTCGTTTTTAATTCGTTTGCGCTGGAATTTCCTTCTTGCAGCGACACATGCAGCACTCATGCTAGCAATTTCATGGTCCCACCAATACACCAATTTTCTTCTTGATGATCCTATTTTATTAGAGTGGTATCACATCACATGTCTTCGTCATTACGTCTACTAGCTTATCCGAGCTTCGTTTGTGTGTTCGTGCTATTTCTATTGCAAGATTTGTAGCAATTTTCTCTTTATCAAGTTTATTTAGATTCCATCCTATAATTCTTCCTTGGCGTATCTGTTTTCGCCGTCTTCTATGCCGTACAGAATGTATCGATAATCACTTAGTTGAAGTTTCAACAGTTCTGGATAGTGAGTTGGTTTGGCCTGTAAAGGAGACTGACCTTATCCTTGGTGGTGTCCTTTGTAGGCTTTCAAATGTCTGAAATGGTTTTTCACCTAAATCTTCAAGCCGTGAGTTAGTTTTTTCTCGCGTCCATCCCTGATAATTGGATCGTACTCGATAATGAGAGGAAATAAGGTTCAGTAGAATAATTCAAGAGAGACAAGACTGCACAAGCAAGACTAGACAAACAATAGTTTCTTACAGTTTAACCATAATCAAGGAAAGTGCCAATCATTTTCATCGGTTCGTCTCTACCAATATAATATTGCAAACAATTTCCTGAAAACGTTTCGCTTATGTAAAGCAGTCTATATTAAATATAAATTTCTCGAGTAATCGATTATCCTCCATGTCTCATCTATCATCCCATACTCAAAGGACGAAATTTACATTCACCTTATTGGAACGGTTAAGCGAGATATCTGTGTTCAATTTCAAATTTGTTTGCAACGATCTGCTGCGATAAATCGCCATATTACCATAGAAAATGTTAAATCGGTGTAATTAATACAACCACATTGTTTTAGCTTTCATTTAATACCCAAGCCGTTTAAGCTGATCCACTTATGCAAACGATGCAGACATTAAAACCCAAAAAAATTGAACTGAGCAATAATTCAAAGTTTTAATGGAATGTTATTAATTTAAACTTCTGGAGCTTATTAAACTCTTTTTCAATTCGTTTCAATTATTATTCGATTGGATGTAATTGAATTACTGGCGGAATAAATGTTTTAATCAGAGACCTAGTTTACTAAATTGTCTGTTGAATTTGAGTGATTTGCTGCAAATTTATAGAAAGACCGACTAAAGGCCGATTCTCATATACGCGATACTCAGCTACGCCACGTCACACGACATCACCTGTGAAATAATAATTACATTGTTTTAAATGGGTACGTTCTCACTATGGCTACGCGACAGCTAGTCCCATTTAAAACAATGTAATCATTTAAACTTAATAAAGACGGAACAAAGCTTAAATATATAAATATACTCAACCCTTCCGGAACTCTATAATACTAATAAGTCTTTTTAGGACTACCAAGAACAAATCTCGTATGAAATTTGTCAGTTATTCTATAGCTTTCAGTCCACCTTCGTGGCACTCAACAAAAATCATAAAAATAACATTGATTTTTAAGATCATGTCTTTCCGATACCTTGAGTGGATAGCCATCTGTGGAAGCGTTTCGAGTTTCGAGTCAATGTTATTTTTATGGTTTTTGTTGAGTGCCACGAAGGTGCACTGAAAGCTATAGAATAACTGACAAATTTCATACGAGATTTGTTCTTAGTAGTCCTAAAAAGACTCATTAGTATTATAGAGCTTTGTTCCGTCTTTATTAAGTTTATCTGATTATCTATATTGTTGTATGGTTTTACCAATTCAAAATGTAATCATTATTTGACAGGCGATGTCGCACGACGTCGCGCAGCTGGGTGTCGCGCATATGGGAATCGACCTTAATTGTTTAAGGATTTTTGTTGAACAGTTTTTGGAACAAATGTTTGTTTGCATGTTATCAAGATTTCAGATTTAGAAGAATTATAATTTGGCAACTTTTACAAAGAATTCTCAACACGATAACTTTTGAACGGTTTCTCCTAGAGACTTCTAGTTTCCACCATTGGAATCAGCATGTCAAAGTTAATTGGAAAACATAATTTTTTGCTAGAAAGTTTAAAATTTCAAAAAGCGCCTCAAACCCAGTCAACAATATTTGGAGTTCTTTTAGGTTTTTGTTGATTTCTCGAGATATTATTAATGGTTTTAATTAAATTTATCTAAAAACAAAATTAAATTTGTTCCATTAATTAATTTATTCCGTTAATTAATTTATTTCGTTAATTAATTTATTCCTTTAATTAACATTAAGTCCGTTTATAATATCTCGAGAAATCAATAAAAACCGAAAACACCTAAAGATATTGGGGACTGCGTTTGAGTCTGAAAAGTTGGACAAGAAATAATTCTGTATTAATTATTCTGTAAAGGTTAAACGAATTTATGATAGGCTGAGCTTGCGGATCTTATTTTAGGGTTCTTTTTGGGTTGTTTAGTAATCCATATTTTGTTCTCATACATATTTAAATTTACTTTCGGTGGAGGGTCGAAGAATCCCCAAAGACATCGGGGCATGTAAAGGACGTAATTGGGAGTGGACGCGGCGCAAAATGAGATTTTTCTTAAAGGGCGGATATGTAAAATTCGGGTCTGCAGGGCGAGGCGCAGGAAAAGAAAATTGGGTTAAATACTATTTGTGTTTGAAGATTAGGAGATTTTGTCGATTTTAAAACGGATGGACAGATAGAATTTAATGCCGCGTTCTTACAGACGAAGTTACAATAAAAAATTATTGAATCTTTGTAAAATAAATGTTCAATATTTAGACTATAAGATTCGAATCTGTCGAAATTGTATTTGAAAAATTGTCTAAATAGCAACAATTTGAATTTGAGTCTCAAAATTGAAAGATTGAAATCGAATTTGTTAAACGCCAATTTTGTAACGTTGTTGCAGACGAACGGACAAACGAAAATTATTGAATCTTCGTAAAATAAATAGTCAATATTTAGACTATAAGATTCCAAACTGCCGAAATTGTATTTGCAAAATTGTCTAAGTAGCAACAATTTGAATTTGAATCTGAAAATTGACAGATTGAAATCGAATTTGTTAAACGCCAATTTTGTAACGTTGTTGCAGACGAACGGACAAACGAAAATTATTGAATCTTCGTGAAATAAATATTCAATATTTAGACTATAAGATTCCAAACTGCCGAAATTGTATTTGCAAGATTGTCTAAATAGCAACAATTTTAATTTGAGTCTCAAAATTGACAGATTGAAATCGAATTTGTTGAAATCGAAGTGACGATTTCAGTTATTAAATCATTATAAACCTAATGCAAGTTCCTTTATCTTTATATTGTGAAATTTGCGAAGGGTAGAGCATAGCCCTTATTTAACAATGGTGATACACAGTGAGGAAAAGGACTCCAATTAGTAGGAATAAGTTTAAAACAAGTTTTAAGTAGCAACTTTTAAGTTCGAGAATTAAAAACGTGGAGATGACCTCCTATCAATAATAAATTTTTTTTTTTTAAAATAAAAGAATAAAAAATTTCCCATCCAGATATTAGTACTAGTACTTTATAGTTCCGCGACTTTCTATATTAAACGCTAGTAGCGTATAAGTTAGTGCTTGTTCACGTAGGAACGCGTGGGTGCGGCGGCGGGTGCGAGCGCGGTAGACGTTGCGAGTTCGTGTTCACATTGGCTGCCAGGCGCTTGCGCGATTTTGACGTGTTGTCAGGTAAAGTTAGGTTAGTATACTAACCTAAGTTTTGGTTAGTTTACTAACCTGAACAGCACTAATAAAGTATTCTATATTGAAAGACATGATGAAAACATACTATCGTTTCTAGCGATAAGTTCTTAGTGCTTGTTCACGTAGGAACGCGCGGGAGCGGCAGCGGGTGCGGGCGCGGTAGACGTGGCGAGTTCGTGTTCACATTGGCCGCCAGGCGTTTGCGTGAGTGTGACGTGTTCAGGTTAGATTAGGTTAGTATTAAGGTGACCACACGTCCAGATTTTGCCGAGACAGTCTCGCTTTTTGGACGCCTGTCCCGCGTCTCGCCGATTTTTAAAAATGTCCCACTTTTTAGGAAATATCTGCATTTCTCATTTTTAATGTACTGTAATATATAATATAAAATTTTTCCACATATTCCCATAAAATCTCCTTTTTAGGGTTCCGTACCGAAAACGGAACCCTTATAGGATCATTTTGTTGTCCGTCTGTCTGTCTGTCTATCTCTCCGTCCGTCTGTCTGTCTGTCAAGACCATTTTTCTCAGGAACGCGTAGAGGTAACACGTTGAAATTTGTATCAAATACTCGGGTCTGCGGTTTCTTTCAGCTGTGAAAAAATCAAACTTGTAAGTCAACGGAATCAAAAGATATGACCGTTTATGTCGCATATTTTGCGATTTCACAAGGGAATCAAAACCTATAGTGTCCTTCCCGTTGACCTAGAAACATGAAATTTGGCAAGAAGCGGTGTCTTATAGCACATGTAAAGGGAAAAATCTGAAAACCGTAAATATGTAGTTTAATTACAAGAAAAATGCGAATTTATTATTAGAAACAAGAAAATACACTAATGTGTTGCGTGGTATTGTCAGGCACCAGAAGCATATGGGTTGCATACAGTTAGGTCCTCCTCGGTTAGGTCGGAAGGTTAAAAAGCATGTGTCGGCACCAAACTGTTTATTCTGAATTTTCTTTGTTTATATTCGTTATGCATTTCATCACATACGCTCTATATACATAATATATACAGGGTATATATTATGTCTTTTTTATAACCGACATGCGACATACTCAAGTGCCGTAACATCCTGTATATATTATATTTCTTCTAATTTTTCTTTATAATCTACATATACTTAAATCACGTACGCCCTATATTTTTTGGTAGTCAATTGCCCAAAAGCAGTCAATTGAACAACTGAATGTTAAGAGTATCGAAATAGATCTAGAAATAGTTAATATATTAGTTTATATTAGATCTAGAAATAGTTAGATCCTAATATAAGTTAGTGAATAAGTGTGATACTAAAATAAAGTTTTATTTTTATAAGTTTAAAAATATTCGCGTTATTTAAAAAAAAAATACCCTGTATATCTTTATACAGAGTATATAGGTATACAGGCAAAATTGAGCAGTAAAAACAAATAGTGAAGTTCCAGAACCCCTAAACACTTATAGTGAATGGGGGATGTATGGTAATAAAATATAGGGTAGAATTCCATCGTACGACAGCGACATCTTGAGGTTATGCTTGCAGCGGTACTAAGATGGTCGTGATTTCAGGAGGGTCACTTGTCAAGTTAACTGATTGTGCTTGCTACGTCCTCCACAAAAAAAAGATACCTTACTTACAAGTTTGTACGGAACCCTCGGTGCGCGAGTCTCATCTCGCACTTGGCCGGGTTTTTTTTTAATGTCTACTAATGAAATTTTTGAATAGCCTCCAGATGAACTGTCCATTCTTCAAGTTATTCCAAGCAGTTATTATAAAAATTTCTAACTTCTTTCAGAAAACCCGGTCATTTAATGGCACCTTGTTCTGAAATTTTCATTTGGTGACATTAAAAAATGAGATTTTAGGGGAATACGTGTAAAAATCTTTTGAATATATTAATGTGGTGTTATTGGTAAAAAGATACGTTACTGATGAAAAAAATTAAATGTTACTGGTCTGCAAATGTAAAAACAGACCAAAAATGGAAGGAGTAATTGCTTCATTTTAAACAGAATAATATTCCTGATCCAAATATTTTGAAAATTGTAGAATACTCCCTTCCATGAACAAATGCAGCAATAACCAGTGTTTTTCCAGTATCAATAAAATATGGACAACTGAAAAAACGCAGTTGAACATTAAAGTTTAAAATCTATATTAAGCGTAAAAATAGTTTGACCAATTCATGTGAGAAATTTCACGATATTTTAATAAATGAATTTTACAAAAATTTTACCGTGAAAGAAAATAATTTTTTTTTTATAAAAAAATTAAATTAATTAAAAATCATAATGTTCAAATTATGTTTTTTTACTAATATTTTTATAGTTACCAATTATTAATAATAAATCCATTTTATTAATTTTAATAATTAATAATAAATCCATTTAGTAATAGTAGTTTATGATACTAGTGTGTGAAGAAGGGCTTTTGCGCATGAGTGTATCACATCGCTGACACAATAAGGTTAGAACGTTTAGCGCCTCCATGGAAAAAATTGCTAACTAGTAAAAACACACAGTGACGGGAACACTATTTAGTCGTTGTCGATGTAATCCAGGTTAACCTAGATTTAATCTAGAATAGGTTATGGTTAGGTTAAGTTATACTAGAATCAGATATATCCAGACTGAGAGGCCGAGAACTCTTGATTTCAAATAAGAAAAGTTAATTCAATTCTAATAAACGTCAGAAAATTTCGTCGGACGCAAGTTATTGCAAGTTAGTAACAACAAATAGTAACAACAAAAAAACATAGTAACAACAAATAGAAATCGTTTAATAATGAAACTCAATTTGATTTACATTGTACTTTTCCGCACGATTTGGATACTTTTACACACGATTATAATAATGGTATCCTTCACATAAAATAATTTATTTATTAATGTGTTCATTTTTGTGTGTGAGTAGATAAAATATATATTTTTTGAATTATTGGCCCGTTTTCGAAACTAAATTATAATTCTCATTTCATCCCATTTGTCCCGCTTTGTCTCAATGAAAATGTGGTCACTTTACTCTATGTATACTAGACGTGTCAGGAAAATTGTGTCTAGAAACGTCTAGAAATCCCATTGTCTAGAAACACTCCTGCTAACGAGACTACAAAAGTAGCTTGATGCCGGACTAGGGTTATCCGACAGGCAGTACGGTTTTAGAAAAGACAGGTCAACTATAGACGATGTCGATGCAGTTTTAAAAACCGCAGAGAAAGCTAGAACGGGCACAAAAATAACAAGGAAAATTTGCGCTTTAATAACTTTTTAATTATTAAACGCAATGCGTTTAATATAGCCAAATGGGAAATTATAATATGTGAACTGACAAAGAGACGCATAGCTGCGTATCTGTTACAGATTATAACAAGTTTCCTAACCAACAGGAAATTAGTGCTGCAAGTCCAAAATGAGACAGTCGAAATAGAAGTAAGTTGTGGGATTCCTCAAGGCTCTATATTGGGTCCTACACTGTGGAACCTCTTATACCACGGCATCCTAAGAACTAAACTGCCAGAGGGCGCCACATTAATTGAATTAGCAAACGACTTGGAGCTTTTTGTAGCTGCCTAAAACGTACAAGCAATAATGAGTACAGCAAACCGTGTAATAGACACAGTATCACAGCGGATTGTGACTCAGAAACTAAGATTGGCGCTCGAGAAAACGGAGGCAGTGCTACTGACAGGACAAAGAAAACTAAGACTATACAATTTAAAGTAGAAAGCACAGAAATAGTCCCCAAAGCACATATTAAATACCTGGGTATTATAATTGATAAAGGGCTAACATTCGCTGCACACCTTGCTGAGGCTGCAAGGAAAGCTCTAAAAACTCTCGCAGCAATGGAGCAAATATTGCCAAACATAGAAGGAGCCAGAAACTCTAAACGCAAGTTACTGCGCATTCAGCGATGCTATTTGGTGCACCATTGTGGGCAAATAAATTAGAAACAAGGACCAACCTGGATAAATTAGCCTCCGTCCAACGGGAGATTGCATTGAGCGTGTGCAGTGCATTCGTATTGTGTTCGGAGATGCAGCAATAGTTTTCGCGGGCATTGCACCTATTGATTTGCTGGCGAAAGAGAGATGAGAAATAAAAAAATCGGGAAGCAACTTATATGCTAGAAAGAAAGCAAGAACAAACCTACTACAACAATGGTAAGAAAGATGGACAAATACGGAGAAAGAACATTGGACTAGGCTATTAATTCCAGATATAAATACATGAACTAAGCGGGAACATGGAAGAAGTCTCGCGAGGCGAATTAAGCGAATCAGAGAGAAATTCTAGTTTCGTGACAGTCCGTCTCGACTTTTCGGCACTCGCAAACCCACCGTTGCCAATCCGCCGACTGTGGAGGAGGTTGAAAACTTAACCCCTGGAGGGGAGTCTACGACAAGTCCCCTCCGCTCCGTCTAGACACTCCAGCGCTAGTGCACTTCGACGCCTTTTGTAGAAGGCATAAAAACCAAGTCGAAGTGTGCGTCGAGGTCGAGTGAAGTGAAGTCGAGGCAATCAGCGAGGATGAGGTCCGACAAGCACTTGTCGGGGCTAAGAACTACGCTGCCCCGGGCCCAGACGGCATTAACAACTGGTGGTGGAAGAAATTTTCGTCCACCCATCGTCCTCTGACCAGAGTTTATAACTCTTGACTAACCGGGCAGCGTATTCCGAGCTGGGTTGTCGAAGGGCGCACTGTGCTGCTCCCCAAAAAAAGGAGACTTGTCCGACACGCGCAACTACCGGCCGATTACTTGTCTCAACACCTGCTACAAGATATTCACACGTGTCTTGTATGTTAGGCTGTTGAGGGTGGTCGGTCCGGTGTTGCACCAGGTGAACGAGGCAGCATGGGGCAAAGTGCGACGTGGAGGGAAGCCGAG
The DNA here is from genome assembly GCA_944588485.1 of Phosphuga atrata. Classification (NCBI taxonomy): domain Eukaryota; kingdom Metazoa; phylum Arthropoda; class Insecta; order Coleoptera; family Silphidae; genus Phosphuga; species Phosphuga atrata. Next base: position 13,113,141 of record OX155897.1, read on the forward strand.
AGATCCTGGTGATAGATCATGCTGTCACTCAGGACTCCCGGCATTACAAACGCAATCTCTCCATGGGCTGGATTGATTATCGCAAGGCATTTGACACAACATCACATGAGTTTTTGTTACACATGCTCGGATGCCTTGCGGTACCAGCTCCACTAGTGAGATGCATTGAACACCTGTTGCCACTATGGAAGACCCGCTTTACCATAACATCCGGTACAAAGCGGGTCACCACGGAGTTGGTAACATTCAGGAGGGGTGTGTTTCAAGGAGTTTCCTTGAGCCCCTCTTGTTTTGCAGCTCACTACTGCTGCTTTCCATTGCCTTGAGACGTACCCGTGGCTATGCATGTGGAGCACCGAGCCAACGGAGGCATGAGATCACCCACTTGTTTTACATGGACGGTCACCGGAGCTCCCTTACCATATGCAGCTCACCGATGGAAGCATCTTGAAACATCTAGATGCTGAAGAGACCTATAGATACCTGGGGATTGAGCAGCACTATGCTCATGACGCCCCGCGGGTAAAAGAGGCTTTCCACGGCAAATACAAACACCTTGTTCGGAAGATTTGATCTTCCGAATTATCCGGACAGAATAAGGTGTGTGCCACTAATATGCTTGCCGTTCCAGTCCTGCTCTACTCCATCGGAGTAGTGAAGTGGAGAGTCAATGAGTTGCGTCAGTTCGACAGGGATACCCGTAAAACGATGCACATCCACCGAGGAGTGCATCCGAGATCGTCCGTTTCCCGGATGTACCTCTCACGTCATCGAGGGTGCAGAGGACTCCTGAGCCTGGAGTGTATGTATGGCAGAGTGGTTCTAGGTTTAACTTTTAAGATCTTAAGGAGCTCGGACCCGCTCCTATCTCTCGTGAGTTATCACAAACATATGGGAGCGGAGGCGTTTATTTTCAAGGCGGCAAGAAGGGCCGCTGAAGAACTTGGTCTCCAATTCGAAATTACACGAGGAGGCTGACGAGGTGGCAACCCCGAGTTGATCACCGAGTTACAGACGAATCGTCTAAGAGCCCAAATTAAGACCGCCGAACAGGACATGTTGTTCGGGCGGCATGTCGACAGGCCGATGCACGGTGTCTTTTATAGGCACATAGACGAGGTCTGTCGACAAGGCTAAACTTCGGTTATCTGAGGTCAGCCGGGCTCACAGCGGAGACCGAGGGATTCATTACTACCTGTCAAGATGGCGTTATCAACACCTTGGTCTATCGGTGCCGCGTGATGGGTGTACAGGTCCCTGATACCACCTGCAGGGCCTGTCGCAAGGCGCCGGATATACTAATGCACTTGTTGTCGGCTTGTCCGACAAAAGCTGTCTCCCCGTACATCCATCGACATAACGCGGCACTGCGAGTACTCTATTACCATCTTAGGTACTCATAGAGATAGATCAGGAGCCTGTGCGGCCTTACTTGCTGGGAGATATTGAGTCCGTTATCGGGAACTAGAAATGCCAGTTTTTTTGGAACTATCCGTTCCCGACGGGCAGGCTCATTCGCGCCAAAAAGCCTCACATTGTCATCCTCGATAAACAGACCAGGAACAGGACTATGTTCGTCAACGAGTTTTCCGCTCCAGCGGAACAGAACATTGTCCTGAAAGAGGAGGAAGAACGGACCAAATATCAAGACCTCCTTTTCGAGCTCCGCACGCTTTACCCTCGCCATAATGTCATGCTGGTCGTCCTAATCATCGGTGATTATTCCCCCCCCCATGATGGGGGGGAATAATCACCGATGATTAGGACGACCAATCCGTTCTTCGCTGCTTTCGGAGCTGAAGATCATTCCGGCTTGCAGAAACTCCGCTGGAGTTTTGGCAGGTCGGATTCAGAACGGAGTCGTCCTGGGGTGCCTTCGTCTGCTGAGGGCACACGATTCTGGAACCTACAGCTGTTCACCTACCGGTGGGAAGGAGCAGTTGTAGAAATAACTTTTGGACACTGCTTTGAAGGGTAGGAGCTCGCAACAATTCCGACCAGAATTTTTCAGAAGAAAAATAATAATAATAATACGGTCTTCTGGGGAAGAAAACTTGTCCATATTATAAATATCTACCAGCACCAGTCATCGAATCAAGAAGACACATTCTCGACTGGGACAGGCCTATGTTGACCGATAAGACGATTGCCTACAACCGACCAAATATTCTTCTAATTGACCTTGACGCAGTCATACTATTAGACATCGCAGTTCCGTTAACAAATAACATCCGAAGAACAGAGACAGAAAAAATAAATAACGGGCATAGGGTTGGGGAGCACTGTGCTAAAGGATAAACAAAATTGGTAGAGGGTACAGAAATGTATGTAAAAAATATTATCGACCAAAGAATCAAACGCTAAACGTAGTATAGAGAAACAAATAGATTTAAATTAGCTAGACACAACTAGCACTCTGAAGCCATGCGACCATGTCTTGTCCGTCTAGTCTTGTCCATCTAGTCTCAACAGTCTAGTCTCATCTGTCAAGTATTAAATATACTGTTTTGCAATATGTCAAAATTGTATTTGCAAATGTGTTAAAACGGCAATGATTTTAATTTGTTTATAGACAAAATGTTGAATGTAAGCAAAAATATTGAAGTTTGATTTGTTTGAGAAACAAATATATTTCGGTTTGACTAGATTTATGAAAGCGATCAAAGCTGTCTAAAAATATCCGGCGGCTCGTAAATTAGCTTCTCCCCCGAGTTTATTTACTCTTTCAATTGCGCTCGAGCAATTTGCGGCATTTTTGCATTCACGGGCGGAGACGTGCCAAAAATTAATCGCGCGCTGAAAAAACTTGTTTGATTGACGCGAAAAGCAAGAATTAATCAAACTCGCTTTGATGTTGCAATTTACAATTCGGTTGAGTTTTTCTAATTTCAACTGGATTAATAAAAACCTTCACTGTACAACGTAAGCTAATTACACCATCTGCATTTTTCAAAATACAAACTTGAAATTTCGCACACGTATTAACAACAACCAATACTAGATCTCCAACAAATTTCATCCAAATGCGTCAGTCTATACCAGGGCTGTCCAACCAGACGATCGCGATCTACCGGTCCATCGCGGCGGGATTTTGAGTCGATCTTTAGTTTTCTCGCGCTTCTATGTACTCACTTAAAACTACATTTCGATAAATATAAAGTAAAAATTAGAACTCGGTTCTCGTTAGCCTACGTTCAAATGTTGCTTTATGGACCTCAAGTCGGCGCCACCAGTGTAACAGCTACTAACCAGCACTAAATAACCCTACACCCGCCGTTACGCGTTTTGGTCGATCTTGGTAACAATATATACAAAAAAGTAGATCGTCACTAAAAAAAGGTTGGACAGCCCTGATCTATACCATAACTTCATGCATAACAAATTTGTTTATAACCCAACGCATCCAATCTCACTTATCCACTCATAACTTCAGTTTAAAACTAACTGGAATAAAAAGCTTAGCCTTAAATTAATCTACAAAGTCTACTTAATAACTTCATATGAAACACCACACATTTTTTACTTTTAACCTAATCTACCAGAAACTTAAACATTATCCACTTATTCGACGAAGAGATTACAAACTCACTCAACAAATCTACAAAACTCAGACATTAAATAAATACCTTAATTAATTTGGAGCTTCAAGCTCTCCACTAATAAATCGCATTTGCAAGTATCTTTGCGACTTTTTGTGTTAATTTAGCATTTTCTGTTAGGAAAATGTGACAATGCGTAGGGGAGGCGTTCGCCGGTGGACAAGTTTGCGGCAGCACCCCGCTCAAAGTGCGGAGAGGTTGACTGGCGGAGGGGTGTCGACATCTTCCTCGACGGCGACGGCCAGTCCACTGCCTCCGGAGCCTACGAGGAAGAGCAACTGGCAAGTTATCGAACACTACAGCTCCAAGGACAAAGGGAGCTTATCATCTAGTCTACTAGCTGTAAGTCGATAATAAAAGTATTAGTATTAAATATAGGATGAAACTAAACTAATTACAGATACAATCATACCAACTTATTACAGCGAAACACAGGTTGAATATATAAATATGTTTAACCTTTCCGAAACTCTATAATATTCTTAAGTATTTGCAGTATTTTGTAATAGCTTATATTTTGGGTTATTTCACACTTTGCAAGCGATCAATTTATTGTTTTTTTCTCAAGTAGCATCGGACCTCATATTCTTAAGTATTTTTAAGACTATAAAACAAATCTCATGTTAATGCCATGTTAACCATGTAAATCTCATGTTAATGATACAACAGATATTGGTGTCATTCACTAGGACTCAGTTCATTTCCGTGACACTAAAACAAGACATTAGATAAATAACATTGTTTTTTAAGATCAGATCTTTCTCTTTAACCCAAAGTGAATAGCCAACTGCAAACGCGATTCGAGTTCTATCTCTCATCAGTGCAGCTTTGCTTTTATGAATTATAAAATTGAAAACACTTACATTAGTTTGAAATCAGTTTGAAAGTTGGTTGAAAAGTTTTAGTAGCTTAAAACTTAGGCCTTAAGCTAGACTTGTCCAAATATTGGTGTAATTCTGTCCGTCCGTCTGTTTGTAAATTAAGTTAAAATAAAGGACTAGTTTCGAATTTGCAAATTGGATAAGATATTTTCAAAAGTGATTTTTTGGAGCATTTTTAAGATTTTCTGAAGAAAAAAATGAAGATCGTGTTAGAAAAATGTTTAATTGTAAGCTTTAAACTAGCTACAAGAATTTTTATTAAAAGTATCTGCGTCTGTCTGTAATGAAAGACCAAAATTGCAAATAAATTTGTCGTAAGAAATGTTGTTACAATTAATTTGAGATTTTTAAATGTAGTCATATTTTAAAATTTGCAAATTTTAAATTTTGCAGAATTATAGTCTTTTGTTTTAAGATTATTTTGGTGAAAATTTCGTGGAAGTATGTTCATCCGTTTGTGAGTAATATATATTTAAACACAACACCACTTTTTCAGCAAGAAATTTTGAAATTGCCGTCAAATTTGCAATTTTGAAATTGCAAATTGAAATTTTTCACATACTTGTAGAAAACAGTTGAAAGATTTTGCAAGTCAAATTTTGTTTTGCTAGGTCTGCTAAACTCTCAATGCCAGAAGCTTGAAAAATAAAAAACAATTTAAACCTTGTTTTTTATTTATTTTTTTAATTCCGAAATTTGAATTCTCGCTACATTGACAGTGTTCAATCTGCAAATTGCAAAATTTACACCATGATAGCCTATGGTTTCAGGATTATTTTTGCGAAATTTGCATTGAAATCTATCCATCTGTCTGTCTGTCCTAGGAAGTTAAGTAAAACCCTGCCAGTTTCAAGAGACCAATCTTAAAATTGCTGTAAAACTTGCTATTTTTAAGCCACGAACAGGAATCCTTCATATTCTTGTAGAAAACAGTTGAAAGTATTAGCAAGTCAAATTTAGTTTTGTTACGTTTGTCGATGCATTAATCCCAGAAGCTTAAAAAATATATTTTCAAACCTTAATTTTGGTTTCTTAAAAATTACTAATTTTAAAATCTACGCTGAATTAACAATTTGCAAAGTTACAAGTTTCAAAATTTACACCAAGATGGCCCATTGTTTCAAGCTTATTTTAAAGAAAAAAATTAATACAATCCGTTCAACGGTTTCTCTGTGTTGCGAATTTAAGTAGAACCCTGTGATTTACAACAAGAAAAATCACGAAATTTTAGAATTGCTGTAAAATTTGCAATTTTGCAATTGCAAACTGGAATTCATCACATACTTGTAGAAAACAGTTGAAAGATTTTGCAAGTAAAATTTTGTTTTGATAGGTCTGCTAGTTTTTCAATAGCAGAAGCTTGAAAAAAATAAAAATTTGAAACCTTGTTTTTTATTTTTTTTTTATTTACGAAATTTGAATTCACGTTACATTGACAGTGTTCAATCTACAAATTGCAAAATTTACGCGATTATAGCCTATGTGATTAGAGCCTATGAAATTTGCATTGAAATCCATCTATGTGTCTGTACTACGAAGCTAAGTAGAACCCTACCAGTTTCACGAGAATAAAACTTAAATTGCTGTAAAACTTTCTATTTTTAAGCCACAAACTGGAATCCTTCATATTCTTGTACAAAACAGTTCAAAGTATTAGCAAGTCAGTAGGGATAGATAGTTCCTTCTGGAGAAGCCTCCTTATGGAAAATTTACATGGGACCAGCCTCCTTATGGGAATTTACATGGGCAGCCTCCTTATGAGAATTTACATGGGCAGCCTCCTTATGAGGGTTTTTCACGTACGTACCAGCCTCCCAGCCTCCCGACTTCTGGAAAACAGCTTTCAATCAGCTAAAAACAGCTTTCAATCAGTTTTTAAGCAAAGCTGCTTGAAAGTTGTTTAAAGCTCTCCCCACCTCCGGCCAAACATTGTTTAAAGCTGATTGAAAGCTGTTTAAAGATGTTTAAACCGCGCGATGTTTGGCCGGAGGTGGGGAGAGCTTTAAGTAGCTTTTAATCAGCTTTGCTTAAAAACCGATTGAAAGCTGTTTTAAGCTGATTGAAAGCTGTTTAAAGCTGTTTTCCGGAAGTCGTGAGGAAGTCTATCCCTACTCAAGTCGAGTTTAGTTTTGTTAAATTTGTCCATGTATTAATCCCAAAAGCTTTAAAAAAAATTTAAACCTTAATTTTGGTTTCTTAAAAATTACGAATTTTAAAATCTACGCTGAATTAACAATTTGCAAGCTACAAATTTCAAAATTTACACCAAGATGGCTCATTGTTTCAAGCTTCTTTTAAAGGAAAAAAAATTGCAATGCGTCCAACGGTTTGTCTGTGCTGCGAATTTAAGTAGAACCCTATGATATACAACAAGAAAAAACACGAAATTTTAAAATTGCTGTAAAATTTGCAATTTTGAAATTGCAAACTGGAATTTTTCACATGCTTGTAGAAAACAGTTGAAAGATTTCGCCGGTTGTATTTTGTTTTGCTAGGTCTGATAGTCTCTCAATTCCAGAAGCTTGAAAAAATTTAAAATTTGAAACCTTGTTTTATCTTTTTTTTTAAATTAAAGTTTGAATTCGCGCTACATTGAACATGTTCAATTTGCAAAATTGCAAAATTTAAACGATGATAGCCTATGCATTCAAGATTATAATTGTGAAAATTGCATTGAAATGCATCCATCTGTGTGTCTGTATTACGAAGCCAAGTAGAACCCTACCAGTTTCAATGTAAGAAAATTTAAAGTTGCTGTAAAACTTGCTATTTTTTAGTCATAAACTTGAAATTTTAAAATTCTTGTAGAAAACAGTTAAAAGTATCAGTAAGTCAAATTTAGTTTTGTTAAATTTGTCCATGATTCAATCCCAGAAGCTTAAAAACAATAACATTTTTAAACTTTAATTTTAGGTTCCTATAAATTACGAATTACTGCTGCATTAACAATTTTCAATTTACAAATTTCAAAATTTACACCAAGCTGGCCCATTGATTCAATCTTATTTTAAAGAAAAGAAATTTACAATGCATCCAACGTTTTGTCTGTGTTGCGAATTTGAGTTAAGAACCCTGTGATTTACAACAAGAAAAAACACGAAATTTTAAAATTGTAACTGTAAAATTTGCAATTTTGAAATTGCAAATTGGAATTCTTCACATGCTTATAGAAAACAGTTGAAATATGTTATAAGTCAAATTTTGTTTTGCTAGGTCTGCTAGTCCCTCAATGCCAGAAGCTTGAAAAAATTAAAAATTTTAAACCTTTTTATTTTTTTTAAATTCAGAAATTTTAATTAACGCTACATTGACCGTGTTCAATCTGCAAATTGCAAAATTTACGCAATGATAGCCTATGGTTTCAAGATTATTTTTGCGAAATTTGCATTTAAATCTATCCATCTGTCTGTCTGTACTACGAAGCCAAGTAGAACCCTACCAGTTTCAAAAGAACAAAATTTAAAATTGCTGTAAAACTTGCTATTTTTAAGCCACAAGCTGAAATCTCATATATTCTTGTAGAAAACAGTTGAAAGTATTAGCAAGTCAAATTTGGTTTTGTTAAGTTTGTCCATGCATTAATCCCAGAAGCTTAAAAAAAATAATTTTTCAAACCTTAATTTTGGTTTCTTATAAATTACGAATTTTAAAATCTATTCTGAATTAACAATTTTCAAGCTACAAATTTCAAAATTTACACCAAGATGTCCCATTGTTTCAAGCTTATTTTAAAGAAAAGAAATTTACAATGCGTCCAACGGTTTGTCTGTACTGCGAATTTAAGTAGAACCCTGTGATTTACAACAAGAAAAAACACGAAATTTTAAAATTGCTGTAAAATTTGAAATTTTGAAATTACAAACTGGAATTCCTCACATGCTTGTAGAAAACATTTGAAATATATCGCGTCGAATTTTGTTTTGCTAGGTCTGCTAGTCTCCCAATGCCAGAAGCTTCAAAACATTAAAAATTTGGAACCTTGTTTTTAGTTATTTTTAAAAACCGAAATTTGAATTCACGCTACATTGACAGTGTTCAATCTGCAAATTGCAAAATTTACACCATGATAGTCTATGGTTTCAAGATGACTTTTGCGAAAGTTGCATTGAAATCCATCTATCTGTCTTTACTACGAAGCTAATTGTAAGTAGAAGCCTAGCAGTTTCAATGCTATTTATAAGTCACAAACTGGAAACCCTCATATTCTTGTAGAAAACAGTTGAAAATATTAGCAAGTTAATTTTAGTTTTGTTAAGTCTGTCCTTACGCCAATCCCAGAAGCTTCCAGAAACTAAAATTTTTAAACCTTAATTTTAGGTTCTTATAAACGAATTTTAAAATTTACGCTGCATTAACAATTTGCAAGTTAAAAATTTCAAAATTTGCACCAAGATATCCCATTGTTTCAAGCTTATTTTAAAGAATAAATAAAAATACAATACGTCCAACCGTTTGTCTGTGCTGCGAACTTAAGTAGCATCCAGTGATTTACAACAAAAAAAAAACGAAATTTTAAAATTGCAAACTGGAATTCTTCACATGCCTTTAGAAAACAGTTGAAAGATTTTGTAAGTCGAATTTTGTTTTGCTAGGTGGTCTGCTAGTCTCTCAATGTCAGAAGCTTGAAAACATTAAAAATTTGAAACCTTGTTTTTTATTTAATTTTTAATTCCGAAATTTGAATTCACGCTACATTGACAGTATTCAATCTGCAAATTGCAAAATTTACAGCATGATACCACGGGCGTAGCCCGGGGAGTTTAGGGGGTTCAGCCCCGCCCCCCACGAAATATGCAAAATATAACATAAATATTATATTGAAATAAGAAAAAACGAGGAGAGACGATTCTCTTGAAGAGAGCATGATAGATGTGCAGTTTAGGAACCCTTGTGTGTCTGTTAAAAAGTAAATTTGCGCATTTCTATTATTTTATTTTCTTCAAACCCCGCCACGAAACTTTCAAGCCCCCCCCCCAAACTTGTTAAGTTTGTCCATGCATTAATCCCAGAAGCTTAAAAAAAATAATTTTTCAAACCTTAATTTTGGTTTCTTATAAATTACGAATTTTAAAATCTATTCTGAATTAACAATTTTCAAGCTACAAATTTCAAAATTTACACCAAGATGTCCCATTGTTTCAAGCTTATTTTAAAGAAAAGAAATTTACAATGCGTCCAACGGTTTGTCTGTACTGCGAATTTAAGTAGAACCCTGTGATTTACAACAAGAAAAAACACGAAATTTTAAAATTGCTGTAAAATTTGCAATTTTGAAATTACAAACTGGAATTCCTTACATGCTTGTAGAAAACATTTGAAATATTTCGCAAGTCGAATTTTGTTTTGCTAGGTCTGCTAGTCTCCCAATGCCAGAAGCTTCAAAACATTAAAAATTTGGAACCTTGTTTTTAGTTATTTTTAAAAACCGAAATTTGAATTCACGCTACATTGACAGTGTTCAATCTGCAAATTGCAAAATTTACACCATGATAGCCTATGGTTTCAAGATGACTTTTGCGAAAGTTGCATTGAAATCCATCTATCTGTCTTTACTACGAAGCTAATTGTAAGTAGAAGCCTAGCAGTTTCAATGCTATTTATAAGTCACAAACTGGAAACCCTCATATTCTTGTAGAAAACAGTTCAAAATATTAGCAAGTTAATTTTAGTTTCGTTAAGTCTGTCCTTACGCCAATCCCAGAAGCTTCCAGAAACTAAAATTTTTAAACCTGAATTTTAGGTTCTTATAAATCACGAATTTTAAAATTTACGCTGCATTAACAATTTGCAAGTTAAACATTTCAAAATTTGCACCAAGATAGCCCATTGTTTCAAGCTTATTTTAAAGAATACGTCCAACCGTTTGTCTGTGCTGCGAACTTAAGTAGCATCCAGTGATTTACAACAAAAAAAAAACGAAATTTTAAAATTGCAAACTGGAATTCTTCACATGTCTATAGAAAACTGTTGAAAGATTTTGTAAGTCGAATTTTGTTTTGCTAGGTGGTCTGCTAGTCTCTCAATGTCAGAAGCTTGAAAACATTACAAATTTGAAACCTTGTTTTTTATTTATTTTTTAATTCCGAAATTTGAATTCACGCTACATTGACAGTATTCAATCTGCAAATTGCAAAATTTACACCATGATACCACGGGCGTAGCCCGGGGAGTTTAGGGGGGTCAGCCCCGCCCCCCCCCCCCACGAAATATGCAAAATATAACATAAATATTGTATTGAAATAAGAAAAAACGAGGAGAGACGATTCTCTTGAAGAGAGCATGATAGATGTGCAGTTTAGGAACCCTTGTGTGTCAGTTAAAAAGTAAATTTGCGCATTTCTATTATTTTATTTTCTTCAAACCCCGCCACGAAACTTTCAACCCCCCCCGAATCTATAAACTGGTTACGCCCGTGCATGATACACTATGGTTTCAAAATTATTTTTGCAAAATTTGCATTGAAATCCATCCATTTGTCTTGTCTCTCTGTACTACGAAACTAAATAGAACCCTACCAGTTGCAAGAGAACAAAACTTAAAATTGCTGTAGAACTTGCCACAAACTTTTGTGCCATAAACTTTTAAGCCACAAACTGGAATCGTTCATATTCTTGTAGAAAACAGTTGAAAGTCAGTGAAATTTAGTTTTATTAAGTTTCTCCATGCGTCAAACCTAGAAGCTTAAAAAACTAAATTTTTTAAAAGGAATTTTTTAATTTTTTTAGTTGATTTTAAAAATTAAAAAAAAATTGATTTTGACAGTTTGTAACTCAAAAACTATCAAAAATCTTGGTACATTTTTTTCAATAAAACTTGTAGAGAATTAAATTGTCTATAATAGCGGTGGCGATCCTATGGCATGCGTGTCACAACTGACACGTTGAAAATTTTTATTGGCACGCGGGAGAAGGAGGGTAGCGTTAAAATGTTGTGCTTGATGACCAAAGACTGTCAGGAAGCGGATGGTCATCGAACATCGCTCGTAATATCATTTTGTGCATTTTAAATACCGCATCAATATTTGCTGCTTCCCCAAAATATCAGACCGTATGACAAGCTAGAATGAACGATCGCGTAGTAAAATATGTCCAGAATATCAAATTTTACACATTCTCTTAGGTTTAGAATCAGATAACACACAGTACTTAATGTCGAACATGTTAGTACAATATGTTAGTTCCATTTTAGCTTTTGATCAAGTGTTACCCCTTTAAACTGGATTTTTTATTGATTTGGCCCCTTTTGATGATTTTTGATCAAAACTTACAAGTAAACTATAATCATGAAATAAGTTTTGCGTATATTTAAAGTCAATTAGAGATGTATGCATCATCCTCCTAAAGTTTCTGATTTTAAATTGCTACTATTAATTAAATCGTGTAAAACGTCTGGGTTAGATTTTAAAATGTATCGTCAGCATACACAATATAATTGCATTGAACATTCTTTGTTTGTGCCAGATCATTAAAAAATATAAAAAAAAGAATTTGTCCCATTAGAGAGCCTTGGGACCACCCACTTGTTTAATTTTCTTTCCGATTTTGAACCGTTTACGATCACTATTCGTCCTCTTTGATGCAAGCAAGATTTTACCCAGTCCTTTGCGACGCTTCTAACTCCAATATGTTAATTTTTTTATGGAAGGAGCTTGTTATCAAAAGAGTCAAATGCTTTACTTAGGTCGTAAAATAAAGCAAGAACCTCCTGATTACAATTTAGAGAAGTAATTATAAAATTAACACTATCCAATAGAGCAGTATCAGTTGAGCTACTTTTCTAGAAGCCGTTTTGGCTGTTTGCCAGCTTAATACTTTCCGTTAATACTTTCCAAGAAACTTGATAATGGAGTCAGTAATGCTGACTTAAAATTTTTTGAAAATTTTCTTTGAATACAGATTGGTCTGTAGTTAAAGGGATCCGGCTGTGGCCTTTTATTTTTGTAAATCGTGATGGGCTTTGATACTTTCAAACATCATATTCAAGCTGATACGGTATTATATTATATTCAGGCTTATACGGTAACTGATATTCAGGCAAAGTTATCAGGCACGTCAGCATATCATAATGTAGAAAGTTAAGAAAAATGGCACGCGGTTATAAAAAGGTTTTTTTGGTTTATTGGGCATTTTTGTCTAAAAAATAGAAAACTAAATTGGTATATCGTAAATTTTTGAATTTTTTGTCAAGAAAATATTGTGATTTTGACAGTGTGTATTTCAAAAGAAAATATTGTGATTTTGACAGTGTGAATTTCAAATATTAGCAAAAATCTTGGGAAATCTTTTGAATAAAACTTGTAGAGAATTTAATTGTCTATAAGAAATGTATTAAATGGATTTTTGGTTTATTAGGCATTTTTGTCTAAAACACGTAAAAAACTAAAATGGAATTTTGTAAATTTTAGAGTTTTTAAGTCAAAATAAAATTTTGATTTTGACAGCTTGTAACTAAAAAACTAGCAAGAATATTGTTAAATCTTTTGAATGAAACTTGTAGAGAATTTAATTGTCTATACGAAATGTATTAAGTGGATTTTTGGTTTATTAGGCATTTTTGTCTAAAAAATGTAAAAGACTAAAATGGAATTTCGTAATTTTTAGAATTTTTGAAGCCAAGATAAAATTTTGATTTTGACAGTTTTTAACTCAAAAACTAGCAGAAATCTTACGAAATCTTTTGAATAAAACTTGTAGAGAATTTAATTGTCTATAAGAAATGTATGAAATATATTTTTGATTTATTAGGCATTTTTGTCTGAAAACGTAAAGAACTAAAATGGAATTTCGCGATTTTTAGAATTTTTGATGTCAAGATAAAATTTTGGTTTTGACAGCTTGTAACTCAAAAACTATCGAAAACTTGGAAAATCATTTCAATAAATATTGTAGAGAATTTAATTGTCTATAAGAAATGTATTTAATGGATTTTTGGTTTATTAGGCATTTTTGTGACAGTCAACCCAGGAAAGCAACGGGAAACTACCTAGGTACAACACTTTTCCCCAGGATACTTAATATGGCTAAAAACGAAAATACCACGGCCCTCAGTCCCGGGCATCCCCTAAATGGGGAGAGGATGCTAAGAATCTCCCAGTCAGCCAGTATCCTAAAAGCTACATCAAACAGAAGAATAGGCACATGGAATGTGCAAAACATGTTCCAGGCTGGAAAGGCGGTTAACACGTTTATGGAAATGTTGCGATTAAGAATTGATATACTCGGAATTAGCGAAAGACGATGGCCTGGTTCTAGGAAGTGCGAAATAGAAGACCATCAGATTTACTATGCTGGAGAAGATAGCCCTCAACATCGAAATGGGGTCGCAATAATAGTAACGAGAGAAGTCGATAATGCCTAGGATGTGTACCCATCTTTGACAGAGTAGCGATAATGACGATCAAAGCAAAGCCCTGCATGTTAAACATACTCCAGATTTACGCACGAACATCGGAAAGCACCGAGGAAGAGATAGATAAATTCTATATGGACACGAAGCTCTTAAACACACACAAAAAGAAGAGATCACCCTTCTTATGGGGGATTTTAATGCCAAAGTCGGCTATGGAGAAGATGATGATGTTGTCGGAAGATACGGGATAGGAGTGCGAAACGAAAGAGGAGAAGTACTTGTCCAATTCTGTAAAGAATTTAATTTTATAATTACGAACACATGGTTTAAACAACCACCCAGGCGTCTGTATACCTGGAAGTCTCCCGCTGATAACGAACGGCATGTAGTAAGGAATCAGATTGATTTTATAACGGTGAACAAGAGGTTCTAAAACTCGATAATACATACGTAAAAACCCTCCATGGTGCAGACGTTCCATCTGACCATAATTTACTATTATCCACTTTAAGACTACGATTAAAGAAGCTAAAAAAATCAAAACGAACGGAACGTGTGGATACCCAAAAACTTAAAGACGAAAATATTTAAACCAAAACAAAAAATAAACTAAATAGAAATAAAGCTGAAATCAATGAAAAAACATATAACGATGTTGAGCAAAAATGGATGGATACAAAGAACACCATAGTGGAGACGACAAAACATAGTCTTGTCACAGGAGGGAGGAGGAAAAATTCCAGATGGATGATCGAGTAAATATTGGACCTCATGGAGGAGCAGAGAAAATATAAAAACAACAACGAAGAAAGATATCGACAAATCCTTAGCCTGATCAAAGGAAAAATAAAAGAAGCAAAGGAGGCTTGGTTGGCAGAGAAATGTACCGAAAACAGATCAACTGGAAAATCAACATAATTCGTTTAATCTACATAAAAAAATTAAAGAAGCTGCAGGTATGTTTAGACCTAAAAACCCAGGGATCGTTACAAACACGAATGGCGCGGCACTACTGGAGATTGACCAAAGGATAGAAAGGTGGAAGGTGGAAGGTACATGCAGGCACTATTTAATGATGAGAACCGAGGCATTTGGAGTAACAAAACATAGAAACTGGGCTCTCTATTCACCACAGAAGAGGTTGCGAATGCAATAAGGAAGCTTAAAAACAACAAAGCAGCAGGATAAGGTTTATGCAGATTTGCTAAAGCTTATAGAACAAAACCACCTGGACATCATTACAGAGCTATTCAATTACATTTATGAGAGCGGTACAATTCCAGAAGAATGGCTGGTTTCAACATTTATTCCCATACCGACGAAAATCACAGCTAAAAAATGCGAAGACTACAGATACATTAGTCTAATAAGTCTTTTTCTAAACATTAACGTGTTTATCCCAAACTCTAGGAACATATTGGAGAGACACGATTTGGATTTAGGAATGGACTCGAGACACAGGAAGCACTGTTTAGCCTTAATTTTCTAATACAAAGAGCACGCCATGTAAACTGTAATATCTTTGCCTGTTTCATCGATTTCGAGAAAGCTTTTGACAGAGTAAATCACACAAAACTATTGGAAACGCTCAAACAGTCAGGCCTGGATGACAGGGATATCCGCATTATATCTAAATTTACTGGAAACAAAAGGCTCGCGTTCGGGTGGAGAATGCGCTCTCAGAAGAGTTTAAAATACGCCAAGGAGTTCGACAGGGATGTCCTCACTCCTCTGCTTTTTAATGTTTATTCCGACAGACTGATTAGACAGGCTTTGGAGAACACAGATGATGGCATTTTACTAAACGGCGTACTTTATTATTAATAATCTAAGGTACGCTAACGACACAGTCCTAATCGCAGACACAGTTGAGGGTCTCCAGGGGTTAATAGACAGAGTAACAGAAGTTTGCGAAACGTGCAACATGCGCCTAAACACAAATAAAACAAGGTTATGATAATAATCAAACAAGATATTGATGGCCAGTTTTACGCAAACGGCTCCCAACTGGAAACGGTTACATCGATAAAAATAAATTCCTTAAGAACAAATGGGAACAAATAAATGAAATTTAGATCCGAATTGAGAAGAGTAGAAAAGCTTTTAATCGCATGAGAAGCGTGCTGTATAATTTAAATATAGGCTTGCACCTCAGAGTCAGAGTTCTGAGATGCTACGTTTTCTCAATACTAACATATGGGATGGAAGCTTGGACCTTAACCGACGCTGCATGTAAGCGTCTGGAAGCATTTAAGATGTGGTGCCACAGACTCATGCTTAGAATATCATGGACTTACCACGTAACCAACGAAGCCGTCCTACGGCGTATGAGAAAACAGTAAGAAGTTCTAAACGTAACCAAAGAACGCAAACTTTCATACTTCGGACATGTGAAACCAGAAATATAGCCTACTTCAGCTTATTATTCAGGGCAAGCTTAACAAGGGCAAGGGCACTTAGGGCAAGGGTAAGCTTAATATCGTGGCTGAGTAATCTAAGACAATGGAAAAGAAAACCCAACTATGGATCTATTTCGGGATGCAGCAAATAAATTCAGATGGGCCATAGTAATCGCTAACGTCCACTGAGGACAAGGCACAAGAAGAAGAAGGCATTTTTGTCTAAAAAACTAAAATTGAATATCGTAAATTTTGGATTTTTTTTAAATCAAGAAAATATTTTAATTTTGACAGCGTGCATCTCAAAAACTAGCAAAAATCTTGGAGAATCTTTTGAATAAAACTTGTAGAGAATTTAATTGTCTATAAGAAATGTATTAAATGAATTTTTGGTTTATTAGGCATTTTTTGTCTTAAAAACGTATAAAACTTATAGCTCCAGAAAGGCTAAATATATTTATATATTCAGACTGAGTTCCGTCTGTTTTAAGTTTGTATGATTTTCTGTAACGTAGGAGTTTTCACCAATTCTATCTTATCAGTTCAATCAATAACCTGCTAAGTTCATGTCTCTGTCACAAAATGTCAAAATTATAAACATCTAACCCTAAACACCACGTGGGTTTTCAAGTAAGTGGTTTACAAATTATTGTTCATGGCAGCAAAGCTGTGCTGATGAAAGATAAATCTCGAAACGCGTCCACAGATGGCTATCCACTTAAGGTATCGGAAAGACATTATCTTAAAAACAATGTTATTTTTATGGTTTTTGTTGAGTGCCACGAAGATGGACTGAAATCTGTAAAATAACTTTCAAATTTCATGTGAGATTTGTTTTGGTAGTCCTAGAAATACTCAATAATTGTTATAGAGCTCCGAAAAAGCTGAATATATTTATATATTCAGGCTGTGTTTGTTTTAAGTTTGTATGATTATCTATAACGTAGGATGGTTTCGCCAATTCTATCTGGAATCCTTTATTTTCTTGTAGAAAACAGTTGAAAGTATTAGCAAGTCAAAGTTAGTTTTGGTGTCTGTCGATGCGCCAATCCCAGAAGCTTAAAACACAAACAAATTTAAACCTTAATTTTTGCTTTGTATAAATTACGAATTTTTAAATTTGCGCAGCATTCAAAATTTGCAACATTTACACATTTCAAAATTATTATTATTTCAAGATTATGTTCACAAAAAGAAATTTTCAATCCGTCAACTGCGTACTTAACTAGAACCCTATAATTTTCAACACAAGAAAACAAGCAATTTAAAAATTGCTATAAAATTTTTAGTTTTGAAACTGCAATCCGGAATCCTGCAAATCCTTGTAGAAAACATCTCACAGTTTAAGCTACTTGAATTTTATTACGCCACGTATGTTCCTCTGTCCACACCAGAAGCTTTAACATCATCTATTCTAAATTTGTAGTTTGTCTTGTTTTTTTTGTGTGTAATTTTTTTAATTGTTGCAGGTAACAGGACATTGTTCGAGTCCTGAAGCAGAAAAAAACGTAGAAGCCGAAGCGGAGCCGCTGGTTTCCAGCCGAGCGAAGCACAAAAACCTCGGCGGAAGACTCCTGCGAATTCTCAGCGCGATCTGCAGCACCCACCAATTTAGGAATGAACAGGTGATATTAAATCCCTAACAAAGCTTGTTGAGTTTCTTAACTACCTTGTGGATCCAGGTGGAAATGTTGTACCAACGATATTTCCTGAAGATGAACCAAAGCAACATGACCAACCTCATCACACTGCTGCTGCTACTGTGCGTCAGCTTGCTCCTGCTGGCCGGATACGACCTCATCTCCCATCATCCATTCGAAGCCAAAGACCAACTGGGAAAAATCATCGCCTTAATGGCCACATCCTTCTGTTGCACAGCCATCTATATAGGTAATTCTATATAATCAATTACTTCCTAATCTAATTACTTTGGCAATTTGACACAAACTCTGCAGAGATAGCCGCATGATACTTTTATATGCTTGCAGATAAATTAATTAGCTTAACTAACTAACTAAGTTTAACAGATAATTTGAAGGTTTTGAAATTCCAGTATTTGTTCTTTCTCTTGATCACTCAGTCTTCAAGGATCAAGGAGGATCACATCTTGATCCTCCTTGATCACTCACTCTCTTGATCTTCCTTGATCACTCTTACTGATCCTCCAGTTTAAATGTTTGTAGTAAAACTACTTTAGGTTAGGTTAGATTCGGACATTTTTTCTCGAGGAAATAATGTTTAGTAAAGTCTATATTCTGCTTACGTCAATCTGCTTAAATAATGATATTTTATAATTACGTTGTTGGTGCAGTTTTTTCTTTATTGCAAGACATAATTGAGGTAGACCGACAAAAATTGGTGGTAATATAGCTTGAAAAATTGCATACAAGAAACTGTTTTTGAAATTACTGAAAATTGGACTGGTTTGGTTGCAATTAAGCCTTAATTACGCCAATTATGAAACGTTGAAAGTCTCTTTATGTTAGTTTAGTTTTTATTTCTTTGTATTAAATCCTGCAGAGCTAGTTTAATAAAAATTGTCAAAAATACTGTTTATTAAATTTGCAATGAAATACCGTTTTTGAAATAACCCGATCTTGCCGATTTCCTTCACACGGAAACGATATAACTTCTCCTTGATATCATTCACGTCTGCGGATTCTATTTGCGGTGTAATGGGATGGAATCGATGTGGTGGAAAATTTAATGCAGCAGTAAAACGTTGAATAAGTTGTGTTAGTTTAGGTTTTCGCCCTAAAGGGCCAATAACAGATGCTCTTATCTCGAATCTCTCGCAATTCCGCTCTTCACACCAGAAATATTTCAAAAACTCGAGGAATATTTACACCAAACAAGCGGCTTTTGCACTGTCAGATTCAGCGAGACTCGCAGAATAATAAACTAAATTTCGAGTTTAATACCTCTGTGAGATTTGGATCCATTAAAGAGAATCTAAAAGGTTAGAGTGGTTTTTAATTTGATGTTTAATATCTGAGAGAGTTTGTAAACTTATTTGAATAAAATTGTGTTTGGATAATTTACTTTTTGATTTTCCGCCGGTTGGAACGATTACGTATTCTGGTCGCGGCTCGATTCGTTTTTCGAAGTTGTATGAGCTTCGGAAAAATGTATTTGGAACGGGAAAGGACGTCGGAACAACGTGAAATCCTGCAGAAAGAAAATGTGTGCGTATTGATTATTGCTGCAGCACGTAACTGAAACATTCCCGCTGCCTGTACAAATTCGCGCACTCGACAGGCAAATATTGAAATGCGAATTATTTTATGTTTGTGTTACATTGTGTTAAATTTGCCGACAAAATATTAATTATCCTCGCTGTAGCTCTGCACAATTTGGAACAATTGAAACAAACTAGGTTAATTTTTAATATTTGTTAATTGTCTATTTTTAGACTCCATTTCAGGAATTTGTCTGTCTAGTCTGCCAAGTCTAGTCTACCTAGTCCTGTCTGTCTAGTCTACCTAGTAATGTCTGTCTTGTCTTGTCTGTCTAGTCTTGTCTGTTTACTCTTGTCTGTCTAGTTTTATCTATCTAGTCTTTTCTGTCTAGTCTTGTCTATCTAGACTTGTCTGTCTAGTCTTGTCTGTCTAGTCTTGTCTGTCTAGTCTTGTCTGTCTAGTCTTGTCTGTCTAGTCTTGTCTGTCTAGTCTTGTCTGTCTAGTCTTGTCTGTCTAGTCTTGTCTGTCTAGTCTTGTCTGTCTAGTCTTGTCTGTCTAGTCTTGTCTGTCTAGTCTTGTCTGTCTAGTCTTGTCTGTCTAGTCTTGTCTGTCTAGTCTTGTCTGTCTAGTCTTGTCTGTCTAGTCTTGTCTGTCTAGTCTTGTCTGTCTAGTCTTGTCTGTCTAGTCTTGTCTGTCTAGTCTTGTCTGTCTAGTCTTGTCTGTCTAGTCTTGTCTGTCTAGTCTTGTCTGTCTAGTCTTGTCTGTCTAGTCTTGTCTGTCTAGTCTTGTCTGTCTAGTCTTGTCTGTCTAGTCTTGTCTGTCTAGTCTTGTCTGTCTAGTCTTGTCTGTCTAGTCTTGTCTGTCTAGTCTTGTCTGTCTAGTCTTGTCTGTCTAGTCTTGTCTGTCTAGTCTTGTCTGTCTAGTCTTGTCTGTCTAGTCTTGTCTGTCTAGTCTTGTCTGTCTAGTCTTGTCTGTCTAGTCTTGTCTGTCTAGTCTTGTCTGTCTAGTCTTGTCTGTCTAGTCTTGTCTGTCTAGTCTATCTGTCTAGTCTTGTCTGTCTAGTCTTGTCTGTCTAGTCTTGTCTGTCTAGTCTTGTCTGTCTAGTCTTGTCTGTCTAGTCTTGTCTGTCTAGTCTTGTCTGTCTAGTCTTGTCTGTCTAGTCTTGTCTGTCTAGTCTTGTCTGTCTAGTCTTGTCTGTCTAGTCTTGTCTGTCTAGTCTTGTCTGTCTAGTCTTGTCTGTCTAGTCTTGTCTGTCTAGTCTTGTCTGTCTAGTCTTGTCTGTCTAGTCTTGTCTGTCTAGTCTTGTCTGTCTAGTCTTGTCTGTCTAGTCTTGTCTGTCTAGTCTTGTCTGTCTAGTCTTGTCTGTCTAGTCTTGTCTGTCTAGTCTTGTCTGTCTAGTCTTGTCTGTCTAGTCTTGTCTGTCTAGTCTTGTCTGTCTAGTCTTGTCTGTCTAGTCTTGTCTGTCTAGTCTTGTCTGTCTAGTCTTGTCTGTCTAGTCTTGTCTGTCTAGTCTTGTCTGTCTAGTCTTGTCTGTCTAGTCTTGTCTGTCTAGTCTTGTCTGTCTAGTCTTGTCTGTCTAGTCTTGTCTGTCTAGTCTTGTCTGTCTAGTCTTGTCTGTCTAGGTCTTGTCCTTGTCCTAGTCTTGTCTGTCTAGTCTTGTCTGTCTAGTCTTGTCTGTCTAGTCTTGTCTGTCTAGTCTTGTCTGTCTAGTCTTGTCTGTCTAGTCTTGTCTGTCTAGTCTTGTCTGTCTAGTCTTGTCTGTCTAGTCTTGTCTGTCTAGTCTTGTCTGTCTAGTCTTGTCTGTCTAGTCTTGTCTGTCTAGTCTTGTCTGTCTAGTCTTGTCTGTCTAGTCTTGTCTGTCTAGTCTTGTCTGTCTAGTCTTGTCTGTCTAGTCTTGTCTGTCTAGTCTTGTCTGTCTAGTCTTGTCTGTCTAGTCTTGTCTGTCTAGTCTTGTCTGTCTAGTCTTGTCTGTCTAGTCTTGTCTGTCTAGTCTTGTCTGTCTAGTCTTGTCTGTCTAGTCTTGTCTGTCTAGTCTTGTCTGTCTATCTTGTCTGTCTAGTCTTGTCTGTCTAGTCTTGTCTGTCTAGTCTTGTCTGTCTAGTCTTGTCTGTCTAGTCTTGTCTGTCTAGTCTTGTCTGTCTAGTCTTGTCTGTCTAGTCTTGTCTGTCTAGTCTTGTCTGTCTAGTCTTGTCTGTCTAGTCTTGTCTGTCCTAGTCTTGTCTGTCTAGTCTTGTCTGTCTAGTCTTGTCTGTCTAGTCTTGTCTGTCTAGTCTTGTCTGTCTAGTCTTGTCTGTCTAGTCTTGTCTGTCTAGTCTTGTCTGTCTAGTCTTGTCTGTCTAGTCTTGTCTGTCTAGTCTTGTCTGTCTAGTCTTGTCTGTCTAGTCTTGTCTGTCTAGTCTTGTCTGTCTAGTCTTGTCTGTCTAGTCTTGTCTGTCTAGTCTTGTCTGTCTAGTCTTGTCTGTCTAGTCTTGTCTGTCTAGTCTTGTCTGTCTAGTCTTGTCTGTCTAGTCTTGTCTGTCTAGTCTTGTCTGTCTAGTCTTGTCTGTCTAGTCTTGTCTGTCTAGTCTTGTCTGTCTAGTCTTGTCTGTCTAGTCTTGTCTGTCTAGTCTTGTCTGTCTAGTCTTGTCTGTCTAGTCTTGTCTGTCTAGACTTGTCTGTCTAGTCTTGTCTGTCTAGTCTTGTCTGTCTAGTCTTGTTTGTCTAGTCTTGTCTGTCTAGTCTTGTCTGTCTAGTCTTGTCTGTCTAGTCTTGTCTGTCTAGTCTTGCCTGTCTAGTCTTGTCTGTCTAGTCTTGTCTGTCTAGTCTTGTCTGTTTTCTACCCTTCGAGCCACAGTGTTTGCTAACATACTGACAGTTTTTAATAAATTTACCTTTTCAGGGCACATTTCTTCGGCTACTGCAATTATGCATTCTTTGATCATTTCTCCATCGGTGAATGGTTTTCCACGTTTTGCAATTTCAAGAGCCACACGAAAGCTGGCACGAGTAGCAGCCTGTTGTTCAGTTTTGTAAATGAAGATTGCTGCGATTTCAATCCGCGCTTCATAGCTTCGAATTTTTCTGTCCACAAACTTCCTGTATATCTTGAGTTATTTTGAAAATGTTTTGTTTCATAATGACGCTTAATGTTATATTCCTTGAGAACGGCTATGCTTTCATTGCAAATCAAACATAGCGCCTTGTTATTGGACTCAATTACGAAATACTGAATGTTCCACTGATCTTTGAATTTTCTGCATTTACTATCAATTTTTCGCTTCTTTTCCATACTACTAAATCACACACAAAAGCAACAATTCAAATCAAAATACTGTTACAAAGATGTCTTAAACTTAAACAAGCACAAACACGTTTTAAGGAGGTACGCACTATTTTATTTCACAACAGTGTCATAGGAACTGACTTGTGGTTGCGCCACTAGCCTTCTTATATATTCCAATTACTGCCATCTAGAAGTGAGTGGAAGACACCAGAACTTTCTCGAACCAACGAGATTATTATGTACGTGCTATTAGCGCCATCTGTTAGCGATAGAAGGTACTACCTATTTCCGCTTGTGTCCACCAGATGTCGTGTCACGTTACTCCTCATGGCTCGTACTCTACGACTAATCTAGAAATTACAGATAATGACAGGAAAATTAATAATATGCAGTGTTGCCGTTTTGCGGACTTTAGTCCGATTTGCAGCCTTTTTTAAACGTTGCGTACTTTTTCGGACTTTTTTGTTTCATCAGTGGACTATTTCACATTTTACCACCGGCAACAATGATAATATGGTTTTGGCCCTCGCAACTTACTGGAGTAATCAGTATGGCCCTAAGGCTGGAAAGTTTGGAGACCCCTGCTCTAAATAATCATAGATTCTTCTCTTCCTCCTCATTATCTACCCCTCTCTTTCTTTGTTCTTTCTAATTACCTCACAGCATTTTTTCCCCCGGTATCCTTATTTTGCCGCGATAGTAATGATAACCTTTGCTTCATCCAGAAACGAACTCCGTGAAAAAAAAATTTTCCCAAATTTTCGGTACAATTATTTCCTCAATATAATTATTTTTAGGATGGGTCCCGCTAAGTTTCTGTTAAGTTAGCGGGACCTCATTTTCCCGGGAAATGGGAACTGCGGGATTTTTTTTTACAATTGTTTGCGGATAAAAAGCGGATTATTATGTGCCGTCGCGGTTTTTTCCGCGATGATTCTGCCAACTTAACAGAGGACAATAACAAGTATATCGGTATTACTTCACATTTATTTTTAATATTTACTTCACATTTTTGGAGCCAATGAAACTGTTTCTTCAAACTGTTTTTTCAAAATTTTTGTTTTTAATATACTTTTAACATAATTCAATAAGATTAATGAAACCAAATATCTTCGCTTTTGCATCGACAAGAATTTTATTTGTTCCTTGAAGTTAACTCACAGACTCACAAACCGACTGTTCACAAATCGACTGTTAACAGATACTCCATTTCAGGTTTGTCGCTTAAAAAATCACTAAGAGTATCAAACAGTCAAACATAAATCGTTTCAAGCAGTTCCCTTTAGAGAGTGTGAAGTAAGTGTTTGTTCACGTTGAAACGCGCGGGCGCGGTGGCGGTTGCGGGCGCGGTAGATACGTGGCGAGTTCGTGTTCACATTGGCTGCCAGGCGTTTGCGCGGCTGTGACCTGTTGTCAGGTTAGGTTAGGTTAGGTTAGGTTAGTATGTATGTATTATGTATATTTATTGCCCTTACGGGTTTATAAATTGAATCCAAAATTTACTAAAACTAACATCGACCATAATATAAATAAGAATAATAATAAAAAGAAAAAAAGAAAAAATACACATTAAAAAAAAGAAACATATGCTGCTCAAACTAAAAACAAAAAAAACAAAAAAGAAAGTCACTAAATTCCTATCCCTAAACCCCGATTACCGGCTTCCCTCCCCACATATTGCTCTTCTTCTCTCCTCAACTGTCTTCATCCAATCTATCCCTCTTCCATCCTCGTTTAAAATCTCTTCTCTACACTCGTCCCTTTCTCTCATTTCTGAACATTCGTTCAGCAAGTGTTCTATTGTCTCCTGGTTTTCTCCACACATCCTGCATACTCTATTCCTATCCTCCATCCAAAATTTATTATCTCTCTCTTCATTTCCACATCTGAATCTTGCTATTGTCACTCTCTCTTTTCAACTTTCTCTTCCTAGGTACTTTGGCAGTTCTTCCGTTATTATTTTTTCATATTTCCCATTGTACCTAGACTCCCTAATTCTTGCTCTCCTTTCTTGCCTTTGCACATCTTTATCTCTCTGGACCAATTCCTCTGTCATTACTCTACCTCTCTCTCTCATTCTTTCTATCTCCGCTCCTGCATACCCGTTTCTTTCTAGATATGCTTCCCTCTCTTTCCACACCCCCTTTCCTATTTCTTTTTTTTTTCTTTGAGGCACTCTTGCAGAATTCTGCACTCTCCTCTCTCTATCACTCTCTCCTCAAAACTTATTGCTCTCTTTCCTGCTTCTATTCTTATTCCATCTCTCTTTGTTTCCTCCATCACTATATACCCCGGGGTCTCTCTACCTAGTCCTAGCACCCATTTCAAATATTTTTCTTGCACCCTTTCCAGTCCTTCTTGCTCTCTCCATCCCCATATTTCCGCTCCATACATCATCACACTTTTCACCAGGCTATCAAACATCATCACTCTCCTTCTATAGTCGTGTCCAAATTTTCTCTCTCCTATTCCCCATACCACTCCTAGTATTTTATTGGCTTTCTTTACTAACTCTCTCACGTGTGCTGTTGCAGTATTTCTCTCATTAAACATGTACCCTAGGTGTTTAAATTCTTTTACTTCTTAAATTTTCTCCTTCTCCCATCTCCACTCAATTACTCTTCTCCTGCCACCCCCTTTTCTAAACACCATCATCTTGGACTTCTCCACATTCACTGTCAGATTTTTCCTCCTCATATATTTCTCCATGTTTCTTATCATTTCTTTCATCCCTTTCTCGTCTCTCGCTAGCACCACCAAATCATCCGCGTAGGCTAGGGACCACACTTTTTCTTTGCCCACCACGACCCCACCCGTCTGCGCCTTGCTGAACATCTCCTCTATGTCTCCAATAAATGCTGCAAACAGGCTGGGGCTTAGTGGGCATCCTTGTCTCACTCCCTTATGCGTATTAAAACCTTCGCTCACCCTTTCACCAACTCTCACTCTACTTATTGTTTCTTCATAAATCTCTTCTAATTTTGATATCAGATGCTCCTTTATCCATTTCTTTCTCAGGCATTCCCACAGTGCCTCTCTTGCTACATTATCAAAGGCCGCCTTCAGGTCCACAAATAATGCATACATCTTGCCGCCCCTCTTTTTTATCTCATTCCCTACTATGTGATTCAAGATGTATACATTATCCATGGTCCCTCTCCCTTTCCTAAATCCCGCCTGTCCGTCTGGTATCACACCTCGCTCCTTTAATTCCTTCGTCAATCTCTCTTCTACAATCATTGCATATATCTTATATGCCGTATTGAGCATGGTGATCCCCCTGTAATTGCTTGCTGTTTCCCTTTCTCCTTTCTTATATATGGGGCATATTATCCCCTCTTTCCACTCCTGTGGGAAGCCCTCTCCCTTCCACACTCCATTCATTATCTCCAACAGCCTGTCAGCTTCCCTTTCAGTTCCATATATCCACGATTCATTCTGTATACCGTCCCTCCCCGGTGCCTTTTTCTTTTACAGTTTACTCAGTTGTTGTTCTAATTCTTCTCTTGTTATCTCTTCTTTTTCTCCCACCCTGTGTTGACTCTTTTTCTTTTCCTGTCTGATTTCATCACTACCCAGCAGCTGACTGAAGTACTTTCTCCATTCCTCCATAGTAATTCTATTACTCACTCTTTCTACTTTTTTCTTTCTTTCCCTATTTATGTATTTCCATACCTCTTCTTCCGTCTTTATGCCTTTCATCTTTAGTTCTTCTTCCATCCATTTCTTTTGCTTCTTCTCCCTGCATACTAATTTGTACCTCTTGCGTGCTCTCTTGTAATCCTCATTACTTGCTTTTCCTCTTTTCCAATTTCTTAATTTCTTTCTTACTGATTGCTTCCCTTCCCTGCATTCTTTATCCCACCACTCGTTTTTCCAAGACCCCACCTTCACTCTTGTCTCTATCACTTTTTTTTCTGTTGCATTTTTTACGTGATCACCCAGTTCTTTTACTTTTTCGTTTATCCCTTCCTCTTCGTATCTAGCCTCCCTAAGTCTTGTTCTATAATTTTCTATTGCTTCTTCCGTCCAGATATTCTTCACAATTTTTCTTCTAACATCCTTCTCACTTCTTCTATTTTTCTCTCTTCCTTTTGTCTTCACTTCCAATGGCATATGATCCGACTCGACTCTTTCTCCCACCTTGAATTGTTCTATTTCATCCCATGCTTCTTCATTCACCATAACATAGTCAATAACTGTCTCCCCTCTTGGTCCGATATATGTGTACTCTCCTTTCTCATCTCCTATACTGTTTCCATTAAGTATGTCCCACCCTCTTTCTTCTACTAGACTAATCAGTAGTCTCCCTTCGGCGTTTTCTGTTGCGTCTTTTGTTGGTCTTCTTTCTATTGTTGTTTGTTCTTCTTCTAGCCGTATTCCCTTTTCTCCAATTCTTGCGTTAAAGTCCCCCCCAATCACCAGAGTTCCCTCGTCTTGCTGTTTTACTCGCTCTTCTATCATTCTCTTCGTTTCTTTCATACTTCTGCTGTATATTTTTATAATTCTCCATTTTTTCTGTCTAATTTTCACCGTTCTTTCCATAATGCCTCTTTCTTCTTTTGCTTCGGTTCTGTTTTCTTCTTCCAAACCCTTTTTCACTCCCATTATTATCCCCCCTTTAGCTCTCCCTTTCCTGCTTACCCTCTCTGCAAATTGACACTTCCACTTAAACTCTTTCGGCATTATTTTTTCCAATTTTTCCCACCCCTTCTCTTCCACCCACGTTTCTACCAATCCCACTACATCAAATTTTCCCAAATATTCCCAAAACTCATTGTCTTTGTTTTTTATCCCCGCTGTGTTCCAGTATACTATTCTTAATTGCTCCGTTTCTTCCTTATTCCTCTCCATGTTCGTTTTCCGTTTTCTGTCCTGTCGTCTTTTCCTTGTGCTCTTATTCAAAAATTTGTTGTGTTTAACTCCCCCTTTTCATCATCCCACTTAAAGCCTTTTCAGTCTATCCATATCTTTTTATAACCGACTTTCACCCACCGTCCTTTTTGTCGCTCTTCTTTGGCTAGCGCTCTTAATTCCTTCTGTATGTCTCTTTCCTTCTTTGTTAGATCGTCTTCTATGTATACTCTCTTTTCCCTTTTTTCTCTTAGTTTCCTCTTATTTTCCATAACTTTCCGCTTTTCACCCCAGGTCCCAAGTTCCGCCACTAACATTTTCCCTCCACTTACTTTATACATCTCTTTCACCGTCACTTCTACCTCTAATTCTGCCTTTATCCATTCTTGCAGATTCTTCTCGTTCTCACATTCCCCTTCGTCCAGTCCCGTCACAACAATATTCTTTTTTCTCATTATTTTTTCCTTCTCTTCTATTTTCTCCTCCAGTCTTTTAATTTTTTCATTTAGTTCTGTCTTTTCTCTTTTCCATTTTTCTTCCTTTTCACGCATCATATTTTTCAAATATTCCATTTCCCGGCTCATCTTCCGATTCTCTTCCTTTATCTCCCCTATATCTTCCATAATTTTTTTCAGCATCTTCATTTCCTCACCCATTTCCTTTTTAAACGGTGATCTTTCCAGTTTCTTACTTTTTTAAAAGGGGTTCAACCTTTCTTCTGACTCTCTTCCCTTTTCTCATTTCCTTTTATAATCTTCGTCTCGGTCGCTTTCACTCTCACTTTTTTTAATTTTTTTTTCTTTCTTTTTTTTTCCTTATCGCGCGCCGTTTTTACGCGTCACAAATCAATCCGTAAAACTCGCTTCACAAAACACGTCCGCTCCGCTCAACCGCTCGAATTGGACTCCTAGGTTAGGTTAGTATACTAACATAAGTTTAAATTTTGGTTACTATACTAAGCTGAACAGCTCTCTTATTAATAAACTCTTATCTTATTAATAAACTCTTCAGTATTGAAAGACATGATAAAAACGTGCTATCTTTTCTAGCGATAAGTTCGTACTGGTTGAAGTTACAGACGTCGCGAGTGAATCGCGCGTTCCGCCGATAGTTCGACGTGAGCACACACTAACATCTCACGCGTTTGATATTGCCGCGAACGCGCCGCAAGTGCGTTTCGTACGTGAACACTTCGATATTACGCCATATGTGTGATATTTCGTGACCGCGCCCGCGAGTCAACGTGTATGAGCACTAAAAGTCTCACATATTCTGCATTTTGTTCTTCACAAAATAGCTTGAAGAGACGCTCACATTTGGCATTAGCTTTAATAGGATTGATACATATTATTTCTGAATATAGTACTTTATTTAGAACAGGCGAGATGTTCTTAGCTACCAAGTTTTCCCTATAAATAACACAATGCACAAGAATAATTTCTGGATTCTCATTTTTCATCAATTTTAAGCAGCCATATTAGGAGGACCATCTGCAGCACAAAATATTATATTTTTCATTTGTATATTATTGACATCTTAGTAGTTTTTTGGTGCTTTCTTTTTTTTTTTCTTCAGCAAAATGCCCATTATCAATATATCTTACGTAAGTTATCAATACTACCTCACTGTCCCTCAAAGTTGATTCATCAATTTGCTCTGAGTGAATTTTCTTTTTAGCATTTCAACAAGTTGTTTTTCAATAACTTCACTCATTTCGTTTATTCTTCTGCTAACAGTTTTGTTACTGAGCGGCATATGTCATATGATTAGCATTCGTCGCAGCAAATTTCGAAGCATTCAGTTGGTGTTCACCGAAACACTATAGAAGTTGCGACGGGTCATTCAGATGCGATCAACTGCGTTGTTTAGCGAGATTTAAAAGCGTCCGGGGGTTCCAAGGTTAAATTGATGACGCCAAAAAACGCAGTTAATAAAAAATTGAAAAGAAATTTTTGTACCGAAATCTAGCATTGCATTTAAATGACACTGAGCAAAAAGGGTTAAACTCGTGTCGAGTCCATTTTCGTATTGCCCCCCTTAACAATCAAATTTCCCCCCTGTGGGGCGTGGGCCCCACGTTGGGAAACACCGCACTAGATTATGTTACAAAACACACATGAAACACACAATTAACAGAGCTTTCGCTGCATTGAAGAGCATCTACTCCCTAATGAACAAAAATAGCAAACTCTCAAAACACAACAAAATTTTATTGTATAAATCTATAATTCGGCCCGTTTTAGTTTATGCAGCCAAGACCAACCTGGTAATCCTGCAAAAATTCCAGAATAAGTGCCTTAGAATGGCGTTGAATAGGGATATATATATATACAAAAAAATGATGACTTACATGACGAAGGACAGATTTCCAGACTAACGGACTACATCTACGAACACACAAAAATTTTACACTGACCATGCTAGCAAAAGACACCCAAAGAGACATCTTAGTGACTTGACGAAAATTAGAGCCCAAAACACATCAATCACATTGAAACACAAACTCCCATACCAAACATTACCCATATTTGGAGAAAATGATGATGAATGAGTGCATGAATGTGTTCAAAATTTTGTTTTGTTTCAAACAGCCGCAGACGTTTTATTTTACTGAAAATTAGCATTTACCTTTTAGATGACCGTTCTTACAAACCCTCGCTTGTTAATTTCTTTTCGTTTAACAAATATTATTTTGATACAAAATTTCGAATCTGAAATTTAGCACCAAATTTGAAAAGAGTGATTAGTTATGTGCTGTTATATCATGCATTGCATGTATTAGCAAGTATATGACGGTTTGCTGTTCTCCCATCAAAATTTAGTGACACAAAAAAGTGTTACCCGAATAGGGTAGGGACTCTTATGTTTACGTCTATTGTTAACTTTATGATTTTGCATTGATGTTCTTGTTAATTATTAAATATACACTTTTGAATTGAAATTGATTGTGGCCTCATGTTAGAGCGCTAACTAACAAGTATAGAGGTCCCGAGTTCTATCCCCAGTGCCGGCCGCATTTGTACCAGAAGACAAATGTTGAAAATATTAACACATTAAAGGCGGGTGCAGGTATTAGTACCCGTCTCGCCGACTGCTGTCTATCAGCAGGCCGGGTATTAGTACCCGTTTAAAAGTACGTGCTTTAAAAGCGGGACAAGATATTATTACCTGCTTAAAAAGGGCATATGGCCATAAAGGAGTAATGAATTTAGTATTTATTTTCGAGATTATTGATTATTTAGCATATTTAATCCGGATATCGCCCTGCAATAAAATATTACCACTCATTCTTTGTGTTCCATAAACATTTGTTAAATTATTTCATTTTACAACTTACACAGTATTTAAGGTTTATTGTTTGTCATATTTTGGGTCTTAAACCAATTTGTTATTCTCACCCTTCCCTACATTTATCTGTATATAAACGGCCTATCTCGTCAAAATAAATCAGTTTGTAGTACCACTATTTCAATGCAATAATATTTTATTAAAAGTTTTAAAAAGCACATATATATATATATATATATATATATATATATATATATATATATATATATATATATATATATATATATATATATATATATATATATATATAAATATATATATATATATACAAATTGAATAATTTTATTTGCAATGGATTACGATAGTGATGTCTATGCAGATGATTTGTCGCAAATTTCAAGCGATGCAGAGATTCCCGAATTTGATAGCGAAAGTGACGAGGAAGAATTGATTTGACCAAGAAGAAACAAAGCCTTGCCAATACCTTCTAGCGACGAAGAAAGTGACGGTGAAGTATTGGACTGGTCGGCAAGTGATAATGTGCCAATTATCGAAGATTTCTTAGGACAAAGTGGGGTTTTCGTGATGCCAAATAATTCAGAAAATGTAATTGCTGTGGTTCAGTTATTTATTGGAGACGATTTATTTGAATATATAGCGACAGAAACAAACCGCTACCATGCACAGAATGAACATTTATTTAGAGATCGTGCTAAGTCCGTAAAGTGGAAAGATGTATCTGTGATAGAACTAAAAAAAATGCTCGGATTGCTTCTACTAATGGAAAGAGTTCGTAAGGATACGAGGGATGAATACTGGTCGACAGATGAAACAATTGAAACTCCAATTTTTCCTCAAATAATGAGCAGGGATCGATTTAGGCAAATATGGTATTCATGGCATTTTTCCAGTAACGATGACAAAGATGATAGAGATTGCCTTAAAAAAATCCGCCCCATTATTTCATACATATTACCCATATTTCAAGAAGTTTATAAACCACAGAGAGAATTGACCTTAGATGAAAGCATCATGCCATGGAGAGGTCGTCTAGCATTCAAAGTCTACAATGCTTCAAAAATAACGAAATATGGTATTCTCATAAGAATGGTTTGTGAAGCGAAAACCGGCTACATATGTTATTTCCGAATATCCTGTGGTGAAGGAAATCGATTGCAACACACAATTTTGAATCTTCTTCAGCCATATGTAAACTTATGGCATCACATATATATGGACAATTATTACAATAGTGTGGACACTTGTGAAATACTTCTACAATATAGATTTCGGAGTTGTGGCACTATTCGCATAAGCCGAGGCCTTCCTGTCTGTTTAAAAAACGCGAAATTGAATAGGGGGGAATCTATGTTTCGTCGGCGACAAAACATTTTGTTACAATGTTGGCATGGTTGGTATGATTTCGACTATACATTCAGCTGATATTGTAGAAAGCCATAATATTGATTGGGCGACAAAAGAAAAAAATCTGGAAACCAATATGCGTAGTGGATTACAATAAATTTATGAAAGGTGTAGATCGCGCCGATCAATATTTATCATATTATTCGATAGTACGTCGTACGAAGAAATGGACAAAGAGAGCTATGATGTTTATTGTCAACTGTGCACTATTTAATGCTTTTAGAGTGTATACAACATTAAATCCTCATTGTAATAAAAAATACAAAATATTTTTACATAATGTGGCAAAAAAGTGGATAAGCGAACCGACTACGGAAAATGTGAATGAAGAGGATCCTGTTCCTGGTACATCAGCTACACCCAGAAGGGATGACCCTCCAGGAAGGTTGTCAAAGGATACCAGAAAGCATAAATTAGTTAAACTAATTACAGGCGGCATAAAACTTAAATCCCAGAGACAGTACCGCGTTTGTGCCGCACATAAGAAGAAAAGTTTGACATGTCATATGTGCCAATAGTGCCTCTTCACAAGGGAGATTGCTTTTTAAATTCCACACTTTAGAAAAATATTAGTGACTGGTTTTATTACATAAGTTTAAAAACGACAAAACATTTTATTTGTTTATAAATTTTTTGCCCTTCCGTCAACAGTCAACAACTTTACGTACAGCTGCGCGGAGCATCCACCATCAGGATCAGTGATCCTCACTCAACCTCCTAAAATTTGTCTTCAAAATTTTGAAAATATAGCCAGTTTTACCTTCACAAACTTTGATTTTAAAAAAATTTGTATTGTAGCTTACAAAGAACCTAAATCATCCCCTATTTTACCCCCTTCAGGGATGATATTGAAAAAAAAAAACGATGAAATACGTATTTTTTTTAATTTCTTACCAAAAGCCTAAATAATTAATTTTGATCTCCCTAACTTGAAAAATGATCGGTTCCTCCTACATCCCCTATTTCATCCCTTTCAGGTTTTTTTTTAGAAAAAAGTATCGCAGGGTGCAATCAGAAGTCCTTTCTCGGGGTGCAATCGTTCAAATACCCAACTTTTGATAAAAAAAGGCCTTGAAAATTACACCCGCTACGCAGCACAGTTTCATACCTTATACCCGCTCAAAATGTGTTAATTAGCGCAATTTACAATAACAACTAGGTTTCTGGGCCTATAAGTGAATGTGAATGCAAAATACAATAGGCCACAAGTAAGCCGCAGTGTTTGAAGGCTTAATACCCGGCATCCACATCGGACCAAACAAAAAAAAAATAGGCAGTCAGGCACTGCCGACTGAAGTGGAAACTTTTGCAAAAAAAACAGCTTTAAAACCGATTTTGAGGATTTTAATTAATCAGTATGTTAATTAATCAAATTTGGTACATAGTTTGTTAGTATTATTTTATGTAATTCTGGAACGTTAGAAACATGCCTTATAATTGCTTTTGAAGATTTTTTTGTATGTAAATGAATTTTTTGGCCTCCTGAATTGTAAAGCTAGCTTTGACATCGTGTATACGTCCAGCGAAACTAGATTTTTACACACAATGTTGCAAAGTACGGCTACGATGCAGTAAAGTGACCAGTAAATTTTAACCTTTCAGGGACACTTACAAACTAAATTAAGTATAAGACAATAAAATATAATTTAGAAAACG
This sequence comes from Phosphuga atrata, assembly GCA_944588485.1. Classification (NCBI taxonomy): domain Eukaryota; kingdom Metazoa; phylum Arthropoda; class Insecta; order Coleoptera; family Silphidae; genus Phosphuga; species Phosphuga atrata. The sequence goes on from OX155897.1 coordinate 13,147,032, forward strand.
CTACTTTACACTATATTTCTCACGATAAAGTAGAAAATAAGACTGATTTTTTAATTTTAGTGTTCGTCTGACATGTGGAAAAATGACATATTATGTACCTAATAAATTTGAATTAGTAAAAATGTCAAAGTTTGTGAGTACCAACATTACAAAATTAAATAATTTCCAAAATTGTAAACAATCTAAATCTATTTGTTTCTTAAATAATAATTGTCGGCCAAAAAATCTCAAAAAATCAAATACCTAAAAAAAACAAATACTCGCCCTTCGGGCTCGTTCCCCAAACGGGCTGTTGCATTGTAAAATCAACGTTTCCGCACTCTAATGTAAATAACTATTGGTTTGGAATATTCTTTACGACGTTTAATTTTTCCTCCTTCTCAGCTGTGATTGTTCGATGTTTAGAAATTTCTGAATTAACTATTGCAAGAGTTTTTTTCTTATTCTTATCTCTATATCGCTGACTATTAATTTTATTTTGGAGTTTCCTTCCTTTGGGGAGCACGCGAGTACATTTGGTTGCCTAAAACTTTGATACGTCTCATTCGTGATTTACCATGAATTCTTCGATACAATCCAGTAATCTGAACATTCCAATAGTCCGGCACTTGTATATCTACTAGTACATCCGTCAAAAGTACTAACTCTGGTACGGCACACTGATTATAGGGGTTGATATTTCCTTAGAGGCGCTGCGTTCTGTCGACACTGCCAAATACTTTCCAATAATCCGGCACTAGTACATCTACTATTACATCCGGTAAAAGGACTTACTCTTTTATTGCATACTAATTCTACGGGTTGATATTTCGTTAGAAATTCTACGTTCTGTCAACACTGCCAAAAACTTTGACTATTAAGTTTGACGTTCAGAGCCAACTTAAAACATATGCGTATAGCTGCGTTCTTTTGAACACATCTTTGAGTAATAGAATTTTTTTATATAGAACGCAGCTATTGATGACGATGACGCAAATGTATCAGTTTACCCCCTACCCAAATGTCATTCAGCGCGGCTATAGAAGTTTTCACTTCAAAAAAGGCTGTCCATTTAGTAAGCTATAATTTTGCAAATTTTTACATGTCTTGTTCTGCAGGTTTTAATGCACTGAAAGAAAAACTGGACAAACTCAAAATTTTTCAATGTTCTATACTTTGAGACTGAATTCTAGGAAAACTGAACAAATTTAGAAAATTTCAAAAACGGTTTCAGTTAGATAATTTAGTAATCTATAATCTTGCAATTTTTTTACTAGTCTAGCTCTGTAAAGGTTTACTACAATGAAAGAACTACTAGACCAACTTGAAAATGTTTCCACGCGGGGGTAAATTGCTTCAGTAAATAATCAATTAATTTCCTTGAAAATTCCCGTGGATATCCGTTTGGAATCCGGCGGGGGTTCCGGCCGAAGACGCCCCGATATTCACGGGGGAAAATTTCCCATTCTGTCTTCGGCATTTAATTAATTAGAACATCAGTCTCGCGTTTGACGAGACCAAACAAGGTCGGGAATACGTGGACGTTGGAATTAATTACGAGACACATCGAGATAACGGCGGATATTACCGTCGAGGGGAACGTGTGCACGAAAAAGGAAATTCTATTAAAAATTTTAATTAGTGTGCAGGGGAAAAAACGTAATTGGATTTTAATGAGCTGGATGGGCGTTTTATGTTTGGTGTCTTCTTTTTTACTTCCTACTAAAAGAAAAACTACCTACCGATAAAGAAACTTTATTTTATTGCAGTTTACTTAATAACCCAACGGACACTGTTTTAGAATCTTTCGAAATCTTAGTTTCCTTGGAATTGAGTCCAAAATTACAAAGTTATAAAACAATTACAAATATTGCAAATTTTTGTGTCTAGTTTTTCATTTACTGTATTAAAACCTACAACGCTAGACCAGTAAAAATTTGCAAGGTTATAGTTTACTAAATTATCTAATTGAAACCGTTTTTGGAATTTTCGAAATTTGTTTAGTTTTCCTATAATTGAGTAACAAACTAGTCCATTATAAAACATTTTTGAGTTTGTCTAGTTTTTCTTTCAGTGTATTAAAACCTGCAGAGCTAGACTAGCAAAAAATTGCAAGATTATAGTTTACTAAATTATCTAACTGAAACCATTTTGTAAATTTTCGAAATTTGTCTAGTTCTCCTATAATTGTGCCTCAAAGTAGACAATTATAGATCATTGAAAATTTTTGAGTTTGTCTAGTTTTTCTTTCAGCGTATTAAAACCTGCAGAGCTAGACTAGCAGAAATATGCAAAATTATAGCTTGCTAAATTATCTAACTGCATCCGTTTTTGAAATTTTCGAAATTTGTCTAGTTTTCCTAGAATTGAGTCTGAAAGTAGACTATTATAAAACATTGAAAATTTTTGAGTTTGTCTAATTTTTCTTTCAGTGTATTAAAACTTGCAGATCTAGACTAGTAAAAAATTTGCAAAATTATAGTTTAATAAATTATCTAACCGAAAACGTTTTTGAAATTTTCGAAATTTGTCTAGTTTTCCTAGAATTGAGTCTCAAAATAGACAATTATAAAACATTGAAAATTTTTGAGTTTGTCTACTTTTTCTTTCAGTGTATAAAAACCTGCAGAGCTAGACTAGCAATAATTTGCAAAATTATAGCTTACTAAATTATCTAACTGAATCCGTTTTAAAAATTTTCGAAATTTGTCTAGTTTTCCTAGAATTGAGTCTCAAAATAGACAATTATTAAACATTGAAAATTTTTGAGTTTGTCTACTTTTTCTTTCACTGTATTAAAGTCTGCAGGGCTAGAATAGCAAAAATTTGCAAAATTATAGCTTACTAAATTATCTAACTGAATCCGTTTTTGAAATTTTCGAAATTGGTCTAGTTCTTCAAGAATTGAGTCTCCAAATATACAGTTATAAAACATTGAGCATTTTTGGGTTTGTCTACTTTTTCTCTCACTGTATTAAAACCTGTAGAGCTTGACTAGCAAAAATTTGCAAAATTATAGCTTTTTAAATTATCTAACTAAATCCGTTTTTGAAATTATCGAAATTTGTCTAGTTCTCTTAGAATTGAGTATCCAAGTAGACAGTTATAAAACATTGACAATTTTTGAGTTTGTACAGTTTTTATTTCACTGTATTAAAACCTGCAGTGCTAGACTAGCAAAAATTTGCAAGATTATAACTTACTAAATTATCTAACTTAAACTGTTTTTGAAATTTTCGAAATTTGTCTGGTATTCCTAGAATTGAGGCTCAAAGTAGACACTTTGAGGCACAAAGTAAAACATTGAAATTTTTTGATTTTGTCTAGTTTTTCTGTCACCGTGTTAAAACCTGCAGAGCTAGACAAACATAAATTGTTATAGATATAGCCTTATAATTTATCTACAAGAATCTTTTATTGAATAATAACAATTTCTCTTTTGTTTCAGTATTATTGGCAGTTTTATCGAAGCCGGCGATGAACGAAGTCTACCTAATAATAATCTCGTACATAGTGCTAGTTACGTTCCTCACGTTGGAGGTAAGTTGACGAGAAGGGTGTGTTGCACCGTGAAATGTGGCGGTTGGTGTGGAAACGGCAACAAGTTTTCCCCGAAGCCCCGTGACTGGGCTAAGATGAAAGTTTCTGCAAACAAACTGCGAGTTTGTGCGGTCTTGGTGGCTCGGTCTTGCTCACTCGCTGGGTGTAACAAAGTTTCAAACGCGTTCGAGCGTTTTCGCACAGAGCTCCGGTTGTAATTGCACATCGCTGAAATGGAAATGCGTTTGATTGTTCAATGTGGAAAACTAAAAAGTTTGGATTTTTTTTCAAGTTGAGGCCTAGTTAGGAAAAGTAGACATATGCCGGAAATTTCAAAAACTGTTCCAGTTAGATAATTTAATTGGCTATATTTTTGCCAATTTTTATTAGTCTAGATCTTCTGGATTTAACACAATGAAGGAAAAACTAGAGTAACTCCAAAATTTTGAAGTTTACCAATAGTCTAATTTGAGACTCAACTCCAGGAAAACTAGACAAACTTGGGAAATTTCAAATACAGCCCCAATTAGATAATTTAGCAAGCTAAATATTTGCCAATTTTTATTAGTCTAGCTGTTGCGGATTTAATACAATGAAGGAAAAACTAGAGTAACTCCAAAATTTTCAAAGTTAACGAATAGTCTAATTTGAGTCTCAATTCCTAGAAAACTAGACAAATTGCGGAAATTTCAAGCACAGCTTCAATTAGATAATTTAGCAGGCTATATATTTGTCAATTTTCATTAATCTATCTCTTTAGGTTTCAATACAATGAAGGAAAAACTAGAGTAATTCCAAAATTTTCAAAGTTTACCAATAGTCTAATCTGAGACTCAATTCCCGGAAAACTAGACAAATTTCGGAAATTTCAAGCACAACTCCGATTATATAATTTAGCAAGCTACATATTAGCCACTTTTTATTAGTATAGCTCTTCAGGATTTAATGCAATGAAGGAAAAACTAGAGTAACTCCCGAATTTTCAAGATTTATCAACAGTCTAATTTGAGACTCAATTCCTGGAAAACTAGACAAATTTCAGAAATTTCAATCACATCTCCAATTAGATAATTTAGCAAGCTACATATTTGCCCATTTTTATTAGTCTAGCTCTTCAGGATTTAATACAATATAGGAAAAATTAGAGTAACTCCAAAATTTTGAAGTTTACCAATAGTCTAATTTGAGACTCAATTCCAGGAAAACTAAACAAATTTCCGAAATTTCAAACACAGCTCCAATAAGATAATTTAATAAACTATGTTTTCACCATTTTTTATAAATCCACCTCTACTAGCCTTAATCCAGTTACCCTAAAGCAGTCCACCTCTTACAGATTCAAAATTCTTTCAGATTTGTATCAGCGTATTCGCTGGAGAGTCTCGTCCCCTGATAGGCACAGTCGCCGCCTTGTCCTGCACCTACCTGACCTATGCTCTGCTCCCCATCTGCCTGAAGGACGCCCTAATTGGCGGCGTGATCCTAGCCATTGCCCACCTCCTCAGCCTGACCTACTTCGGCAATTCCCCCGACCAAATCGGCAACTGCCTAATCGTGCTGGTCTGCGGCAACGTGGCCGGAGCCTGCACACACCATCCCCGAGAAGTCGCCCAGAGGAAGGCCTTCCTCGAGACTAGGCAGTGCATCGAAGCCAGGCTGAAGATACAAAGGGAAAACCAACAACAGGCAAGTTTGAATCTATGTAGAAATTGAAAGAATCTAGTTAGAAGTTTCTAGTTTTCACCAGCAACATTCTTATTTAGTTAACTAACTCTATTGTTAGTTTAGTTATTCTATCTAGTTAAGTCATTGAGGTACAGTCTAAAACATCAATCAATGTTTTTGAGTTTTTTTTCAACAAATTTGACAAAGTTTGAAGCTATGTAGAATTAGAACGAATCTAGATAGCACACTCTAGTTTTCACTAGCTACTTACCTATTTAGTTAGCTAACTATTTGGAAAGTTTTATTATTCCAAGTAGTTAATTCATTAAGCTACAGCTTAAAACACCGATCTATATTTTTGAGTTTTTTTCCAAAGATTAAAGAAAGTTTGAAACTATGTTGAGTTTAAACTAATCTAGTTAGAAGATCCTAGTTTTCAGTAACAACTTACTTAATTAGTTATCTAACTGTCTTTTGAGTTTTATTATTCTACTTAGTTAACTCATTGAGCTACAGTCTAAAACAAGAATCAATGTTTTTGAGGTTTTTTGAGGCACCTTCTAGTTTACACTAGCAACTTACTTATTTAGTTAACTAATGATTTAAAAAGTTTTATTCTTCTACCTAGTTAACTCATTAAGTTACAGCCTATAACACCAATCTATATTTTTGAGATTTTTTTCCAAAGATTAAACAAAGTTTGAAACTATGTAGAGCTTGAACGAATCTAGTCAGAAGACTCAATTTTTCAACCTTAAACTAAAAAAAACCTTAAAAAAACCTTACTTATTTAGTTAACTAACTGTCTCATAAATTTTATTATTCTGCCTAGTTAATTCATTGAGCTACAGTCTAAAACATCAATAACTGTTTTTGAGTTTTTTTCAACAAATTTGTCAAAGTTTGAATCTATGTAGAATTAGAAGGAACCTAGATAGCACACTCTAGTTTTCACTAGCAACTTACCTATTTAGCTAGCTAACTATTTGTAAAGCTTTATTGTTCTACCTAGTTAACCCATTAAATTACCCAATCAATAGTTTTGAGTATTTTCACACAAAAAAATTGCAAAGTTTGAATCTATGTAGAACGAGAACGAATTTAGTTAGAACATTATAGCTTTTACTAGCAGATTACTTATTTAGTTAACTAACTACGTACCAAGTTTCAATACTCCACCTAGTGAACTCATTGAGTTACAATCTAAAACAGCAATCAATATTTTGGAGATTTTTTTCAAAGATTTAAAAAACTTTGAATCTATCTAGAATTTGAACGAATCTAGATAGAACATTCTAGTCTGCACTTATTTATTTGGTTTACTACTAAATTATTCTAATGTGTCTACATAGACCAATCCACAAAGTTAGATCTGTGCAAATGCTTGATCAAACTTGATCCATTTCAAATCTATGTAGCATCTATACCAATCTAGCTAGATTAGTCTAATCTTCACTGCTAGAACACTTAATCATTTGTCTAAACTGTGTAGAAATGACTACTTTAATAACTAATTTCTTAACCGAGTTATGTCTTAAAATCTAAAACTAGATTTATTTGAATTAGTGCATTTTGTGTCTATATAGATTTAAAACTAATCTAGACAGAGACTTCTAGTTTTCATTATAGAGTACAGGATTTATAAGGGAAGAGGTAGTATTAAGTTACACTAATCTACGTAGTGTGTAAGCCCAGAAATAGAAATAACTCGTTGAAATCAAGTTTTAGGATTTAGTGTGGTCTATACAGACTTATCTTTATAGTTATAGTGTGTCTATATAGTTTAGAATATTAGAGTTGATGCAAGTAGTTGGACTACTTGAGTGAGTAGGAGACGATTTAAACTGAACAGCGTAATAAATATTTGTTGGTAAGACCGGCGTCGCGACGCCGACAAAACAGCCGTTGAACCCGCCCGCTCTACTTGTGGCGAATCTATAAGGAAACAAAGGACGATTGTCCGGACTATTATATTCCGCGTTGGTTTTTTCGTTGGGCAATTTTGCGCGGATTTCTCTCCGCTTGTTTTTGCACTCGAGACAAAGGAAACTCAAACCGGAAAAGGCAAACAGGAAGTGAAACAAAGGAAAAACTGTGTTCGTTATTGCATTCCAGGAGCGGTTGCTGCTGTCCGTCCTGCCAAGACACGTCGCCATGGAGATGAAGGCCGACATCGCGGGACAACAGAAGGAGGCGCAGTTTCACAAGATCTACATACAGCGGCACGACAACGTCAGGTAAGGAACTTAAACCAAAACTTGAAGCTTAAACCTCGCATAATTTGCATTGATTTACGAAGCAACGTCGGAATTTAATAAAAACCTCATATGTACAAAAAGTAATATAACTTTAAAATTACGTACGCCATCGCACCAAACTAAACATTTTCTGGAAGAGAATTAAATTCTACATAAACCCGCCAACTTTTATCTTAATACCTCGACAAGTCTATCTGTTATGAAAGATTTTCTAATCTAAACATTTTACTTTAACACTCAAAACTTAAACTCGCAGATTTGTTGACGTATAGCAAAATGTGAAAACACCGCTGAAAGCATTTTTCCTGCTGAATGGAAATATGTAAATTATATTTTGCTAGCTCTTTCCTTTCACGAGATATGACCTACTAATATTGATACCCTCTAGATACAAAGGAAACACCAACAACAAGTTTTAAACTAGTTTAAATCTATGTAAGATTTGAACGAGTCTAGCTAGATGATTCTAGTTTTCACTAGCAACCTACCTATTTAGTTAACTAAGTATCTTGTAGGTTTTGTTATTATGACTTGTTAAGTTATTGAGCTATAGTTTAAAACATCAATCAATCTCTTTGAGATTTTTTTTTTCAAGAAATTTGACAAAGTTTGAATCTATGTAGAATTAGAACGAATCTAGATAGCACACTCTAACTATCACTAGCACCTTACGTATTTAGTTAACTAACTATTTAGAAAGTTTTATATTTCTACCTAGTTAACTCACTAGTTACAGCCTAAAACACCAATCTATATTTTTGAGATTTTTGCCAAAGATTAAACAATGTTTGAAACTATGTAGAGTTTGAATGAATCTAGTTAGAGGACTCTACTTTTCACAAGCGCCTTGCTTATTTAGTTAACTAACTGTCTTATAAGTTGTTCTACCTAATTAACTCATTGAATTACACTCTAATACATCAATCAATGTTTTTGAGTTTTTTTCTACAAATTTTACAAAGTTTGAATCTATGTAGAATTAGTACGGATCTACATAGCAAACTCTAGTTTTCACTAGCAACTTAAAATACAATAATACTCGTTTTGGGTTTGTTTATTTTCTCTGTTTTTTTTTTTGTTTTTTCGTCTTTTTTTGGTTTCGTATCTTTTTTTGCTTTTTCAACATGCTCTTTACCAATGAAATTTTCTAAGTTCGTCACACCTTTTTCAGTTTATATTCTAATCTGAATTTTTTTATTTTTAATTTTTTCTGCCTGCTTTTTCTGCCGTCATTTTTTTCTGATTCTTTCCCTCTAAAATTTCTTTCATCGGGGTACTAGTTAGTATAACTGAATGTTTTTTTCTAACTCTTCGGTTCGTGCTTTTCTTTGGTAAGATAGGCAGGGTAACAATATCAGTAAGGGGTACTGATGCATTTATTGAATCTTTCGATTGATTCAAAGATAACTGTTCATCAGGCAAATTTTCAGTGTCTACATTTTCACGCGTCAAATACTTGTTGCGGTTTTAGGTTGTGCAACTTCTGATAAGTTTTCAGAAGTTATTCAGGTTCTATACCTTCAGATGTTGAAATTTCAAAAAGTTCTTCGAATATTTCACGGTTAATTGGATGTAGTCCTGCTGCTTTAAATCTGTTAGCTGCTTTTTCTATATTAGTGACATTGTTATATGCTCTGGTGAACAATTCAACAACTTCGTATTGTGTAATTCTTCTTCCTACATGTTCAGTCATATATAAATCACATTCTTGGTAATATGCTCTTTTTAGTGGACCAAAAAATGTCAAATCTAATGGTTGCAGACGATGGGAAGTATGAGGTGGAAGTGAAAGCAAAATTATTCCATGCTGACGACATAATAAAAAAGTTTCAAGACTGAAGTGACTTTCATGATTATCTAAAATCAATAGTACAGATTTTTCAGGCGTTGGTTTAGCATGTGAAATAAAATGGTGTAGCCACTCAACAAATAAATTTTCGTTGATTAAACCAGAGTCACTAACTGCTGCAACCATATTACTGTCTTCTCCTCGCAATAAAATAGAATTCATCCGTTTCCTTTTAAAAATAAACGGTTGTAGTAGCTCCTCTTTCTCCACTCGTAGCCTTACCCACTTGTTTTTGACCTTTAGGAGCTAAGATTTTAGAATTTTTTTTTAATCACAACATTTGTGATACTCATTTCATCAACGTTGAAAATACTATCAGCGTTGAAATGATGGCAGTCTCGTAAATTTTCTAAATTATCAAAAAATATTGATAGTTAATCTTGATTAAATAGAAAAACTGCATTTAAGTTATTCTATTTAATGAAGTAGCTTCTGGTTTCTCAATTAAATTTCAGGGTTTCTTTTGATAAATCCATAATACCAGTCTTTACCTGCCATTTGAGAGTTCTTATTAAATTTGTGATTTAATTTATTTTTTTCTGCAAACTTATAAGCAGTCTTCCGTACAGCTTCAACAGTCAATCCATAGAATAGTTTACTACAATTGATAATATGCTCTGCTATTTCTTTTTCTTGTGCTTCAGAAAATACAGATTTTCTTCCACTTTTTGGCTGAACTAAAACTTCTTTTTTTAAATAATCATGTATAGTGACTTTGGTATAGAATAATTTTCAGCTGCTTTTCCTATAGTTAATTGTTTACTTCTTACATCTCTTATTGCACGTTCCAAATTGTTTAAATCATATTTTCCTTTTATATTTTCGAACCATCTGAAAAAAAAATGTACAGTGTGATTATCGATGTGGGGCAATTGCGAACGTCCGAGATTACCCCACTCAATTCGTCCGCCATTGCCCCACAACGTTAAAAAATAAAAACTTATAATTAATATTTTTTTGAGGTTAGAAATAAATTAAAATAAGTATTTGTGTCAGAAATTTTTTCTTAAAATCTACTTAACACGTAAATAAATTATAATTATATCATTTTTGTGTAGCGAGAATTTAACGAATATATACATGACATAGATTACAAGCAAAAAGATAAAAATATTAAATAATATTTACCTTGAATAAAAAGCAGAACCTGAGCAGCTGACTTATTGCCTGGCACTACGTATACATTAACCTACAATTCCAACTAAAAAAAATATTTTTTTTTCCTAAGGTACTGAAATCGTGGTGTCCGGGATTACCTCGCGTCCGCGATTACCCCCACTCAACCCTATTTATAAAAATACCGGTAGTTATGCAACCGATTTCATATTGATCACCCATAGACCCCAAAAATATCGGGCACTTTTTGACGCATAGCACGTCGCAAATTGACACATGCGCACAAAAAATTTCAACTATGAAAAGGTCTATTGATCAAAAGCGGAAAATAGCGCTCCTCTATAATCCTATGCACCACCATAACTCGGAGCCCGGCGGTGGCACCGGTTACACTACCGCAAAGCCATAAGTTCGATCTAAAGAACTAAAAAAGAAAAATCGCGAAGGTGCAGTTTTACTGTGCATCCTGCACATTTATGGAGATATTTCCGGACCGGGGGGTCCGACGGAAGTGCCGATCGTTTTTTTAGATTCCCGCATGTATCCTGCGCGATGCGAACCCAAATTTCCGACGATGGCCGTCGAACTCGCAAATTGCCGGCCAAAGAGGCGGTTGCGGATTTTTTTTTTGGCATTTCGTACGCACTGTGTGAATGGGGCGATGCAGGAAGCCGCGGGTGGTACTAAAATACGCGTATCGGCGGGCCCATTGCCGCGTGCGGAAAAAGTCGGTTTCGGCCGCGCGGCGAGGGGGGTAAATGTAAAAAAATCGTGCAAAAAAGAGTGATATTTTCCAACGTCGGCAGCTCGACGGGGATGGCTCGGATTGCGAAACCATACACACATAAGAGGCATCCTTTCCGAATCGAACGCATGCAGTTTCAAGTACCTGCACCCAGAAATGACCAAACTGTAGCGGGACGGTAAGGAGAGCCGATACGTTTCGAACTGTGGCGGTCGACTCCGTGCTCGCAGCGACGCAGCGCCGGTACCAAAATGCGCGGCTTGGCAGGGCCCGCGCGCCGATCAACTTGGAATTTCAAAAACGAGATATCCTGGTGCCCCGAATCAACATTCAAATTTTTCTCTGTGCAGATTAACGGCCATAAGTGGGCGTCGCGTCGCGATTCCGCGACGTCCAATTATGGGTGCGGAAAGCCAAAACACCATTCTACAATCCACTGAAAAATCCAGAACATTCGCCGTGGGGCTGCAAAAATATAGGCGTTTTACTTTCGTCATTTGTTTCCTACAATACGGCGAGCTTCGGCATGCGACGGTTTCAAACGACGCAGCGCGATGCTGCTTGCAATAAAAGATAAAGCATTCAATCCTCTGCGAGAATCGCGCAAAACCGTTTCCGCAGAGCTTAAGTTGGCGATTCTGCGAATGTTTTCCAAAAACGTCGTTTTTATGACGTCTCGACGCCATCTTCAACGAAATTGGGATTAAACTCGAAAAGAAACTAACAGGTTCTATGCCCGATCGAACGGCGCCGGTCCCGTACCGATCCGTAAATTGGTTTGGGCGTTCTAGGTATCACCGCAAAACGCCTCTTGTTTTTTTTCACTTTTTACGCACTTTTCTCTTTAAACTGCCGCAGATTTGCAAAAAGTCGTTGCAGCTTAAAAAAATTCTTGCGGGAAAAGCTGCGGGCAAGTGTTCTGAAGAGAAAGAACCTAACCAGAGACCTGGAGCCCAGTATTTAAATATGTGTCGTATATGAGCCCAGTATTTAGATATATATAGGGCGTCCGTGGAGGTGATTGCAAAACCGGCAAAAATAAAGTTGTATTTTTTCTTGTACCAAGTAAATGAGACAGCGCAGGACGGCAAGCGAGGGCTCTAAAAACGTGGCGCGACGGTAGATAAATTTTCCGAGAAGAATTTTCGAGATTCGACGCAAATTGCGCCTACAAGGTAAAAAGTTCATGATTTTAGGTTTCGGTCTGGTGCGTCCGAACCTGAGGGAGCTGAGTCGCGAAAATAACATAGCTCGACAGGGCTCTCCGTTCTACACTAGAAAAAATGTAAATCCCGTTTTGCGCCGCCGCTTCCGTTAGGTCGTTTCCGTAAAAACCTCGATTTTCGGGGCGACGCAGGAAGCCGCGGGTGGTACCGAAATACGCGTATCGGCGGGCGGCATCGCCTCGTGCTGCAAAAATCGGTTTCGGCCGCGCAGTGAGGGGGCTAAATGTAGAAAAATCGTGCAAAAAAGAGTGATATTTTTCCTCTCTTGAAAGATCTTGACCCTCTGGAGGGGCGCGGCTGCATGGAGGACGATACCTGGGGATGCGCAATGTGCGGACGGTCATTCGCAGTTAAAGCATCGAAGACCCGCGGTTAAACCAGCAAAGATCTGTCGCCTCCGGTGGCATACAAAAGCCGGATTTGTCCTTTTCAAAAAAACAAGTGGTGCGGTCCCCCAGGTGATATTCGGGAATCGCCACACGTTAGTCGTCTCAGAATTGATCGAAATTTGCGATTCCGTCGTGACCTGTCGTTCAGGCCGAACGCATCCCCACACGGACCCCAAACGTTTCCACTTTTAAGGAGGTCACGGCGAAGATGCCCGGGGAAAATGGTGAATTTCATTTTCCCCGGGCATCTTCTAAAGAATTTCGCTAAAAAACTTCGTGACGCGTCCTCCCACACCACTCTCGTCGCTGAGCGACTTTTGTTGGCGACGTTATTCACATTTTTCTGCGAATCCGGGTTCTCCGACTCAAACGCCGCCATCGGCGGCGGTACATCAGTTTCTTGTAGTCAAAGAATAGACGAACGACCCCACGCACGGCGATTTTCGATAACGCTTCCGGATCGCATCATTTAGGCGTCCAAAAAATGAAAGAGAAGAAGAAGAGAGAGAAGAAAATGTAAGTTTTTCGCACGTTCCACAAATTTTAAGTAACCGGCGCCGGAACCACGTCCGTACGACTAAAACTGTCCGAGTTGTGTGTGAAAAAGTGCAAAATCTGTAAAAATTTGCCCAGCCGCCCCCGGATACGGCAGGTCGGTGAAATTATTTTTGAAAAATACCCGATTCGTTTGCAAATCGGTTTTGGTAGATTCCCAATCGTTGCGTAATATTTAAATGTTTAATTTTTACAAAAAAAACGATTTCTAACCCCCCCCCCCCCCTCCTTAAGTTCAGCGACTACACGTTCGTTACTCATTTAAGGTACTTTGACACGATGCGAGTTGACTGGAACAGTCAACTGTCTTGTATGCGCGCGCAGCACTCGCACCATGTCAACACATCAAGTCACATCACAGTCAGTTGGACTGGTGCGAGTTGACTCTGCTACTTTTGAGCCCTTCTACTTTTGCCGTGCGAGTTCAATTTCGATGGCGACAACTAAGAAATCGTGTTCAAGTGCTGACAACAAAAATGGTGGACATTCGACGTTTTCTTTTTTCTCAATGTCATCCTTCAAATGTTTAATCAACAATACAGCTACAATATTAATTCCTTCTTGTAAAACGCTTCTGCAGGTTAAAAGTAAAAACTCTGTATTTTTGATAACAAGGAGACAGTGAACTAACTGTCTTCAAGACAGTCAACTCTCTTGAAAAATATCACTCGCATGCGAGCTGATTCGCATGCGAGCTGTCATTCCAGTCAACTAGCACCGTGTCAACGTCGCTTTAGTAATCCAGTGCAAAACTAGATGGCGCTGGTAAAAAAAAAGAAACCCAGGGCTACATCGCCCAGGACGGCGCTGTATAAATTCAGGGCCCCGGGTCACATCTCCCGGATTGGCGGTGAAAGGATTAATTGAATAACTAATGAGTCTCTAGGATAAATCGTTCAACGTGGTTCTAGAATAAACTTCATTTTTATCAAACATCCCACAAACAATAAATCTGTTAAGTAAAGAAATATCTCGGGAACTATTTAGTTCACTTCAGTGTGATGTGACATATAAATCTTAAATTAAAGCCTATTTAAGGTAGTTTTAATGCAAGTTCCCTTTTGTTTCAAAATGCGCGAGCTTGCCTTCAAAACTTTCAATTCAGCGACTCGTTATGAACTCAAACGCCGTTAACTTTTCAAGTAGTGCGACTACATCGCCAAAGTGCACATTATTTCAGCGATAATTCAATTCACTCTCGAGATTATTCTGAAATTTATCGCAAAATAATAACGCGATTCCGCCGACATTTCAGCTCGGTTCGCACAACTTTAAAATAATAGGGCAGCGGAAATAATTTATATAGAGTATTCTAGATTGCAGATGTTCTTAAATAGTTTATTAAAAGAGAAGTTCAAAGTTGTTTTGTTAGTCTAGTTAGTGTAGTAGCTTAGATATTTAGGAGAAACAAGAGGGACGCAGTAACAAAATCGAGCCGCGGGCAAAAATTGCTCCTCAAAAGTGCTAGAAATGATTTCCTGTTTTTGGCACCTGGAGGACACCGTGTGTGACTTGCGAGCGGCAGCCCGACACGAGTCGAAGACCCGTTCAGTTTTACAACAGAAAATGACTATTTCCTGTTTCGACGCGCAAAAGGAACGGAGTTATTGAAGAATAAGTGAAAAACTTAAAACGTATCTATCTAAAAAAAACTATTTTTTGTTTAATTTACCGGAAAAAAATCAAGACGTGTAAACCGCATTTTTACACAATTTTTCGTAATTTTCAAAAAATCGTCATTTTTAGACCCCCTTTTAGTTCAGGGACGGTACCATACTCGATTAGTACAATTTAACTAAGCTGGGGTTTTCTTGAAAATCTATCGAAGTTTGAAACAACTGCGAATCGAAAGTTATCTAGACAGAATATTCTAGATCAGCGTTTCTCAAAGTGGGCCATATCCCCCCAGTGGGCGATGATGTCGTTTTGGGGGGTCGCTAGGTAGCTAGGGGGCGATATAGGGGGCGGTAGGTATTACTAGCTATACAATGTATTTCTGTTAATTTAAAACAAACAAATACGTTCGCCACTACCCACCTTTAGTGTTTACCCACCTTTTAGGGTCTGGCCCAAATTTACTATCTTGAAAAAAAATATACCAACTTTCCAAGTTTCTGAAAAAAAAAATTATTATAATATTATTTCTGTAAAACTTTATAATTTTTCACTTTCTTTTCACGAATTTTTCTTTTCAGCCTTCACTTTCTTTTCACGAATTTTTCTTTTCAGCCTTCACTTTCTTTTCACGAATTTTTCTTTCTACATGGATTCCGGCATGTCAATTTTTATTTGAAATATTTCAAAAACTGTCACAATTATTTAAGAATTTATTTATTATTAATCTACATAGGTTGTCAAACCTAAACTTACAATTCACTTTGCATTATATATTTTTTAATTGATTCTATGTGATGATGTTACAAGAAAGTGCGGCTTGTCCTTACTAGTGCGTGTATTCTTGATATATAAATTTTACTTTCAACTTTGCTAGATTTCTAGTGAATATTTAAGTATTTTCATTGTTTTATAATAAAAATTTCGTGATTTGGGGGGCGTTATTAACTTTAGCATATCACAGATGGGCGATGAGACAAATAAGTTTGAGAAACACTGTTCTAGATTACAGAAGTTGTTAAATAAATTAGTAAACTGAATATTTAAACTAAGTTTGTTGCTCTACTTAGTGTATTAGCTTAGATATTTAGGAGAATCTAAGCTGTTTTTTTCTTGAAAATTCATCAAAGTTTGAAACAACAGGGAATGAAAAGTTATCTAGATAGAATATTGTAGATTATAGAAGTTGTTAAATAAATTAGTAAACTTAATATTTAAAGTGAGTTTTTTTTTTCTCTAACCAATGTGGGTCCAGGGGGGTTAGCCCTTAGAACACTGCGGCCCATTGGCCTATTGTATTTCCCCACATTGTTTCGTTCATGCAGATAGATCCTCTATTAGGTCCAGGATTCTATGTGCCATGTTTTTCACGGGGACTCTCTCAGCTGTAATATCAAGCTTGTGTCTCCTACGTGCAATTGCTTAAAAGTGGAAGATTATATGGGCGGCGGTTTCGTCCTCCTCATAGCATAACCTGCATAAAGGTTCATCCTTCCAGATACCCATTTTATGCAGGTGTTCTCGTAGAGGGCAGTGTCCTGTAAGTAGGCCTACCACAATTGCGATCTGCTTCCTTGGCAGTTGCAGGATTTCAGCAGTTAGAGTTTCCGATAGGTTTACTAACATTCGTTTGCTGTGTGTCAGACCATTCAAATTGACCCCACTGTAGACGGTGCTTAGTTGCTACCCATTTACAGATTTTATTTCGGGTCGTGGTCTTGGTAATGTAGTAGTCTAGGAGCTAGCGACGTTTTCAAGAGAGGATTTTAGGTAGGCTGTTTTTAGATATGCTGTCTCACTTTCCCTGTCGGCATACGGGCTATCTGGCTGACGTCATAGCTTGCGTTCATTAGTGCGCATCGTATTTGTACAGCTAAAATAATAATTTTCCAAATCATTTTAAGAAGGTTTTTCTTTTTTTATTAACTTTATTTAGCTTTTCGAAATGTAAATATATTATTGCCAGACATTTTTGTCATTGCTTACGATGTGCCAGACGCTAATTTTGATTAAAAAAAAAAAAAAATTCAAATTATTTTAGTATGGCTGAAATTTTGTGATGATGTTATTTAAGTATCAACAAATCTAAATTTAATTTGCCAGACAATAATTCGACCGTTAAACATCTGACAGACCGATTTAAAAAGGCTTGGATTTTTTGCGTACAATAAATAGATGTTTTTTTTACAAAATATAGCTGTACAAATACAAAATTCGGTTTATTCATACAAAAAGAGATTGCTTCATCCAAAAAAAAGTTACTTCGTCCAAAATAAAAGACTTGTTTTTTTTTGCGTACAATAAATAGATGCTTTTTTACAAATAATATATGGAAAAATACAAAATATGGTTTATTCATACAAAAAACGATTACTTCATCCAAAAAAGGTTACTTCGTCCAAAATAAAATATAAACGCCCAATGATCGATTGAATCTTACAAATAATAATGGTTTAGTACAAAAATTGATAGATATGTACAAAATAAAATCAATTCACCCAAAAAAATGTTTAACTGTACAAAAATGGTTGATCCATCCAAAATTTGATTGCTCTTTACAAACAATTTTTCTTATACAAAATACAATTATATCTTCACAATAAAAGAATTTTACAAACAAGGACTTGATTCCTTCAAATTTTATTTCTAACTAACGCGGCGTATAACGAAAGAGAGAGCGCCAACACATCAGTTTTACGACCAGAAGCACTGTATGCCATGGAGTGTGTTTCCTTGAACCGAAGAGGTCTGGTAGAGAATTTGGAAATCAGAGAGAGGAGAGTCATCAGGAAGATCCTAGGCATTCCCGGTAAAGGAAGATGGGAATTCCGAAGACGACATAACTCTGAGCTCTACGAACATATTGAGAGGCTCTCTGACTGTGCAAGGAAAAGAAGGGTAGCTTTCTATGGCCACGTTGCAAGATTGACTCCAAACCGTCTAACCAACAGTCTGTTCACATTCTGGTCAAACAAGAAGGTTCGTACCACTTGGTTGACAGAAACCGAGAAGGATATTAAAGAAATGGGAATAAAAGATCTCCAAAACAGACAGCCTTCTGTGAGATGCATCCTGAAGGAAGTCCGTGGATTTCAGGAAAAACACTAAGGGAAGTTACCCCCTGGACAGAAGAGGGAAAGGAGCTACACCGGCAGAAGATGCGACAATACTGGGCAAAGATCAAAGCCCAATAGTTGAACAAGCGTGGTTCAAAGTAGGGCTATTGGAAACAAGAAGAAGAAGATAGATGCACTATATATAAGAAGCACTATATATACTATATACAAGCAGATAGAATAATTCAATTTATTTCCGAGCTAATCCACTCATGAATAAGGTGAACAGTTTTTTCCTTTCAGTATTTTTATGCATATAATAAAAGTGTGAAGATTATTAAACACACTCGTAAATTTGCATTTTGCACTTATTAAGTTAAATAAAAAACCTTTTTTGGGTGAATTTCGAATATGTTGAACGATTCAATCGATTATTGTAAGACAAAATCATGGTTTGTAAGAAAAAATCAATTATTGGATGATTACATTTGATTTTGGATGAATTCACCTTTTTTGGATGAAGTAATTTATTTTGTACGAAGTAACCGAATTTTGGATTGATTAATTTATTTTTGTATTTATTCAGCTATTTATTGTAGAACTTCATCCATTTTTTGTATGTTGAGTTTTGCATTGGATGAATAAATTTTATCCGATTTAAAAATGCGGTATTATTCTGGTTGACAAAGAAATGGTTGCCAAATAGATGTCTGAAAAAGGACCGAAAGCTATTAAATTAATTTTTGCATTAATATAGTATGAAAATGATCATTTATTATTATGTAGTAAAATTACCAAAATAATTAAGTATCGACATAAACAATTTTTATCCTGAAGCTCTCATATTTACATGTAAATTAAAGTTAGATGAAGATTTTTTAATCCATAATTGTGTCATAGAAAACGGAAGCATCTTGATAATCATCATCGTCATCATCATCACTGCTTTCATTTTCATAATCATTGTCATCATCCTCTTTTAAAGTGTTGTCATTTTCTAATATGTTTTCTGTAATGGAATGGAAAGCACGATAGAGCTTTTGATAAAGAATTACCTAGGATTTGGGATATTTGATTGACGCATATCGCTCATTATTTCCCACACCCATATTAATCCCAAGATGCATTTAAATGATTCATGTTGCCGAGTAGTATTATTAAAATATCCGAATCTGAGCAGCGTATAACAACTTCGGCGTCGAAATTTATTTGGCAAATATGATATATAATTCGAGAATCTGCTTCTTCGTGTTCTTCACAAAATAAGGAATCTTCAGCATTTTTAATAACTTTAATCATCTAATATTTAATTAGCATACAGATATCAACTCACGAAGGTAGCAGTTTGACATTATCACCCATTTTCTTCTCAATTAATTTTACTAATTGAGCTTTATCTGTTTTACAAATACTTCCATCTGTGTGGCACATTGATGTTGGGACCGGTATAAGTGGAAATGTCAATACTTTCTCAATATCGACCTTGTGAGTTAAGGATATCCCCAACATTCTACCAAAATCTCTTTGCATTCTCAGCTCAATAACTTTATTTCGGAGAGTTAATTTTTTTTTTTTAGTGCCTCGGTAAAAGTGAAGCACTCAATTTTTTCTTATAGGTTTGTCAAATCTACCTTCATCTACAGCACATTCACTAAAAAACTGCTTTCTTAAATCAACACCACTTTCTTCAATGTTCAGTAGGAGCTTAGCTACACCTTGAGAAACAGGCTTTGCAGTAGCAATATTATAAAGATTATCTTTATCTAAATCTGAATTGAACGAATTTAATTTTTTTTCAAATATATCAATAAAATCGGCAAGTTGTTTTCAAAAAAAATTAATTCGATTAGATTGTAAGTCTGCAGTCACGTCTTACAAATATCTTAGTCTACAATCATCGAGAACATGTGAGATCAAGGCAGCTCTAATACGGTGACTTTTTGTCCAGCGTTGACGTGCAGCTATGGAATTGGTGAAATGTGCAAAACCACTGATACGTTTAGCAGCATCAGTATTTATAGTCTGTTCCAGCGTAAGGTCTAACGGTATTCTCGAAAAATGCTTATCGGTTCTTTTAATTCCGAAACATCCAGTTTTGAAATCGCTTTCAAGTCCTGGGTGTGTTTGGTTAACATTGTTCAAATTGTCGGAGTATTTAACACACCATCGAGCGTTATTTGGTTGATTAACAATAAAAAATAAATTTGTCATTTTTGGAATCATATACTTGAACATCTCAAAATCATCCATGCGTAAGGCTTGAAAGGATGATATAATAGTTAACCAGCTGGATATAGATCATATAAAACTGAGCAGTTTTGTCATGATCGCCTTGTTTTGTTTTTGCCATGAATTCTTGATACGAAGAGAGCAGTCGTGATAATACCTGATTCAGTAATAATTCAGCAGCCGTAGTTGAATTGGATACCCCAATTTCTTGATATTGCAAAGGTCATCAAAGATTTGCTCTTATATAAAATCGTGTTCAACTTTTGTTGTTTTTATGTATTGATCAAAATGTAATATTTGCAATCCTACAGCCATTAACGGATGCAGGCGTATGCAAGCATTAAAATGTTTACCTTCGATAATTCCGTTCACCGACCAAGAAGCTCTTGCTTTCAATGATCGTTTTCATACTATATTAATGCAAAAATTAATTTAATAACTTTCGGTCCTTTTTCAGAAATCTATTTTTTTTTAATACATTTATTGAAAACTAGTTGTATATACAGTACATTAGCAACATTACATAATCAAATAATTTGCTCAACAACTAGTTTCAAAGGACTTGCTTGAGATATGTGCTGCGACAATCTCATTCTTCCGCAAGCCCTGCATTTGGCAACCGTTTCTTTGTCAACCAGAATAATACCGCAATTTTGAAATCGGTCTGGCAGATGGTTAACGGTCGAATTATTGTCTGGCAAATTAATTTTAGATTTGTTGATACTTAAATAACATCATTTCAAAATTTCATCCATACTAAAATAATTTGTTTTTTTTTTTTAATTAAAATAAGCGTCTGGCACATTTGTAAGCAATGACAAAAATGTCTGGCAATAATATATTTACATTTCGAAAAGCTAAATAAAGTTAATAAAGAAAAGAAAAACCTTCTTAAAATGATTTGGAAAATTATTATTTTACCTGTACAAATACGATGCGCACTAATGAACGCAACCTCTCATGCCAGCCAAATAGCCCGTATGCCGACAGGGAAAGTGAGAGTGAGAGAGCATTCTAAAAAACAGTCTACCTAAAATTCTTGTTTTCCCGTACTATAGGGTCCGCTTTCAGCAATGATGTTTCCCTAGCAAACTCCATCTTTTGCTAGCTTATCCGCCATTTCGTTTCCCACCAGTCCCGTGTGGCTAGGCACCCAAGCGAGTGTGACCTTGTTGTGCTTTGGCAGGGCTTTTAGGTCCTGAAGACAGTCCCAAAATTGGATTTGATTTCGTGACACGCTAGAGCATTAATCGCAGCCTGACTGTCCGTGAAAATGCGGATGTTTCTACTTTTGTAGTCCATTCTCAAATTTTCACGGGCACAGACCATGATAGCGTGTATTTCTGCTTGGAATACTGTGGCATGTGTCCCCAGGGGTACAGATAGGCTGCACCCCAGGGACAGTCCATAGATTCCTGCGCCAGTACCACTGTCCTTCTTGGAGCCGTCTGTATAGGAATCCAGTCCTCCTTGGCAAGTGGTTATTTGATTGCCTTCTGTCCATCGTGGATGTGTTTTGAAGGGAAGATCGAATGACAGGCTTTTGGGCACCGAATCCCCCTCTATATTGAGGTACGATTCTGTTATGATATTCGATATCATGGTGTGTCCTGACCTCGCCAGAGATTCCAATGTGCCATTGCATATGCATCTGAAAGCTCCCATCCTTGCCTCGCCCATGATAAAGATATCCAGGGGAGGAAGGCCTAGGATCACCTCCAGAGCTGTAGTCGGGGCGGTTTTCATCGCTCCCGTAATTGCTAAACAGGCCAGTCTTTGAACACAGGAGAGTTCTCTGATGGCCTGTTTTTGCTTCACTTTGGACCACCATACTGTGGAGCCATATGTCAGAATGGGTCTAACTACCATAGTGTATAGCCAGTATACCATGCTTGGCTTCAGTCCCCATGATTTTCCAAGTGTTCTTTTGGTCATCATCAGTGCCATTTTACACTTGTTGGTAGCTTTCTTTAGGTGTTGATTCCAAGTCAGTTTGGCATCCAGGATTACACCTAGATACTTGACTTCATCACTCACCTTTGGATGTTCGTTATTGAAAATTGGGGGCTTTAGCCCATCCGTTTTTCTCATTCTAGTGAATGGTACTAGATTGGTTTTCTGGGGATTGTCCCGAAGGTCGACCCCCTCCACCAACTCTCCACCTCGTTCAGTGCTTCTTGCATAAGCGCTGCTATTATAGAGGGAAATTTACCCCTGATGAGGATGACTATGTCATCCGCATAGACTTGGGTGTAAAATCCTTTATTATTTAGTGACACAAGCAGGCTATCAACAACCATGTCCTAAAGGAGTGGAGATAGAACCCCACCCTGAGGACACCCCTTGATGACAGCTACCCGCATTGTGTCACCCGCTACTGCAGCCTCAACATTTCTAACCTGTAGCATGGACTTAATCCATCTGATTGATGTTTTATTTGCACCATGACTGCGGGCTGCATTGGCTATACTGTCGAAGGGGGTGTTGTCAAACGCACCTTCGATATAAAGAAAAGTGAGTTTGTTGCTCTACTTAGTGTATTAGCTTAAATATTTAGGAGAAACTAAGCTGGGATTTTCTTGAAAACTAATCAAAGTTTGAAACAACAAGTAATGGAAAGTTACCTAGATAGAAGATTCTAGATTACAGAAGCTAACAATAAATTAGTAAATAAATATTTAAATTGAGTTTGTTAGTCTATTCGGTGTATTAGCTGAGATATTTAGGAAAAGCTGAGTAGGAGTTTTCTGAAGAAAATATATCAAGGTTTGAGAAAAAAAAGAATCGTAAATAATGCTAGATAGAATATACTAGATTCTATGTAGTAATCGATACATTGGTTGACTAAATATACGTCAAGTATTATTAGTCTACCTAGTCGATAAATATAGATATAGACAAAAATCGAAGAGTGGGATTTTATAAAATCTATTAACTATGTAGACTTGTAGTGAAGGTTGTAATTAATATATAATTGTCGATAAAGGTGTTGAGCTAATATTTAGTGTATAGAAAGAGTGAATTCTGAGGGAAAACTTAACCCTGAGAACATTTTCCCAGAAAAAAAAATTGAAATTTTTTAGCAAATTGTCACTCAAGTGTTTCCTCATAATTAATTGCAATTCCGATATTTTCGCGATTGAATCGTCCGCGAAAACAAACCTTTTTGTTATTCACGATATTAGTTCAATGCGAATTATTTGTACATTTCCGGGATTGCCATTATCTATCCGGCGCTTGTTTGCATTGCGAGCAACAAAACAATTCGTCGATTGCTAAAACAAACAATATCAATAACAATTTATCTAAACAGATTTCATCAACAACACACTGACCTAACCCGACTGACCTAACATAACCTAAATTATTTTCGATTCTCTGTTCCACACTTTCATAAACCTCCAAGAAAAGCCCAGCTTAATTTCTTCTAAACATCTCAGCTAATACATTAAGTAGACTAACAAGTCCACTTTAAATATTTAATTTCCTAATCTATTTAACAACTTATGTAATCTAGAAGATTCTATCTTGGGAACTTTCGATTCCCTATTGTTTCAAACTGATAAATTTTCCTGAAAACCTCGGCTTAGTTTCTCCCAAATATCTCAGGTAATACATTCAGTAGACTAACAAACCCACTTTAAATATTTAGTTTACTAATTTTTTTAAGAACTTTTATAATCTAGAATATTCTATCTAGGTAGCTTTCGATTCGCTGTTGTTTCAAACTGTGATTAATTTTCAGGAAACTCTAGCTTAGTTTCTTCTTAAATATTTAAGCTAATGCATTAAGTAGACCAACAAATCTACTTTAAATATTTAGTTTACTAATTTATTTAACAACTTCAGTAATCTTGAATATTCTATATAGATAACTTATAAGAAATTTTCTTCAGAAAACCCTTGATTAGCTTTTTCTGAATATTTGAGCTAATACACTAAATATTCTAACTAAAACTACTTTGAACACATAGTTTGCTAAATTAGTTAAAACTTGATGTATACCGCATCGGCGTAGTTTATCTACTTCCTGTGATATTAAGTATAATATTTAATCCAGCATAAATAATAATAACGATGAGGCTTTTTCTAGCGCTGTTGATAATTTACGGTGACTATTTAGTTTTAGTAAACGTTATTTATTGTTTAAACTGACAAATAAGAGACAAGGTGTCATTGGTCAAACATAAAACTAACTACAATTTAAGAAAGGCAGAGAGAGGACTTCGCTGTTCTAAAGTCTTCCACACTTAGGAGATTCAACGTTGGCCTTGGCAGGTGATTGATTCAATACCATATGCTGCCTGCTGAAGATAGATTGTAAGAAACTTAGCAGCTTTAAATGTTTACTAAGGCGTTTTCTGGTCGTCTGGAATATATTAAAAGCCCACTTTTTGATTTACGAAACGATGATGAAACGAATTTATCATCTGACAGGAAAGAAAGTGATAAAGAATTACACAAAAAGCAATATAAGAAATGTGAGTCAGTCATAATACAAAGAATTGAAGATAATCAACTTGAATCTATCAAAGATTGCAAAACAGCTTTTTTGAAATTTGGGATACTCTGAATAAAACTTTTATTCGAGGTACAGCTAGTCAATTGTTAATTCGGAATACTTTGCTGACCATGCAATTCAATTTAAGTAATGACAATATGGAATCCCATTTCTTGAGATTCGATAAATTGATTAGAGATCTCAAAATCTACCGGAGCAAATCTAGAAGAGACTGACGTGGTGTGCCACCTTCTTCTCACGATGCCCGTCGAAAACGACGTTGTGTTGACAGCGATTAAGACCTTATCTACGGAGAATTTTAAGTTGAGCTTCGTCAAGAATCGACTCCCGGATGAGCAAGCAAAGAGATTAGGCGTTCGACTGGAAGGAGAGCCCTCATCGCCCCATGCATTTTCGACCCAATCGCACGGACCGAAGAAGTGGAATTCGTCGACTAGCAAGTCCAACCAATACAGGAAGAAATTAGACCAAAGGAATTACAAATGCCACAACTGTGGCGGCTACAGACATTTTCGACAAGAATGCAGGAAGCCACCGAAAGATCGGAGCAAGTCCCAGAAGGCGCATGTCGCAGCTGACTCGGAAGACGAGAAAGAGGAATTTAGTTTTTTCGCTGGAAAAGTTAAAACTGAAAATTTGCAAATCTGATAATCTGGTGCTTCTGAGCACTTGATAAACGTTGATAAATATTTGCAAAATATCAAACTGCTTGAACATAACATCAGCATAAAAAGTGCCAAAACAGCATCAACTCTTACAGCAACAAAAGGAGGAAACCTGCACTGTTGCACCTGAATCTGTTGTGGATGGCAAAATAAACAGGATCACTATCATAATTTGCTGTCTGTATCAGTTCTGGAACGAAATGACTATGCTGTTACGTTCGATCAAGGCAAAGGAATTATAGAGTAGAATGGAAACGTGGTGCAAATTGCAAGAAGGGAACAAAAATTGTATGAACTATTTTTGATTCTGTATCCTGGAAAAAAGGTCAACCTATGTGAAATGGAAAAGAATACGAAGCTATGGCACAGACGTTTAGGACACATCGGACTCAATGCATTACACAAACTGAAATCATTAGTAAGAGGAATAGAAGCAATTCACTTGGAAGAAGACAGACAGATTTGCCCAATCTGTGTACAAGGCAAACAAACGCAACTACCTCATCAACACCAAAGTAAACGCGCCAGAAGACCATTGCAATTAGTACACAGTGATTTATTTGGTCCAGTAAACCCGAAGTCCTATAATGGAATGCGCTACGTACTGACCCTTATAGACGACTTTACCCATTTTACGGCAGCCTATCTTTTAAAGTGGATTTTACAATCAGTCATACTCCGCAGCAAAATGGATTAGCAGAACGGACGAACAGGACAATCCAGGAGAAAGCAAGATGTATGCCTTTGGACTCATCCTTGCCCAAGAACCTTTGGTCGGAAGCAGTGTTGGCAACTATTTACTTGATTAACAGGAGCCCGACAAGTGTATTGGAAAAAGTTGCTCCTAATTGTGGTTCGGAAACAAGTTCGACCTGAGTAAATTAAAAGTCTTTGGCTGTAAAGCCTACCTACATCTACCCAAGCCGCTCATTAGAGGGAATTTCAGCCCTAGATCAAAGGAAAGCTTCCTGATTGGGTACTGCAATAACCGTTACAGGTTGTGGTCACCGGAGGATGCAAAGGTTTTCAGTGGATTGTGATGTCATCTTTGATGAAACGCCGCGAAGGAACGTCCAGGAATTCGGCGAAGCAGATTTATTCGACGGCGAGTCAGCGAGTGATACCGCGACAGGAGGAGAAAATGCAGTGCAAGATGTCGGAAATTCATCCCCTGCACCGCCTACGATTCAAGAAGAAAAGGAGACTCAGGAGTATAGCAGCACACCTCAGGATTATATAAGTCTATACACCTATATATAAGGACACCTCAGGGAGTTCAGAGGTGAGGAGGAGCACAAGCGCCAAAAGAGCGCCCAAAGGATTCGACGTCTACGTGGCTTTGGCCCTCAATGCTGAAACGTTCGTTGAAAATCTACCGATGTCGAGGAGAAGGTGGCAGCTCTCGACGAGAACGAGACCTGGTCTTTAGCACCTCTGCCCACTGAAAAGAAGGGTAATAAACCACAAGTGGGACAAGCTCAAACGAGATGAAAATGCCAACATGTGCAGTATAAAGCTCGTTTACTCATAGAAGGTTGTTCTCAACGAAAAGGATTCGACTATGACGAGGAGTACGCCCCAGTTGCTAGAATGCACACGTTAAAGACGCTCTTAGCGTTTGTAAACAACCAGGATCTTTACACAAGACGGACGTGAGTTTTCCTGCATGGAAAATTTCGAGAGGAAATTTATATTATATTTCTTAAGTGCAGCTAACTGAAGGCGTCGAAAGCGAAACTAGTCTGTTCTGTAAGCCGAATAAAACTCTGTACGGATTTAAGTAGCCCCCTAGAGCAGGAGTCCGCAAAGTGTGGCTCGCGAGCCACATGTGGCTCTTTTGTTGTAAGTTTATGGTTCTTCAGAAATATATTGAAACATAAAAAAAATACATAAAACGAAAAAGAACTTTTCGGAAGTCTTATATATCGCCGCCGCTTACATATCGCATTAAATCGCCGCCGCCAAGTTCATAACTCACAGTCAAAGCGCGAATCTCGGTAGTTTCTTTAAGTCAGTGCATAGTTTAAAATTGTACTTTTTTGGACATAATTCAAAAACTCTAAATTTCTCTCAAAATATAAGCAGCCGATCGACATCGTGAATTCAAAACTGAATGGGTAACTGAATCGTTTGGGTTTGTACCTAATGCAGCTGGTTTTTCAACTTGTCCTATTTGCAATTAAAAACTAGCAAAGAACAAAGAGTCAAATATCAAGAGACATTTCGAAAATAAACACTTCGGTGATGTAAGAAAGAGAGCAATTGAAGATCTTCAGAAAAATTTGAAAAAGACCTCTTTTTCTGTTGTTCCTCTTTTAACTGTTGGATGCAGTCTGCAAATAATGCTAACTTGACAAACTTTGTGATGAGTCACGAAATCGTCAAAAACATGAAAACAATTTATAAAACAAATTTTTATGTATGCACCATCAGCGCTGATGGTGAATATATAAAAATTTGTTTTATAAATGTGACTGACAGACTTTTTCACAATTAAGATTTTATGAATACAATCAAAAGCTTACCATTATCTGACAAAACTGTAACAGACAGGACAAAAAATGGCGATATTTTGTTGTCCTGTCTGCTCTGGAAATTTTTAAATGCATGCGAACAACAAGTTGACGTTAAATTAGCATCAGCCATATCAATAGCGGTCGATGAGTCTTGTGACATACGGATACTGCGGAAGTTGTCTTCTTTGCTCACTATATTTCATCAGATGGTCCCAAAGAAGAACTCCTGGGATTATTGCCACTCAAGGGTCAGACACGAGGAGAAGATGTTGAAAATGCAGTGACTGAATGTCTCAATAAAACTCACATCCCACTTACTAAAATAGTGTCAATTGCAACAGATGGAGTTGAAAGTATGGTGGGTTATTGTGTGGGTCGGCTCTCGCGGTCTAGGGTTAGAGGTCTCAAATTTTGAGGTCCCGAGTTCTATTCCGAGTGCCGACCGCATTTTTACCAGAAGACAATCGTGTAATTAATTAGCGCGGATTTATAAAAACATCTAGGTTTTTGGGCCTATAAGAGAAAACTGTAGGCAAAATACGAGGGGCAAGTAAAAAATAAGGTTCCCACATTTTTTTCAGGTGTAAGGCATTTTTTATTGCAATAAATATGTATACAATCTGAAAGCTTGTATTTTAAACTATTTTTCTACATAGTCGCCAGATCTTTCAACGAATTTTTCCTGACGAGTTATCCACTTCTGAAAACCCGCTTCGAAGAACTCCGCCGCTAGGCCGCGGATGTACTTGGTGACCGCTTCCTTCACCTCTTCATCTGTACTGAAGCGTTGTCCACCCAAGTATTGCTTCAATTTCGGAAACAAGTGGAAGTCGCTGGGAGCAAGATCAGGACTGTAGGGGGCATGATCAAGCAATTTCCAGCCGAATTTGTTCAGTAGGGCGGTGGTCTGTCGAGAGACATGCGGTCGCGCGTTGTCGTGGTGCAACCTAACGCCTTGCTTAGTCTTCCTCTCCGCCGATTTTGGATGGCTCTTTTGAGTTTCGTTAACGTCTCGCAGTACCTGTCCGAATTTATTGTGGTCCCTTTAGGCATAAACTCGGTAAGCAAGACGCCTTTTCGGTCCCAAAACACCGTAGCCATCACTTTTCACAGTCCCGGCGACCCGGGACGGCGCCATTGTTTCGAGTCTTCTTTTGTTTCCGGAGTGACGTAGTGACACCACGTTTCATCTCTCGTAACAATGGAGTCCAAGAATTCTTCGGTATTCTCGGCGCATTCTCGAAGAAACCCCTCGGCACACTTGACGCGATTGTCTTTGTGGGTTTCTGAAAGCATGTGCGGGACCCACCGTGAACACACCTTGTGATAACCAAGTTTTTTGGTCAAAATGTTATCGATGGTGTTTTCACAAACCTCAGGAACCTGATCAGCCAGCTTCCGAAGCGTTACACTTCGATCCTCGAGGAGAATGCGCTCAATCTTCGCCACGACTTCATCGGACACCGATGGCCTCCCGCTCCTTTGCTCGTCGTGAACGTCTGTGCGTCCTTTGGAGAACTCCCTGCACCATTTGCGGACGTGTTGGACGCTGATGCAAGCTTTGCCATAAACTTCTTCCAACTGTCTATGAATTTCAATAGGTGTAAGCTTCTTCGCGTTTAAAAATCGAATCACTGAACGGATTTCACACCTGGCGGTGACGGCGATTGCGGGCTCCATCGCGGATGGCTGTTAGGCCGGCACTAAGCTTCGCAGTGATCTTCCAGGTAGTTGGAAAGGAGTTGGGGGGATCAACAATGAAGGTGGTGTTACCGGATTTCGCCTAGTATCTCGCGCGGCGAGTGTACAGCTTTGGGAACCTTATTTTTTACTTGCCCCTCGTACAGGAGGCCACTGAGGTTTAATAACCCGGTACATTAGATCCCAAAACTTAAAATGGTAGGTAATAAAAAATAATTTCTATTACTCATGCAGGATAAGTACTATCTTGGCGCCCGTTTTTTAGATTTAGATAACGCACGCAAATATTCAATAAATGTCGCTAAGTTACATTAACCCCTTTGTCGCCACATATCCGACTATCACCTGACTTTTCGTCATTTTTACTTAAAATGTTTGGAAAACGCGAACTTACTTTTCCTTGCAAAATATTCGTCATTTTTGGACGCCTAAATGACGCGATCCGGAAGTATTATCGAAAATCGCCGTACGTGGGGTCGTTCGTCTGTTCTTTGGCTACAAGAATCTGCCACCGGGCGGCGTTTTAGTCGGGCGAACCGGAATTGCAGAAAAATGTGAATAACGTCGCTCACAAAAGTCGCGCAGCGATGAAAATGGTGTCGGAGGACGCGCCTCAAAGCTTTCTACCGGAATCATTTCGTGAATTTCATTTTTACTAGGCATTTTTTTGACCTCCGTGAAAGTGGTAATTTTTGTAATGCAAACTTTTGGTGTCCGTGTGGGTCAGCGTTCGGCCTAAATGGCCAGGTCTCGACAGAATCGCAAATTTCTATCAATTCTGAGAGAACTGACGTGTGGCGTTTTGTTTGAAACCGAATTTCACCTGGGGTACCGCACCACGTTGGTTTTTAAAAAGGTCACCTTAGGCTTTTATGCGGCAGATCTGCGGTGTTTTAACCGCGCGTTTTCGGTGCTTTAACTGCAAATGTCCGTCCGCACGTTGCGCAGCCCCAGGTTTCGTCTTCCGTGCTGTCGCGACCCTCCAGAGGGTCAAAACACACCGAAAATCGAAGTTTTTGCAAGTGCACATTTTTCTCGTGTAGAACCGAGAGCTTCGTCGAGCGGTGCCATTTTCGCGACTCAACTCCCCTGGGTTCGAACGCACCAGACCGAAACCTAAATTAACGAATTTTGAACCTTTGAGGCGCATTTTGGTCGCATCTCAACAATTCTTCCGGATCGTTTGACTGCCGCCGTGCCACGTTTTTAGAGCCCTAGTTCGCCGTCCTGCGCCGTCCCGTTCACATGGTGCAAGAGAAAATGCAACTTTTTTTGTGAATTTTGCAATTATTTTGCCATTTATTATCACTTCCACGGACGCCCGACGCTTATTTAAAGGGCTCCAGGTCGCCTTCAGAACACATGCCCGAAACTATTCCGGCAAGAATTTTTAAACTGCGACTTTTTGCGAATCTGCGGCAGTTTAATGAGGAGAGTGCGCAAAAAGTGAAAAAAAACCAGAGGCATTTTGCGATGGTACCTAGAACGTATGAATAAGTTGACGGAACGGAACGGGACCGGTGCCGTTCGATCGGGCATAGAACCTATTAGCTTGTTTGGAAGTTTAATCCCGATTGCGTTGAAGATGGCGTTGCGACGCTATAAAAACGAAAAATGTCCGGACGTCCAGGAAAATTTCCACAGAATCGCCAACTATAGCTCTGCGGGAACGGTTTCGCGCGATTCCGGCAGAAAATTGATTTGACATTTTATCTTCTAGTGTAAGCGGCATCTCACTGCGGCGTTCCGTCGCGGCGAACCGTCGCGACGCCCGCCGAAACCTGCCGCATTGCAGGAAACAAATGACGAAAGTAAAACATCCATATTTTGCAGTCGCCCGGTGAATGTTCTGGATTTTTCGGTGGATTGTAGAATGGTATTTTGGCTCTCCGCACCAATAATTGGACGTCGCGACATCGCGTCGTGGCGCGCCTACTTTAACTGTTAATCTGCACAGAGAAAAACTTGAATGTCTATTTGGGGCACCAGGATGTCGCGTTTTTTTAAATCCCAAGTTGACCGGCACTTGGGCCCCGCCGAGCCGCGTATTTTGGTACCGGCACTACGTCGCTGCGATCACGGAGTCACTCGACACAGTTCGAATCGTATCGGGTCTCCTTCGCTGGAAGATGCGGTCAGTCTGATCGCAGCAGTTTATCCGTTTCTGGGCGCAGCGACTCGAAATTGCATGTTCCATTCAGAACGGACGCCCGCGCCTCCGATCCAAGCCGTCCCGATCCGGAAATATTTCCATAAATGTGCAGGGTGCACTGTAAAAGTGCACCTTCAAATTTGACGCCGTCTGCGTTCAACGTACCTCAGCATTTTTCGACGAAGTTCATTAGATTGAACCTATGGCTGTGCGGCAGTGTAACCGGCGCCGCCGAGTTATGGAGGAGCAAATGATTATAGAGAAGCGCTATTTTCCGCTTTTGATCAATAGGTGATCAATGTGAAAGTGGTTCCATAACTACCGGAATTTTTATAAATATTGGCGCTGTGTTTTATTCCTTAAAATTGTCATGGCAGTGAAAAGGTTAAAAAAAATGAATAAATAAAATAAACACAATCAAAACCTCAATATTAAAAAAGTGACGTAAAAGTGACTTGAAAGATTTTTTTTTTCATTACAGAATAAAAATTGAAAATAAAGAAAACATTTTAAAATGAGTGTAAATGGTGATACCGGAGACTGATGAGAGTTCTTATCACGAATCCACACCACCGGAGACAATTGAAAAAGCCAATAAAACGAAGCGAAAATAGACTCTCGATCGAATGACCTCTCAATTCGTTCGTGCGCCCAATTTCGCTCTCGTGAGCAATTGACAACTTACTGCGCTAGTTGCGTAATATACTATTGTCACAATTTAAAAAAAATTATTATGACGTGTTACCAGAACATTTAACATTTCCAGAACATATGGACAAAGTTATGGATTTGGTTGGACCAATAATTATTGCAATGGCGTCTAATAGACCTTTTTACGGTTAGTTAAGCGCATGCGCATCCGCCATGTTTCAAAGGCGGGAATATGAAAGTTTCGGGCAAATAATAAGGTTATACGTCAAAAAGTTCGGGCAAAACATGGCGGAAATTGACACAGGTGCACAAACAAATTTCTACTATGAGGTCTATAAGGTCTATCATCGCCGTTCATGAAGAAAATAAAAAAATATGACTATGGAAAAAAATTGATACGTGGCTCCAGTTTGATTGATGATCCAGTTTGAAACCTTTTTAAATAAAAGAAGACTCTTAAGTTTATAGAGTTTGCCGACCCCTGCCCTAGAGCATGGGACGAAGAGTTAGAAAAATTCGTTTAGTCACTTGGATGTCCAATACGAATTAGACAAATGCCTTTACAGAATGTTCTAATCTACCTACTTATCTATGTGGGCGACATCCTCACGGCAAGCAGCAATCAATCAATATTGAACAAACTTGGAACTCTCTTTCAACAGAAGTTTTGAATGAAACAACTTGGACAACTTCGGATGTTTCTAGGTATCAACATACAAAGATCAGAACGAGGAATGATGCTGAGTCAGCCAACTTATCTACAAAACCTTCTTCAATGTTTCGGAATGGACAAATGTAAGGGTGCATTTACTCCAATGGACGTCAAAGCTCCAGCAGGCGATCTGGTCTATTATCAGGTCTATTATCGAGACCAAACCCCACCAACAAAAGAAAGTATATCTGATGTATGCAATACTGACTACGAGACCCGATATCAGCGCTGCGGTAAATTTCTACAGCCGATTACAGAATCATGCAACTGAAGAACAATGGAATGGACTAAAGAAAATACTGAGGTACATTCAACAAGCTAGAGGTATTGGACGGTTCTTTCCAAAGCAACAATCGGAACCACTAGTTGGATATGCTGATGCTGATTGGAGAGGAAATACAGACTGAAAATCTATCTCTGGCTACCTATTTCAGGTTCTAGGATCTACCATTAGCTGGATGACGAGGAAGAACGCCACAGTTGCTTTGTCCTCTACGGAAGCAGAGTACGTCGCCCTAGCTTCTGCAGCGAATTTGGCTAAGGGGTTTTCTCAAGGACCTGGGAATAAACTCTTTGCAACCCATCACTGTCTATGAGGATGATCAGGCGTGCATTCACCTTTTACAACGTTGGCAGCACAGACGATTGAAGCATGTTGATGTGAAATATAACTTCATCAGGTCACGACAAATCGACGTTACTTACAACTGCACAACCGATCAAGTTGCGGATATTCTTACCAAGGGACTCAACAGAAGACAATTTAAGAATCTGAGTATGAAGTTGGGATTACAACGTTTTTGAATTTAATCGTCACTTACATATTCAATTATCCATTTTTGTATCTTTTTCTTTAATATTGTATTTAATTTATTTGTATATGCCACACAACTTGAAACTGCCTGATTGAGGATGAGTGTGGAAATGACAATATCTGCAGTTCAAATTCACCTACCACACATGATTACTAACTTCATATATAACTGTTATAGATACATTAAAAAATGTAGAATACTGTCCGTGTTTTTTAGTTAAAACAATATATTAAGTTCTTTGCGTTTTTTCTGACAATCCCCTTTTTTATTCCAATTACTCGCCCAAACTGTGCACTCTAACACATACTGAATAAATGACAGCCAATTCGACAAGTGTAGCTTCAACATTATGGCCGCTACTAACTGTCAAAGTCCGGAAGTTCTTATTGGAAGACCCTTTATATGAAAAAGCAGATGAACAGCTCTTTAATTTGAGGTATAATAGAATTATGTGGTTATTACGTATATTTCAGTATGTCAACTTTGTTCACGCGAAGTCGGGTTTTATTGGCAAATTTCAATCACAGCGATTTGTTGTAAAATTCTAGTGATTTCCCCCTCATTTTTCGGTTGTTATTGGCAAATTCCTGGCTTTAATAATCGATGGAAATTCATCACGCAGTCGTTTCTCTATTTGCAAAATTCGTAAATCACGCCGAATTTCATTCGCAAAGGTTTAATTAATTTTCGCCGAAAAAGATTATTTTTGCTAAAAATAAATTAAACCGTGTTTGCTTTGCAGCATTTTGTTCGCTGATATTTGCGGGTTTACAACGCTCTCGGATCAATGCACCGCCGAGGAATTAGTGCGAATCCTCAACGAACTATTTGCAAGGTAAGAGTCTAAATCCCTTCAATTCATACAGATATAATCTAGTTACTAATTAGTAAAGAATATTCATATCAAAGCTTTTCGAGAAATTAAAGATTAAAATCCATTCAGAATAAGTTTATCTCTAAATCACACCTACATTAAATTATATACTAAACATAGAACTTGTAGTCTACAGTTTCTAATTTTTATTTGACCATTAAGTCTGCTCGTCCGTCTGTTATAACCGATTTTGTGATTAACAATGTTTTTAACGAAGACTTTTTAAAACTATCACAAAATTGTCATTTTTTCGTCCGATTTTTACAAATTCCATTGGAACATAATCAGAATGATCCAAATTTCTCGAAAATATTAAATCTAATGATACATAATCATTACTCATACATACATAAATTTTCTTTACATACATAAACTTGACTTTAATTTTGGCGTTTTCAATGGATTCATCAAAATTCCAACGTAATTTAATTGAGATGAGTCTTGGGATGAGTTTTATTCTTTTATTATTGGATGATTTTGGAGGAGGTTTCTTTGGTTAAACGTTTGTTTTGTGGTGATATTTTGGGTTGGAATTTGAAAATTGGATGTAAATTGCAAAATCTACAGGGGGATTCTCCAATTTACATCCAATTTTTAAATTTCAACCCAAAATATCACCACAAAACAAACGTTTAACCAAAGAAACCTCCTCCAAAATCATCCAATAATAAAAGAATAAAACTCATCCAAAGACTCATCTCATCAACAAACTCATCCAAGAATAAAACTCATCCAAATCCATCCATACCTCTGCCTTACAAAAACGATAAATCAAATTTTCTAACACATTTTTCAAATCTTCATAAAATCCACCCCAAACCCCCAATTCCCGACTTCTTCATCAAAAACTATTAAAAACACCTCCAACTATTAAACCACACCAAATGCACCCCATTTCCTCCCTCTATAAATCCTCCAAATTTACCATTTTTTTAATTAAATTCCTGAAGCTTTCTATTTGTTTAGATTCGATAGGTTGGCCACGGAACATCACTGTTTACGGATCAAATTACTTGGCGATTGCTATTACTGCGTTTCCGGTTTACCGGAACCGAGGCCGGATCACGCCCACTGCACCGTGGAAATGGGACTGGACATGATCGATGCCATAGCGTAAGTTCAGTTGCAATTTGCATAAAGCGAGGATTATCGTTGAAAATTAGATGACATTGACTACGATATGGTGTATAATACCTTTGGTTAGGATTAAGCGTTTGTGTGTTATTAGTTGTTAGAAGAGGATTAGTTTAAGGGGCGGGAAATTGTGATGTTAGGTTTTAAATCTGGATATCTATAGAAGTAGTCAATTTTTTAGGGGTTTTTTAAAAGTTCTTAAAACTACATGAAATTATCTTTAGTTTGATGTATAACACTTTATTGTAGATTTAGTATTTATACAATTACGTTGAGCTAAATCTGCAACAAATTATTGGTTGTAGAAAAATTTAATTTCTTACAAGATAAAGAAGGTTTCCAATTTTTCAATTTAACAAAACGTTCTTAAAACTAGATGAAATTATCTTTAATTCGTTGTATAACACATTAATGTTGATTAGGTATTTAGAAAATTACGTTGAGCTAAATCTGCAACAAATAAATGTATAATAGACCAATTTAATTTCTTTCAAGATAAGTTTATAATCAAGATATCTTTGGAACGGTTTCGAATTTTACAATTTACCAAAAAGTTCTTAAAACTAGACGAAATTATCTTCAATTCGATGTCTAACACATTAATGTAGATTTAGTATTTAGACAATTACGTTGAGCTAAATCTGTAACAAATTAATGAAAGTAGATACATTTAATTTCTTTCAAGAAAAGTTTCTAATCAAGATATATTTGGAAGGGTTTAGAATTTTTCAATTTACCAAAACTTTCTTAAAACTAGATGAAATTATCTTTAATTCGATGTATATCACATTAATGCAGATTTAGTATTTAGACAATTACGTTGAGCTAAATTTGCAACAAATTAATGTATGTAGACCAATTTAATTTCTTTCAAGGTAAATTTCTAATCAAGATAGCTTTGGAACGGTTTCGAATTTTCCAATTTACCAAAAAGTTCTTAAAACTAGATGAAATTATCTTTAATTCGATGTATAACAAATTGATTTAGATTTAGTATTTAGACAATTACGTTGAGCTAAATCTGCAACAAATTAATGTATGTAGACCAATTTAATTTCTTACGAGATATGTTTCTAATCAAGATATCTTTGGAACTGTTTCGTATTTTTCAATTTACTAAAAAGTTCTTAAAACTAGATGAAATTATCTTTAATTTGATGTCTTTTTCTCTCTCTCTTAGTTCCTGTTTTCCCCAGTGGGGCATAGGGCTTCTACCAATTGTCGCAATCTGACTCTATTTCGAGCCACGACCTTTAACTCATTCCACGATTTGCCGGTGGAGGTGATTTCGGCTTCAATTGTGCGTCGCCATGTTGTTTTTGGCCTTCCCCTCTTTCGCTTACTGCCTTGGGGATGCCAGTCCAATGCTTGTTTTGCAATGTTTAGTGGATTGCGCCGTAGAGTGTGTCCAATCCAGTTTCACTTTCTTCTCTTTATTTCAACGTCTACTGGAAATTGGTTTGTAGAACGAAGCAGATCGTGGTTCGATATCACTTCAGGCCATCGGATTCTAAGGATCCATCTCAAACACCAGTTTGCGAAAACTTGCAGTTTGTTGGTGCTGCTTCTAGTTACTTTCCACGTCTCACTGACGTAGAACAGGATGGATTTGACGTTACTATTATACCGTTTGAGTTTCGTTTTACGGGAAAGTATTGAAGAGCTCCAAACGTTATTCAGTTGGGCGAACGCTCCCTTCGCTTTGTTGATTCTTCTGGCGATGTCTAGGTCGGCCCCTCCATCCACTGCTATGATGCTGCCCAAGTAGCAGAACTGTTCGCATCTTTTTACTGTTACGCCCTTTACTTGTATGTCCCTGCTAGTGGTAGCGCCAATCCGCATATCCTCTGTTATTTTTGGTGTTTATGTGCAGGCCTATCTCTTCAGCTTCTTGTTGTAGCTTAGCTGTTTTGTCCAGCATGTCGGTGAGTGTATGGGACATGAGGCAGATATCATCGGCGTAGTCGAGATCTTCTAGCCTGCTTGATAGTCCCCAGCGTATTCCTCGAGGCTGTATTGTAACGCTCGTCATGACTTCGTCTAGTACTATTAGGAATAAAAGCGGGGACAACAAGCAACCCTGTCGGACACCAGCAGACACTTTGACCGCTTCTCAAAGATTCCTTTCGTGTACCACGTTGCAAGAGTAGTCCGCATACGATGCTTTTATGTTTACTATTTTGGGTGGGACGCCTCCCCGGTCTAAAGCCGCCCAAATGCTTTCCCATTTAATAGTATCAAAAGCTTTTTGAAAGTCTACGAATAATAGAAATACCGTGGTTTGCCATTCTACTGCTTGCTCTGTTATAATCCGCAACGTATTGATTTGGTCTACGCAGGATCTTCCCGGCCTGAAACCAGCCTGTTCTTCTCTCAACGTAGGTTCAATTGCTTTGCTCATTCGGGTGAGTATTATTTTGCAGAGTATTTTCGATGCAGTTGAAAATAGTGTTATGCCTCTCCAGTTGTTGCAATCGCTCAGGTCTCATTTTTTGGGGAGCTTCATCAGAAGGCCATTGTTCCATTCTTTCGGTAGTGTTTCGGATTCCCAGATTTTATTTATCAGAGGTGCCAGCATTTCGGTCGTGGTCATGCAGTTAGCTTTCATCATTTCAGATGTGATGTTGTCGATGCCTGGACTTTTCCCGTCCTTTAGTTCCTTAATGGCCTTGCTTATCTCTGCTCTGGTTGAAGGTTTTGTGTCTATGTTTAGTTGTTCCCGTGTTGCATGATGGTTTGCGTTGTTGTTTTGTTCTTGAGTTATTCCTGTGAGTATCTCTTGGAAATGTTCCTGCCATCTATTGAGTTGTTCTTTTCTTGTTACCAGTAGCTCCCCATCTTTTGATTTTATTGACTTTGTTCTTGTAGTTTCCTTGTTCGACAGCAGCTTGGTGGATTTATACAATTCTCTCAGGTTATTTTGGTTAGCGGCACGTTAAGCAGTTTCTGCAATATTGTCCACCCACGTTCTTTTATCCGATCTTACACTCAGCTTGATATTAAGTCGAGCCTGCTTATATAATTCTTTTAGTAGAACTTTATCCAATGGGCAATGGGTTTGTAAGATACTATTTTTTAACAGCTTTCTGTTGGCGATTAGCTTCCATGTTTCTGCCGACATCCAGTCCTTCATGCCTTTCTCGGTAAAACCTAGTACAGTGTTGCTGGTTTTAGTAAAGTTGGTCTTTATCTGGTGCCATGTCTCTTCTATTCCCAGATTTTGCAAATTTGTTTTAGCTGTTATCGTTTTTAGCTCTTCGGTGTATTGGGCTCTAATCTCTGGGTCTTTTAGCTTTTTAACGTTGTACCTTTTGCTGGTGCGGTTTAATTGTTTGGGAAGGACTGCAACTTTAAGTCTTATTTCCCCCAGCAATAGTTGGTGGTCGCTGATAATGTCGATTCCTCGCATCGTTCCTTACTTGAAGAAGCGAGCCTCGCCATGTTCGACTAATGGCAATATGGTCGATCTGGTTCTGGGTGTGGCTGTCGGGGGATATCCATGTGACCTTGTGGCATCGTTTATGCGGGAAGAGTGTTCCACCTACTACCAAATTCTGTTGGCTGCAGAAGTCAATGAACTTTTGTCGATTGTCCGAACAGTTTCCGATTCCATGTGTTAATATGATATTTTCTAGATCAACGTTGTTGCTTTCTAGCTGTGCATTGAAATCTCCCATTAATATGACAATGTCTTGTTTCCGGATTGTCAAGAATGTTTCTGACAATTTCCCGTAGAATGATTCCTTGACTTCTATCTCCGCTGCTTCTGTGGGTGCGTAGCATTGTACAATTGTCAGTTTTCTGGCCCTCGTATTGAATCTGGCTAGTATAATTCGCTTTGTCACTGGTCTCCATTCAATAAGTGCGTGCTTGGCTTGCTGGCTTAAAAGAAATCCTACCCCGTGCTCATGTACGTCATCTTCATTTTCTTTTCCAGAATACAAGAATGTCATTTCGTTGCTTGATTTTGTTTTCACCAAACCCGTTCCAGCGCGTTTCGCTAAGTCCGAGGGTGTTGATGTTATATTGCTGCATGTTTTGTGCAACTTGTGCGAGTCTGCTTCCATCAAACATCGTTCTTACATTCCAGCATCCAATTCGTGTCCGTGTTTTCATGCTAAAGGTTGTGTATCTTAGATCCGTCCGGTTAATTTTCTTGGTTGAAGTTTCGGTGATAATTTGTTTTCGGATATGTAGGCTATCAACCTTCGGTCCACTTGTTCGCCGGTGGGACTGCCACATGTAGGCATGCGAACCTACCCTGGCTTTCTGTCGGAGTTTTCCTTCTCTTAGCCAAGTGGTTCCCGTTTTATGGCGCCGGAGATTCGCCAGGCACCCCTCTCTATTTGCTACAACATCGTTGCATTGCCCAGGGAGTGCCGCGAGAAGGCTAGAGATAGGATTCGTCGGCTGAATAATATTCAAAGGCTTTTCCCAGTATTTTGGGGTTGCACTCCTATTGCCGCGCAACACTGAGACCTAAACGAACATTACTCCCCTTTAATTTGATGTATAAGACATTAATGTAGATTTAGTATTTAGACAATTACGTTGAGCTAAATCTGCAACAAATTAATGAATGTAGACAAATTTAATTTATTTCAAGATAAGTTTCTAATCAAGATATTTTTTAAACGGTTTCGAATTTTTCAATTTACCAAAAAGTTCTTAAAACTAGATGAAATTATCTTTAATTCGATGTATAACGCATTAATGTAGATTTAGTATTTAGACAATTACGTTGACCTAAATCTGTTACAAATTAATGTATGTAGACAAATTTAATTTGTTTTAAGATAAGATTCTAATCAAGATATCTTTGGAACGGTTTCGAATTTTTCAATTTACCAAAAAGTTCTTAAAACTAGATGAAATTATCTTTAATTCGCTGTATAACACATTAATGTAAATTTAGTATTTATACAATTATGTTGAGCTAAATCTGCAACAAATTAATAAAAGTAGAGAAATTTAATTTCTATCAAGATAAGTTTCTAATCAAGATATCTTTGGAACGGTTTCGAATTTTTCAATTTATCAAAAAGCTCTTATAAATAGATGAAATTATCTTTAATTCGATCTATATCAGATTAATGTAGATTTAGTATTTAAACAATTACGCTGAGCTAAATATGCAACAAATTAATGAAGGTAGACAAATTTAATTTCTTTCAAGTTAAGTTTCTAATCAAGATATCTTTGGAGAGGTTTCGAATTTTTCAATTTAACAAAAAATTCTTAAAACTAGATGAAATCATCTTTAATTCCATGTATATCTCATTAATGTAGGTTTAGTATTTAGACAATTACGTCAAGCTAAATCTGCAACAAATTAATGAAAGTAGACAAATTTAATTTCTTTCAAGATAAGTTTCTAATCAAGATATCTTTGGAACGGTTTCGAATTTTTCAATTTACCAAAAAGCTATTATAAATAGATGAAATTATCTTTAATTCGATCTATATCAGATTAATTTAGAATTAATATTTAAGCAATTACGTTGAGCTAAATCTGAAACAAAAATATGAAAGTAGACAAATTTAATTTCGTTCAAGATAAGTGTCTAACCAAGATATCTTTGGAAGGTTTTCGAATTTTTCAATTTACCAAAAAGTTCCTAAAACAAGATGAAATTATCTTTAATTCGATGTATAACACATTAATATAGATTTAGTATTTAGGCAATTACGTTGAGCTAAATCTGCATCAAATTAAGGTATGTAGACAAATTTAATTTCTTTCAAGATAAGTTTCTAATCAAGATATTTTTTTAACGGTTTCAAATTTTTTAATTTACCAAAAAGTTCTTAAAACTTCATGAAATTAGCTTTAATTCGATGTATAACACATTAATATAGATTTAGTATTTGGACAATTACGTTGAGCTAAATCTGCAACAAATTATTGTAGACAAATTTAATTTCTTTCAAGATAAGTTTCTAATCAGATATCTTTGGAACGGTTTCGAATTTTTCAATTTACCAAAAAGTTCTTAAAACTAGATTAAATTATCTTTAATTCTATGTATAACACATTAATATAGATTTAGTTTTTAGACAATTACGTTGAGAAAATTAATGTCTGTAGACCAATTTAATTTCTTTCAAGATAAGTTTCGAATTAAGATATCTTTGGAGAGGTTCCGAATTTTTCAATTTACGAAAAAGTGCTTAAAACTAGACGAAATTATCTTTAATTCGATGTATAACACATGAATGTAGATTTAGTATTTAAACAATTACATTGAGCTAAATCTGCAACAAATTAATGTCTGTAGACAAATTTAATTTATTTCAAGATAAGTTTCTAATCAAGATATCTCTGGAACGGTTTCGAATTTTTCAATTTACCAAAGAGGTCTTAAAACTACATGAACTTATCTTTAATTATATGTATATCGCATTAATGTAGATTTAGTATTTAAACAATTACGTAGAGCTAAATCTTCAACAAATTAATGAAAGTAGACAAATTGAATTTCTTTTAAGATAAGTTTCTAATCAAGATATCTTTGGAACAGTTTCGAATTTTTCAATTTACCAAAAAGCTCCTAATACTAGATGAAATTATCTTTAATTCGATGTATAATACATTTATGTAGATTTAGTATTAAGACAATTACGGTCGCCGACACAAGTGGCAAAACGTTCCCAAAAAGAGGATTTGGAAAAAAGAGAAATGAGTGTGAGTATGGGAGGAGCTTTGGAGAAGATCTTTGAAGAGCTTCGGGAAATGAGGAAGGATTTTTATGCCGTCGAGAATAAGATGGAAGTAATAAGAAGAGAAAATAAAGAACTCGAAGAAATATTGGAAAGGGCTAGGAGCGAACAAAAGGATGTAGAGGAGAAGGAGAGGGTGTGGAAAGAGGAAATGATGTCACAATTGAAGGCGATAAGAAACGAAAACACCGATATCAAGGGCAGGATAAAGAAGTTGAAGGACGACTACAGAATAGAGAGAAAAAACTCCGTCAGAAGTGGGGAGAATGGTCAAGACTCACTAAGAGAGGAAGTAAAACAACTGAGAGAAATGGAAGAAAGAAGAGAAAGAAAGGAAATAAAAAATAATATTGTGATTCATGGGGTAAAAGGAGAGAGATGGTTAGAAAACGCTAAGAGGTTATTGGAAGAAAGATTTGGAGTAAAAGAAGGAGTAGGAAGCATGTTCAAGATAGGAGACAAAGGTTCGAACCATGGGCCAATTGTCGCAATATTGACAAGTTGGGAAATAAAGAGAAAAATAATGCTAAATAAATATAAGCTGAAGGGGTCTG
The DNA here is from genome assembly GCA_944588485.1 of Phosphuga atrata. Taxonomy (NCBI): domain Eukaryota; kingdom Metazoa; phylum Arthropoda; class Insecta; order Coleoptera; family Silphidae; genus Phosphuga; species Phosphuga atrata. The sequence goes on from OX155897.1 coordinate 13,190,269, forward strand.
ATATTTTCATCCAAGACGATCTTTCCTAAGAAAGAAAAGGAAGTTCAAAAGGATTTGCGACAGAAAGCAAAGATGCTAAAAGATAGAGGGCACAAAGTGAAGATCGGTTATAAGAAGATAGAAGTGGATGGAAATTGGGTAACATGGGAGGAGTCACAGAAAATTATGCCAAAAAACTAAGTTTGTTTCAAATAAAAGAAAGAGAGAGATGGCGAGAAGACACAAGAACAATGATCAACGGCTAACGGAAAATATTAAGATACTTGAGCGGAAGGGGGAATACAGGAGCGGAAGGGGGAATACAGGAGCGGAAGGGGGAATACAGGAGCGGAAGGGGGAATACAGGAGCGGAAGGGGGTGTATTTAAAATATTGGTAGGGAATATAGCTGGGCTCAAAAAAAAGTTAGAAGCAATGGTAAAGTCGGACTTATGTGACTACTTTAAGGGTTTTCACATAATATGTTTGGTAGAAACGTGGGTGGAGGAGAAAGACTGGTCAGAAATGAAAACTAAGTTACCAAGAGGATTCAGATGGGAGTGTCAGGGAGCCTTGAAGAAACAGGTGGAAGGTTAGAGCGCGAGGAGGAATTGTAACAGGGGTGCAAGTAAATATGGTCGAGTCGGGTGTGGGCTATCAAGAGGGATTCGAAGGTATTCAAGAGCGGACTGTGGAAATCAATGGGGAGGTGTTAAGATTGTTCGTAATCTATAACAATCAAAACTTGGAGCGATTTATGAAGGAAATCAATAGAAGGGCTAGCGAGTTGTCAGGGGAAATAATTGTACTGGCAGGCGATTGGAACGTAAGAATAGGCTAGATATATAAGTGCGGAGGGTTCGAAGATAACAAGAAAATCGAGGGATAAGTTAGTTACTAAAGAAGGCAGAAAATGGCTGGAATGGGTTGAAGATAAGGAGTGGAGTTTAATTAACGGGTGTGTCGAGGGCAACTGGAGCGGAGAATTCACCTATGCTGGTGGGAGAGGCGCGTCGGTAATTGATTATGTAGTAGTCAATGAGGTGGCAAGAATGCGCATAATGAATATGCAAATAGGTGGCAGGGTTGAATCTGACTATTTTCCGGTGGAAATAATTTGCGAGGGTAAAATTAAGTTATCTAGTCAAGTTAAAGTAGTATCACACTGGAACGATAAGGCCATTGTTAAGTTCCAAAGAAATTTGGAAGGAATAACTCCGGTAGTCGGCTGTTTACAACGAATAATGGAAGTGGTTCGAGAAGCCATGGTGCAGGTCAAGATCAAATGTGGAGTGGCTAAAGAAACGTATAGGGTCGACCAAGAAGTCAAAGAACTTAAGAAGTCCGTGAGGAAAAATTTCAAAAGGTGGAAGGAGGGTCGGGTCTCGATGGAGGAGTACAACAGATGCCGTACACAACTGAAAGAGATGGAACTCAAAAGAAGAAGGAGTGGGAAGACGCGCAATTCGAGAAGTTGAAGGGGATCCACAATGAAGCGGATATTTGGAAAATGGTGTCAGCCTATAGACGGAAACAAGGGTGTTGTGAGAAACCGATTGGCCTATGGAGAAACTATTTCAAGGAGCTGCTAACCAGTGGTCTGCCCGAACCGTTCGACGATGTCGCAGGAGGGGTTAATGGTGCAACGAGCTGCAGAGACGAATTTACGTGGGCAGTATTTTCAGGTGTTTTGGATAGACTCCCGAGGAAAAAAGCAGTGGGTTTGGATTGTATCCCGAATGAAGCGTGGAAGTACGCGCCGATAGTCATCCAGCGAGAGCTGTTCGAAGAACTCAACGATATTTATAAAGGTTCTAAAAGGTTGCCTGAACTGGGAGGAAGGCTTAATTGTACCGATATACAAAGGTGGAGATAGGGAAGACCTAGCTAACTACAGAGGAATAACGGTTATGGACGCGGCGTATAAAATCTATGCGAATCTGCTGGAGCAAAAGCTTTTGGGTGAAGAGAAAGATAAAGGTCTGATCCCAGATGTACAAGCCGGATTTAAAAACACTACAGCACGGTGGAACACTTGGTTACGTTGAAGTATATTGTGGAGCAGGAGCTGGTTAAGAAGCAAGGGAAGCTTTACGCTCTGTTTATAGATCTGAAAGCAGCTTACGACACTGTGGTGAAGGAGAGAATGTGGGAATGTTTGAGACGGAAAGGTATAGCGCAGCAGCTAATAGAGAGACTCAGGGATTTATATCAAGATACGCGGTGCAGAGTGAAAGTAGGAGAGGATGTTTCAGAAAGTTTTGATGTGAGAATGGGGCTAAGGCGGGGTTGTCCGCTGAGTCCAATATTATTCTACCTGTATACGGCAGATAGAGAGTGTGCTGAGCAGAGGTCAACCGGGAGGGGTAGTAATTGATAGTAGGATAGTTTGGAGTTTGGCATATGCGGACGACGTTGTGATTTTGGCTAGATCGAAAGGAGAAATGTCAGAGATGTAGTGAATGTGAAAAAGACTAAATGGATGATGTTTAGTAAAAGAGCGGGTAGAAGGAGTGAGACATTTAAATGGGGAAGTAATGTAATCGAGCAAGTTAGCTGCTTCAAATATCTTGGTTTTATGTTTGGGCAGGATGGGTCCGCGAAAGAGCATGTGAAATATATTTGTAAAAAGGCTTGGGTAGCTGCTAACGGGCTAGGGAACGTATGGAAGGAGTGCTTGAGCAATTACTTTGAAGCAAAAATGGTTGTGTGGAAGGCATGCGTGAGAAGTATCATTTTGTATGGAACGGAAGTGTGGGGAGTGAAAGAGGAAGAGAGAGTTTAGAGAGTCCAGCTACAGTTTTTAAAAATGGCACTCAATTTAGATAGAACTACGCCGGCATACCTCGTGCTGCAAGAAACAAATATGCGGAAAGTGTTTTCGCAGGCAGCTAGGAGGGTCATTAAGTTTGAAAGGAAAGTGTATGGAATGGGTAATGAAAGGATTGTTAAAGAAGTGCTGAGAGTTGTAAGAATGGAAGGTTTTGGTGTAAAAAGGGCACAAAATGGGGGAGCGAAAGAAAGAAGCTGTGTGAAAGCTGTGGCTGGGCATATGAGGAAATCGAGAGAATGTTTGGGAATGGAAGGAAGGTGGAAGAATTGTTGTATGAAAGGTTAGCCGAGGTGGAGCTGCAGTGTCGTCAGAGGAAGATCGAGGGAAGTAAGTTCCTCCCAGAATACAGGAGCGTACAAGTGTTCCAAAGACTTCCGTTGTACCTCAAAGGAGCTAGGCTGCCGCAGGCATTGATTGCACGACACAGGTGCGAGTCAGAAGAAAAAGGCAGGAGGTACTGGATGGACACTCGCTTTAAGCTGTGCGGCATATGTGGGGAAGCTAGTGACACTTGGGCTCATTGGGCACAAAGCTGTGATGGATGTCAGTGGAGCAGTGAGGAGAGTCTGGTGGTAGACGACTGGGTGTCGTGCATGAGGGAAGACGGAGCCAGTTGGCCCTTGATGAAAAGGGTGGTTCAGTTAAAAAAAGATAAACAGATAGTGAGGTGAATTTTTGTTTTTATCGTTGTGGAAAGAGTGCGGGGAATGGCTATTTTTGGTTGACTTATATATTTTTTTTGTTTTTGTCTCTTTTGCCTTATCTCTTAATTTTTTAATTTTTTTTTCCGCAGTTTTAGAAAGGATTAATTGTTTGTTTTATTTAATTTGATAAATTTATTTAATTTGTTTAGTTTGTTAACTATGAATGTAACACTTTTGCTTCTTAGTTAGGTTAAAAGTATGTAATTATGTATGCCAATAAAAGGATTACTATACTATATTTAGACAATTACGTTGAACTAAATCTGCAACAAATTATTGAAAGTTGAGAAATTTAATCTCTTTCAAGCTATGTTTCTAATCAAGATATCTTTGGAACGGTTTCCAATTTTTCAATATACCAAAAAGCTCTTAAAACTAGATGAAATTATCTTTAATTCGATGTATAACACATTAATATAGATTTAGTATTTAGACAATTACGTTGAACTAAATCTGTAACAAATTAATGAATGTAGACAAATTTTATTTCTTTCAAGATAAGGTTCTAATCAAGATATCTTTGGAACGGTTTCGAATTTTTCAATTTACCAAAAAGTTCTTAAAACTAGATGAAATTATCTTTAATTCGCTGTATAACACATTAATGTAGATTTAGTATTTAGACAATTACGTTGAGCTAAATCTGCAACAAATTAATGAAAGTAGACAAATTTAATTTCTTTCAAGATAAGTTTTTAATCAAGATATCTTTGGAACGGTTTTGAATTTGTCAATTTGCCAAAAAGTTCTTAAAACTGGAAGAAATTATCTTTAATTTGCTGTATAACACATTAATGTAGATTTAGTATTTAGACAATTACGTTAACCTAACTCTGCAACAAATTAATGAAAGTAGACCAATTTAATTTCTTTCAAGAAAAATTTCTAATCAAGATATCTTTGGAACGGTTTCGAATTCTTAAATTTACCAAAAAGTTTTTAAAACTAGAAGAAATTATCTTTAATTCGATGTATAACACATTGATGTTGATTTAATATTTAGACAATTACGTTGAGCTATATCTGCAACAAATTAATGAATGTAGACAAATTTAATTTCTTTCAAGATAAGTTTCTAATCGAGATATCTTTGGAACGGTTCCGAATTTTTCAATTTACCAAGAAATTCTTAAAACTAGATGAAATTATATTTCGAGTCTCGTTCTTCGAGATTACATTGTAGTACCGTTACTACCCACTAGATCCAACCACAAGTTCAGAGATTAAAATTCTCGGGCTTCCGCCCGCGCATGTCGTCCTTACACTACCGCTCTCACTTCATAACGTTATTTGTGTTAGACGAAACCACATGTTTTTAGAGTGTATAACCACGTGTTTAACCTAAAAATAATTGTTTGTGAAAATTTAATTTAAACAAAAAACATCTAATCCAAGATATTATGGGTAAGAGTAAAAAACGGAGCAGAGACAAGTAAGAGGAAAGCACTAACAAGAGACTGCGGAGGTTGGAGAAAATGGTTGAAGGCTTTGCAGAAACCATAAATAAACAACAAAAATTACAGGAATTTAAGATCTAAAGGAAATGATATTTTATATCATTTATATTTACACGACAACTTGTAATCAATTTGTGTGAGTCTTGATGGGCGGTTCAGGCTAGCGACTTTTGCACGTAGGAGGCAATAACTACTAGTGCTGTCAGTCTTCATCTAGCATTATCAGGGAAAATATTTCCTTTTCATTTGTAGATGGTGTTCAAGCAAACAAGGAAAATATAGACATTGAGAAACAAAATAATGCTATTGAAGAAATTCTCAGTGAAGAAATTAACCAAGAGCCAGGCACTTCCCGTACCAGCATTATTCAAGACGAACGGACAACAGAGGCTGTATATGATGAAGCAACTAATTCGAAAAAATTAGATGACGAGGTAGAGTTTGTTTTGGGAGATGATCCCAGAGCAATTAGCACAAAATCTTTGAATTTACACCAAAGTTTGGTGTCAAGATGATCTACTTGGTTGACTGATGGTTTATCCAAGGAGATAAAAGCGGACTTAATGAACAAATATCCACGTAGTGGAAATATTCACCTAGAAGCACCCGAGTTGAATGGAGAAATTATGTCAACACTTAACGAAACAGGTATTAAGAGAGACGAACGGTTTGTTGCTGAACAAAACCTAGTTCGGTAAACCTAGAATCTAGCCGGTTCAGCCTTGTCTGCCTTGGGACAAGGCATTACAATGATCTTGAATGATGAAGAACTGCCGTTAAATCGTTTAGAATTATTAGAAAAGCTGGCTGATACAGGTAAACTTGTGTCACAACTACATATTCAGATCTCTTCAGCTAGAAGGGCTTTTATTTCTCCAGTACTTTCCAAGTCCATGAAAGACTTACTACAAAAAACGAAACCAGGATTATTACTGTATGGGGATAATTTGTGTGATAAAATTAAAACAGCAAATTCGATTGAGAAGATGGGAAAAGAGATGAAAGGTGCCTCCACAACTCTTGCCTCCACTTCATCTGCTGGGAAAAGACGGCTTAAACCAATGTCAGGGCGGACTTTAAACTGGAGGGGCCAGAATACGAGACAGGGGACTTCGTATCAGAGCCCGAAATTCTACCAGCCGAGACATCCCCAAGCAAATCTGTTCAACACCAGGAACAAATTAGCCAGGCCGACCAACAAGACACCACGGGCAACATATGCAGACAAGAAGAAGTAGTTGACGAGGTGAGATTATTAGCAGGGCGTCTGAGTGAATTTTTCCAGGTATGGAAAAAGATCACCAGCGATGCATTTATTTTTAATTGCATAAGCGGATATGAAATTCCTTTTCATACCTATCCTCCTCAATCTCTGAGCTTTAGCAAAGACATAAAATTTTCATTGGAAGATGAAAAATTGTTATGAATTAGAATTTGACAAATTATTATCTATGGAAGCAATAGTTGATTGTGAGCCGGTAGTAGGGCAATTTTGATCACCATACTACCTTGTTTCAAAATCTGACGGTTCAAAAAGATTTATATTAAATTCTTAAACGTTTAAACCAGTTCATTGAAACACAGCATTTTAAAATTGAAAATTTGCGGGTAGCCTTACAGCTAATTTATCCAAAGTTTTGGTTATGTAATTTAGACTTGAAGGATACCTACTTCTTGGTAAAAATTGGTCCACTTAGCCGAAACTTAGCCGAAGACTAAAATTTAAGAACCGTATTTACGAATTTAAATGTTTACCCTTTGGACTTTGTACAAGCCCTTAAGTATTTACAAAAATATTAAAACCAGTTCTTAATCTTTTAAGACAAAATGGCTTTCTATCGACTGCATACTTAGATGACATTCTGTGCATTGGCCGATCACAAACTGAATGTAGGAAAATATAGCCTGTACAAGAAAAGTCCTTAGTAGACTAGGTTTTATTGTAAATGAAAAGAAGAGTAAACAAGAACCACAACTCAGGTGTAAATATTTGGGCTTTATAACAGATTCCAGAAATATGACATTTTCCCTACCGGAGGAAAAGAAACATAATCTATCTAATTATATTCGAAAATACTTAGTCAAAAATTCATGCTCAATTAGAGAATTTGCTGGCTTAATTGGAGCATTAATTGAAGCATGCCCGGGTGTACCATATGGTATATTATAGCTGTGTCCGCCCATCCGTCGACGGACGCAGCAATGGATCTCGGACGACTGTCTCAATCTAGTCGACCAGCGGAAGCAAATGAAACACGTCGATTTCAAACAATACCGACGATTGAACAAAGAAGTTCGACAGAAAATGAAATTGGAACGGGAAGCTTACTGGAATAACATCGCGGCTGACATGAAAGAAGCAGCGTCAAGGCATGAGTACCGGACGCTGTACCAGACAATCCGACGGTTAAGTGGCAAAACAACATCAACAAATGACAATATCAAAAAATTGGATGGAACTTTCGTGACCTCTCCTCAGGAACGTCTACAGCGGTGGAGAGAATTCTTTCATCAGCTGTACAACCACAATCTGGCAGTAGGTCCAGCACCCGAACTGCCGATTATTGAGCAGCCGATAAATCAGTTTCTCGATACTGAACCAACAATCAATGAGGTGAAGACGGCAATAAAATCCCTGAAAAATGGTAAAGCGCCGGGAGGAGATCAAGTAACTGCCGAAATGATCAAAGCCGGGGGAGACGTCTTATTACATCAACTTCACGTTCTCACAGTGCATATATGGCATTCAGATTGTGTTCCATCCGTGTGGAAGAAAGCGATTGTTGTGCCTATTTTGAAGAAAGGCGACAGTCGGGAATGCAAGAATTACCGTGGTATTAGCCTCCTCTCGATCGTCGGCAAAGTATTCATGAAAATCATACAATCAAGACTACAGAAACATCGAGAGCAAACAAGCCGGGAAGAACAAGCTGGATTTCGACCACATCGAGGATGCATCGATCAGATATTTGCTCTCCGTCAGCTAATGGAAGAAAGAATTCGATGTGGCAAACGAACTGTCATCGTCTTCATCGATTTCAAATCTGCTTTTGATTGCATCGATTGGACAAGCTTGTGGGAAGCCCTGAAGATCGAACACGTGCCACTGAAAATCATTCAACTTCTTCAAGCATCGTACGACGGCTCAACCAGCAATGTTCGTATCCGAAACGACATGTCTGAGGAATTCCCGATTCGAACCGGAGTCCGGCAAGGAGACGTGGCCTCGCCGCTCCTTTTTAACATTGTGATCGACACGATTATGCGAAAAGCGTTTGATGGGCGACGCGGAGTTCGATATGATGACAAAATTTCCTAACCGATCTGATGTTCGCCGATGACAGTGCGGTTTTCGCCAACACAGATGCCGAAGCAACAGACACCTTGTATGACATTTGACAGAAAACCTTTTTAAGAATGCACTCGAAGAAGAACAGATTGGGATAAAGATAAACGGGGAAATAATTAATAACTTAAGGTATGCAGACGACTCTGTACTAATTGCCGACAGTGCCGAAGGACTACAGAGACTGATTGATAAAGTAGTAGAGGCATGCGAACCACTTAATATGCGATTGAATGTGGCAAAGACAAAAATTCTAATCGTCAGCAAAAATGCGTCTAATGCCCAATTCCTGGTAAATGGGGCCCAACTACAGAGAGTACCATCAATATCGTACTTGGGTGTAAACCTCAATGACCAATGGGATCATAGTCGTGAAGTAAAGATCAACATAGAGAAGGCACGTTCTACATTTAACCAAATGAAGAATGTTTTGTGTAACATGCGCTTGAACATCCATCTTCGAACACGCATACTTAGATGCTACGTCTTCTCTAAGCTTTTGTATGGAGTGGAGGCATGGACACTCTCCGAGGCAACTAGTAAGCGACTGGAGGCCTTCGAAGCATGGTGCTATCGTCGAATGCTTCGCGTTTCCTGGACCCACCATGTTAGCAACGAAACCATACTCCTACGCATGCAGAAGGACAGAGAACTGCTCACAACAGTCAAACACATAAAACTGTCATACTTTGGCCATATCATGAGAAACAGCAACAGATATAGGCTACTTCAACTCATCATGCAGGGAAAAATCGAGGGGAAGAGGTCACAGGGAAGACGACGGATCTCCTGGTTGAAGAATCTGCGACAATGGACCGGAAGAACATCGGTTGACTTGTTCAGATCGGCTGTGGATCGAATCCGATGGGCCATATTGATCGCCAACGTCCACTGAGGATATGGCACAATAAGAAGAAGAAGAACAGCAGCGTACTGGCTACGAGGTCGACCACCTCTCCATGCGCCGGCTATGGATTAAAGAAGATATTATACACTAAACTTTTAGAGAGGGAAAAATTAAAAGCATTAATAATTAATGACCAAGATTTTGATAAAATAATGATGATTCATTAAAGCGTGAAAACAGAACTAAACTGGTGGCTAGGTAGTATTTCCTTAACAAAGAATCCAATTAGGTCATTTATTTATAAACTTGAAATTTTCTCTGATGCTTCGCTCACTGGTTGGGGCGCCCATTGTAGTGAGAAAAATGCTAATGGGTTCTGGTCTCAGAATGAGAAAAAACGCCATATTAACCAATTAGAAATCATAGCAGCATTCTTAGCGTAAAAATGCTTTGCTAAAGAATGCGAAAATTGTGAAATGCTACTTAGGATTGACAACACCACAGCGATTTCGTGCATCAACCGTATGGGCGGGGTACAATTTATAGAGCTTGATAAATTAGCTAGAAACATCTGGAACTGGTGTGAAGAAAGGAAGATTTGGATATTTGCATCTTACATTCCTTCGCGAGAAATCACAGATGCGGATAGAGAATCAAGAAAAGTGAATACAGACACGGAATGGGAGTTAGGAGATCGTTTTTTTCCAAAAAATAATTGCAAAATGGATACGTTTTTTTTGATTTGTTCGATTCAAGAAATAATACAAAAACTCAAAGGTTTTGTTCCTGGAAAAGAGATACAGAAGCTACATATATAGATGCATTTACAGTAAAATGGCAAAAATATTTATTCTATGCCTTCCCACCATTTGCTGTAATTGCTAAAGTTTTACAAAAAATAAAACCGGATAAAGCTCAGGGAATAGTAGTGGTTCCTCATTGGCCTACACAGCCTTGGTTTCCTTTATTTAAATCTATACTTATGGAAGAGCCTATAATCTTTTCTTCCTCATCAGATATACTGTTATCTCCTTGTAGGTCATTGAGTCATCCACTAGCGAAGCGCCTTTCCCTGGTTGCAGGGAGGCTCTCCGGCGTTCATACCAGCGAAAATTAGTTCCAGAAGAAACAGTGGACATCCTAATCTCATCGTTAACGGAGTCTACGATCAAACAGTACAATTCGGCCTTGAAAAACTGGTGGTGCTATTGTCGGAGTATGAATAGAGACCCATTCCAACCAGAGGTGTATTAGGTGTTAAAATATTTAACCTTTCGATTTAATCAAGACGCCTCATATGGCACACTTAATTCTGAAAGGTCCGCCATCAATTTAATTAGCTCGATTGATTTAGGTAATGATGCTTCTATCAGTCGCTTTTTCAAAGGTGTCTTAAAAAAGCGACCAACAAGGCCCAAATACAATTCAGTTTGGAATACTGAAACAGTTTTAAACTGGGCAGAGAGGCTTGAACCTATTGAAACTTTAGATCTGAAATAGCTCACGTTAAAATTAGTGTGTTTATTAGCACTAGCTACAGCACATTATCTTTAATTCGTGTAAGTAATATTGCAACATGAACAAATAATATTACCATAAAAATAATTGATCAAATAAAGACTTCGAGAGTGGGAGCTCCACAACCATCTTCTGTCCTACCATTCTTCAACGACCGAAAAGGTGTTTGCGTTGGTTTGCGTAGGGTCTTATTAGTCTATTTGGAAAAAACCAAACATTTAAGAGATGTTGATTATTTGTTGATAATTTTTAAAAAACCGTATCGTAGAGCGACTTCACAATCGATAAGCAGATGGATAAAAGGCTGTTTAGTAGAAGCTGGTAGAGATCAGCGATACACAGCTCACAGCACGAGACATGCGGCGACATCGGCTGCGGAACTAAAAGGCTTAGACGTAAGCATCATAAAAAGCACTGCAGGTTGGTCGCAAAATTCGCAAATGTTTGCAAAATTTTACAAACGGTCATTAGAACCAGAAAAAGAGACGTTCATTAATTATATTTTTTCTAAGTAAAAGATTAATGATAATTATACCACTATTGGATATAAATATGGCAATTAAGCTCGTTGTTATTTAAAGGATTTAAATGTTAATGATTATAATTAATATACACTACATATAAACATCTTGCTCTAAACATCTACAATGTAATCTCTAAGAACGAGACTCGAAATATAATTAAAAGTCAAACAAACTTACCTTAAGTGAAATCTTAAGTGAGTCTCGTTCGAGATGATTACATCCCTCCTTTATTTTCCTCTCGTAAAAGTTTTTCCCACCCGTACTAAGGAGTATTGTGTATACGAGCTAAATTCCTTAATATTAAAATAAGCTTTAAACTATAGAAGTGTAACCGGTAGTGTAAGGACGACATGCGCGGGCTGAAGCCCGAAAATTTTAAACTCTGAACTTGTGGTTGGATCTAGTGGGAAGTAGCAGTACTACAATGTAATCATCTCGAACGAGACTCTCATATAATTACAATCGAACTTCACTTTAGGTAAGTTCGTTTGATTTTTAATTATCTTTAATTCGATATCACATTAATGTAGATTTAGTATTTAGACAATTACGTTGAGCTAAATCTGCAACAAATTTTGAAAGAACACAAATTTAATTTCAAGATATCTTTGGAACGGTTTCGAATTTTTCAATTTGCCAAAAAGTTCTTAAAACAAGATGATATTATCTTTAATTCGATGTATAACACATTATTGTAGACTTAGTATTTATACAATTACGTTGAGCTAAATCTGCAACAAATTTATGAAAGTATACAAATTTAATTTCTTTCAATATAAGTTTCTAAGCCGGGTATGTTTGGAACGGTTTCGAACTTTTCAATTTACCAAAAAGTTCTTAAAACTAGATAAAATTATCTTTAATTTGATGTATAACACATTAATGTATATTTAGTATTTAGACAATTACGTGGAGCTAAATCTGCAACAAATTAATGAAAGTAGACAAATTTAATTTCTTTCAAGATTAGTTTCTAATCAAGATATCTTTGGAACGGTTACAAATTTTTCAATTTACCAAAAAGTTCTTAAAACTAGATGATATTATCTTTAATTCGATGTGTAACACATTATTGTAGACTTAGTATTTATACAATTACGTTGAGCTAAATCTGCAACAAATTAATAAAAGTAAACAAATTTAATTTCTTTCAAGATAAGTTTCTAGTCAATATATCTTTGTAACGGTTTCGAATTTTTCAATTTACCAAAAAGTTCTTAAAACTAGACGAAATTATCTTTAATTCGATGTATATCACATTAATGTACATTTAGTATCTAGACAATTACGTTCAGCTAAATCTACAACAAATTAATGAAGGTAGACAAATTTTATTTCTTTGAAGATAAGTTTCTAATCAATATATCTTAGGAACCATTTCGAATTTTGCAATTTATCAAAAAGTTCTTAAAACTAGATGAAATTATCTTTAATTTCACCTATATCACATTAACGTAGTTTTAGTATTTAGGCAGCTAGACAATGCCGAACCTGAATTATTTTATCGAAACGTAGATAAATCTTGTTCTCGAGTTTCTCAATTATCCTTTATGATGTTACAGCAATATAACGTTAGTAAACAATTCTGGCTGAATCCTTATAGACAATGATATCAAATGTTGGGCTGCGACTCCACTGTTAATACTACATCACGGTAGAGGTCTTATTTTCGTTCTGTGCTGTCTGTGTATCGAGTTTCTAATTTTGGCGCAGGGAAGGAAGGGGCACAGCCGCGCCGGAGGTTTCCATACGGATTTTTCACGGCGAATAAATACGGTTCCATTAAAGTATACGACGTTAAGACCTTTTGGATCTACTCCAAACGTTGAATGTTTTAATATAAAATAAGCTTTTTTGCATTAAAATATTATATTTCTATACTGGAATAACAAAGACCTACGGAGAGGTTGGACTTGGTAATACATATCAGATTAAAGATAATTTCATCTAGTTTTAAGAACTTTTTGGTAAATTGAAAAATTCGCAACCGTTCCAAAGATATATTGATTAGAAACTAATCTTGAAAGAAATAAAATTTGTCTATATTCATTAATTTGTTGCAGATTTAGCTCAACGTAATTGTCTAAATACTAAATTTACATTAATGTGTTATACATCGAATTAAAGATAATTTCATCTAGTTTTAAGAACTTTTTGGTAAATTGAAAAATTCTAAACCGTTCCAAAGATATCTCGATTGGAAACTTAGCTTGAAAGAAATTAAATTTCTCTATATTCAATTATTTGTTGCAGATTTAGCTCAACGTAATTGTCTAAATACTAAATCTACATTTATGTGTTGTACATCGAATTAAAGTTAATTTCATCTAGTTTTAAGAACTTTTTATTAAATTGAAAAATTCGAAACGGTTCCAGAGATATCTTGATTACAAACTTATCTTAAAAGAAATTAAATTTGTCTACATTCAATAATTTGTTGCAGGTTTAGCTCAACGTAATTGTCTAAATACTAAATCTACATTAATGTGTTATACACAGAATTAAAGATAATTTCATCTAGTTTTAAGAACTTTTTGGTAAATTGTAAAATTCGAAACTGTTCCAAAGATATCTTGATTACAAACTTATCTTGAAAGAAATTAAATTTGTCTACATTCATTAATTTGTTACAGATTTAGCTCTACGTAATTGTCTAAATACTAAATCTACATTAATATATTGTACATAGAATTAAAGATAATTTCATCTAGTTTTAAGAACTTTTTGGTAAATTGAAAAATTCGAAACCGTTCCAAAGATATCTTGATTACAAACTGATCTTAAAAGAAATTAAATTTGTCTACATTTAATAATTTGCTGCAGATTTAGCTCAACGTAATTGTCTAAATACTAAATCTATATTAATGTGTTGTACATAGAATTAAAGATAATTTCATCTAGTTTTAAGAACTTTTTGGTAAATTTAAAAATTCAAAACCGTTCCAATGATATCTCGATTAGAATTTTATCCTGAAAGAAATTAAATTTCTCTACATTCAATAATTTGTTGCAGATTTAGCTCAACGTAATTGTCTAAATACTTAATCTAAATTAACGTGTTATACATTGAATTAAAGATTATTACATTTAGTTTTCAGAGCTTTTTGGTAAATTGAAATATTCGAAACCGTTCCAAATATATCTTGACTAGAAACTTATCTTGAAAGAAATTCAATTTTTCTACATTCAATAATTTGTTACAGATTTAGCTCACCGTAATTGTTTAAATACTAAACCTACATTAATGTGTTACACATCGAATTAAAGATAATTTTATTTAGTTTAAAGAGCTTTTTGTTAAATTTAAAAATTCGTAACATTTCCAAAGATATTTTGATTACAAACTTGTCTTGAAAGAAATTAAATTTGTCTACATTCAATAATTTGTTGCAGATTTAGCTGAACCTATTTGTGTAAATGCTAAATCTATAGTAATGGCTGACTAGACAGACTTGTCTAGTGTGTCTAGTCCGTCTATTCCGTCTAATCCCCGTCTAGTCTGTCCAGTCTTAGTTTTATTTTTTTATTTGTTTAAGTTTGGTGAGGGAAGTGATGGCGGTCAATGTGAATATGAGGGTAGGAATCCACACTGGTCGTGTCCACTGCGGCGTGTTGGGTCTAAGAAAATGGCAATTCGACGTGTGGTCCAACGACGTGACTTTAGCCAATTACATGGAAAGTGGCGGAATCCCAGGGTAAATCAAACCATATATTCTGTCTTATTTGCTAATTTTGTTTTGCGATTAATAGACGAGTTCATATCACAATGGAGACTCTCCGCTGCCTGAACAAAGACTACGAGGTCGAGCCGGGTAACGGCGGAGATCGCAACTCCTACCTCAAGGATCACAACATCGAGACGTATCTCATCGTGGCGTCGTCCTACCGCGGCGTAAGTTATTCATCCGCTAATGAGCTCGACGCACATTCAGTTGCATTCGTCCGTTATTGCGTCTTCTATGCCACACAGAACCGTGTTTCGTGAAATAAACTCGGTCGGTTTTTCGTGTTGCAGAGCAAACATTCGCCGCAGAATTTCTCAATTAACGGCAACGTTTCGAAGGAGATGCGGGTCATGGGGCACGGCTCACACACAAAGAAAACCAACGCAAAGTAAGCAATATTTTAGGAATTGAATAGCATTCAGTTTTCGTTCACATCATCAAATTTTATTAATTAACTCTTAATTTATTGACAAGAATTATAGATTAATTCTTGATATTTATAGACAAAATAATGAATTTTGCGTGATTTCGACTTGCTGGACTAATTTATGACTTCTAGACAAATCAAGTTGCATTAATTTGCCGGGACTAGTTGGACTAATACCTGATTCCCAGACAAACTAATTGATACTGACTGAACTAGACTAGCTGGACTAATACCTGAGTCCTAGACAAAGTAATTTATACTGCCTAAACTAGACTAGTTGGACTAATACCTGATTCCTAGATAAACTAGTTGTTACTGCCTGACCTAGACTAGCTGGGCTAATACCTGATTCCTAGACAAACTAATTGTTACTGCCTGAACTAGACTAGATAGACTAATTCCTGATTCCTAGATAAACTATTTGATACTACCTGAACTAGTCTAGCTAGACTAATACCTGCTTCCTAGACAAACTAATTGGTATTGCCTGAACTAGACCTGCTGGATTAATACCTGATTTCCAGACAATCTAATTGATACTACCAGAACTTGAAAAACTAATTGATACTGCCTGAACTAGACTAGCTGGACTAATACCTGATTTCTAGGCAAACTAATTGTTTCTGCCTGAAATAGAGTAGCAGGACTAATACCTGATTCCTATACAAACTAATTGATACTGCCTGAACTAGACTAGCTGGACTAATACCTGATTCCTAGACAAACTAATTGTTACTGACTAAACTAGACAAGGTGGACTAATACCTGATTTCTAGACAAACTAATTGTTACTGCCTGAACTAGACAAGGTGGACTAATACCTGATTTCTAGACAAACTAATTGTTACTGCCTCAACTAGACTAGATAGACTAATTCCTGATTCCTAGATAAACTATTTGATACTACCTGAACTAGTCCAGCTAGACTAATACCTGCTTCCTAGACAAACTAATTGGTATTGCCTGAACTAGACCTGCTGGATTAATACCTTATTTCCAGACAATCTAATTGATACTACCGGAACTTGACAAACTAATTTATACTGCCTGAACTAGACTAGCTGGACTAATACCTGATTTCTAGGCAAACTAATTGTTTCTGCCTGAAATAGAGTAGCTGGACTAATACCTGATTCCTATACAAACTAATTGATAATGCCTGAACTAGACTAGCTGGACTAATACCTGATTCCTAGACAAACTAATTGTTACTGCCTGAACTAGACAAGGTTGACTAATACCTGATTTCTAGACAAACTAATTGTTACTGCCTCAACTAGACTAGATAGACTAATTCCTGATTCCTAGATAAACTATTTGATACTACCTGAACTAGTCTAGCTAAACTAATACCTGCTTCCTAGACAAACTAATTGGTATTGCCTGAACTAGACCTGCTGGATTAATACCTTATTTCCAGAGAATCTAATTGATACTGCCTGAACTAGACAAGGTGGACTAATACCTGATTTCTGGACAAACTAATTGATACTGCCTGAACTAGACTAGTTGGGCTATTACCTGTTTCCTAGACAAAGTCATTGTTTCTACCTGAAATAGACTAGCTGGACTAATACCTGATATCCAGACAAACTAATTGATACTGCCTGAACTAGACTAACTGAGCTTATATCTGTTTCCTAGACAAACTAATTACTACTGAAATAGACTAGCTGGACTAATACCTGATTCCTAGACAAACTAATTGATATTGCCTGAACTAGACTAGCTGGACTAATACCTGATTTCCAGACAATCTAATTGTAGGGTAGCGGGTAGGTACTCCCTCTGAGGTCCCTGCAGGGATAGACCAATTTCAGGGATGCGACCCTGCCCACGCAAGCCTTGGTTTCTCTCCCACTCACAAATCCCGGGAGGTAACCATGTCCTAACCTAACCCTACCGAAACTGAAATTTAGCCTTCCTATATCCCACCCAGGTCTGTCCCGGATTGGGCGGACTGTACAGAGGCGAAAATCCTCTTCACCAAAAAAAGTTCCCTAGACCCAGTGTCGCGGGCCTAGGTCGGATAAGGTGTTACAAAATGAAAATGAGCTCAGACAAGGATAATTCGTTTACGACGCATAGGAGGGCTACCTTAGTGCCGGTCGGTGCAGGGAGTGTGCGAGCGGGCTCCCCCCGACCGTCTTCCAACAACCGCCCACTCCTGGCAGGGAACCAGCCCGGAGTGCAGGTTACTGCTACTGGAACAGAGAGAGAGATTACCTACCGTATTAAAGGCATCTCCTGCGAAAAACGAGATCACAAGCGCCATAAGTGTGGAAAGTCTGGATCTGACGTGGAACGATGACGAGAACAAATCAGCGGCAAGGTACTACCGAACATAAAGAAAGAACACGTTGCAAAAATTGAGTGTGATTGACTGTCCTGGAAAAGGAAATTTAACTGAACAAAAACATAAAGAAAGAGATTAAGGAAGTTGCTATTAGGATGAGGAGACAGGTAGAAGTCCTGAATAGAGACTCCACCAAAAAAAACCGGCCAAGTGCGAGTTGTGACTCGCGCACCGAGGGTTCCGTACAAACTTGTAAGTAAGGTATTTTTTTTGGGGAGGACATAGCAAGCACATTCAGTTAACTTAACTTGACCCTCCTGAAATCACGACCATCTTAGTACCGCTGCAAGCATAACCTCAAGATGTCGATGGAATTCTACCCTATATTTTATTACCATACATCCCCTATTCACTATGAGTGTTTAGGGGTTCTGGAACTTTACTACTTGTTTTTACTGCTCAATTTTGCCTGTATACCTATATACCCTGTATAAAAGTATACAGGGTATTTTTTTTAAATAACGCGAATATTTTTAAACTTATAAAAAGAAAACTTTATTTTAGTATTACACTTATTCACTAACTTATATTAAGATCTAACTATTTCTAGATCTAATATAAACTAATATATAAACTACTAATTTCTAGATCTATTTCGATACTCATAACATTCAGTTGTTCAATTGACTGCTTTTGGGCAATTGACTACCAAAAAATATAGAGCGTACGTGATTTAAGTATATGTAGATTATAAAGAAAAATTAGACGAAATATAATATATACAGGATGTTACGGGACTTGAGTATGTCGCATGTCGGTTATAAACAAGCAAAATTTAGACATAATATATACCCTGTATATATTATGTATATAGAGCGTACGTGATGAAATGCATAACAAATATAAACAAAGAAAATTCAGAATAAACAGCTTGTTGCCAACACATACTTTTTAACCTTCCGACCTAACCGAGGAGGACCTAACTGTATGCAACCCATATTCTTCTGGAGACTGACAATAGCACTACGACAACATTAGTGTATTTTGATAAGTTTTTAATAGTAAATTCGCATTTTTCTTGTAACTAAACTACATATTTACGGTTTTCAGATTTTTCCCTTTACATGTGCTGTAAGACATCGCTTCTTGCCAAATTTCATGATTCTAGGTCAACGGGAAGTACCCTATAGGTTTTGATTCCCTTGTGAAATCGCGGCATATGCGACATAAACGGTAATATCTTTTGATCGCGTTGACTTACAAGTTTGATTTTTTTCACAGCTGAAAGAGACCACAGACCCGAGTATTTGATACAATTTTCAACTTGTTACTTCTACGCGTTCCTGAGAAAAATGGTCTTGACAGACAGACAGACGGACAGACAGACAGATAGACAGGCAGACAGACAGACGGACAACAAAGTGATCCTATAAGGGTTCCGTTTTCGGTACGGAACCCTAAAAATGGCTAGAAGAGCATAGTCTGGTCGCTGTAGATGTCCCAAAATACGACGCGTACGTACAGGTGAAGATGGACCCGTCCACCTGCGACACAGGCACACAAACAACTCCCTGGAACTTAAACAGTGAAGCCCTGTCATCGCTAAAAGGAATCTCCACAATCGAAACCTGGAAAACGGTGGAAAAAAAAGAATGGCCCGAGAGCATCTTCAAAAAGACGGAGATCAAGGTTGGAAATCCATTGTAAACTAAAGACAACGTGGTCAAAGTGGTGCTAGTTGGAAAAAACGACGCCAATATGGAGGGAATCTAGAAACTGTTTCGTGACCGGATCCCCGAACTAACCAATACCACAGGGTGTGGAGGTCATAGAGCAGACAACGAAGCTAAGATCAATGAACCCCGACCAGAGCGGCACCAAGAAGTTTACAAGGTTACCCACAACGACTCTGTGGATGACATCTTGCACAAATTGCTGGCCGTGAAGGTAGAGACCGAGGGTGATAAATGTGTGGCGATGCACCACATCAAAGCTACCAGTTTGGAAACATTCCGCAAAATGGTGGAATGTATATACATGTACATATTCACCACCACGGACACACCAACCAACACAACAGTACCATACAGGGGGGCTAGAAAAACCTACGCGCTCGTAGTTAACCAGGACGGTAAGCAATTCGAAGACATGCTGACTAGCGCCAAAGAAAAACTGAAAGGAATCCCATCCAGTAGGGCATTTCGAAGCCTAAAGCGCACCAAGGAGGGAAAACTCCTAATAACTACATACAAAGATGCGATCGCCCTGCAGGAGTTACAGAAGGCAATCGAAGGAGGCAATGATAACACCATCAAGGTGCATACGGTGGGAGTAGAGCGACACATGGAAACACTCCAAATAAGAGGGATGGACGCGCAGACCACCAGATCGGAGGTAGGCCATTAAAAACTAACTCGGCAGCCCTGAGGAGGGGAACTTAAAACTAGGAGATCTAAGAGAATATGCAAGAGGGACCCAGGCAGTTTCGAAAAAACTCGAAAAAATCAGAGTGGGTCTAGCCAACTGCTCGGTAGAGAAACGGGTTAGAATCGAGAGATGCAAGAAATGCTGGTCGTACGAGCATAGATTAAAAGATTGCGATGGCATGGACCTGAGCAAGATGTGTTTCAACTGTGCACAGGAGGGTCACTCATCAAAAGCGTGCAAGGAAATGCAGAGCTGTCCTATCTGCCAAACGAAAGGTCATAGAGCGGGAATAGCAAGATGTCCTGCCTTCCGGGAAGCCCTGAAAATAGCCCGTAGACAGTCGTCGCCATCCCCATCGATCAACAAATAATGAAGATTCTACAGATTAACTTAAACAGAAGTAGATGTGCATTAGATATATTGTTCCAAAAAATTCATGACAAAGGCATTGATATCGTAGTGGCAATGGAACCCAACAAAAAACGAATACAAAACGGATCATGGTACACCGACGACACAACAGACGTAGCTATTCGTGACTTTACAAACTGCAACTCTGTCAAACAACATGGAGCAAAGAGTGGCTTCGTCTGGATAGAGACAGGCAACGTTGTTTTATACGGATGCTATATCTCTCCAAATGTTGACCTTGACGTATTCGAAAACTACCTGCAAGAATTAAGCAGAAGTGTGCGGAAAAGGCGCAATAGTAATATAATTATTATGGGCGACTTTAATGCCAAATCTGCAGAATGGGGATCACGAAGAACAGACATCCGGGGAAATATAATGGCAGAATGGATCGCGCAAGAGGGACTTGTAGTTCAAAATGTAGGAGAGAAACCAACCTTCGAACGAGGAGAAAGCACGTCGATTATCGACATAACCTTGGCAAGTGATAAAATCCAAACTAAAATCACTAAGTGGACGGTATTGCAGGGCGAGTCTATGAGCGATCATAAATATATATATTTCGAACTTGCGTACACCCCCTATGAGATCGTCGCTGAAACGCCAAAACAGAGGTGGTCTCTAAAAAAACTATGCGCTGAAAAGTTCCTAAAAAAGCTCGGAAATATGACGAACGGTGCTGTAGCCTATTCACCAGAAACGATTATCAAAAAAATCAAAAAGGCTGGTGAGATGTCATCTCCCAAACTAACTGGATTTGGAGAAAAAAGCCGGCCTACTGGTGGACAGAGAACATCGCCACATTACGCACAATCTGCTTGAAAGCAAAAACAATAATGACAAGAGACAACAAAAAGTCCAGAAGAAATGAGTACGAGCAAAAGATAGAAGACTACAAACAAGCTAAGAAACTGCTAAAACATGCTATCCTGAAAGCGAAAGACGATCAATGGAGACTCTGCGACGCAGTGGAGGATGACATATGGGGGAATGAATATCGTATAGCAATGAAGCGCCTAAAAGTTTACCAGAAACCACTACTTCTGCAACAGAAACTAAAAATTGCTGAAAAATTATTCCCTAAATGCGATGAACAAGACCAGTATCTGACAGAAAATGCTGCAGGAGAACAATTTACAGAGAAGGAACTACATTAAACCCTTAACAAAATAAAAAAAAAACCGGCCAATTGCGAGTTGTGACTCGCGCACCGAGGGTTCCGTACAAACTTGTAAGTAAGGTATCTTTTTTTGTGGAGGACGTAGCAAGCACATTCAGTTAACTTGACAAGTGGCCCTCCTGAAATCACGACCATCTTAGTACCGCTGCAAGCATAACCTCAAGATGTCGCTGTCTTACGATGGAATTCTACCCTATATTTTATTACCATACATCCCCCATTCACTATGAGCGTTTAGGGGTTCTGGAACTTCACTATTTGTTTTTACTGCTCAATTTTGCCTGTATACCTATATACCCTGTATAAAGGTATACAGGGTATTTTTTTTTAATAACGCGAATATTTTTAAACTTATAAAAAGAAAACTATATTTTAGTATTACACTTATTCACTAACTTATATTAAGATCTAACTATTTCTAGATCTAATATAAACTAATATATTAACTATTTCTAGATCTATTTCGATACTCATAACATTCAGTTGTTCAAATGACTGCTTTTGGGCAATTGACTACCAAAAAATATAGGGCGTACGTGATTTAAGTATATGTAGATTATAAACAAAAATTAGACGAAATATAATATATACAGGATGTTACGGTACTTGAGTATGTCGCATGTCGGTTATAAACAAGCAAAATTTAGACATAATATATACCCTGTATATATTATGTATATAGAGCGTACGTGACGAAATGCATAGCAAATATAAACAAAGAAAATTCAGAATAAACAACTTGGTGCCAACACATACTTTTTAACCTTCGGACGTAACCAAGAAGGACCTAATTGTATGCAACCCATATGCTTCTGGAGTCTGACAATACCACTACGACAACATTAGTGTATTTTCATAAGTTTCTAATAGTAAATTCGCATTTTTCTTGTAATTAAAGTACATATTTACGGTTTTCTGATTTTTCCCTATACTGTGTGCTGTAAGACACCGCTTCTTGCCAAATTTCATGATTCTAGGTCAACGGGAAGTACTCTATAGGTTTTGATTCCCTTGTGAAATCGCAAAATATGCGACATAAACGGTCATATCTTTTGATCGCGTTGCCTTACAAGTTTGATTTTTTCACAGCTGAAAGAGACCGCAGGTCGGAGTATTTGATACAAATTTCAACTTGTTACCTCTACGCGTACCTGAGAAAAATGGTCTTGACAGACAGACAGACAGACGGACAGATATACAGACAGACAGAAAGACGGACAACAAAATGATCCTATAAGGATTCCGTTTTCGGTACGGAACCCTAAAAAGCACCGGGTGCGGACTTAATACCCTCGTAGTAATAAAATTAGTCGCAGCCGAAAACCCAAGGTACGTTCTTGGAGTGATGAACAATCTGCGCACCGAAGGAACATTTCCTCGCATCTGGAAAACGGCAAGACTCGTTCTAATCGAAAAACCAATAAAGGTAGAAAATGCGGACACTACCTACCGGCCGATCTTCCTCCTAGACAGTGCTGGAAAGTTATTAGAACAGCTTATATGGAAACGCCTATAAGCAGAAATAACAGCTAAAAAGGACTTCTCCAACAGGCAGTATGGCTTTAGAGAAGGGCGTTCAACTATTCAGGCCGTAAAGATGGTATACAATATAGCAAGCAGCGAAATGTGTAAAACACAAAAAACGAGAAAGTTTTGTGTCATGGTTACGATTGACATAATGAACGCATTCAATACTGCCAATTTGAACCTTATTAAAAAAGAGCTTATGGCACGAAACATATCGACTTATCTCCAACGAATTATTGGTAACTATCTGGCCGATAGAAAGCTAGAGGTGGAGGACGGTGAAACGATGACAGTGACATGCGGGGTACCTCAAGGCTCAGTCCTGGGCCTCCTTCTCTGGAACCAGCTGTATGAAGGCATACTTACCATAGAAATGCCCACATGATTCGAAACAATGGCATTCGTAGAAGACCTGGCACTGGTGGCCACAGCTAAAACCGAAGAAGAACTAATCCATAACACAAATGAGGCACTATACAGAATGGCTAGAAAATAATAAGCTCCAACTCGCCGCAGACAAAACTGATGCTGTGATGCTCACTGGCAGAAAAAGGTATGGAGATATTGAGTTCAAGGTAGGCAACTCATTAATACGTCCACAAAATACCCTGGAGTATCTTGGAGTTGTGTTGGACAAGAACCTAACCTTTGGCCAACACATAACATATGTCACCGCAAAAGCACAGAGAGCGGCGCGTCTCTCTCCCGACTGATGCCACGAGAAAACGGACCGCCAGAAAAAAAACGAAGACTATTTTCCATAGTCTCTCCATAGCAGACTCTATAATTCTCTACGCCGCCCCCGTGTGGATGCTAGTGTGCAAATTCTAAGTATATAAAGGAAAACCTCTCAAGGTGCAAAGAACTCTTGCCATTAGAATCTGCAGGGGCTATAGAACGGCGGCGACGGAAACGCTGTTGGTCTTGGCAAGGATGATCCCGCTGGACCTACTTGCCAAAGAAAGAGGGTAGACCCATGGCGCCGATGCGGAAAACAAGAGAAGAGCTAGGGAGGTTATCATACAAAGGTGGCAAGAAAGGTGGGACAAGGTGGACGTGAGTGCCTGGACGCACAAACTGATCCCAAATATTAAAGAATGGAACAAGAGGGAGCACGGCGATATAACGTTCCATTTATCGCAAATGCTTACCGGCCATGGATGCTTTGAAAACTATAAGGTTAGAATACGGAAAAGTGAATCACCAGTTTGCGTATACTGCAAAGCCGAGGAAGATAATGCAGAACATACGCTCTTACAAAAACCCAAAGTGGTGTGAAATAAGACAGAAAACTGAAAACAAAATTGGCAAAGAACTAACCGCAGAAAACCTAATATCAGAGATGCTAGAAAGCGAGAAAGTAATTGTGAGAAAAGTAAATGCTAGAAAATAATTTTGGAGAATATCTTAAAGAAGAAAGAAATGGACGAAAAAGATGCAGTAAATGAACAAAGACGAGTGTAACAAAGATGACAAATCACCCCACATCCATGATGTAATACCGCAAGGTGGTCCCGTGGCAGTGCGAGTGATATGGAAAGGGAAGGGTTTTTAGTGGGTATCACCGATGCTAGCCTGGTGAGTCCCACACTCATCACGGCACTGTGTTCTGGGGGCTGTATGTAAATGTAGTTCCCCCCCCCCCCCCTAAAAAAAACCATCTAATTGATACTACCGGAACTTGACTAGCTGTACTAATACCTGATTTGTGGATAAAATAATTGATACTGCCTAAACTAGACTAGCTGAGGTAATACCTGTATCGTAGACAAACTAATTGATACTGCCTAAACTAGACTAGCTAGACTAATACCTGTTTCCTAGACAAACTAATTGATACTGCCTGAACTAGACTAGCTGGACTAACACCTGTTTCCTTGACAAACTAATTGTTTCTGCCTGAAATAGACTAGCTGGACTAATACCTGATTTCTAGACAAACTAATTCATACTGAATGAACTAGAATAGCTGGATTAATAGCTAATTCCTAGACAAACTAATTACTGTCTAGACAAATGTTTTTGCTTTCTTGTTTAGACTAGGATTTAGTGAATTGCCCGACGATAAAGACCCCGAAGACGAAGTGAACGAGTATCTGATGCGTGCCATAGATGCCAGGAGTATAGACAGACTACGTGTCGAGCATTGCCGTGTGCTACTACTCAATTTCAGAGATCCACAAAAGGAAGCTAAGGTAAGTAAGTAGACTAGCCACACTAGAATTAGTCGAATAAGTTTAGATAGAATAGACAGACAAGACTTGTCAGACAAGACTAAACAGACTGGAGTAGTCTAGACGTTTTAACGAATTAATAACTCTGTCTTTGTTTGCCTTACTTAATTTAGTACACCAAGGAGAGAGACCGCATGCTCAATTTGTACTTCTTCTGTTCCATTATGTGCTTTGCTGCGGTCTTATCCGTGCAACTGTTGGCTCTGAGAACGTAAGCACCCGCTAAGAAGGCTCTCCTTCGTAATCTCCTTCCGCAATTTTCCTTTCACGTTGTTTTCGTCTCTTTTGCAGAACCACGCACATTCTGTTCATTGTCCTGCCGCTGGGACTGCTCACCCTCACCGTGCCGATCATTGTACATATAGAAAAAGTTCATGTAAGTACACCATCCAATTAGTAAAGCTTCACAACACAAGGGGCAAAACCGGCGAGATGATCCAGATGTAATGTCTGACGAATTAAAGTAGTTAGAATAGCTTGTACTATTATCACAAGTATTGTGTTTAATTTGCAAGTGTGTTTGTGTAATTCCGTCTTTTAGTTTGCGCGTTATAATGGTTTTTGTGAATTGGAACTTATGGTGGATGCGCCGGGAACAAGTTATTAAAAACGTTGCCATACTTGCAAATTTCATTCAATTTTCTTAAAGCCACCCAGACTTTATAGAAAATTAATTGAGTTTTCAGAAAATATAAACATGGTTGCATTCCGTCTGTTCGTCTTTCTGTGGCGATCAAACTAACTTGACTTAAGTATTACGAAAGCTTTTGATTATTTCCAAGAATTTATTGATTATCAAAACATTTTCAAACAGACAATTTTCAACCGATTTTCTTGGTTTTACTCAGAATTTATTCAGAAAACTATTATCTATAATTGCTGGTGGTTTTGTGTAACTCCGTTTGTTTGTTTGCCAGTTATAACAATTTTTGCAAATTTTAATTTATGCTGCATGCGCCGGGATCAACTTTTTCAAAACGTTGTCAAACTTACAATTTTCTTTCAATTTTCTTAAATCCACCCAAGATTTATAGAAGATTAATTGAATTTTCAGAAAATATAAACTTGGTTCCATTCCGTCTGTTTGTCTTTCTGTGGCGACTATACCAACTAGACTTATGTTTTACCTAATCTTTTGATTATTTCCAAGAATTTGTTGATTTTTAAAACTTAGTCAAACAGACAATTTTCAACCGATTTTCTTCGTTTTACTCACAATTTATTCAGAAAACTATAGTCTACAATTAGAAGTGGTTTAGTGCAATTTCGTCTATTCGTTGGTCCGTTATAACAGTTTTTGCGCATTTGAAATTACGGTGGATGCGCCGGGATCAACTTTTCAATACGTCAATCAAACTTACAATTTTCTTTAAACTTTCTTAAATCCACCCAGGAATTATTAAAAATTAACAGAATTTTCAGAAAATATAAACTTGGTTTCATTCCGTCTGTTCGTCTTTCTGTGGGGACCATACAAACTTTACTTAAGTTTTACCATAGCTTTTGATTATTTCCAAGAATTTGTTGATTTTAAAAACTTTGTCAAACAAACAATTTTTAACATATTTTCTTGGTTTTGTCCATAATTTATTCAGAAAGCTATAATCTTTAATTTGCAAGTAGTTGTGTGCACTTCTGTCTGTCGGTTTGCCCGTTATAACGGTTTTTGTGAATTTGAAATTATGGTGGATATTCCAGGATGCAGTTTTTCAAAATGTTTCCAAACTTACAATTTTCTTTCAATTTTCTTAAGTCCCCAGATTTATATCCCCAGACCCTAGATTTATAGAAAATTAATTGATTTTTCAGAAAATGTAAACTTAGTTCCATTCTGTCTATTCGTCTTTCTGTGGCGACCATACAAACTTGACTTAAGTTTTACCAAAACTTTTCATTATTTCCAAGAATTTTTTAATTTTCAAACCTTTGTCAAACTGACAATTTTCAACCGATTTTCTTGGTTTTAGTCACAATTTATTCAGAAATCTTTAAAGTTTAAAAAAAACCATCAACTCGCCGCAATAGCCGTCCGTCTGTCTCTCATACAAGAAAGTTACAAAAAATTCGTGCAAATTTTCTTTTTGCAATAACTCAAAAACTGCTAAAGCTATCTCCTTCCGGCTTTCACCGTTTTATTCACCAACCAAACACCCTCCAAACAGTCCACACCAACCAGAAATCCACCCACCACTTCCGATTTTATCCAACAGTTTCGACTCACACTTTATATAACTTTTAACTTATTCCTCTCGTTATAGAAATGCTACGGCGGTTTACTAAAACTGTCGCAGCTAATCCACAACAATCGAAACGTTGCTCAAGTGTTCTCGCTGATCATGGCCTCCTCGATTTACTCTATGGCCCTCTTCCAAACGGTGAGTTTTCCCACAAACTTTCCAACTACTAAAACAACCAACAATCGTTTCCCCACACACTAACTAGATCTACGTGCCCGACGAGATCCGCTGCCTCAACTACGTCCTGCCGAAGACCAACTTCACCAACAAAACCAACGAAACTTCACCGCCAAACAACAAGGATTGCATACCTTACTTCCTCATCGACGTAAGTTTAAACAATAACTCACGCAAAAACAAATCTACACTAATAATACAAAACGCATCGTATTCTTAACTAAGTTTCCTTTAAGAAACTGTAAACTAATCTAAAATATCTATATTAGTTTCCAAACTATAGACTTCCAAAGTTAGACATAACTATAATCTTAATTTTCGCAGGCTACTAACATTTTGTTTGATATCTTGCTTAATACAACAGTTGGATCAGCAAACTTAACAAACATTTAAAGCTAAAAGATTCAGCTGTCATAATCTAGACAACAAAGTTTTAAAATATTCATTTGTTTTGAAGTTATAGCCAATGAAACTTTGGCTTCTTGAACGAAACTTCAACGGATTATTATTGCTAGTGGGTTAATATTTAGATTAGCATTTTGGTTAGTTCTTTAGATAGATTAGTCAAAATTGTTTTGAATATTAATATGTGATGCGGTTTTCATAATCTGGAAACCAAATTTTAAAATATTCTTTTGTTTTGAAGTTATTGCCAATCAAACTTTGTCTTCTTGGAACTGATGATTATTAATGGAGTGTTAATACTTGGCTTAGTGTCTCCGTTAATACTTTAGATAGACTACTCAAAGTTTCTATAAATATAAATAAGTGATGCCCAGTTCTCTTAATCTAAAAACCAAATTTAAAAATATTAGTTTATATTGAAGTTATAGCCAACTAAACTTTATCTTTTTGGAACGGTTGATTATTGGTGGGGTGTTAATGTTAGGCTTAGTGCCTTCGTTAATACTTTAGAGAGATTAGTCAAAACTGCTATAAATATTAATAAGTGAAGCAGCTTTCATAATCTGGAAACCAAATTTAAAAATATGCATTTGTTTTGAATTTATAGCCAATCTTATGTGTCTTCTTGAACGAAACTTTAGCAGATGATTATTGGTGGGATGTTAATATTTAACTTATTATCTTCTTTAATACTTTAGATAGATTAGTAAAAATTGCTACAAATATTAATAAGCAATGCAGCTTTCATAATCTGGAAACCAAATTTAAAAAGATTCATTTGTTTTGAAGCTATAGCCAATGAAACTTTGTCTTCTTAAACGAAACTTCGGCGGATGATTAATGGTGGGATGTTAATATTTAACTTAGTGTCTTCTTTAATACTTTAGATAGATCAGTCAAAATTGCAAAAAATATTTATGCGATGCAGCTTTCATAATCTGGAAACCAATTTTAAAAAGATTCATTTGTTTTGAAGCTATAGCCAATCAAAACTTTGTCTTCTTGAAATAAACTTCAGCGGATAATTATTGGCGGAATGTTTATATTTAACTTAGTGTCTTCGTTAATACTTGTTACAGATTTGTTAAAATGACTACAAATATAAATAAATGATGCAGTTTTTATAATCTGAAAACGAATTTCAAAAATATTCATTTGTTTAGAAGTTATGACCAATGGAACTTGTCCTTTCAGAAATATCCTCAAATTTGCAACAAACTTTTCTCCATGAATTTTCTTGAGGAAAAACCAAATTTTTTGCGGATTTTTTCAGATGGTCCTGTTGCTGGTTCTCTTATCAATGATTGGCTGCGCCGTTTACCAAGTTCTCATATCCATCCTGAAAACCATCGTCCTTCTAGCAGCCTTCGCCGGTTACCTCTTCATCTACATCCTTTACAACGAAGAGGCGACCTCCATCAGATTTTGGTGAGTTTTTCAGAACAGAATTATCAATTTTAAAAATCTTCTGTTTTCCAGGTCTTCAAGTCAATTAACTCTGAGTCTTCAGTATTTGGGAATTGTTATCACTGTTGGATTCTTGATTGCTTTGATATTGCACGGACAACAGACTGAAGCTACTTACAGGTTGGATTTCGTGTGGAAACTGCAAGCCACAGGTATTTGATTCTTTCACTTTCCACAAATAAAATTTGCAATGATAAAAAAAGAACGGAAGGTTAGAAAATTGATGATATCTCAAGAATTAGAGATAGTGTTGGATTTATATTTACGTAATTGGAATCAGTGGAGAATTTTGAATGAAAAATCTTTATGGCAAAACTTTGGAAAATTTACCATTTTCACGCAATTCTTTGTTTTATAAAAATTTTGAACAAAATAATTTTCCAATTTCCCAGTGAAATATCTTAAGAACGGAAGGTCGTAGCCACTTCCGATTTTCAATTTTGTATGTAGAAATTCAAAGTCTTTTTTAAACCGGAAGCGGTAATGCTGTAGCTAAACAACTTCATGTTTATACGAAGTTATTTAAAAAGACACAGAGCTTAAAGACACAGAGTATCTAAAATGTAGCTCTAAGTTTATTAACGAATATCTTCAGTTTTAGAAGCCGTAGCAACATCGGGTTTACAAATTTGAATTTTTTATTTAAGGCAGTTTAAGCTAGAAAGTTCTGCTAATATTACTTCCGGTTTTATAACACATTTAGAAAAATTGAGAAGCCGTACCGACATGCAGTTTACAAATTCGAATTTCGTGATAAAAAATCATTAAAAAGATGTAAGCTAGAAAGTTCTGCTAGTCTTATTTCCAGTTTAATAGCAAATTTAGTAAAACTTTCGGTTTTTTACAAATTTGTTCAATTTTCTTTAAAAACCAACTGTAATTTCTTTAATATCTTCAGTTTCAGAAACCGTAGTAACAACTGATTTGCAAATTTAAATTTTGTGATAAAAAACCATTAAAACAATGTAAACTAAAAAGTTCTGCTAAAATTATTTCCGGTTTCATAGCACTTTTAGTAAATTTTTAGTAAAATTTTTTACAAATTTATTCAATTTTCTTTAAGAACCAACTTCAATTTCTTCAAATCTTCAGTTTGGGAAGCCGTAGGAACATGTGGTTTACAAATTCGAATATTGTTATAAATAATCTTTAAAACAATGTAAGCTAGAAAGTACTGCTAATTTTTTTTTTATTCAAAAATTCAAAATTACTTCCGGTTTTATAGCATATTTAGTAAAACTTTCATTTTATACAAATCTGTTCAATTTTCTTAAAAGACCAACTTCAATATCTTCAGTTTGAGAAGCCGAAGGAACATGCGGTTTATATATTCGACTTTTGTGATAAAATATCTTCAAAACGATGTAAGCTAGAAAGTTGTGCTAATAGTACATCCGGTTTAATAGCACATTTAGTAAAACTTTAGTTTTTTTACAAATTTTCTCAATGTTGTTTTAAAACCAACTGCAATTTCTTCAATATCTTCAGTTTGGGAAGAAGAAGGAACATGCGGTTTACACATTCAAATTTTGTGATAAATGGTCTTTAAAACAATGTAAGCTAGAAAGTTCTGCTGATCTTACCTCCGGTTTTATAGCACATTTAGTAAAACTTTCGATTTTTTACAAATTTGTTCAATTTTCTTTAAAAACTGTTTACAAATTCGAATTTTGTAAAAAGAAATCTTTTAAAAAATGGAAACTAGAAAGTTCTGCTAATATTACTTTCAGTTTTATAGCACATTTAGTAAAACTTTCGATTTTTTACAAATTTGTTCAATTTTCTTTAGAAACCAACTTCAATTTCTTCAATATCTCCAGTTTGTGATCCGTAGCGACATCCGGTTTACAAATTCGAATTTTGCGATAAAAAATCTTCAAAACGATGTAAGCTAGAAAGTTCTGCTAATAGTACTTCCGGTTTTATAGCACATTTAGTAAAACTTTGGGTTTTTTTATAAATTTGCTCAATTTTCATAAAAAACCAACTTCAATTTCTTAAATATCTTCAGCTTGAGAAGCCGTAGGTACATGCGATTTACATATTCGAATTTTGTTATAAAAAATCTTTAAAACGATGTAAACTAGAAAGCTCTACTAATAGTACTTCTGGTTTTATAGCACATTTAGTAAAACTTTCGATTTTTTACAAATTTCTTCAATTTTCTTTAAAAACCAACTTTAATATCTTCAGTTTGAGAAATCGCAGGAACATCCGGTTTACAAATTAGAATTTTGTAATAAATGATCTTTAAAACGATGTAAACTAGAAAGTTCTGCTAATATTACTTCCGGTGTTATAGCAGAGTTAGTAAAACGTTAGATTTTTACAAATTCGATTAATTTTCTTAAAAAAACAGCTTCAATTTCTTCAATATCTTCAGTTTGAGAAGCCGTAGGAACATGCAGTGTACAAATCCGATTTTTTTGATACAAAATCTTTAAAATGATCTAAACTAGAAAGTTCTACGAATTTTACTTCCGGTTTTATAGCATATTTAGTAAAACTTTCGATTTTTTACAAATTTCTTCAATTTTCTTGAAAACCAACTTTAATATCTTCAATATCTTCAGTCTGAGAAACCGCAGGAATATCCGGTTTACAAATTCGAATTTTGTGATAAATGATCTTTAAAACGGTGTAAACTTGAAAGTTCTGCTAATATTACTTCCGGTTTTATAGCAGAGTTAATAAAACGTTAGATTTTTTACAAATGTGCTCAATTTTCTTTAAAAAAACAACTTTAATTTCATCAATATCTCCAGTTTGAGAAGC
This sequence comes from Phosphuga atrata, assembly GCA_944588485.1. Lineage (NCBI taxonomy): Eukaryota > Metazoa > Arthropoda > Insecta > Coleoptera > Silphidae > Phosphuga > Phosphuga atrata. The sequence continues at coordinate 13,222,764 of OX155897.1, forward strand.
CGCAGCAACATCCGGTTTACAAATTCGAATTTTGTGATAACAAATCTTCAAAACCATGTGAACTAGAAAGTTCTACTAATAGTACTTTTGGTTTTATAGCACATTTAGTAAAACTTTCGTTATTTTTTTATAAATTTGCTCAATTTTCTTAAGAAAACAACTTCAATTTCTTCAATATCTTCAGTTTGAGAAGCCGTAGGAACATGCGGTTTAAAAATTCGAATTTTGTGATAAAAACTATTTTAAACGATGTAAACTAGAAAGTTCTACTAATAGTACTTCCGGTTTTATAGCACATTTAGTAAAACTCGTTTTTTTTTATAAAGTTGCTCAATTTTCTTCAAAAAACCAACTTGAATTTCCTCAATATCTCCAGTTTGAGAAGCCGTAGCAACATCCGGTTTACAAATTCGAATTTTGTGATAAAAAAATTTTAAAATGATCTAAACTAGAAAGTTCTGATAATAGTATTTCCGGTTTTATAGCACATTGAGTAAAACTTTCGTTTTTTTTTTATAAATTCGCTCAATTTTCTTAAAAAACAACTTCAATATCTTCAATTTGAGAAGCCGTAGGAACATCCGGTTTACAAATTCTAATTTTGTGATAAAAAATCTTTAAAGCGATGTAAACTTGAAAGTTCTACTAATAATACTTCCGGTTTTATAGCACATTTCGTTTAACTTTCGTTTTTTTTTTATAAATGTGCTCAATTTTCTTTAAAAACCAACCTCAATTTCTTCAATATCTTCAGTTTGAGAACCCGTAGGAACATCCGGTTTACAAATTCTAATTTTGTAATAAAAAATCTTTAAAGCGATGTAAACTAGAAAGTTCTACTAATAGTACTTCCGGTTTTATAGCACATTTCGTTTAACTTTCGGTTTTTTTTTTTATAAATTTGCTCAATTTTCTTTAAAAACCAACCTCAATTTCTTCAATATCTTCAGTTTGAGAACCCGTAGGAACATCCGGTTTACAAATTCTAATTTTGTGATAAAAAATCTTTAAAGCGATGTAAACTAGAAAGTTCTACTAATAGTACTTCCAGTTTTATAGCACATTTCGTTTAACTTTCGTTTTTTTTTTTTATAAATTTGCTCAATTTTCTTTAAAAACCAACAACCTCAATTTCTTCAATATCTTCAGTTTGAGAACCCGTAGGAACATGCGGTTTACAAATTCTAATTTTGTGATTTGAACGTCTTTAAAGCGATGTAAACTAGAAAGTTCTAATAATAGTACTTACGGTTTTAAAGCACATTTAGTAAAACTTTCGTTTTTTTTATGAATTTGCTCAATTTTAAATAAACAACTTCAATTTCTTCAATATCTCCAGAATGAGAAGCCGTAGCAACATCCGGTTTACAAATTCGAATTTTGTGATAAAAAATCTTTAAAACGATGCAAACTAGAAAGTTTTACTAATAGTACTTCCGATTTTATAGCAAATTTAGTAAAACTTTCGTCTTTTTATAAATCTGCTCAATTTTCTTTAACCGTTAAGGTCATACTGCTAAGTAGTCAGTCAAAAAAACTTACCCGTCTTTGCGGCCGGTGTCAATTTAGTGCAATGGCAATGTAATTGTAGAATTATTTTTCAAATTTATCTTAGATTTTTTATTCTCTTTCATTCTATTTTTATTCAATAAATGTTTTGATTAATTACCTACATTGTTTTTATATTATTATGTGGGATAAACAAAATTAATATTTTTTTTCGCATGGTGTTTAAAAATAAAACATTTTCTAACTTAATTTTTCTATTCATTTACACACTTATTGTGTATTATATTTGAATGGCTATAAGTATTCTTCATACAATATATACAATGTTAGAATACTCTACTTTCACTTTCACATAAATGACATTACATGTGCCGTTTCTTTTCTGGAGGAAGAATAAATACTTTCCTTCAAACCCTTATATCACAAATTTTGATCCTGTCGTCGTTTGAAACTTCCACTATAAAAGTATTTCTATTGTCTTTTTTTAGAATTCTAATTTTTATAAACGTTAGTGTATGTAATATATGCAGCCAATAATCTAAAGCCTAGAATGTTCATACAAAAATGCAACATGCCATCTATTTGTCTTGATTTTGATCATCAACAAAACAGATCTTATAGCCAAGATCTGTTTTGTTGTCATGAATAATCATTTCCGGTTTTCTCTTATTTTCGTGATCACATCACTAGGATGCACTGTTGATAATAAAATAACAAATTTTCCCTTTTTTTGAACGTATGACACTAACTTGAGATTTTTTGTAAATCCAAAAATTATTGAAAATTAGTTCTCGAGATCGTTTCGCCTGAAAATTTTGACGGATAAATACCTAATTTTTTCGTACCGTTCTCATAATAGTGAGACCAGAACTCTTCAAATTCAAAGCCAATTGTTTGGTAGTAAAAAAAAATTGTAGCACGTTACGTTTCTATTTGTACCGTAATACGGAGTGCATAAATCTTGTACGATATTTTCACCCAGGTTGGTGGCACGTTGATTTCTCTCGTTTCCTAAATATGGAATTCCTTTTAGTGGGTATCCTGTTTCAGAATCGTTTAGCCAAAATATTTTTATTCCATATTTTTTGTTTTGACGGTATGTATTGCTTGAACTAATGAACATTTTCTGTCAAAACCAAACAATTGTTCATCTACAGTCAGATTACATGATGCCATGTATAATTTTCCTAAATTATTATTCATTCGATCCCACAGCTCTCAAATTTGCAAGTTTATCCTTTGCACGCCGTTGTGATCTTGATTCTTTATCATCAAATCTAATAAATTTACAAATTTCGTGGTATCTGTTAGTATCTTAGAGAAAATTGCTACAAAAATCGGTGGTCCATACCTATTTTTTTTCCTCCACAAACGGTCAATATTCGCATTGGAAGATTTCAGATGCCCTGCAGTAAACAATATCCCAATAATCCTTATCATAAAAAAGTTTTGTTTAGTAGGTGATGCAAGGGGCTTGTTTTTAAACTTAATCCGTGGTCTGATGACACGCTGTCCTGTCACTCCAAAAATGTAAAAATTCGGAAATTTTTAAAACAATGATTTTTTAAAAACTAATTTCATATCTTTCCATTGCAATAGGAGATTACTAAAAGGCGTTTCATCGAGATATTATTCTAACCATATGTAATAATTAGGTAAAAGTGCGTCCGGCCGCTCCGGCCGGTAGAAATGACCTTAACGGTTAAAAACTTTAATTTCTTCAATATCTCCAGTTTGAGAAACCGTGGAAACATGCGGTTTACAAATTTGAATTTTGTGATAAAAAATTTTAAAACGATATAAACTAGAAAGCTTGCTAATTTTACTTCCGGTTTAATAACAAATTTAGTAAAACATTCGATTTTTTACAAATTTGTTCAATTTTCTTTAAGAACCAACTTCAATTTCTTCAATATCTTCAGTTTGATAAGCTGTAGAAACTTTTGATTTACAAATTCGAATTTTGTGATAAAAATCCTTTAAAACAATGTAAGCTAGAAAGTTCTGCTGACTATTACCTCCGCTTTTATAGCACATTTAGTAAAACTTTAGATTTCTTACAAATTTGTTCAATTCTCTTAAAAAAACAACTTTATCTTCTTCAATATCTTCAGTTTGGGAAGTCTTAGGAACATCTGGCTTACATATTCGAATTCTGTGAAAAAAAATGTTTCAAACAATGTAAGCTAGAAAGTTCTGCTTATATTCCTTCCGGTTTTATAGCAGATTTAGTAAAACTTTCGATTTTTTACAAATTTGTTCCATTTTCTTTAAAAACTAACTACAATTTCTTTAATATCTTCAGCTTGAGAAGTCGTAGCAACATCCGGTTCACAAATTTGAATTTTGTGATAAAAAATCGTTAAAACGATGTAAATTTGAAAGTTCTGCTGATTTTACTTCCGGTTATATAGCACATTTAGTAAAACTTTTGCTTTTTTTTATAAATTTGCTTAATTTTCTTAACTAACCAACTTCAATTTCTTCAATATCTTCAGTTTGAGAAGCCGCAGGAACATGCGGTTTACAAATTCGAATTTTGTAATAAAAAACCTTCAAAACGATGTAAGGTAGAAAGTTCTACTAATAGTACTTCCGGTTTTATAGCACATTTAGTAAAACTTTCGTTTTTTTTTTATAAATATCTTCAATTTTCTTTAAAAACCAACTTCAATTTCCACAATATCTCCAGTTTGAGAAGCCGTAGCAACATTCCGTTTACAAATTCGAATTTTGCGATAAAAAATCTTTAAGACGATGTAAATTAGAATGTTCTGCTAATAGTACTTCCGGTTTTATAGCACATTTAGTAAATCTTTCATTTTTTTATAAATTTGCTCAATTTTCTTGAAAAACCAACTTAAATTTCTTCAATATCTCCAGTTTGAGAAGCCGTGGCAACATGCGGTTTCCAAATTCGAATTTCGTGATAAAAAAACCTTTAAAACAATGTAAACTAGAGATTTCTGCTAATATTGCTTCCGGTTTTATAGCAGATTTAGTAAAACTTTCGATTTTTTACAAATTTGTTCCATTTTCTTTAAAAACCAACTTTAATATCTTCAATATCTTCAGTTTATGAAGCCGTAGGGACATGCAGTTTATAAATTCGAATTTCGTGATAAATAATCTTTAAAACAATCTAAGGTAGAAAGTTCTGCTGGTCTTATTTACGGTTTTATAGCAGATTTAGTAAAACTTTCGAGTTTTTAAAAATTTGTTCAATTTTCTTTAAGAAACAACTTCAATTTCTTCAATATCTTCAGTTTGAGAAGCCGTAGAATCTTCCGGTTTGCAAATTCGAATTGTGTGATAAAAATCTTTAAAACAATGAAAGCTATAAATTACTGCTATTATTACTTCCGGTTTTATAGCTGAATTAGTAAAACTTTTGATTTTTTACAAATTTGTTCAATTTTCTTTAAGAACCAACTTCAATTTCTTCAATATCTTCAGTTTGAGAAGCCGTAGCAACATCCGGTTTACAAATTTGAATTTTGTGATAAAAAAAATCTTTAAAACGATGTAAACTGGAAAGTTCTGCTGTTTTTACTTCCGGTTTTATAGCACATTTAGTAAAACTTCTTAGTATAACAAATTTTTTCAATTTTCTTTAAAAACTAACTTCAATATCTTCAATGTCGTTAGTTTGAGAAGCCCTAGGAACATACGGTTTACACATTCGAATTTTGTGATAAAAAATCTGTAAGAAATTGTAAGCTAGGAAGTTCTGATATTTTTACTTTCAGTTTTATAGCACATTTAGTAAAACTTTCGATTTTTTACAAATTTGTTCAATTTTCTTTAAAAACTAACTTCAATTTCTTCAGTTTGAGAAGCCGTAGGAACATGCGGTTTACAAATTCGAATTTTGTGATCAAAAATCTTTAAAACCATGTAAACTAGAAAGTTCTGCTAATAGTACTTCCGATTTTAAAGCACATTTAGTAAAACTTTCGTTTTTTTTACAAATTTGCTCAATTTTCTTTAAAAGCCAACTTTAATTTCTTCAATATCTTCAGTTGGATGAGCCGTAGCAAAATCCGGTTTACAAATTCGAATTATGTGATAAAAAATCTTTAAAACAATGTAAACTATAAAGTTCTACTGATATTACTTCAGGTTTTATAGCACATTTAGTCGATCGATTTTTTTCAAATTTGATAAATTTTTTAAACTAATTATGGTATTTGCTTTTGCAAAATTTGCTATTTTTTTAGAGGAAAAAGAAGACATGGAGCATCTGGAAGCTTATAACCGGAAGCTGTTGGCCAATATACTTCCGGTGCACGTGGCAGAGCATTTCCTGAGCAGCGACAAAAATAACGATGTAAGTTTTAAACTTTTATATACAACACAATTAGTCTAATAAGTACAAAGACCTAAAGTTGTATGCTTAAACCTCATTGAATCCTCTACAAATGCATGAAGACAAAACTGCCAAAACTTCAATTGTTTTGAAGTTATAGCCAATCAAATTTAAAAACTAGTTTTTTATCTATCACACAATTGCTTTACTAAGTACAAATACCTAAAGTAGTATGCTTAAACTTCATTATGTCCTCTACAAAATCATAAAGACAAAACTACTAAAGCTCCAATGCTTTTGAAGTTATAGCTAAACAAATTTGAAAATTAGTTTTTGATGTAAGTTTTAAACTATTATCTTCATTACAATTAGTTTACTAAGTAGAAAGATCTAAAGCAATATGCTTAAACTTCATTATATCCTCTACAAAATGGTGAAGACAAAAATGCCAATACTTCAATGGTTTTGAAGTTATAGCCAAACAAATTTGAAAACTAGTTTTGGATGTAAGTTTTAAACTTTTATCCACAACACAATTAGTTTACTAAGTACACAAACCTAAAGTAGTTTGCTTAAACATCATTGTATCCTCTTCAAAATCATGAAGACAAAACTGGCAAACCTTAAATGGTTTTGAAGTCATAGCCAAACAAATTTGAAAACTAGTTTTTGATGTAAGTTTTAAACTTTTATCTATAACACAATTTGTTTACTAAGTACAAAAACCTAAAGTAGTACGCTTAAACTTCAATATATTCTCTACAAGAGGATGAAGAAAAAATATCAAAACTTCAATGGTTTTGACGTTATAGCCAAACAAATTTGAAAACTAGTTTTGGATCTAAGTTTTAAACTTTTATCTACAACACAATTTGTTTACTAAGTGCACAGACCTAAAGCAGTGTGCTTAAACTTCATTATATTCTCTACAAAATCAAGAAGACAAAACTACCAAAACTTCAATACTTTTGAAGTTATAGCTACACAAATTTCAAGACTTATTTTAGTATTATTCTTCAGTTTTATCACAATATCTCGGTTAGTTTTTAAGATAACGTAGTCAAATATATTAAAATGAATAGCTTATTAAATTATCTTTAAGAGTCACCAATAAAAGTTATGGAATCTGTACTTGTTCTTGAGTTACAAGTAATCGTTACAAGTTATTAAAAATAGTATTGGTTTTAGATTTTAGTTTTGTCTGAATATCTCAGTTAGTTATCAAATTAATTTAGTAATTTTTTTGTGAAATTTGACAAAGTTAGAGTTTATTAAATTCTGCTCAATAATCCTCAAACAAACTCAAGAAATTCCTCTTAGTTATCAAGTTACAACTAATCAAACTTTTCAACGTTTTTCTTTATTTTTCAGGAGTTGTACCACGAACAGTGCGACTTTGTCTGCGTAATGTTCGCATCAATTCCCAACTTTTCCGAATTCTACGTGGAGCTTGAGGGCAACAACGAGGGCGTTGAATGTCTGAGGCTCTTGAACGAAATTATCGCGGATTTCGACGAAATGCTATCGGAGGACCAGTTCAAGTACATTGAGAAGATTAAATCGACCGGAGCTACATACATGGCAGCCTCAGGTAAAAAAAAATATAATAAACAGAGTAAATCGTAAAAAAATAAGTGTTGGATAATGTTAAGTGATTTACCAGAAGGAATAACTCGGGGAGTATTGATGGCAGCGATATTTGGATTGGAAATGTGAATTCTTCAATTCAAAATGTATAAATTCCGGTAAACGAGGTTAAATTTGAGCTTCCGGTTACGCCGCCATGTTGCTTTGAAACAAACATGGCGGTTTCTGCGTTATTTCAGAATATTTTGGAAACTAATAATTCTGGAAACTTCTAGTTTTCAGCTTAGGATTCGCCAGACAAAAGACTACTGAGAACCGTTAAAATTTTTAAATATCCGTTTCCGGTTATAAAATAATAACGCATTTTGTACAAAATTTTTGGAAGTTTCCAGATGAAATGTTGAGGAAACTGTTAGTCTTACCAACTTCTGGTTTTCAATTATATAATCCTTAGATATTACGGAATTAAATCGATTGTAAAAACTTCAATTCTTTCTGTTAGTTTCCAATTTTCCTTCCAAATGTTCCAATCTGTTCGTTTTTTTGGCATGACATTAGTTTTTTAGATGTAACTTGAGGATCATTGAAGTCATGAAGACAATTTTGCCACCAAAATGAGCTCAAAGAAATTCGTAATTTAAAAAAAAAACAAGTTGAAATCTTTCAGAAAATTGACCGGAAGTTGCTGAAATTTTGATATTTTTTCTTCAATTTTTGTTGATCTTTTTAAAGTAACTGCAGTTTTTTTTAAATATCTTGAGAACTATTGAAGCCATGAAGAAAATTGTTGATAGCAAATTGCTTAGAGAGAAATTTTAAAGTAGAAAATCCTTAATATCTTATGCAAAAGTTATTTGTTTAGAATTATTAATCTAAACAGTTTTAAGTTATTTTGTTACTTATCATTTTACTTATCATTCAAAAATAATTTTTCGGCAGAAATCCTAATCTTTCCTTCTTTTTTGGAATTCTTTAGGTTTGACTCAGAGTACGTGCGACATGAAAGACTTCAAGCACGTGCAGGCCATGGCCGACTACGCTCTGCGAATACGTGAGCAACTCTCCGTGGTCAACGAGCACTCGTTCAACAACTTCCGGATCCGGATCGGGATCAACGTGGGGCCCGTCGTGGCGGGCGTTATCGGCGCCCGAAAGCCCCAATACGACATTTGGGGCAACGCTGTCAACGTTGCCAGCCGAATGGACAGCACCGGCGTCGTCGACAAAATTCAAGTAAGAAACGTTAGTTTTTGCATAAAGCTTCTGAAACAACAATAGATAGAGAAAAATGTTGCGAATATTATTTATAGAGAATTAAATTGCCTATCAAACGGTGTATAAAACATTTGTGTTGCTTTATTAGTTACTTAAATATTTCAATTTATTTTGAAAATTTCTCGAATTTTTATGGTTTTTTCGTGTTTCTTAGAAAATCAAGTTGGTTATTGGAAATGTTTATTAACATAAGTTGTAGATAATTTAATTCTCTTTTCAAAAATTTATTAACTTAAAACAAACGGAACACAGCCTGAATATATAAATATATTCAGCCTTTCCGGAGCTCTATTACAATTATTGAGTCTTTTTAGGACTACCAAAACAAATCTCACATGAAATTAGTAACTTATTCTATAGTTTTCAGTGCACTGTCGTGGCACTCAACAAAAACCATAAAAATTACATTGTTTTTAAGCTCATGTCTTTCCGATACCTTAAGTGGATAGCCATCTGTGAACGCGTTTCGAGATTTATTTATTTAAGCGTTTCATCAGCACAGCTTTGCTTCCATGAACGATAATTTGTAAACCACTCACTTGAAAACCCATGTGGTGTTTAGGGTTAGATGTTTATAATTTTGACCACTTAAGGTATCGGTAAGACATGAGCTTAAAAACAATGTTATTTTTATGGTTTTTGTTGAGTGTCACGAAGGTGGACTAAAAGCTATAAAATAACTTACAAATTTCATGTGAGATTTGTTTTGGTAGTCCTAAAATGAATCTATAATTGTTATAGAGCTCCGGAAAGGCTGAATATATTTATATATTCAGGCTGTGTTCCGTTTGTTTTAAGTTTGTATGATTTTCTATAACGTAGGATGGTTTCACCAATTCTACCAAAAATATATTGATAAATTACGAAAGCGCGATATTTTGGTTAGTTTGAAATTTCAGACGAACTGTTAACACAAACGCATATTGCCATATATTTTTGAATAGACAATTTATTTAAATAAAATCTATCTTCATCTAAGGTCTAAATCTAAGGTTTTTGCCAAACAGTTGGTCCATAATGACAAAATAACCAAAAATCTCACTATCATAATTTATGATTTTTGTTCGTTTTCTCTAAAATTATTCTAGATACAGAAACAATGTTTTAAGATTAATTATAGATATTTTAATTACCTTTCCAAAAATATATAACAATATGTGATTGTGGCAAGAGTTTGTCTGCAGTATCAATATAACCAAAATATCTCACTTTTATAATTAATGGTTTTCGTTAATTTTCTCGAAAACTTTACTAGATAGAGAAACAATGTTTCGAAATAAATTATAGATACTTCAATTATCTATCCAAAAATATATAACAGTGTGCGATTGTAGCAACAGATCGTCTGCAACATCAAAATAACCAAAATATCACGCTTTCGAAATTCATCTTTTTCCTTTGTTTTCTCGAAAATTATTCTAGATACGGAAATGAAATAAGATAGATTGTAGATAACTAAATTGTATATTCAAAAATATATGGCAATGTGCATTTTTGTTAACAGTTTGTCTGCTATATCAAAATAGCGAAAATATCGCGCTTTCGTAATTTATCTTTTTGATTTGTTTTCTCGAAAATTGTTATAGATACAGAAGAAATGAATGAAGATAGATTGTAGATAACTAAATCGTCTATTCAAAAATATACGGCAATATGCGTTTGTATTAACAGTTCTTCTACAATATTAAATTAAGCAAAATATCGTGCTTTCGTAATTTATATTTTTCCTTTGTTTTCTCGAAAAATATTCTAGTTATAGAAGAAATGAATTAAGATATATTGTAGATACCTAAATTGTCTATTGAAAAATATATGGCAATGTGCGTTTGTGTTAACAGTTCATCTGCAATTTCAAATTAATTAAAATATCGCGCTTTCGTAATTCATCTTTTCCTTTGTTTTCTCGAAAATTGTTCTAGATACAGAAGAAATAAATTAAAATAGATTGTAGATAACTAAATCACATATACAAAAATATATGGCAATATGCGTTTTTGTTAACAGTTCGTCTGCAATAATAAATTAACCAAAATATCGTACTTTCGTAATTTATCTTTTCTCTTTGTTTTCTCGAAAATTATTCTAGATACAGAAGAAATTAATTAAGAGAGATTGTAGATAACTAACTTACCTATTAAAAAATATATGGTAATATCCGTTTGTGTTAACACTTCGTCTGCAATTTCAATATAACCAAAATATCGTACTTTCATAATTTGTGTTTTTCCTTTGTTTATTCGAAAATTATTCTAGATACAGAAGAAATGAATTAAGATAGATTGTAGATAACTAAATTACCTATTCAAAAATGTATGGTAATATGTGTTTGTATTAACAGTTCGTCTGCAATTTCAAAATAACCAAAATATCGCGCTTTCTTAATAAGGTAAGTTCCGCCAAGTGCGCGCCTTGTTCAATAGTACATTTTCGAATGAAGCTGTAGCCCTTATTATCAATTATTTGGATTTAAAATTTTAAATGTAAAGACTTTAAACATTGTTCTTCTTGGATCGAGAAACAAAAATATGAAAGTATAAATGGAATAACGATAATTAATTTTTTTGTTAGATGTTAGATGTAAAGAGTGCGCACTTCCCCGGCAAAGTGGGGTAAATGCGAGTTCGACTCAGTTCCCCCTTATACTATTATGTTTATACGGGTGGGGTACGTGCGTAGAATCAGCATTTCAACCTGAAATAAATCCTCCAAAAAATTTAAAATTTGATGCACGGATAGGCTAAAAATGAGCTTGAGAAAGGTGGACAGACAGTAGTTGGCCATAGGCTTTGCATTATTGATTGGCCAAGTAAATTCAAAAAGATAGACTTGTTTCTTTTTCCTTCTTCTTCTTGTTTCGAATGGGCCTACTTTGGACCCACGCTTGTTCAACTGTTGGGCTTTGATATTTGCCCAGTATTGTCGCATTTTCTGCCGGTGTAACTCCTTTCTCTCTTCTGTCCAGGGGGTACCTTTCCTTCGGGGTTTTTCATTAAATCCACAGACTTTCCTCAGGGCGCATCTCACAGACTGTCTGTTTTGGAGATCTGTTATTCCCAGTTCTTTAATATTCTTCTCGGTTTCTGTCAACCAAGTGATACGAACCTTCTTGTTTTGCCAGAAGGTGAACAGACGGTTGGTTAGTCCGTTTGGAGTCAATCTTGCAACGTGGCCATAAAAACCTACCCTTCTTTTCCTTGCACAGTCAGAGAGTATCTCAATATGTTCGTAGACCTCAGAGTTATGCCACCTTCGGAATTCCCCATCCTCCTTTACCGGGCCTAGGATCTTCCTGAGGATTCTCCTCTCTCTGATTTCCAATTTCTCTACCAGACCTCTTCGGTGCAAGGAAAGACACTCCTTGGCATACAGGGCTTCTGGTCGTAAGACTGATGTGTAGTGCTTAAGTTTCAGGTTGCGTGACAGGCAATTCTCGTTGTAAGTGTTCTTAGTCAGTCGATACGCTAGTTCTAACTTGCTGACTCTCTTGGATGATGATGCTTTTTCTGATAAGTTGGGTTCAATCCATTCGCCGAGATACTTAAATTTATCCGTACTCTTGATGTTTCCCTGCTCTAGTAACATCTCTCTGTTTGCGTCTCTAATGTTGGTGAAGAATTCTGTTTTCTCCAGCGATACTTGAAGACCCACTTTGGTAGCCTGTTTTCTGAGGCCTGTTTTAAATTTACCTGTATTGTTGCCATCTCAAGAGAATCAGCAAACAGTGCCATGCCATCTGCAAAGGCCAGGCAATCTACAACCAGGCCATCGTTCTTGCGTCCCAGGTAGATACCACTCAGAGCACCCAAATTGATCAGTTCCTTGCGGCATTCTCTCATAACCTTTTCAAGGAGACAGTCGATGCTTTCTAAAATCTCGCTATACCCCGCATATCCCCATCTCTCCATTGTTTTTAGTCCAACCGCAAGTTGAATTTCCTTATCCATAGGAATATAAGTCCCTCGACCTTGATTCTGGCTTTTCTTCGCTCTGCGTCCTTTCAAATGGTCCCTTAAAGTTGTTTCTGGAATTCCATAATGCTTTGCTGCCCCTCTAATTGTTTTATTTTGATTTCTCACATCATCCAGGGCTGTATGTAGAGTTCTGGGGGTGTAAGATTGACCCCTTTGAGTTTTTCTCACATAAGAACGAACCATTTCTCTGAATGTAAAGAAATACTTAAGAACTCATTGCATGAGTACTCACATCAGAATTTTTGGGGCAAGTGCGTGACGGAAGGCGCACTTACTCCAGCTCAAACACGCATTTACCCCACAGACAGAAAATATCGGAGCAAGTGCGGGCCACCTCTCAAATTAAAGTAGAAAGAGGTTTAGACATAAAAAGGTTTAGACTCACTAATTTTAAAACAACTATGGTATAGTAAATCAAAATTTACATAATAATCACAACTGATTGAGGAAATAATTTAGGATAAAAATACCTTACTAACTGTTCTGATGGTCCTCAAACACTGTGTACAACTTTCATGTCAGCACTTTTTGTTTTCTTGCTCAGGCGTGCGAATCAATTACATAGCTGCCACAATAGGAAAATTTTTTACTAATGCAAAACTTTAGCGCCAAGTTTAAAATAATACTTAGAGTCCCGGAGCTAAAACTCGCACTTACCCCGTGCGCGCACTTGGCCGAACTTACCTTATATCTTTTTCCTTTGTTTACTCGAAAATTATTCTATAAATTGTAGATAAATAAGTTATCTATTCAAAAATATACAAAATGCGATTGTAGTAACAGATCGTCCGTAACTTCAAAATAACTAAAACGTCAAATTTCCTTAATTTGTGGTTTTCTTTCAATTTCTCGAAAACCATAACAGATACAGGAAAATTGTATAAAGATAAATTATAGATAACGTAATTAGCTATTTAACAGTGTATAACAATCTCCTACTTTCAGCCTTTATTTCAAAAAAATTAAAAATCTGAAATTTTCGCATTTTACTTTAGTTTTCTTTCAGTTACTTAATATTTGTATTAGCCACAGCAAAATCACTTCAAACCGAATCGTAGGTTATAAAATTATGTTTCCAATGAAGTATAATACATTAGCATACCTTTATTATTAACGATAATACAACACATTTTCTACAAATTCTCTGCAAATTAAACAAAACTTAGAATGCTTCAATTTTTCTTCAGTTACTCAAAATCTGTAAAGCTGCAGAAGAATCTTATACTAAGTAATTGTATATAATTAGATGGTGAATCCATTGGTGTATGCAACATTTGAACTGCGTTAATATTAAATTAAATTTAAAAGTTTTACTGTGCAAGTGCAAATAAGCTGTCTTGTTTAATTTTTCTGCAATAACTCATATTCTGTACTTGTTATAGAAAAAGCACTTTAGATGTAATCATAGCATATAAAATTGTTTGTCCAACGATGTGTAATACACTATCATACCTTTACTATTAACGATAATACAAAAGATTTTCTACAAATTCTCTGCAAATTAAACGAAACTTCGAATGCTTAATTTTTTCTTCAGTTACTTAAAATCTGTAATAGCTACAGAAGAATGTTATAACAAGTAATTGTAGATAATTAGATGATATATCCATTGATGTATGAAACATTTGAGCTGCGTTAATATTAAATGAAATATAAAAGTTTTACTGTACAAAAACAAATAAGCTGTCTTGTTTAGTTTTTCTACAATAACTCATAATCTGTACCTGTTAAAGACAAATCGCTTAAGGACTAGTCATAGCTTATAAACTTATCTGTCCAATGATGTATAATACATTACCATTTCTTTACTATTAACGATAATACAACAGATTTGCTACAAATTCTCTGCAAATTAAACAAAACATCGTATGCTTCAGTTTTTCTTCAGTTACTCATAACCTGTAAGAGCTGCAAAAAAATCTTATACTAAGTAATTGTAGATAATTAGATTGTGAAGCCACTGATGTATGAAACATTTGAACTTCTTTAATATTAAATGAAATATAAAAGTTTTACTGCACAAATACAAATACGCTGTCTTTTCTAGTTTTTCTGCAATAACTCATAATCTGTACTTGCTATAGAAAAGACGCTTAAGAACTAATCATAGCTTATAAAATTATCTGTCCAACGATGTATAATGCATTAGCATATCTTTACTATTAACGATAATACAACAGATTTTCTACAAATTGTCTGCAAATTAAACAAAACTTCGAATGCTTCAGTTTTTCTTTAGTTACTCAAAATATGTAATAGCTGCAGAAGAATCTTATAACAAGTAATTTTAGACGATTGGATGGTTTATCCATCGATGTAAGAAGCATTTGAATTGGGTTAGTATTAAATTAAATATAAAAGTTTTTCTGTTAAAATACAAATATGCTGTCTTCTCTAGTTTTTATGCAATAACTCATAATCTGTACTTGTTATAGAAAAATCATTTAAGAACCAATCATAGCTTATAAAACTATCTGTCCAATGATGTATAAGACGTTAGCATATCTTTACTATTAACGATAATACAACATAGTTTGTATAAATTCTCTGCATATTATACAAAACTTCGAATGCTTCAGTTTTTTTTCAGTTACTCAAAATCTGTAATAGCTGCGGAAGAATCTTGTAGTAACTAATTGTAGATAATTGGATGGTATATCCACTGATGTATAAAACCTTTGAACTCCGTTAATATTAAATGAAATATAAAAGTATTACTGCATAAATAGATATAAACTGTCTTCTCTAGTTTTTCTGCAAAACTCATAATCTGTACTTGTTATAGAAATATTCCTTAAGAAACAATCATAGCTTATAAAATTATCAGTTCAATGATGCCTAATACATTACCACACCTTTAGTATTAACGATAATACAACAGATTTTCTACAAATTCTCTGCAAATTATACAAAATAAATAAGCTGTCTTGTTTAGTTTTTCTGCAATAACGCATAATCTCTACTTGCTATAGAAAAATCACTTACGAAGTAATCAAGCTTACGAATTTATCTGTCCAATGATATACAACACATTAGCATATCTTTACTGTTAACGATAATAAAACATATTTTGTAAAAAAATCTCTGCAAATTAAACAAAACTTCGAATGCTTCAGTTTTTCTTCAGTTATTACAAATCTGTAATAGCTGCAGAAGAATCTTATAACAAGTAATCGTAGATAATTAGATGGTTTATACGTTTTTATATAAAACATTTGAACTGTGTTAATATTAAATTAAATATGAAAGTTTTACTATAAAAATACAAATAAGCTGTCTTCTCTAGTTTGTATGCAATAACTCATAATCTGTACTTGTTATAGAAAAATCACTCAAGAAACAATTATAGCTTATAACATTATCTGTTAAATAACGTACAACACATTAGCATACTTCTACTGTTAACGATAATACAACAAATTTTCTTCAAATTCTCTGCAAATTAAACAAAGCTTCGAATGCGTCATTTTTTCTTCAGTTACTCAAAATCTGTAATAGCTTCAAAATAATCTTATAAAAATTAATTGTAGATAATTAGATGGTGTATCGATTCATGTATGACACATTTGAACTGGGTTAATATTAAATGAAATATAAAAGTTTTACTGTATAAATGCAAATAAGCTGTCTTGTTTAGTTTTTCTGCAATAACTCATAATCTATACATGTTAAAGAAAAATCGCGTAAAATGTAATCATAGCTTATAAAATTCTCTGTCCAATGATGTACAATACATTGACATACCTTCACTATTAACTATAATACAACAGATTTTCTAAAAATTCTCTGCAAATTAAACAAACTTCGAAAGCTTCAGTTTTTCTTCAGTTGCTCAAAATCTGAAATAGATGCAATAGAATCTTATAGTAAGTAATTGTTGTTAATTAGATGGTGTATCCAATGATGTATGAAATATTTGAACGGCTTTAATATTAAATGAAATATAAAAGTTTTACTGTACAAATTCAAATAAGCAGTCTTGTTTAGTTTTTCTGCAATAACTCATAGTCTATACTTTTTAAAGAAAAATCGCTTAAGCACTAATTATAGCTCATAAAATTATCTGTCCAATGATGTATAAAACATTAGCATATCTTTACTATTAACGATAATACAACAGATTTTCTACAAATTCTCTGCAAATTAAACTTCGAATGCTTCAGTTTTTCTTCAGTTACTCTAAATCTGTAATATCTGCAGAAGAATCTTATAGTTAATAATTGTAGATAATTAGATTGTGTATCCATTGATGTACGAAACATTTGAACAGCGTTAATATTAAATGAAATATAAAAGTTTTACTGTACACATGCAAATAAGCAGTCTTGTTTAGTTTTTATGCAATAACTCATAATCTGTCCTTGTTATAGAAAAATCACTCAAGAACTAATAATAGCCTATAAAATTATCTTTCCAACGATATATGACACATCTTTACTATTAACGATAATACAAAAGATGTTATACAAATCTCTGCAAATAAAAACAAAATTTCGAATGTTTTTTTTTCTCTTTAGTTACTCAAAATCTGTAATAGCTGCAGAAGAATCTTATAACAAGTAATTGTAGATAATTAGATGGTGTATCCATTGATGCATGAAACATTTGCAATGCGTTAATATTAAATGAAATATAAAAGATTTACTGTACAAAAAAAAGCTGTCTTCTCTAGTTTTTATGCAATAACTCATAATCTGTACTTGTTATAGAAAAATCACTTAAGAACCAATCATAACTTATGAAATAATGTGTGAAATGATTAAATTTAATTAAATGATCAAATTAAACGAAACATTTTTCTTCATTTGCTCAAAATCTGTAATAGATGCAGAACGATCTTATAGTAAGAAATCATAGATAATTAGATGGTTTATCTATTGATGTATGAAACAATTGATTTGTGACAATATTAAATGCAATATAAAAGTTTTACTGCACAAATACAATTGAGCTGTCTCGTTTGGTTTTTCTGCAATAACTCATAATCTGTATTAGGTATCGAAAAATCTTGTAAACATTATTTGTAGGTAATTAAATTTTTTCTTTTTTGATGTGTAACATATTGGATTATCATAAGTATTAACGGATTGATAAGGGATTAAGTTGTGTACTTTTTTAGGTGACAAGTGAAGTGTATCAGATTCTTCATGCGAAGGGTTATCCGTTGACGTGTCGTGGGACGATCGAGGTGAAGGGCAAGGGCAACATGGAGACTTACTTCCTGGAGGGCAATTGTCGGACGTCGACGAATCTGACGTTGAATCCGTTGTGCAACATCGACGAGTGCGATTCGACGACGAAAATGTTCTAAGTCAATTCAAGAAGAAGTGCAGAAACCTTCCTCAAAAGACAAATGTGTATATAATGTTGAGAAAATGAACTAAGATTTTGATGTTTCAATGAATAGAATTATTTTGTATAAAAATGAGAAATTTGTTTTAATACCTTTCTTTGTTTTAATAAGTTCCCAGGTTAGGTTAGATTTGAAAAAGTTCCAAAAGGTTCCTCCCTAAGCTCAAGCGAGTTTGTTAGTACCTCAAATCTTTATGGTAGTACCCCGAGTCTTTATTTAGAGCTCGAGGTACTATCAGTAAAATGGAAGGTACTATTAAAGCCCCTTGAGGCTATGTTAGATTAGGTTAGACAAGGCCAGCCAGAAAAGATTAGACAGACAAGACTAGACAGACAAGATTAGGTATACAAGATTAATCAGATAGATTAGACAGAGAAGACTAGGCAGACTCCTCCGACACGAAACGCCAAAATTGCATTCAAACCCTCAACCAACACCATGGACTCCAAGAACAAGAGATCCAACAGCAAGTGCAACACTCCGACATTTCTTACATAGACATCTAAGAAGACGAGGAGTATCAAAACTTACAGATTTTAACCAACGGGGTGGATACAGTCGAAGGTGTTCAAAACGACCCCGACGAAGAGGAGAGCGTTGAGTTGGAAACGTTACAAAACGTAAAGTTGGAGAAGGTCGAATTTGTCGAGAATGTGTCAAAGCCAGGCAAAGAAGAAAAGCTTATGAAAAGCAACAAGAGCCACCAATGCTCCAGGAAAGTCTTCCGGACTGAACTAGGACTAGTTCACCGTGTCTGGATTCACATGGGCTTGCGCCCCTACATTTGCCATCTCTGCGACAAGCGTCTTATCAATGGGGGCCACTTACACACACACATGCGGACTCCAGAGAGAAGAACCATGTCTGCTCTATCTGCAGCAAAGCCTTCCCCACCGCTCAACAGCTCACCAAGCATACGATAGCCATCCACACATCGGAGAAAGTGTACGGATGCAATTGCTGTGCGAAGCGATTCGCAAGCTCTAGCAACCTCAACACCCGTCTAAGCCAAAACAAGAAAGTTAAATAAATATTTATTTGGAATAAGATTAAGCTTCAGCAACCCTAACACCCACCCAAGGCAAAACAAGAATATTAAATAAATATTTATTTGGAATAAGATTTACAGACAAATCGTACTATTTTCACGATTTTTCGGGCGTCTTCAGGATGCATTTCTTGTGGTGCGTCCGCATGTTGCTGCTCTGGGAGAAGGCCAGTCCGCAGTTGGAGCACGTGTAGGGTTTCAGTCCGGTGTGAAAGTTCATGTGTGTCTTCAGGTGATGCTTCTTCGTGAAGGATTTCGGACAGATGGAACACGAGTACGGTTTAACACCTGCAATAAAAAAATATATGAAGGTGTGAACTAGTGCAATATTATTGTTAGAAGGGTAAGGATTAGAGATGTGAGGATTAAATAAAATTTGTTAAGAAAAGTATGAAGGTGAATTGCTAAAAGTATGAATTGCTTCACAGTGGAAGATTATATGGGCGGCAGTTTCGTCCTCCTCATAGCATAACCTGCTTAAAGGTGCTTCCTTCCAGATACCCATTTTATGCAGGGTATCTGGAAGGAAGAACCTTTATGCAGGTTATGCTATGAGGAGGACGAAACTGCCGCCCATATAATCTTCCACTGTGAAGCAATTGCACGTAGGAGACACAAGCTTGATATTACAGCTGAGAGAGTCCCCGTGAAAAACATGGCACATAGAATCCTGGACCTGATAGAGGGACTCGATCTATTTGCATGAACGAAACAATGTGGGAAAATACAATAGGCCCATGGGCCGCAGTATTTTAAGGGCTAAACCCCCTGGACCCACATTGGTTAGAGAAAAAAAATGAAGGTGAAGGTAGTGAAAGAAAATTGGAGGTTGCGAAAAATTGATGAAAACTTTTGAAAACTGTAGATAAGTTGTTGCAAGTGTAAATGTGGGATAAGTTTGGTTAGTGAAGGATTAGTACTAGAAGGGTATGGATTAGAAGTATGAGAATTAAATAAAATTTGTTAAGAAAAGAATGAAAATGACGGTGGTCATAGAAAATTTGAGGAAAGTTGCTTGAAAACCGTTGAAACTTGTTGAAAACTGAAGGTCAGTTGTCGTAAAAGAAAATGTGGAAAGAGTTTTGTTGGTGAAGAATTACTACTAGAAGGGTAAGGATTAGAACTATGAGGCTTCAATAAAATTTGTTAAGAAAAGAATGAAAATGACGGTAGTCGAAGAAAATTTGACGAAAGTTGCTTCAAACCCGTTTAAACCAGTTGAAAACTGAAGTTAAGTTGTAGCAAAGGAAAATGTGGAATGAGTAATGTTGGTGAAGAATTACTACTAGAAGGGTAAGGATTAGAACTTTAAGGATTCAACAAAATTTGTTAGGAAAAGAATGAAGATGACAGTAGTGGAAGAAAATTGGACGAAAGTTGCTTCAAAACCGTTGCAACCTGTTGAAAACTGAAGAAAAGTTGTTGCAAAGGAAAATGTGGAATGAGTAATGTTGGTGAAGAATTACTACTAGAAGGGTACGGATTAGAACTTTAAGGATACAACAAAATTTGTTAGGAAAAGAATGAAGATGACGGTAGTTGATGAAAATTGGACGAAAGTTGCTTCAAACCGTTGAAACTTGTTGAAAACTGAAGGTAAGTTGTTGCAAAGGAAAATGTGGAATGAGTTTTCTTGGTGAAGAATTACTATTAGAAGGGTAAGGAGTAGAATTTTGAGGAAAAAGGAAAAGGAATTTTGAGAACAAAATTTCTTAAGAAAAAAAGAATATGAAAACCGTGGAAAAAAATTGGACGAAAGTTGCTTGAAAACCGTTGAAAATTGAAGATAAATTTTTTTGGGAGAGAAAATGTGGAATTAGTTTTTTTGACGAATTGGTAGAAGGGGAAAGATTAGAACTGTAAGGATTAAATAAAATTTGTTAAGAATGAAGAAGAAGGCAGTCGAAGAAAATGGGACGAAAGTTGCTTAAAAACTCTTGAAACCTCTTGAAAACTGAAGGTAAGTTGTTTGGAAAGAAAATGTGGAATTGGTTTTGTTGGTGAGGAATTACTGCTAGAAGGGTATGGATTAAAACTGTGAGGATTGGATAAAATTTGTTAAGAAAACAACGAAGATGAAGGTAGTTGAAGAAAATTGGAGGAAAGTTTCTTGAAAACTTGGAAACCTATTGAAACTATTAAAAACGAAGATACGTTGTCGTTACAGAAAAGATGGAATATGTTTTGTTATTGAAGAATTACTCATAGAAGGAACAAGATTAGCACTAATTAGTTTAAACAAAATTTGTACATAAAGCACCAAAGATTAAGACTAAGATTAAGAAAATTATTTAAAAAATTAATCCAAACCCCAATCCAACGCTTTCAGAAACCTCTTACCTGTGTGCAACCTCGTGTGCAAAACCATATTCGACCTATCCGCAAAACTCTTTCCGCAATCGGAACAAACATACGGCCGCTCGCCTGTATGAACTCTCTGGTGCTGCTTCAACATCATTTTCCTCGAGAAACTCTTACCGCAATCCCCACACTCATGAGGCTTCACCCCTTAGAACAAACACAAATCAATATTCGAAATAACATAAAAAATAGCAAAGATATCTTAATAGTCTAAACAAAGTTATTTAGAGGATTAAATTATCTAAAATTTGATATATAACAACTTATAGTAGGATTCGAAGCAAATGAGCAATCAACTTTTGAAGATACAAATGAATAGATTTAGTTTTCATTTAATATCTAAGTTAGTTTTCGTGATATTAAGATGGAATAAGTATCACTTTGTAGATAATCTGTCTATGTTACTAATTTGGTGTATTATATTTTGTTACATAGAACAGAAGCGAAGTTACAAGAATTTGAATAGCAAATATTCTAAAAATTTGTTTGATTTCTACTAGTCTAAGGTAAGATGTTAGATTTTATACAATATTTTAAAAACTGTCAAAGATATCTTAATAGACTAAACACGCTTAATTATAGAACTAAATTATCTAAAATTTCATATATAACAAGTTATAGCAGGCTTGGGAACAAATGAGTAATCAGCTTTAGAAAATACATAGTGCATAGATTTAGTTTTTAATATCTAAGTTAGTTTTCGAGATATGAAAATGAAATAAGTGTCAGTTTGTAAATAATTAATCTAGTTAACTAAGTGGATACATTATATTTATTATAATAACGTATCTATTGATACGTTAAACATAAGTGAAGTTACAAGAATTTGAAAATCGAGTATTCTGAAAAATTGTATGGTTCCTACTAGTCTAAGGTAAGATGTTACATTATTATGATTATACTCTATCTCAAAAACTGTCCAAGATATCTTAATATTCTAAACACGGTTAATTAGAGAATTAAATTATCTAAAATTTGATATGTAACAAGTTATAGTAGACTGCGAAACAAACGAGTAATCAGCTATAGAAGATACAAGTGCATAGATTTAGCTTTTATTTAATAACTAAGTTAGTTTTTGTCATATTAAGATGAAATAATTGTCAGTTTGTAGATAATTAATCTACTTAACTAACTGAGTATATTATATTTTGTTCCGTTGAACAGAAGCGAACTTACAAGAATTTGAAAAGCAAGTATTCTGAAAATGTGTATGATTCCTACTAGTCTAAGGTAAGATGTTGCATTTTATAAAATATCTCAAGAACTTTCAAAGATACCCTAATACTCTAAAGTTTATTGGAGAATTAATTTATCTAAAATTTGATATATAAGAAGTTATAGTTGGATTCGAAACAAATGCGTAATAAGCTATAGAAAATACAAATGAATAGATTTAGTTTTTATTTAATACCTAAGTTGATTTTCGAGATATTAAGATGGAATAAGCGTCAGTTTGTAGATAATTGGTCTAGCTAACCAATTGGCTATATTATATTTTGGTATGATGAAAGGAAGCGAAGTTACAAGAATTTGAAAAGCAAATATTCTGCAAAATTGTATGATTTCTACTAGTCTAAGGTAAGTTGTTACATTTTATACAATATCTCAAAAACTATCAAAGATATCTTAATAGTCTATACAAAGTTTATTGCAGAATTAAAGTATCTAAAGTTTGATATATAACAAGTTATAGTAGCCTTCGAAACAAATGAGTAATCAGCTTTAGAAAATGCAAGTGCATAGATTTAGTTTTTATTAAATACCTAAGTTAGTTTTCGTGATATTAAGATGAAATTAGTGTCAGTTTGTAGATAATTGACCTACTTAACTAACTGAGTATATTATATTTTGATCCTTTCAACAGAAGCGAAGTTACAAGAATTTGAAAAGTAAGTATTCTGAAAACTTGTATGATTTCTTCTAGTGTAAGATAAGATGTTACATTTTACAAAATATCTCAAAAACTGCCAGAGATATCTTAATATTCTAAACAAAGTTTATTAGAGAATTAAATAATCTAAAATTTGATATATAACAAGTTATAGCGGGCTTCGAGACAAATGAGTAATCAGCTTTAGAAGATCCAAGTGAATAGAATTAGTTTTTATTTAATACCTAAGTTAATTTTCGCGATATTAAGATGAAATAAGTGTCAGTTTGTAGATAATTAATAAGCTTATCTATCTGAGTATATTATATTTTGATACGTTGAACAGAAACGAAGTTACAAGAATTTGAAAAGCAAGTATTCTGAAAAATTGTATGATTTCTACTAGTTTAAGGTAAGATGTTACATTTTATACAATATCTCAAAAACTATCAAAGATATCTTAATATTCTAAAGACAGTTTATTACAGAATTAAATTTTCTAAAGTTTGATATATAACAAATTATAGTAGACTACGAAACAAACGAGTAATCGGATTTAGAAGATACAAGTGCATAGATTTAGTTTTTATTTAATATCAAAGTTAGTTTTCCAGATATTAAAATAAAATAAGTGTCAGTTTGTAGATAATTAATCTAGTTAACTAAAGGGGTATATTGGAAATGGAATATTTGAAAAATATGATGCGTGAAAAGGAAGAAAAATGGGAAAGAGAAAAGACGGAACTAAATGAAAAAATTAAAAGACTGGAGGAGAAAATGGAAGAGAAGGAAAAAATAATGAGAAAAAAGAATATTGTTGTGACGGGACTGGACGAAGGGGAATGTGAGAACGAGAAGAATCTGGAAGAATGGATAAAGGCAGAATTAGAGGTAGAAGTGACGGTGAAAGAGATGTATAAAGTAAGTGGAGGGAAAATGTTGGTGGCGGAACTTGGGACCTGGGGTGAAAAGCGGAAAGTTATGGAAAATAAGAGGAAACTAAGAGAAAAAAGGGAGAAGAGAGTATACATAGAAGACGATCTGACATAGAAGGAAAGAGACTAGCCAAAGAAGAGCGACAAAAAGGACGGTGGGTGAAAGTTGGTTATAAAAAGATATGGATAGACGGAAAAGGCTTTAAGTGGGATGATGAAAAGGGAGAGTTAAACACAACAAATTTTTGAATAAGAGCACAAGGAAAAGACGACAGGACAGAAAATGGAAAACGAACACGGAGATGATTAAGGAAGAAACGGAGCAATTAAGAATAGTATACTGGAACACAGCGGGGATAAAAAACAAAGACAATGAGTTTTGGGAAAATTTGGGAAAATTTGATGTAGTGGGAATGGTAGAAACGTGGGTGGAAGAGAAGGGGTGGGAAAAATTGGAAAAAATAATGCCGAAAGAGTTTAAGTGGAAGTGTCCATTTGCAGAGAGGGTAAGCAGGAAAGGGAGAGCTAAAGGGGGGATAATAATGGGAGTGAAAAAGGATTTGGAAGAAGAAAACAGAACCGAAGCAAAAGAAGAAAGAGGGGTTATGGAAAGAACGGTGAAAATTAGACAGAGAAAATGGAGAAATATAACAATATACAGCAGAAGTATGAAAGAAACGAAGAGAATGATAGAAGAGCGAGTAAAACAGCAAGACGAGGGAACTCTGGTGATTGGGGGGGGGGACTTTTAACGCAAGAATTGGGGAAAAAGGAATACGGCTAGAAGAACAAACAACAATAGAAAAAAGACCAACAAAAGACGCAACAGAAAACGCCGAAGGGAGACTACTGATTAGTCTAGTAGAAGAAAGAGGGTGGGACATACTTAATGGAAACAGTATAGGAGATGAGAAAGGAGAGTACACATATATCGGACCAAGAGGGGAGACAGTTATTGACTATGTTATGGCGAATGAAGAAGCATGGGATGAAATAGAACAATTCAAGGTGGGAGAAAGAGTTAAGTCGGATCATATGCCATTGGAAGTGAAGACAAAAGGAAGAGAGAAAAATAGAAGAAGTGAGAAGGATGTTAGAAGAAAAATTGTGAAGAATATCTGGACGGAAGAAGGAATAGAAAATTATAGAACAAGACTTAGGGGGGCTAGATACGAAGAGGAAGGGATAAACGAAAAAGTGAAAGAACTGGGTGATCACGTAAAAATTGCAACAGAAAAAAAAGTGATAGAGACAAGAGTGAAGGTGGGGTCTTGGAAAACGAGTGGTGGGATAAAGAATGCAGGGAAGGGAAGCAATCAGTAAAAAAGAAATTAAGAAATTGGAAAAGAGGAAAAGCAAGTAATGAGGATTACAAGAGAGCACGCAAGAGGTACAAATTAGTATGCAAGGAGAAGAAGCAAAAGAAATGGATGGAAGAAGAACTAAAGATGAAAGGCATAAAGACGGAAGAAGAGGTATGGAAATACATAAATAGGGAAAGAAAGAAAAAAGTAGAAAGAGTGAGTAATAGAATTACTATGGAGGAATGGAGAAAGTACTTCAGTCAGCTGCTGGGTGGTGATGAAATCAGACAGGAAAAGAAAAAGAGTCAACACAGGGTGGGAGAAATAGAAGAGATAACAAGAGAAGAATTAGAACAACAACTGAGTAAACTGAAAAAGAAAAAGGCACCGGGGAGGGACGGTATACAGAATGAATCGTGGATATATGGAACTGAAAGGGAAGCTGACAGACTGTTGGAGATAATGAATGGAGTGTGGAAGGGCGAGGGCTTCCCACAGGAGTGGAAAGAGGGGATAATATGCCCCATATATAAGAAAGGAGAAAGGGAAACAACAAGCAATTACAGGGGGATCACCATGCTCAATACGGCATATAAGATATATGCAATGATTGTGGAAGAGAGATTGACGAAGGAATTGAAGGAGCGGGATGTGATACCAGACGGACAGGCGGGATTTAGGAAAGGGAGAGGGACCATGGATAATGTATACATCTTGAATCACATAGTAGGGAATGAGATAAAAAAGAGGGGTGGCAAGATGTATGCATTATTTGTGGACCTGAAGGCGGCCTTTGATAATGTGTCAAGAGAGGCACTGAGAGAATGCCTGAGAAAGAAAAGGATAAAGGAGCATCTGATATCAAAATTAGAAGAGATTTATGAAGAAACAATAAGTAGAGTGAGAGTTGGTGAAAGGGTGAGCGAAGGTTTTAATACGCATAAGGGAGTGAGACAAGGCTGCCCACTAAGCCCCAGCCTGTTTGCAGCATTTATTGGAGACATAGAGGAGATGTTTAGCAAGGCGCAGACGGGTGGGATTGTGGTGGGCAAAGAAAAAGTGTGGTCCCTAGCATACGCGGATGATTTGGTGGTGCTAGCGAGAGATGAGTAAGGGATGAAAGAAATGATAAGAAACATGGAGAAATATATGAGGAGGAAAAATTTAACAGTGAATGGGGAGAAGTCCAAGATGATGGTGTTTAGAAAAGGGGGTGGCAGGAGAAGAGTAATTGAGTGGAGATGGGAGAGGGAAAAATTGAAGAAGTAAAAGAATTTAAATACCTAGGGTACGTGTTTAATGAGAGAAATACTGAAACAGCACACGTGAGAGAGTTAGTAAAGAAAGCCAATAAAATACTAGGAGCGGTATGGGGAATAGGAGAGAGAAAATTTGGACACGACTATAGAAGGAGAGTGATGATGTTTGATAGCCTGGTGAAAAGTGTGATGATGTATGGAGCGGAAATATGGGGATGGAGAGAGCAAGAAGGGCTGGAAAGGGTGCAAGAAAAATATTTGAAATTGGTGCTAGGACTAGGTAGAGAGACCCCGTGGTATATAGTGATGGAGGAAACAAAGAGAGATGGAATAAGAATAGAAGCAGGAAAGAGAGCAATAAGTTTTGAGGAGAGAGTGATAGAGAGAGGAGAGTGCAGAATTCTGCAAGAGTGCCTCAAAGAAAAAAGGAAAGAAATAGGAAAGGGGGTGTGGAAAGAGGGGGAGGCAAATCTAGAAAGAAACGGGTATACAGGAGCGGAGATAGAAAGAATGAGAAAGAGAGAGGTAGAGTAATGATAGAGGAATTAGTCCAGAGAGATAGAGATGTGCAAAGGCAAGAAAGGAGAGGAAGAATTAGGGAGTCTAGGTACTATGGGAAATATGAAAAAATAATAACGGAAGAACTGCCAAAGTACCTAGGAAGAGAAAGTAGAAAAGAGAGAGTGACAATGGCAAGATTCAGATGTGGAAATGAAGAGAGAGATAATAAATTTTGGATGGAGGATAGGAATAGAGTATGCAGGATGTGTGGAGAAAACAAGGAGACAATAGAACACTTGCTGAACGAATGTTCAGAAATGAGAGAAAGAGACGATTGTAGAGAAGAGATTTTAAACGAGGATGGAAGAGGGATAGATTGGATGAAGAAAGTTGAGGAGAGAAGAAGAGCAATATGTGGGGAGGGAAGCTGGTAATCGGGGTTTAGGGATAGGAATTTAGTGACTTTCTTTTTTTTGTTTTAAGTTTGAGCAGCATATGTTTTTTTTTTTAATGTGTATTTTTTCTTTTTCTCTTTTTATTATTATTCTTATTTATATTATGTTCGATGTTAGTTTTAGTAAAGATGTAAATTTTGGATTCAATTTATAAACTCGTAAGGGCAATAAATATACATAATACCTAAAGGGGTATATTGTATTTTGATACGTTGAACAGAAGTGAAGTTAAAAGAATTTGAAAAGCAAGTATTCTGAAAAATTGTACGATTCCTACTACTAGGTAAAATGACTAACTAGGTAAAATTCCTAAGGTAAAATGTTACATTTTATACAATACCTTCAAAACTATCAAAGATATCTTAATAGTCGAAACACAATTAAATTATCTAAAGTTTGATATATAACAAGTTATAGTGGACTTCGAAACAAAAGAGTAATCAGCTTTAGAAGATACAAGTGCCTAGATTTAGTTTTTATTTAATACCTTTGTTACTTTTCATGATACTAAGATGAAATAAGTGTCAGTTTGTAGATAATTAATCTACTTTACTAACTGAGTATATTGCATTTTGATACGTTGAACACAAGCGAAGTCACAAGAATTTAAAAAGCAAGTATTCTGAAAACTGGTATGATTTCTACTAGTCTAAGGTAAGATGTTACATTTTATACAATATCTCAAGAACTATCAAAGACATCTTAATAGTCTAAACACAGTTAACTACAGAATTAAATTATCTAAAATTTGGTATATAACAAGTTATAGTAGGCTTCGAAACAAATGAGTAATCGGCATTAGAAAATCCAAGTGAATAGATTCAGTTTTTATTTAATACCTAACTTAGTTTTCGTGATATTTAGATGAAATAAGTGTCAATTTGTAGATAATTAAACTACTTAACTCACTAATTATATTATATTTTTATATATCGACGCCCCCAGCGAAAACTATAGTAACTCAAAAATTACTGTTTCGAGAAAAGCTGCATTGAATCTTTGAATGTTAATATAACATCAAGGAATTGTTTAATATTTTCGAAAACTATTGTGAATCTAATTTTTGGTAAATAATTGTTTATTAAAAGAAAAATTTTCTGCTTGCTTTTTGTACTTTAGGCCCTATCTGAGATACTATAGTTTTCATTGGATTTTCTTTAGTAAATAAAAGATACTATTCGAAAGAAAATATATTTTCTGCTAAGGAATAATACAATAATGTCGTAAGTTGGTTGATTTAATAAAACATATCATAATCCTCAACATCATCTTCGTCTGGAAGATTCTCATCAGAAATGATTTCATTACCTTGCGCGCTAATTAGTGATTTTTTGCATTTTTAGATCCATTCCTAGAATTTTTGGTCTTCACGCTTTTTGCTTTATTGCTTTTTGCAGAGAGAGATTTATAAAATCCGTGATACATAGAAGGGATATTATTACTT
This sequence comes from Phosphuga atrata, assembly GCA_944588485.1. NCBI lineage: Eukaryota > Metazoa > Arthropoda > Insecta > Coleoptera > Silphidae > Phosphuga > Phosphuga atrata. Next base: position 13,251,948 of record OX155897.1, read on the forward strand.
TTACCAAGTGCCAGTAGGCTTTCTAATTTCTTTTTCTCTATTGGCAAATATTGAGTATGAAGCTGAGGCAGGTCTTCAATGTTTTGAATAATTGGAGGTCTACATCGTATCTCTTTTCTCAATTGCAAAAACTTAATGTCTCCTCCATACGAATATCTGAAAGTAACTGTATTGGGAGTTGCAGAGGTGAAATTGATCTCTCTGATTTTACTGATAGTTCCTTTATCCCGAATATTATCAGTTTTCCAGTTTTGTTTTTCAACTAAACTTTTAGTCCAAAAAAAGTTTCCTTGGCTCATCTCCTTTAGGATGTACGGTTTCCCTGTTGTTTTTGCCATCCTGATTAAAGTCACCCATTGGTCGGGCGAATAGATGGCAGTCTGACGATTTTTTGCGTTCTCTATTATTGCGTGCATACTATCACCCTCATTCTGTGTATGTGCCTTCTCTAAAAATCGGTGGGTAATGTCAACTTTTAGAGCAGTCGTCGCACAAGTGAACATTGAAAACAGGAAGCGATTTCTATTCTGTCCACCATAGTTATCCGAATAGAAAATGAACTTTTTCACTCCTTTATTTGCATGCAACTTCATAAAATCAAATACACAGCTGCCAACTTCCTGTGGACCTCTTCCAGATATTTGTTGTATATTTGTGTGATATTTATATGCCACGTATAGCAAAAACCACTATTGTTTCTTACATCATAGACAGTAAAATTGTAGGTAGCGTATTTGCTTTTATAATAGAAGACACTCACTTCGGACATTAGAGTTATAAGAACCTTTTGGAGGTCAAAACTAGCTACTAAAATTGTTTTGTCATTAAGTGCTAATTCTTTATCAGCATTTTTTAGAGCTCGAGCTGCATCCTTGTTTTTCTGATGATTTTCATAGTTTAATTGTAATTTTGATTTCAGTTGCTCATCATCCATTTCATATGCATTGCATATTTCGCATTGGTCTTTCTTCGGCTTATGAAAACCAATATTAAATTCTAAAGGTAAAAATGTCTCGATATTGCCGTTCAGTTGCCATAATTTTTATCTGTTTGTCGTCCGCCCATTCTTTATACAACCTAAACATCTTCCGGATACTCAGACCTTTCTCTAAATACATTCGCTTGGAGTCTTTCCGAATGTAGTGTGACGGAACTAAAGGAAAAAGTTTGATGTGCTCTTTGATGCTGTCTTGCACTTTAGGATCAATTTACCGAATCAGATGGGCTATCGGCACTTTCCAGCCTTTTAAGGCCCCAGGTGTGGACGAACTAGTTCCTGCCTTCCTACAAAAGGGAGAGAGAGAACTAATGCCGTATCTTCTAAATATTTTTAGAAGTAGTTTAGCGCTCGGATATATACCGGAGCTATGGAGAAGGGCTAAGGTGGTATTTATACCGAAGGTGGGAAAGAAAGACACCACTCAACCGAAGTCATTTAGACCCATTAGTCTAACATCTTTTATGTTAAAGACAATGGAGAAGGTGATTGATAATTACCTTAGGACTATGGTGCTGGTAGGTACACCACTACACAAGAGTCAGCATGCTTACAGAGCAGGGAAATCCACATAAACCGCCCTGTATCAGCTGACAAATGAAATAGAAGCAGCACTAGAGACAAAGGAAGTAGCGATATGTGCCTTCTTGGATATAGAGGGAGCTTTTGACAACACCTCACACGAGGCTGTCAAGGCGGCCCTCGAGAGAAGGAGTATCGACAGCACTATCTCAAAGTGAATGGGAGAAATGCTGAGAACTAGAGTGGCGGAGAGACAAGTGGGAAGAGATACCATTAAGATCTCCACAACTCGAGGGTGCCCCCAGGGAGGTGTACTATCACCGCTAATGTGGAGCCTGGTAGTTGATGAACTACTGGTTAGGCTAAACAACCTAGACATAAAATGTCAAGGTTACGCCGATGACATAGTCATAATGGCCTGAGGAAAATTTGAGGGAACGCTCTGTGAAATTGTTCAAAGAGGCCTCAAAGTAACTAGTAGATGGTGTCAAAAAGTGGGATTGAGACTCAACCCGAGCAAAACCACGGTGATACCATTTACTAGAAGGAGAAAACTAAACTGCCTGCATCCCATACTCATAGATGGCAAGGCAGTAGAATACCAACAGGAGATAAGGTATCTGGGTATCACACTAGATAGCAAACTCCTATGGAATAGACACGCTGAGGCAGTGGTAGGTAAAGCCAAACGCGCCCTAATGGTGTGCAGAAATCTAGCAGGAAAAACGTGGGGTTGTAACCCCACTATCCTGCGATGGATGTACACCATGATAGTGAGACCTGCAATCACTTATGGGGTGGTTGCGTGGGGAAGTAGAATCAAGCTGGCCTCTATGAGGAAACAGCTTGAGAAGATTCAAAGACTGGCGTGGGTCTGCATCACGGGAGCTATGGGGTCGTGTCCGACAGCAGCATTGGATCTGCTGCTGAATCTGACGCCGCTGCACCTTGTGGTGGAGAGCGCCGCCAGATCGGCGATCGTAAGGTTCAGCAAGAAAGGAATGGACAGAGGTAAAATAATCGTGAGCAGAGACCAAAACAGCCTCGCTGCCAAGATCCCCTGGCTGGAAATACCAAAGGACGAAATGGTATGCAAATACCACTTCGAGAATAACTACACAGCAATGTGTAGTAGTAAAGCCGATTGGAGCGACGAATCCTCAGCATACCACATAGAGCAAAATGCCATCAAGTGGTATACAGATGCTTCGAAGACAAAGGAAGGAACTGGTGCAGGAGTATTTGGACCTCGTACCAGATACTCCGAATCCATGGGAACATCCCCAAGTATCTTCCAAGCAGAGGTACACGCAATCGAAAGATGTGCACAGTTTAACCTCGACAGGAATTACCGCAAAAAACGAATTGCTATCCTGTCAGATAGCCAAGCAGCCATCAAGGCCATTAGCTCATACACCATCAGATCCAAGCTGAACAAGCTTGGCAGGGATAATAAAGTAACGCTATACTGGGTACCAGGACACACTGGTATAGACGGAAACGAAGAAGCCGATCACCTTGCAAACAAGGGATCCAGTAGCCCCTTTATAGGTCCGGAACCCTTTTGCGCTATGAGCGTGAACACCACCCGCAAAAGTTTAGATGAATAAATAAGAGGAAAATGGATGAAAACCTAGGAAGAACTTCCAGGGCTAAGGCAATCCAAAGTGATGCTGGGATCTTTCAACCAGAAGAGAACTAAACTTGCCTGAAACTAAGCAGGAACAAGCTCAGAATTCTGACAGGAGCCCTGACGGGACACTGCAGACTTAGGAAACATCTCAAGGCCCTAGGCCTAGAGGAGGATGATGGATGCAGATTCTGTGGCTCAGCAGAGGAAACCCCCATACATCTGTTCAAAGACTGCAGAGCATTACTCCGCAAGAGACAGATGTAACTTGGCTCACTGCTTGAACACAGAGGAGCTGCAGGCCTTGAATCCCACCCAGATCCTGAGATTCCTAAAGGAGTCAGGATTAGAGGAGGCGCTCTAAATGGATAAGTACACCAACACTTGGAGGAGGAGGGTGGGGTACAATAGATCTATAAAGGTCGCAGTACAAGTCGTCACCACCATATCTACAATCTACAATCTTAGGATCAATTTTATTTGGCCTGTTATGATGTTTTCCTCTTTGATCAAAAGCGACTGTTATATTATCATTATCCTTGAGCTTCTTCAAAGTAGTTGTGACATACATTTCAGATATTGCCAATGTATTTAAGAACATTGTTTTACATACCAACTTCTCCTCATTACCCATGAGAAAATAATACTGCCTTGAAACTTTTCTTCTTGAAGTCGCTGCGCTAACGGTCACTTTTTTTTTTTCAACAGACCTCACACATCTTGCAATAAAATCCCATCGTCTGGTATGATCTCCCAAAGCCCAAAATGCAGTAAAAATAGACTTTCGTTGATCTTCAGTAAGGCGTTCTTGATATTTTTGACAAAATTTTTAGACAAAAATTTTTTTGCCTGACCTATTTTCATGTTCAATACCATTATTCAAGTCTTTTTTGGCTTTGACATCTATCCATTCTTTTTCATTTCTAGAAAGCTTTCTACCTTTTTTTAACTGAAATTTTACGCTTTCTCACTTTTATGGAAGCTGTAGATGACGTATCATTATCTTTTTGAGCCAAGTGCTGATGATTTGCGGTTTCACTTAAAGGCGCTATATCAGTATCTAAAGAACTGGAATCAGTTTCTTCAACATCAGAAGGCCTATGTTCTGGATCTGCATCGGAGTTAACAAAATCTGATTCGGCTTCCCCAGGATAAGACTCCATTGAAGAACCATCAATTTTATGTTCAACTGTAGGTTGAATATTTTTAATAATTGGTTTAGTTAATGGGGTAGTAATCTCTAGAGATTGATAGCAATGATTGTCAAAAGTTTTTAGCTCAACCGTTCCACAACTTGATGAGGCATGGGTAACTAGTGAGCTCGGTTCATTCCCATCACTACTGCTCACTTTTTTTGGCGTCATTGTCATCGCTACTTATTATTGTATTGCTTTCTATCACATCTGAAATTAAAACAATCTTAAGTATCTAGATTCAATCACAACAAAGTGTTTTTGAGTCTTGTATTACAAGTATTTATTCTCATTTTTAGGTTAGAAGATTGTTTTTTCACTAAACTACAACAAGACACAGTGCAATTACTTACCTACAACTTCATTTTGTTGCTCACTTTCTATTTTTTCACTTTTGTCACTATCAACGAGTTGCAAGATATATTTTGTTCTGCTTGATATCATTTTTAACAACAGTTAACAATATGCCAATCACCAACAATATCGTAACTTTGAGTAATAACCAAAACACTCCGGGATTTTCAACTACTAACACTATAGTAACTCAACATACGACATTTCTCTTAGGAAGTGGTGGAGAGTCTATAGTATACAGTAGTATATAGTATAGTAGTGCTATAGTAACTGAGTTTAGGGATGCAAACGATACATCGATGTTTTTAAACATCGATGTATCGTTCATAAACATCGATGTTTTAACATCGATGTTCGAACTCCTAATATCGACGATACATCGATTCTTCTAGGAACGATGTTTTATGAACGATATTTTCTTAGAAATTAGAAATTACTTTTACGATAAGGTCTTCGCTATAATCCCCGAACAATTTCTTGAAATTTTTTGTCTCTTTTATTATAGGGTTAATACTCTAATCACCGGAACGGTTTTCATAAATATTTCGTTGAACATTTTATGACAGGGTCATTACAGTAATTTTTAAAAGATTTAATATTTGTGTTTTATGGTAGGATTGTTACTTCTTCGAGCAATTTCTAAAAAATTGAATATTTGTGTTTTATGGTCGGATTATTATTACAATCTTCGAACGATACGTTTACGAAGAAAGATTAGTTTACAAAAGTAAAGAAGAAAACTATCCCCAATAAAACGGGTCCAGATACCTGAAGGGACATATAAATACGCGCACCACCGAAAAGCAAGTCAGCTCTCCGCCACAGAAACAAATAAACGCCGATGACCTGGACAAAATATTCGACAGAAATATAGGTACCACAGCCGCAAGAGACTACAACGCTAAACACTCGCAATGGAATTGCAGAGTGACAAACACAAAGGGCGGACAATTACTAAGGTACACGGAAAACCGGAAGCTACAAGTAATTGCACCGAGCGAACCGACACACTTTCCAGGAGTTCAGCGAATGCCGGATATTTTGGATATAGCCGTCATGAAAAACGTCACAGCAAACGTGGAAATAGTCTGTATCACAGACTTGAGCTCAGATCACAACCCAGTGCACATAAATCTCCAAGCGAAAACGGCCAGGAAAACAATCGAGAAAATTACCATAAATTGGAATAAATTCAAAGATAATCTGACGAACGTCACTTGTACAGAAATTACAAGCCCCCCGTGCCTAGAAGAAGCAGCACGGACGATAGAAAACGAAATAAAAGCAGCACTCGAGGCCGCCACAAGGAAACGGACAGCCAACACGACAACAACCCTCCCACAGGAAATCAGTAATCTACTAAAAGAAAAGCGCAAAGCTAACAAGGTATTCCAACGGACGCTGGCACCGACGGACAAGAACGTCTTAAACAGACTAACAAACCAACTGAAATGGGCACTGCGCGAACAGCACAACGCCGAATGGGAAGACAAACTAGAACGCATCAACGAAACAATAGAGGAACCGTGGAAATTAGCCAAGAATCTTAGAAACAAGGAGAGGAGAACAATTCCCCCACTGAAAACAACAAACGACACTGTAGCAAGCACGGACGAGGAGAAAACGGAGGAATTCGCAAAGTCGCTTGCACAGCAGTTTAAACCGAACGCCGACACACACCCACTCCGCAAAAGGCAAGAAATACGCGAAACCGTACTGAGAGTACTAAATAGTAGCGTAGAAAACACGGAAATAGAGGAAACAACACCGGAAGAAATAAAAGGTATAATTAAAAACCTAAAAACCAAGAAAGCACCAGGCTGCGATAACATCAACAACGCCGCGCTAAAAAACCTAACACCGAACGCAATAGACAGAATAACACAAATCATAAACGACGCACTGAAACTTGGAGTGTTTCCGACCCAATGGAAACACGCAACAACGATTCTAATCCCAAAACCGAACAAACCCCGAAACCTCACCTCCAGTTACAGACCAATAAGTCTGCTGACAGGTCTCAGTAAAATCACAGAAAAAGTAATACACAAAAGACTGACAGAAATAACTGAAGACAAACGTATTCTACTCGACGAACAATACGGCTTCAGAACAGAGCACTCTACCACCTATCAGACGACAAGAATAACCGAAGCAATAATCGACGCTTTCAACAAAGGGTTAGCCACGGGAGCCGTCTTTCTGGACGTCTCTAAGGCTTTCGACAAGGTATGGCACCTAGGTTTAATATAGAAACTGCACCAATTTAAAATCCCAACACCAATGATCAGACTAGTGACGTCCTTTATCTGTAACAGAACATTCTAAGTCAAAATAAACGACAGCATCTCCACAACTCAGACAATGACAGCCGGTGTCCCACAAGGATCTGTCCTGGGCCCCCTTCTTTACAGCATCTACACCGCAGACATCCCAAAACTAAACGACACAGAAATTGCACTATACGCAGACGACACAGCAATTTTCACAAGAGGATACTCGACCTAGGCCATAACAAAACGGCTCCAAAATCACCTGGACAGGATTAACGACTGGTGTAACACCTGGAGGATCAAACTAAACGCAGAAAAAACACAGGCAATTATCTTCACGAAGAAAAAATTTAAGCAAGAACCCAGTAGCTGCTTGAGAATCAACAACACAGACATAAAATGGGAAAACCGAATCAAATATCTAGGCGTAATCCTAGACAAAGCTCTTACATTTTCAGAACACATCGATCAGACAGCGAAAAAAGCAAAACAAATTAAAGGCTACCTCTACCCGCTCTTAAACAGGAAAAGCAAGCTGAACATAAGGAACAAACTACAAATCTACAAGTCCATAATACGGCCGACAATGACGTACTCATCGACGTGCTGGATACAATCCAAAGAATGGAAAATCTACAAACTCCAAATCATCCAGAACAAAACTCTGAGAGAAATAACAGATTCGCCATGGTACATGACCAATGAGCAGCTGCACAGCGATCTAAACATGGAGACAATCAAGCAACACATAGAAAAACTAGCAACGAAAAGCTTCGAACGCATGAAAACGCATGACAACCCAACAATCAACAACGCAGCAAATTACAACATCAACGTCAAATGGAAACATCCAAAACCTCAACAACATAGGTAATAACTGATCTTTCTTTTTCACAGGAAAGGCCACATCCCCGAACCCAGCGGAGCACCCAGGAACAAAAACAGGCAGGAACAACACGAACAAACCAGAGAGACACAGCACCCACCACGAGGACGAGCAAGGAACCACCACGAGAACGAAGGACGAACCAGGAACCGCCAGGAGGGCGAACCAGGAACCACCACCAGGACAAACCAAGGACCAACAACGAGAAGAAGAAGAAGAAAAAAAAAAGAACAAAAAAAAAACAGAACCAAAAAAAAGAAAAGAAAACCGTATGAGTGAAACAGAAGAACAATCAAACCGACAAACAAACAAGCAAACCGACACAAAAAAAAAACACAGAAACAAACAACAAGACGACGGAACAGCTGAGCGGAAGGCTCACGACCGTCAAAAAGCAAAGGACACATGAGGGAAAGCAAGTCAGTCGATGATTCACCGTCACGTCGATCATTCACACGTCAAGTCGATCACTTCACTTCAGTCGAAGTTCACCGGAACAGTTCAGTCTATAAGTTCGCCCAGTTAACTCGTGCTACAGTCACTCCAACAAGTTATAGTAAGTTGAAGCTTCGCGAATCCGTTGTTATTGTGTTATTTAGTGTTTATAATTATTGTAAATGAATCGGTCATTTCAAAAACCACATCACATTTCTTTGTCACATTTTTTTGTAACATGCATTTTTTGCTGTAAACTATCATATATCACGTACTTCAATTCATTCCTTCCTCTTCAAGTAACACTATACTGAGCTCAAAAAAGTCATTTAAAACTCGTTTATCTGTAAATAATTCAGTTTTTATTGATTCCTGAAAAATTCTAATTGTGTGACTTATGCGGTTTTTAGAATTATACGGTCTGCTAGAATTGATAAAATCGAGCGAAATTTCAAGATATTTTGGCGATTGAGAAGAGTTTGGAAAGTGATATGTTCAAAAATCAAGGTGTTCCAATTGCGTTTTAAAATCATTATTTAAGGAGTTACGGCAAAATATAACAATGTTGCTGAAAGTACTTTTCCTGCCGATTGCAAATATGCAATTTAGATTTTGCTAGCTATTACCCTTCACGAGATACGGCCTGCTAATGTTGATAAAATCGAGCGAAATTTCAAAAAAATTTGGCGTTTGAGAAGAGTTTGGAAAGTGATTTGGAAGAATTTGGAAAGTAATGTGTTCCAAAATCAAGGTGTTCCAAATGTGTTCCAAAATCGTTATTCATAGACAGCAAAAGCAAACAGCAGAATGTGAAAATGTTCCTAAAAGTATTTTTCCTCGCGATTACAAATGTGCGAATTAAATTTTGCTAGCTATTTTCCTTCGCGAGTTATGGCCCGCTAAATTTGGTTCAAGCGAAATTTTTGGCGCTTCCGTAAAGATCTTAGACGCTAATAGTTGTGCAAAAGAGCAAACCCTAATAGTGGAACAATAATAAAAGCGAATGAATAAGGAAGCGATGTATAAGGAAGAACGGAGAAAAAAACCGGGGGCCAATACTGCAGCGCCAGTGAAGAAAGAGAGAGAAAATAATATCGAAACTGTACAAATGATCAAAAATAAATGAATAAAAATTTAGTCAGATGTAGTTCTATCTGAGAACTGCGAACAAGATTAAAGCAGCCGGCGAATTATTCCCGTAGAAAGAACCAATTTTCTGGGACCGAGAAGTCGTGGACACTGTACCCCCAGAAATCACGGCTAGAGAAATCTTAGAAGCTACTGCGAGAATAAAAGCTAACAAAGCTCCAGGCCCTGATGGCATCCCACCGGAAGTCGTAAGACTGGCTGCCCTCCTTCATACAGAGGCTTTTGCAAACATGTTCAACTCGGTCATTCGCAGTAGAAACATACCAGGTAGATGAAAGGAGGCCAGATTGGTTTTAGTCCCCAAGCCAGCAAAGCACTAATCGCTAAGCCCAATCTGCCTACTAGACAGCCTCAGGTGGTAGTTCATCAGGTCCAGGGGCTCTGTCTATACGCAGTCGGTTACCGGCTCTGGTGAGTTCTTCTGCCACGAATTCTTCAATCTCAGTTAATGATGGTTGTTGCCATTTCATTTCCTCATGCTTGGGGAATAGTACGTCCACCACCTCAAGTACCTTCTGCATTGGGAGTCTAGTCTAAATGAAACCTTGAAGACCAAGTCTACTCTAGCTGAAACATTGAAGAGCAAGTTTAGTCTAGATTCTAGATGAAACATTAAGAACCAAGTCTAGTTCAGATAAAACCTTAAAGACCACGATCATCTAGTCTAGATGAAACGTGGAAGACCATGTCTAGCCTAGATGAAACCTTAAAGACCAAGTCTAGTCTAGATGAAACCTTGAAGACCAAGTCTATTCTAGATGAGACCTTGAAGAGCAAGTCTGTTCTAAATGAAACCTTGAAGACCAAGTTTAGTCTAGATGAAACCTTCAAGACCTAGTCTAGTCTAGATAAAACCTTGAAGACCAAATGTACTCTATATGAAACCTTAAAGTTCAAGTCTAGTCTATATGAAACCTTGAAGACCAAGTCCAGTCTAGATGAAACCTTGAACACCGAGTCTAGTCTAGATGAAACCTTTAAGGCCATGTCCAGTCTAGATGAAAGCTTGAAGACCAAGTCTAGTCTACACGCTTCGATTAGATTGCTTAAAGTCTAGTCCTTGAAGACCAAGTCTAATCTAGATGAAACCTTGAAGACCAAGTCTAGATTAAATGAAACCTTAAAGGCCAAGTCTAGTCTAGAATAAAGCTTGAAAACTAAGTCTAGTCTAGATGAAACCTTGGAGACCAAGTCTCGTCTAGGTAAAACCTTGAAGACCAAGTATAGTCTAGATCAGGGGTCGGCAAACTCTATATACTTAAGAGCCAATTTTTTATTTAAAATGATTTCAAACTGGATCAAGAGCCACTGATGACATTTTTCATAAAGTAATATTTATGTATTTTATTCATAATTAGGGAGGATTAAGCGCCTTGCGATAATATTATTAGTGGCCTTGACTACCAATTCCAAAACTTTACCAATATCTTCTGAGAATATTTGCACGTAGTGTGCTAGTGCATGAAAGCACGCAGGTGCTTCCTGGTGAATTATGCACTGGAAAGATAAAAAGGCCTTGATCATTTTTTTCTTTTAAAATTGTGACAAATCCTTTTTCCAAAGCCAACATCTTCTCCTCGTGTTTGACCCTTGAGTAGCAATAATCCCAGCAGTTCTTATTTGGGACCATCTTATGAAATATAGCAAGCAAAGAGGATAACTTGCGCAGTATCCTTTTTTCACCAGACTCATCGACCGCTATTGATATCGCTGATGCTAATTTAATGCATTCAACTTGATATTGGCATACATTTAACGACATTTTTTTGGTCCAGTCTTTTACAGTTTTGGCAGACAATGGTAATTTTATTATTTTATTTATATTATCTGCTTTATTATTAAACTTGTGAAAATGTGTGTCATCCACTTTTATAAAACAACTTTTTCTGTACTCACCATCAGTGCATGGTTATCCGTTCTTGACGATTTCGTGACTCACGACAAAGCTTGCCAAGTTAGCATTATTTGCAGACTATTAAAAGAGGAACTTGTCATTTTTAAATGTTTCTTAAGTTCTTCAATTACTTTCTTTCTTACATCTCTCGACATTAGACTTTTTGTTGTTTTCCAGTCTTTCATGGAAAATAAGACAAGTTGAAAGAACAGCTGCATTTTATGACGCCATTTCTGAATTTTCTTTCAAGTTTCTGAATTATGTCCAAAAAAGCACAATTTTTAACTATGCACTCACTGACTTGACTGCGAGACACAATAACATCCGCGATCAACCGAGATCCGCGTTGTGACTGTGCGTTATGAACTTGGCGGCGGTGGTCGTAACCTCCGAAAAGGGACAGTACTCTTTCTTTTTTTGTTATTTTTTTATGTTTCAATGTAATTCTAAAGAGTCATAAGTTCACACCAAAAGAGCTACATGAGGCTCGCGAGCCACACTTTGCCGACCCCTGGTCTAGATGAAACCTTGAAGACCTTGAAGTCTGGTCTAGATGAGTGCTTGAAGACCTTGAAGTCTGGTCTAGATGAGAGCTTGAAGACCAAGTCTTGTCTAGATGAAACCTTATAGACCATGTATAGCCTAGATGAAAGCTTGAAGGCCAAGTTTAATCTTGATGAAACCTGGATCACAACGTCTAGTCTACACATCCACACTGTCTAGTCTACACCTTCAGACTGTCAAATCTACACACTCGGACTGTCCAGGCTCGTCTGCCAAAACCAAGAAATCGCCACGCTACGGAAAGTGTGCATCGGGAAAAAAAGAACGTGGTCTCGGCTCAAATCAAAACGGAACTAGCAAATGGCCAGGCAGCTTACGCCTCTGCTAGGAAAGATTTGAAGACCAGTATAAAAAAGGCAAAGCAGGCCTGCTGGGAAAAAAACATTAAGGCCGTGAACGGCGATGTTTGGGGAGACGGCTATAAAATTGTCTGCAAAAGGTTAGGATTGTGCCTCATACCAAACCTTACCACTGCGAGCAAGATTAAAGCAGCCGACGAATTGTTCCCGCAGAAAGAACCCATTTTCTGGGACCGAGAAGTCGTGAACACTGTACCCCCAGAAATTACGCCTAGAGAAGTCTTAGAAGCTACTGCGAGAATAAAAGCTAACAAAGTTCCAGGCCCTGATGGCATCCCACCGGAAGTCGTAAGACTGGCTGCCCTCATTCAAACAGAGACCTTTGCAACAATGTTCAACTCGGTCATTCGCAGTAGAAAAATACCAGGTGGATGGAAAGAGGCCAGATTGGTTTTAGTCCCCAAGCCCGGAAAGCCCCCGTCGCTGCGCCCAATCTGCCTATTAGACACCCTAGGCAAACTCTTCGAGCGTATAGTAGCCACCAGGATAAATCAAGAACTTGATCTGCACGGAGGGCTATCAACAGCACAATATGGTTTTCGAGCGGGAAGATCGGCCACAGACGCCATCCAGGAGGTTATCAAGATCGCCCACTGTGCCAACTTGGGTAAACGTAGGCACAGAAAAGTATGTCTAGCCGTTGCACTAGATGTTAAGAACGCGTTTAACACCGCGCCCTGGCGGCAAATCGTAGACGCAAGCAGAAGAAAATGAATATCTGCATATTTAATAGAACTACTACTAATACTAATAACTACTAATAAAGCTACTTCACGAACAGGGGCCTAATAATAGACAACACAACCAGGCGGGTGACGTGTGGTGTCCCGCAGGGGTCGGTTTTCGGACCGCTCCTGTGGAACATTCTCTACAATGGCGTTCTAGACCTAGAAAAGACAAAAGACCTCAGGAACTGTAGACTGGTAGCATTCGCCGACGACCTCCTTGTGGTGTCCGCGGACACCAACGAGGAAGTTGTGGCAGCCAGGGTCGATACCGCAGTAAAAGCCATTCATCGTTGGATGGAAAGCAACGAATTGCAAATAGCTCCAGAGAAGTCCGAGGTTATCACACTTATAGGTCGCAAGGGAATAGACACCGTAACTGTTAATATCCTAAGTAGGTTGATGTCGGCAAAACCGATAATAAAATACCTCGGCGTCCATATTGACCAACGGCTATCCTGGAGCAGCACTCCATAAACTAATGCCTAGAATGAAGGGCCCTGCCACTAAGACTATAAGGCTACTAAGTGAAGTCGTAAACTCCATCCTCCTCTACGCCGCACCGGCCTGGGCGGATGGGATGGAAACCTAACCTAACCTAACCTAACAGCTGCTTCTAATAGTAACATTTTGATAAGAACACAACGCCCCATGCCCATATGCATATGCTGTGCCTACCGCACAGTGTCAAGCGCTGCAAGTTATAGCGGCAGTCCCGCCGATAGACCTTAAGGCGAAGGAAAGGCCTTCCAACCAAGTCGCAAAAACCGATTCAAATATATTTTCTCCTATCACAAAACGTGAGTGATAAATTTATTCTTAACCCTTATCACCCACATTACCATTGCTCTTTTTTCAGATAAAATGCCACCTAATAGAAAAAAAAAGATAATATGGATTTATTTTAAAAAAAGTGATAAGTAATAAGTAATAAGATAAGTGATAAGTATATAAATTTAAAAAAAATAAGTAAATGCCTGGAAACATCAGGAAATACCACTAATCTTCGGGGTCATCTGGAGAAATTACACGTAGATGTTGCTCAAGAGTTAATAGCAGAGGAGCCAGTAAAAAAATACAAATTACAGTGACGAGACAAGACAGTGAGTTAATAAAGGAACTGGTACCCTTGTACAAAATTCCTTCTAGAGAGACGTTAAAAAAACGTATAGATGAAAAATATGAGGCTATGGCAGGAATTTTTAAAAAATACTTAGAAGTAGCAGAACATTACTGTTTTACATATGACATATTAGTCCGGTCATTTTAGACAATTGAAATAAAGAAAATTCCGACAGAGCCAAATCTTCGTAGAGACCTTAGGTTTACCACAAGGAATAAAGTGTCAAAAGTCCCCATCAGTCCCATGTGAGCTTAGGGACTTATTCGGGGCCCAAGGTCAAAATTTTAGGTTTTTTGGATTTTTCTCGAAAACGGTAAGTTTTATCGAAAAAGTACCGCAGAGCAAAGTTGTAGATCTTAAAATTCTCTATAAAAATGGTCCCCATGATTTTTTCTCTAACACCCACTATTTCCCATATATTGCGCTTGTAAAAATCATGTTCTACATAGTATGCACACATATGTCACGTATATACATATTTAGGTACTCAAGCAAGCAAAAATGCCTACTCGTGTCTCTTTTATGTATACATTATACTATTCTAAGAAAATTTACTCTAAAATGACCGAAAATTTACTCTAAAAAAGTTTGCATAATTACTTTGGATCAACCTCTATTTGCGAAAGCTCGCGAAATTGTATCTGCTGCACCTGAAGGATCGGAATTATCAAAGATAATAGTGAGACTGGGAGGATTTCATTTGTTAATGTCATTTTTCGGCGCAATAGGTTATATTATGCAAGGAAGTGGTTTAAAAGAAGTGCTTTCTGAGATTTATGCTCCTAAGTCTTTAGAGAAAATGCTTAATGGCCATGCTTACGCGAGGGCAGTTCGAGCTCACACGTTACTTCAGCTCACTTTAGCATTAACAATATTAAAAGAACTAGCTATTGATGATGGTATGGATGCAGATCTTATAATTACAGTGGAAAATATCCTCGATAAAACTCTTTTATATTATGACATTGAAAATGATAAGGAAATATCTGAACTTTTACTTGATTTATTTAATAAAAAGTTAATGGAATATCAGAAACGAGGACCAACTGCACAATTATGGGTACAGTATTTTCGGATGGTGTCCATTGCAAAAGAATTTATAAGAGCTGAACGTATGGGAGATTGGCAAACTCATTTGAACTGCGTTAAAGAAATGCTTCCTTATTTCCATGCATCGGGGCATTTACCTTACGCTAAGTCTGCGCACTTATACTTGCAGGATATGCTTCAATTAGAGGAGGTAATTGATAGTGTTTATCGAAGGTTTACTGATGGACTTTTCACTGTTCGACGTTCTGATAAACTCAGTTGTGGAACTTCAACAGATATGATTATCGAACAATCAATGATGAAATCCATGAAAACAGATGGTGGTATTTCTCGAGGACGAAGTACAAAAGAAAGTGTAATAAGCAAATGGGTTTACGGAATGCATGCAATGAACACAGTGTGTGACGAGTTGAAAGTTCTTGCTAATGTTCGAATGGACACGGCAGATCAACATGTAGATGCGAGTGATTCGAGAGTTAAGAAAGATGCTAAAGATATTAAAATACTTCTTGACTGGTTTTCATCACATGATCCTTTTCCCGAAATTAACAAAATCTTATCTATTGCTTCAGGAGTCGTTGGTGACGATAAGATTAATTGTCATAAAGCTCGTGAAGTTGGGATTGCCTCGATTTCTAAAATGACTGGTCAAACTTTCAATCATATAAAATTGAAAAGCACAGATAAAGTACTTCCTCTTTTAGCTGTGAGTAGCACTGTGAAAGTTCACGACGAAGAAGTACCAATAGACCCAGTATTATTATTTCAACGTATGAGTGTCACTAAGACTTTTGAGGATGAAATTGAAACATTTTTCGCATATGATTTAGCTCCTTACCCGTTGTCACTCTTCGATGCAGCTGGAATGCGTAAAACAATGAAGTCGGCTCTTTACGATTGCTTTCAATCAGTCAATGCTGAGGTTGATTGTACAAACGCTGCTTACGTTATTGATGGAGGATATCTACTACATCACGTTGTGTGGGATCGAGAAGAAACCTTTAACGTAATTTTTGAAAAATATGTTCAGTATTTACGTAGACATTATGGTCATACAGTTACGGTAGTATTTGATGGCTATAGTGACACAACAAAGAACATAAAAGCTGCAGAACAACGTCGTCGTGCTACAAAAACATCCTCAGGTACCGACATAATGTTTGACGAATTTATGACAGTTCCAGTTAATCAACAACATTTTTTTGCAAACATTAATAATAAATCTCGTTTTATTTCTATGTTGAGTAACAAATTAACAGCTGAAAATATTGCCGTGAAACAAGCTCCGAATGACGCCGATGTCCTCATAATTGAAACAGCAATAGAACAATTTAATGCAAGAAATACAACTATTGTAGTGGGTGAAGATGTTGATTTATTAGTACTACTCACTGCAAGGACTCCATCTGATAAAATTATTTACTTTTTAAAACCTGGGAAGGCGCAGCAACGGACAGAAATATATTCTTCTAAAAGTTTATCAGCTTATCCAAAATGCCAAAACTTTATTTTATTTTTACATGCGATAACCGGATGCGATACCACGTCAGCAATGTTTAGAAGGGGCAAAAATTCAGTATTAAAATTATTTGAAAAAAATGATTTGATTGACTGCGCAAAAGTATTTACAGAAATTAATTCTTCACCTCAAATACTAATTACTAAAGGAATTCGGTTTCTTCTTGCGGTTTATGGAGCTCCAAAAAAAATTGATTGCATAGATACGTACAGATATTTAACATTTGTAAAAAATACACGAAACAAAAAGCAGGTACAGCTATCTTGTCTTCCTCCAACATCGGCATCTGCTAGTCAACATTTGTTTCGAGTATACTATCAAGTTCAGACATGGCAAGGCAATGAACTGAACCCTGAAGACTGGGGTTGGAAATTGATAAATAATACTTTGGAACCGATTCGAACTTTACTGCCCCCTGCTCCAGAAAAACTTCTTAACACTATTTTTTGCAATTGCAAGAAAGGTTGTAGTGCCAAATGCTCAAATGTTCAATTAAATACAAGAGAGGAAGATTCATGTGATTTTGAGGAAGAGACAACTGATTCATCTTCATTTGAACAATTTCTAAGCGTTCATCAACAGGAAGGAGAAGAAGAAGAACAAGAAGAAATTGAAGAAAACATGATTGTTGAAGTTGAATATGAAGAGTATGAGTCAGATTATAGTAATAAAAAAAAGTTAGAACGACAGTTAAACTCAGTAACCCATATCAATAATCTTCATACTATTAAATAATTATTGTTCCTGAAAATAACGTCATAAAGGTTCGTGGAATAGGCCTACCGGGGATACCACGTTAAAAAAAAACGCGCCGAGTACACTACCTCACAGGTGGTGTGGAAATGTGTGCATATTATGTAGAACGTGATTCTTACAAGCGCAATATCTGGGAAATAGTGGGTCTTAGAGAAAAAATCATAGGGACCATTTTTATAGAGAATTTTAAGATCTACAACTTTGCTCTGAGGTACTTTTTCGATAAAACTTACCGTTTTCGAGAAAAATCCAAAAAACCTAAAATTTTGACCTTGGGCCCCGAATAAGTCCCTAAGCTCACATGAGACTGATGGGGACTTTTGACACTTTATTCCTTGTGGTAAACCTAAGGTCTCTACGAAGATTTGGCTCTGTCGGAATTTTTTTTATTTGATCACTATTTTTATGTCTAAAATGACCGGACTATATGGACAGAGACGATGCAGAACAAGTCCTTTGTTCGAGTCACCATGCGTTTTTGTTCCAAAACTCCAAAATCCAAACTTATAAGTAGAACGTTGTTGCGAGTCTGTGAGTTGTTCGAAAGACATACAGCAGAGTACATACAAAACAGACTTTCAGATATCTTCGACGAATGGAATATTACTACCGATACAGTTACTGCTGTAGTTACTGACAATGACAGCACGGTTATGAAGGTAAATAGAGACATGTTTGGTAAAAAAAATTGAATTTAGTTGTTACAAACTCATTGGATAAAGCTAAAACTGCATCAATGATCGTCAGCAAAGTGCGCGAGATTGTAAAATTCATAAAACGTAGTGTCAATGCCAGTGACAAATTGCGGAAAAAGCAAAGAGAGGCTGGCAAGATGGAAGGCCAGACAAAAAAGCTGATACTTGACGTTCGCACTCGATGGAATTCAACGTATTATATTTTGGAACGTTTTATGAATTTCAACGATCGGTGCAATATTGTTATGCCGTTCTGATGCTCCAACAATGATAACTTCTAATGAAGTGGGCTGTCTGCGCGAAATGGTACAACTCTTACAGCCCTTTGAAAGATTAACTAAAGAAATTTCTGCCGAAAATTATGTTGCAGTAAGTAAGGTTATTCCACTTGTAAGCTGTCTGCAGGGCAAAAATTCTCACCAACATTTGAAAGCACGGTTTCATTAAAAGCAGAAATTGAAAAAGAGGTATCAAAACGCTTTGATAAAAAAACTAGAACATTGCTCTTCCCTGGCTATCGCAACTGCTCTAGATCCACGCTTCAAACTCATTCATTTCAAAGATGAGACTGCTAAGAATAAAGTCATCAATTATATAAATAATTACTTAACTAATATTCAAGCAGCAGTTTCACTAACTGATTCTTCTGACAAATCTGAAAGGGATGAAAATAATGAATCCGAACGTGACATATAGAGTTACCACAAACAATTAACACACAACAACATACAAAATAAAACAAAAGCAGAATCAGAATTTCACATGTTTATGTCGTCTCCTGTAGCTCCTATAAAAGCAGATGCTTTAAAAATGTGGGATGACATCAAAGGTTTATTTCCTGGGTTGTATAAACTGGCGATGATACATTTGCCTATCTTAGCAACGTCGGTGCCCAGTGAGCGGCTGTTTTCAGAAGCTGGGGCTATGATTACTCAAGGAAGAAACCGCTTACTAGGCACAAGATTGTCAAAATTATTATTTTTAAACTCTATTTTGCGAAATAATTAACTAATAAACATTTTGAACATTCTTATGTGTTTTTGTTTTCAAAACATCGAAATAATATCGATATATCGTTCATAAATATCGATGTTTTCGACAACTCAAAAACACATTTTTATGAGTTACTATAGTTTTCGTTGGGGGCGTCGATATTGAATAGAAGTGAGGTTACAAGAATTTTAAAAGCAAGCGTATTATGATTGCTACTAGTCTAAGCTAACAATAAGATTTTACATTTTATACAATGTCAATGTCTACTAGTCTAACCTTAAGCCTAAAATTTGATTTTTTTGCTATTTAAATTTATGCACTAAAAGATAATTTAAACTAGAAGATTCTGTCGAGTTTAATAACTACACGATAATCCCATAAACTAAAAACTCAAGAAATAGATGTAGTCTTGATTTTTAATTCGTAACTCCGTTAATAAAGCAAGCAGACTAACAAATTTAACTGCCATTTATTACTGAATGGTATAGTTAACTAAAATTAGAAACTATAATTCGCTAGTTTAAACACAAATAAAGGTATAATATAAGATTACTAAAAATAATAATTATACTATGTGAATTATTATAAACAATTAAGAGCAAAGATTTATTATTACTATGTTCAAATTCACCAAAGACTTACAACTGTGTAACCACAGTTGCAAGTACGGCTGGTTTTCTGCATTTTACTGCCACGAAAAACCAAATGTGGTTAACTAAGAAAATTAATATTTGATAAATAGCAACAATTAAGCTCAACCATAGACCGGTTTCTACCTTACGGCTTCATCAGTATGGATTTTTCAAATAAACTTAAAAATTGAATCAAAAACTTAATAACAAATTAAGACTTACTTGTGCAGCTGTTCCCAACGACAAAGAAGGAAACGTTGCAAATCATTGCATTTATATTGAAAAGAACTTAGGCAACCCACAAGCTGTCGCTGTACGGCGAATAATATAAGATTACTAAAAATAATAATTATACTATGTGAATTATTATAAACAATTAAGAGCAAAGATTTATTATTACTATGTTCAAATTCACCAAAGACTTACAACTGTGTAACCACAGTTGCAAGTACGGCTGGTTTTCTGCATTTTACTGCCACGAAAAACCAAATGTGGTTAACTAAGAAAATTAATATTTGATAAATAGCAACAATTAAGCTCAACCATAGACCGGTTTCTACCTTACGGCTTCATCAGTATGGATTTTTCAAATAAACTTAAAAATTGAATCAAAAACTTAATAACAAATTAAGACTTACTTGTGCAGCTGTTCCCAACGACAAAGAAGGAAACGTTGCAAATCATTGCATTTATATTGAAAAGAACTTAGGCTACCCACAAGCTGTCGCTGTACGGCGAATAATATAAGATTACTAAAAATAATAATTATACTATGTGAATTATTATAAACAATTAAGAGCAAAGATTTATTATTACTATGTTCAAATTCACCAAAGACTTACAACTGTGTAACCACAGTTGCAAGTACGGCTGGTTTTCTGCATTTTACTGCCACGAAAAACCAAATGTGGTTAACTAAGAAAATTAATATTTGATAAATAGCAACAATTAAGCTCAACCATAGACCGGTTTCTACCTTACGGCTTCATCAGTATGGATTTTTCAAATAAACTTAAAAATTGAATCAAAAACTTAATAACAAATTAAGACTTACTTGTGCAGCTGTTCCCAACGACAAAGAAGGAAACGTTGCAAATCATTGCATTGCAAATCATTGTAACTGTGGTTACACAGTTGTAAGTCTTTGGTGAATTTGAACATAGTAATAATAAATCTTTGCTCTTAATTGTTTATAATAATTCACATAGTATAATTATTATTTTTAGTAATCTTATATTATTCGCCGTACAGCGACAGCTTGTGGGTAGCCTAAGTTCTTTTCAATATAAATGCAATGATTTGCAACGTTTCCTTCTTTGTCGTTGGGAACAGCTGCACAAGTAAGTCTTAATTTGTTATTAAGTTTTTGATTCAATTTTTAAGTTTATTTGAAAAATCCATACTGATGAAGCCGTAAGGTAGAAACCGGTCTATGGTTGAGCTTAATTGTTGCTATTTATCAAATATTAATTTTCTTAGTTAACCACATTTGGTTTTTCGTGGCAGTAAAATGCAGAAAACCAGCCGTACTTGCAACTGTGGTTACACAGTTGTAAGTCTTTGGTGAATTTGAACATAGTAATAATAAATCTTTGCTCTTAATTGTTTATAATAATTCACATAGTATAATTATTATTTTTAGTAATCTTATATTATTCGCCGTACAGCGACAGCTTGTGGGTAGCCTAAGTTCTTTTCAATATAAATGCAATGATTTGCAACGTTTCCTTCTTTGTCGTTGGGAACAGCTGCACAAGTAAGTCTTAATTTGTTATTAAGTTTTTGATTCAATTTTTAAGTTTATTTGAAAAATCCATACTGATGAAGCCGTAAGGTAGAAACCGGTCTATGGTTGAGCTTAATTGTTGCTATTTATCAAATATTAATTTTCTTAGTTAACCACATTTGGTTTTTCGTGGCAGTAAAATGCAGAAAACCAGCCGTACTTGCAACTGTGGTTACACAGTTGTAAGTCTTTGGTGAATTTGAACATAGTAATAATAAATCTTTGCTCTTAAAGGTATAATAGTTTGAATTTGAACTAATTTATTTTAGTTAGGGTTTCCGATTTTAAGCTGTATCTCAGGTATTAGACTAGATATTAACTTGAAATTTAAGATATTTTAAAGCTAATGAAATAGACTAAACGTACGCATTAACTAGAAACTGCTGTTTCTTCTATAAGTTAAGTTATGTAGCTTCAAACTTTCAATTTTACCTGTGTGGATCCTGATGTGCATGTTGTATGCGACTCGTTGATTGAACCTCTTTGGGCAATGCTGGCAGGCGTATTCCTTCCGATCCCGATGGATTTTCATGTGGCTGCTCAAATATCCCCGGTCGTTGAAGACTTTCCCGCATTCTGGACACCTCGCCGAGAATTCCTTGGTGCCATCGTGGACGGATCTAACAAGAAGAGTTCGTCTCAATTTGTATGCATTGGCAGAGAAAGGAATACCGATCGACAGTCAGTTGAAACGAATAATTGATATCGGTTTTAATTGGAGAATCACTTTGATCGATCGATTCGCTCGATGACAAGCCAATAATAGATTGGAGTTTCCAACGGCGATATCTCGTAGAAATTAATTTTGTAAAAAAGTTTCTTAATCTATTTTCAATTATCTTTACAACGATAGCAAACATGTTAATAACGTTGGACAAATGATAGCTGTAATTAATAATTATTCACAGAGTTTTAATTTTATGACATACCAAACATTTTTATTGATATCTCGAAAAGTACTAAATCTATAAAGATTTTATTAACATCATTTCAAAGAAGATACAATTGTCTGTATCTTGTAATATTAAACATAATTTTATATTAAAAATCAACCAAGATATTAAGATGTTTGTCAGAGCTAAAAAATCCAAACTAGTTTTTGGCCAATATTTCAAAAACTACTAGATCTACTAAAAATATACTAACATGTCTGAAAACTAGATTATTGTAGCTTTAATTTAGTATTTTACCCAATGTTATACAAAATCAGTGAACTTAGTTATAAACAAATAGGCAAGACGATAACAGAAACGATAACAGACGCGATCTTTGTTTTTTATGAATATCTTGAAAACTGATAAGAGCACGGCAAATATTGTTATAGTTATATGAAGCTAATTAAATTGTCTTTAAAGTGATGCAGTTATGAAAAGTTAGTTGTTGCTAATAAATGAATAATGAGAGGTTGAATTTACCTGTGATATTTAAAGTTTCTCATTTGGCTGAAACTTTTTCCACAATCTTTGCAAACGTAAGGTTTCGCTTTAACCGAAACTTCTTGGACAATTTTCTCTTCAGCATTTTCCTCAAGTTTTCCCTGAACTTCCTCACCCATTTCCGCCGCTTTGCTGCAAAAACCCTGCGAAATCTCGCAGTTTTCCTGCGACTCCGTGCAAATTTCCAAATTATTGTTGTTTTCATTTTCGCAAACTTTGTTGTTGTTGTTGCAATCTACACTCTACAGAAAAACGAAATTACGAAACAAACCCACACTTCCATCAACTTCTTTCTTCCTCCCCGAAACCAAAGCCTCCTTACCAAATCCTCAATACTCTTCCGAATCCGCGGATCCTCGAACACCTGATCCTTCCCGCTGGTCCATGGGCTTGGAATCACCTTGTTCTGCAGAACCCCCCTTCGTCTCACCTCCCCGATTGGGATCAACCCCGGCACAGCCTTCCTAACCTTCTCACCAGGTTTCCGAAACTCATCATCCAGACGCAGTTTGAGCAGCGCCGCGACGCTCAAGAACTCTCCCAACTCCTCCAGACGCACAGACACTTGACCCGAATACATGTAGGTCAAAATTTGGGTCATTATTGACGGCGATATGTCCGGCAGGATGATTAACGAGGGTTGAGATGAGTTATCCTCCAATAACTCCTATTTATAATAAAATGACATTAAAGTTGATTAACGTTTTGTAAACTAGATTAAATTAGCTTTAATTTAATATTAATCTTAACTTGGTAACTAATAAGATGTAGCCTACGTGGTCATTAAAATTTGAACCTAAAAAAACATGACTTGTTTCAAATTTATCAATATATCTCACGTACTAGATTATTTATTGGAAAAGTTTTTATGTTTCCATAAACTAGATTAAATTGTCTTTATTTTGATATACGACGTAATTAGTTTACTAATTAATTTAAGTCTGTGAGGAAGAAATAAAACGAGTCAATTTTGAAACAACAAATTAAGCTAGGTAGCTACTATTTTATTAATATCTTCTTAATCTTAACAGCTATACTAATATCTTTATTATCTTAATAAACTAGACTAATATATCTTTAATTTGTTGTATTAATTAGTCTCATCTATGAAAAACGAAGTTAGCTGTGACCGTTTTAAATTCAGTTAAGCAAAAAAAACAGCACTTGGTTTTTGACGTATATTTCATATCTGCTACATACTAATTGAAAAGTTGGATATACATTCAAAACTAGATAAAATCATCTTTAATCTGATAGATCAATCTTGACCTAATTCCTAAAACTAATTAAGATGCGAGACTAAACACACCGAACTTGCTTTTAACCGTTAAAAACTTCTACAAAATCGAAAGATTCAACCAAATTAATTCTCTCTTTGAGGACTAAGTATAAGTATAATTAAAACTCTCTTTGAGGACTAAGTATAAGTCTTACCTGTAGTACAGGACTTGCGATGGATAAGATAACTCTATGTGCAGTGAGTTTATAGCCTGGACAACTTAACACTACATCACAAGAACTTTCTGTCGCCAAAAGCCGAAGCGATCCTTGCTTTATTATTTCCTCCATTTTTCTTGAAACAAAATAACGGTTGGATTGAAGCTTGAATCTCGCTGCCGAAGCTTCCGTGAATACAATGAGATATTTTGTTGATTCCTACATTAAGAAGAAAGAGTTTTGATTAAAGGTTTGTTATTTGGGGTTTGTGATGATTTCTAGAACGCTAAGGAGATCTAGACGGATATATTTGTGTAGGAGAAGGATTGAGGTTTAAAATGAGGTGTTTGTTTAGTTCGTGTGCATGGTATTAAGAAAGTTTATTTAGATTTAAAGTTTGTGAAATTGTTTTTACTGGATGTTTGAAGTTTCGATGTTCGGAGTCTTAGTAAATAATTCTCGCAGGACATTGCGCAAACAATATTTAGATTCTGTGAAGATTTTTTTTTAAGTTAGCTTTGGAAGGTTTTTGAAAATTCTTGAAAACAAAAGAGTTATGTGTGATAAACCGCGACGATAACTTTTCGCTGTTTTTCCGGAAGTTGTTGGTTTTAAAGCGTGATATTTCGGAAACAGAAAGCCCCATCGACTTGCGGTTTTCAATATTGGATTCAGCACAAAATTTCACGGGTAATGGTGTAGCCAATGCAGGCCCGACTAGTTAGAATACATAAAATAATTAGCGACAAATCTCAGATAAATGAAAAAACATTGTTAATGGAAAAAGTAAAAGAATCAATCACCATTTGAGTCTAATAACTAAGCAAATAATTCCTGCAGGACATTGCGCAAAGAATATTTAGATTCTGTGAAGATTTTTCTTGAAGTTATCGTCGGACATTTTTTGAAAATTCCCGAAAACAAAAGAGTTATAAGTTATAAACCGCGACGGTCACTTTCTTTGTTTCTCTGAAAGTTTTTGGTTTTGAAACGTGATATTTCGGAAACGGAGAACCGCATCGACTCCCGGTTTTCAATTTTGGATTCAGCACAAAATTTCCCGTGTAAAGGTGTGGGCAATACAAGCCCAACTAGTTAGACTACATACAATAATTGGTGATAAATCTCAGTTATATGAAAAACCTTTTTTTAGGGCAAAGGTAATAGAATCAATCACCATCTGAGTTTTATAACTAAGCAAGTAATTTTTACAGGACATTGCGCAAAGAATATTTAGATTCTGTAAAGATTTCTCTTGAAGTTAGCTTTAAAAAGTTTTTGAAAATTCTTGAAAACAAAAGAGTCATGGGTGATAAACCGCGACCATAACTTTTCTCAGTTTTTTCGGAAGTTGTTGGTTTTAAAGCGTGATATTTCGGAAACGGCAAATCGCATCAACTTCCGGTTTTCAATTTTGGATTCCGCACAAAATTTCCCGTGCATTGGTGTAGACATTGCAAGCCCAACTTGCCAGACTACCTAAAATAATTATGGACA
Organism: Phosphuga atrata; assembly: GCA_944588485.1. Classification (NCBI taxonomy): domain Eukaryota; kingdom Metazoa; phylum Arthropoda; class Insecta; order Coleoptera; family Silphidae; genus Phosphuga; species Phosphuga atrata. The sequence goes on from OX155897.1 coordinate 13,277,853, forward strand.
AATCTCAGGCAAATGAAAAAAACATTGATAAAGTTTAGTTGCCCTTAAACAAGTTTAGGGCAAAAGTAAAAGAATCAATCACAATTGCAATCTAATAACTAAGCAAGTAATTCTTGCAGGACATTGCGCAAAGTATATTTAGATTCTGTGAAGATTTTTCTTCGAGTTAGACTTGGAAACTTTTTGAAAATGCCTGAAAACATCACCATAAGATTCTAATAACTGAGTAAGTAATTCTTGCAGGACATTTCGCAAAGTATATTTAGATTCTGTGAAGATTTTTCTTGAAGTTAGCTTTGAAGATTTTGTGAAAATTCTTGAAAACAGAGTTATGGATGATAAACCGCGACGAAAACTTTTCTCTGTTTTTCCGGAAGTTGTTGGTTTTAAAGCATGATATTTCGGAAACGGAAAACCGTATCGACTTCCGGTTATCAATGCTGAATTCGGCATAAAATTTCCCGTACAATGCTGTAGGCAAAGCAAGCTCGAATAGTCAGACTACATAAAATAATTAGCGACAAATCTCAAGTAAATGAAAAAACTTCGTTTAGGGCAAAAGTAAGAGAATCAATCACCATCGGAGTCTAATAATTAGGCAAGTAATTCTCGCAGGACATTGAGGAAACAATATTTAGATTCTGTAAAGATTCTTCTTTAAGCTAGTTTTGGAAAGTTTTTGAAAATTCTTGAAACCAAAAGAGTTATGGGTGTTAAACCCGGACGATAACTTTTCTCTGTTTTTCAGGAAGGTGTTGGTTTTAAAGCGTGATATATCGGAAACGGAAAACCGCATCGACTTCCGGTTTTCAATTTTGGATTCAGCACAAAATTTACCGTTCAATGATGTGAACAAGCCCAACTAGTTATACTACTTAAAATAATTTGCGACAAATCTCAGGTAAAAGAAAAAGCTTCGTTTAGGACAAATGTAAAATAATCAATCACTATCGGAGTCGAATAACTTCTCGCAAGACATTGAGGAAAGAAGATTTAGATTCTGTGAAGATTCTTCTTTAAGCTAGCTTTGGAAAGTTTTTGAAAATTTTTGAAAACAAAAGAGTTATGGGTGATAAACCGCGACGATAACTTTTCTTTGTTTTTCAGGAAAGTGTAGGTATTAAAGCGTGATATTTCAAAAACGGAAAACCGCATTGACTTCCGGTTTTCAATTTTGGATTCATCACAAAATTTCCCGTGCAACGGTGTCGGCAATACAAGCCCAACTAGTTAGATTACATAAAATAATTAGTGACAAACCTCAGGCAAATGAAAAAAGTAAGGGGGAGGTAAGTAAGTTTAGGGCAAAAGTAAGAGAATCAATCACCATAAGAGTCTAATAACTAAGTAAGTAATTCTCGCAGGATATATCGCAAACAATATTTAGATTCTGTGAATATTTTTCTTTCAGAATGCTTCCGTAAATTTTTGAAAATTCTTGAAAACTAAAGAATAGTGGATGATAAACCGCGGCGGTTAGTTATTTTTGTTTTTCCGGAAGTTGTTGATTTTGAAACGTGATATTTCGGAAACGGAAAGTCGCATCGACTTCCGGTTTTCAATTTTGGATTCAGCACAAAATTTCCCATGCAATGGTGTAGGCATTGCAACCTCAACTAGTTAGACTACATAAAATCTCGCCAGTCGATTTACTTCGTTGCTGAATCCAAAATTCGCGCATAATTGTGGAACGAATCGTCACACTAATATGCGGGACCTTCAAGTTTATCGCCGGTTCCGAACGGCACTATTTGAGATGTTCTCTTGGCCGAATTACTCGAGGTAGTTTGCCATTGCTTTCCACGAGGTGGCCACAGCATAGTTCCGTGCAAAATTTCACGGTTTGTCCGGGGATCGAACCAGGGATCTTAGGTGTAGCGAGCGGAAGCGTTCACCACTACACCACTGTGACCACAATAACATAAAATACATAAAATAATTAGCGATAGATCTCAGGTAAATGAAAAAACTTCGTTTATGGCAAAAGTAAGAGAATCAATCACCATCGGAGTCTAATAACTAAGTAAGTAATTCTTGGACGACATTGCGTAAAGAATATTTAGATTCTGTGAAGATTTTTCTTTAAGTTATCTTTGGGTAGTTTTAGAAAATTCTTGAAAACAAAATAATTATGGATGTTTGACCGCACCGGTAACTTTTCCTTGTTTTCAAGGAAGTTGTTGGTTTTGAAGCGTCATATTTCGAAAACGGAGAGCCGCATCAACTTTCGGTTTTCAATTTTGGATTCAGCACAAAATTTCTCGTGCTATGGTGTAGGCAATGCTGACGCAACTAGTTAGACTACATGAAATAATTAGCGACAAATCTCAAGTACAAGAAAAAACTTCGATTAAGGCAAAAGTAAAACAATCAATCACCATTTGAGTCTATTAACTAAGCTAGTAATTCTCGTGGGACATTGCGTAAATAACATCTAAATACTGTGAAGATTTCTCTTTAAGCTAGCTTTGGAAAGTTTTTGAAAATTCTTGAAAATAAAAGAGTTATGGGTGATAAAGCGCGACGATAACTTTTCTCTGTTTTTCCGGAGGTTGTTGGTTTTAAAGCGTGATATTTCGTAAACTGAAAACCGCATCGACTTCCAGTTTTCAATTTTGGATTCCGCACAAAATTTCCCGTGCAATGGTGTAGGCATTGCAAGCCCGACTAGTCAGAGTACATAAAATAATTAGCGACAAATCTCAGATAAATGAAAAAACATTGTTTATGGAAAAAGTAAAAGAATCAATCACCATTTGAGTCTAATAACTAAGCAAATAATTCCTGCAGGACATTGCGCAAATAATATTTAGATTCTGTGAAGATTTTTCTTGAAGTTATCGTTGGACATTTTTTTAAAATTCCCGAAAACAAAAGAGTTTTAAGTTATAAACCGCGACGGTCACTTTCTTTGTTTCTCTGAAAGTTTTTGGTTTTGAAACGTGATATTTCGGAAACGGAGAACCGCATCGACTCCCGGTTTTCAATTTTGGATTCAGCACAAAATTTCCCGTGTAAAGGTGTGGGCAATACAAGCCCAACTAGTTAGACTACATACAATAATTGGTGATAAATCTCAGTTATATGAAAAACCTTTTTTTAGGGCAAAGGTAATAGAATCAATCACCATCTGAGTTTTATAACTAAGCAAGTAATTTTTACAGGACATTGCGCAAAGAATATTTAGATTCTGTAAATATTTCTCTTGAAGTTAGCTTTAAAAAGTTTTTGAAAATTCTTGAAAACAAAAGAGTCATGGGTGATAAACCGCGACCATAACTTTTCTCAGTTTTTTCGGAAGTTGTTGGTTTTAAAGCGTGATATTTCGGAAACGGAAAATCGCATCAACTTCTGGTTTTCAATTTTGGATTCTGCATAAAATTTCCCGTGCATTGGTGTAGACATTGCAAGCCCAACTTGCCAGACTACCTAAAATAATTATGGACAAATCTCAGGCAAATGAAAAAAACATTGATAAAGTTTAGTTGCCCTTAAACAAGTTTAGGGCAAAAGTAAAAGAATCAATCACAATTGCAATCTAATAACTAAGCAAGTAATTCTTGCAGGACATTGCGCAAAGAATATTTAGATTCTGTGAAGATTTTTCTTCGAGTTAGACTTGGAAACTTTTTGAAAATGCCTGAAAACATCACCATAAGATTCTAATAACTGAGTAAGTAATTCTTGCAGGACATTTCGCAAAGTATATTTAGATTCTGTGAAGATTTTTCTTGAAGTTAGCTTTGAAGATTTTGTGAAAATTCTTGAAAACAGAGTTATGGATGATAAACCGCGACGAAAACTTTTCTCTGTTTTTCCGGAAGTTGTTGGTTTTAAAGCATGATATTTCGGAAACGGAAAACCGTACAGACTTCCGGTTTTCAATGTTGAATTCGGCATAAAATTTCCCGTACAATGCTGTAGGCAAAGCAAGCTCGAATAGTCAGACTACATAAAATAATTAGCGACAAATCTCAAGTAAATGAAAAAACTTCGTTTAGGGCAAAAGTAAGAGAATCAATCACCATCGGAGTCTAATAATTAGAAAAGTAATTCTCGCAGGACATTGAGGAAACAATATTTAGATTCTGTAAAGATTCTTCTTTAAGCTAGTTTCGGAAAGTTTTTGAAAATTCTTGAAAACAAAAGAGTTATGGGTGTTAAACCCTGACGATAACTATTCTCTGTTTTTCAGGAAGGTGTTGGTTTTAAAGCGTGATATATCGGAAACGGAAAACCGCATCGACTTCCGGTTTTCAATTTTGGATTCAGCACAAAATTTACCGTGCAATGATGTGGACAATACAAGCCCAACTAGTTATACTACTTAAAATAATTAGCGACAAATCTCAGGTAAATGAAAAAGCTTCGTTTAGGACAAAAGTAAAATAATCAATCACAATCGGAGTCGAATAACTATGTAAGTAATTCTCGCAAGACATTGAGGAAAGAATATTTAGATTCTGTGAAGATTCTTCTTTAAGCTAGCTTTGGAAAGTTTTTGAAAATTCTTGAAAACAAAAGAGTTATGGGTGATAAACCGCGACGATAACTTTTCTTTGTTTTTCAGGAAAGTGTAGGTATTAAAGCGTGATATTTCAAAAACGGAAAACCGCATTGACTTCCGGTTTTCAATTTTGGATTCATCACAAAATTTCCCGTGCAACGGTGTCGGCAATACAAGCCCAACTAGTTAGATTACATAAATTAATTAGTGACAAACCTCAGGTAAATGAAAAAAGTAAGGGGGAGGTAAGTAAGTTTAGGGCAAAAATAAGAGAATCAATCACCATCAGAGTCTAATAACTAAGTAAGTAATTCTAGCAGGATATATCGCAAACAATATTTAGATTCTGTGAATATTTTTCTTTCAGAATGCCTTCGGAAATTTTTGAAAATTCTTGAAAACTAGAGAATACTAAAGAAGTGGATGATAAACCGTGGCGGTTAGTTATTTTGGTTTTTCCGGAAGTTGTTGGTTTTGAAACATGATATTTCGGAAACGGAAAGTCGCATCGACTTCCGGTTTTCAAATTTAGATTCAGCACAAAATTTCCCATGCAATGGTGTAGGCATTGCAAGCTCAACTAGTTAAACTACATAAAATCTCGCCAGTCGATTTACTTCGTTGCTGAATCCAAAATTCGCGAATAATTGTGGAACGCATCGTCACACTAATATGCGGGACCTTCAAGTTTATCGCCGGTTTCGAACGGCACTATTTGAGAGGTTCTCTTGGCAGAATTACTCGTGGTAGTTTGCCATTGCTTTCCACGAGGTGGCCACAGCATAGTTCCGTGCAAAATTTCACGGTTTGTCCGGGGATCGAACCCGGGATCTTAGGTGTAGCGAGCGGATGCGTTCACCACTACACCACTGTGACCACAATAACATAAAATACATAAAATAATTAGCGATAGATCTCAGGTAAATGAAAAAACTTCGTTTATGGCAAAAGTAAGAGAATCAATCACCATCGGAGTCTAATAACTAAGTAAGTAATTCTTGAACGACATTGCGTAAAGAATATTTAGATTCTGTGAAGATTTTTATTTAAGTTATCTTTGGGTAGTTTTAGAAAATTCTTGAAAACAAAATAATTATGGATGTTTGACCGCACCGGTAACTTTTCTTTGTTTTCACGGAAGTTGTTGGTTTTGAAGCGTCATATTTCGAAAACGGAGAGCCGCATCAACTTCCGGTTTTCAATTTTGGATTCAGCACAAAATTTCCCGTGCTATGGTGTAGGCAATGCTGACGCAACTAGTTAGACTACATAAAATAATTAGCGACAAATCTCAAGTACAAGAAAATACTTCGATTAAGGCAAAAGTAAAACAATCAATCACCATTGGAGTCTATTAACTAAGCTAGTAATTCTCGTGGGACATTGCGTAAATAACATCTAAATACTGTGAAGATTTCTCTTTAAGCTAGCTTTGGAAAGTTTTTGAAAATTCTTGAAAAGAAAAGAGTTATGGTTGATAAAGCGCGACGATAACTTTTCTCTGTTTTTCCGGAGGTTGTTGGTTTTAAAGCGTGATATTTCGTAAACTGAACACCGCATCGACTTCCAGTTTTCAATTTAGGATTCCGCACAAAATTTCCCGTGCAATGGTGTAGGCATTGCAAGCCCGACTAGTCAGACTACATAAAATAATTAGCGACAAATCTCAGGTAAATGAAAATTGAAACTTCGTTTAGGGCAAAAGTAAAAGAGTCAATAACTATTGGACTTTAATAACGAAGCAAGTAATTCTTGCAGGACATTGCGCAAAGAATATTTAGATTCTGTGCAGATTTTTGTTGGCGTTGGAAATTTTTTTAAAATTCTTGATAACAAAAGAGTTATGGGTGTTTGACCGCGCGGGTAACTTTTCTTTGTTTTCACGGAAGTTGTTGGTTTTAAAGGGTGATATTTCGGAAACGAAAAGCCGCATCGACTTCCGGCTTTCAATTTTGGATTCAGCATAAAATTTCTCGTGCTATGGTGTGGGCAATGCAGGCGCAACTAGTTAGACTTCATAAAATAATTAGCGACAAATCTCAAGTAAATGAAAAACTTCGATTAGCGCAAAAGTAAAAGAATCAATCACCATCAGAGTCTAATAACCAAGTAAGTAATTCTCGCAGGACATTGCGCAAAGAATATTTAGATTCTGTGAAGATTTTTCTTTAAGTTGGCTTTGCAATTTTTTTTTAATTCTTGAAAACAAAAGAGTTATGGGTGATAAACCGAAACGATAACTTTTCTCTGTTTTTCCGGAAGTTGTTGCTTTAAGAGCGTGATATTTCGGAATCGAAAAGCCGCATTAACTTCCGATTTTCAATTTTGGGTTCGGCAAAAAATTTCCCCTGCAATGGTGTAGGCAATGCAAGCCCAACTAGTTAGACTACATAAAATAATTAGCGACAAATCTCAGGCAAATGAAAAAATATCGTTTAGGGCAAAAGTAAAAGCATCAATCACCATTGGAGTCTAATAACTAAGCAAGTAATTCTTGCAGGACATTGCTGAAATAATATTTAGATTATGTGAAGATTTTTTTATAAGTTAACTTTGGAAAGTTTTTGAATATTCTGTGAAACAAAATAGTTATGGGTGGTAAACCGCGGCGATAACTTTTCACTGTTTTTCAGGAAGTTGTTGGTTCTAAAGCTTGATATTTCGGAAACGCAAAAACGCATCGACTTTCGGTTTTTAATACTGGATTCTGCACAAAATGTCCAGTGCAACGGTGTGGGTAGTGCAAGCCTAAATAGTTTAGACTACATAAAATAATTGGTGATAAATCTCAGCTAAATGAAAAAACTTTGTTTAGAGCAGCACTAAGTGATTAATCAACACCCACAGATAAGGAAATAGTAAACTAGTTCCTCCACGCCTTTCATTTTGAATTAGTTTCTAGGTGTCGTTTACAATGATTTATTAGTCTCAACGTAATTAAATTTTGCTGGCAAACAATTGATATCCAGTAAACGGTTTGTACTTACGATCTGGACTTATAATAATAATACTCATACGTTTTTTTGTACTTATAGCGTTTTTTGAGATGTAGTTTACGCTAAACTAGGTAGATTTTAATTGTTTTTCTTTTTTGGTGAAATTGAGATGAGTAATAGAAAAAGTTCAATGTACTTTATAGACGTAGACTGCTAAATGTTTCTCAAATATTTTTTGTCATTTTTTGGTGGAATATGAAAGAATGCGTTACTAAGTTGTATAAATTAGCGTGTCCGTTTAGACCGGGCCGGGCAGTGAGTTCAAGGTGAAGTTTAGTGTGTTAGGTTTTGGACAGTAGCGCCAATTTGGACAAAAATAAATGAATGTAGACTGCATATTTGAATAGTAGAGAAAATTTGCTATCACAAACAGTTTGGAAAATTTTATTATTTTCTACAAAATCACCAAAACAAAAACAAAAAATTAAGTTTCAATGTTGATCTTTGTTTTAAAAAAATGTCAAAGCTACATTTACAAAGCTACAATTTTGATTTTCCACTATTTATTATTAATTAAACAAATCTTAAATTTTACCAAGTTTTATCAAACTCTGTCCTCGCCCGTTCGTCTGTAATCGCAAAAGGCGCTCAAAATTTTTCAAATTTCAAAAAATTTGTAAAAGCTACATTTACAAAGCTAGAATTTTGATTTTCCAGTATTTTTTAGTAATAATGCAATTTTACCAAATTTTATTAGAATCGGTCCTTCCGTTTATCTGTAATCGTAAAAGGCGAGAGAAATTTTTCAAATTTAAAAAATTGACAAAGCTAAATTTACAAAGTTAGAATTTTGAATTTTCAGCATTTATTAGTAATCATGCTAATCTTTAATTTTACCAAGGTTTATCAAAATCAGTCTGTCCGTTTGTTTGTAATCGCAAAAGGCGCTCCAAATTTTTCAAATTTAAAAAATTGTCAAAGCTTCATTTACAAAGCTAGAATTTTGAGTTTCCAGTATTTATAATTAATTTTGCAAATTTTTAAATTTACAAATTATTATTAAAATTTCAAAAAATTTGTAAAAGCTACATTTACAAAGCTAGAATTTTGATTTTCCACTATTTATTACCAATCAAACAAATCTTTAATTTTACCAAGTTTTATCAAAATCAGTCCATCCGTTTGTCTGTAATCGCGAAAGGCGCTCGAAATTTTTCAAATTTCAAAAAATTTGTAAAAGCTACATTTACAAAGCTATAATCGCAAAAAACGCTCGAAATTTTAGAAATTAAAAAAAATGTCAAAGCTACACTAAGGAAGCTAGAATTTTGAATTTCCAGTATTTTTTAGTAATAATGCAATTTTACCAAATTTTATTAGAATCGGTCCTTCCGTTTATCTGTAATCGTAAAAGGCGAGAGAAATTTTTCAAATTTAAAAAATTGACAAAGCTAAATTTACAAAGTTAGAATTTTGAATTTTCAGCATTTATTAGTAATCATGCTAATCTTTAATTTTACCAAGGTTTATCAAAATCAGTCTGTCCGTTTGTTTGTAATCGCAAAAGGCGCTCCAAATTTTTCAAATTTAAAAAATTGTCAAAGCTTCATTTACAAAGCTAGAATTTTGAGTTTCCAGTATTTATAATTAATTTTGCAAATTTTTAAATTTACAAATTATTATTAAAATTTCAAAAAATTTGTAAAAGCTACATTTACAAAGCTAGAATTTTGATTTTCCACTATTTATTACCAATCAAACAAATCTTTAATTTTACCAAGTTTTATCAAAATCAGTCCATCCGTTTGTCTGTAATCGCGAAAGGCGCTCGAAATTTTTCAAATTTCAAAAAATTTGTAAAAGCTACATTTACAAAGCTAGAATTTTTGTTTTCCACTATTTATTACCAATCAAACAAATCTTTAATTTTACCAAGTTTTATCAAAATCAGTCCATCCGTTTGTCTGTAATCGCGAAAGGCGCTCGAAATTTTTCAAATTTCAAAAAATTTGTAAAAGCTACATTTACAAAGCTAGAATTTTTGTTTTCCAGTATTTATTACCAATCAAACAAATCTTTAATTTTACCAAGTTTTATCAAAATCAGTCCATCCGTTTGTCTGTAATCGCGAAAGGCGCTCGAAATTTTTCAAATTTCAAAAAATTTGTAAAAGCTACATTTACAAAGCTAGAATTTTGATTTTCCACTATTTATTACCAATCAAACAAATCTTTAATTTTACCAAGTTTTATCAAAATCAGTCCATCCGTTTGTCTGTAATCGCGAAAGGCGCTCGAAATTTTTCAAATTTCAAATAATTGTCAAAGCTAAATTTGCAAAGTTAGAATTTTGAATTTTCAGCATTTTCAGCACAAAGCTGGAATTTTGAATATTAACTATCTATTAGCAATCATGCAAATCTTCAATTTTACCAAGCTCTAACAAAATCCGTCCGTCCGTTTGGCTGTAATCGCAAAAGGCGCTCCCAATTTTTCAAATTTAATAAAATTATCAAAGCTACATTTACCAAGCTATAATTTTTAATTTCTACTATTTATTAATAGTAATACAAATCTTTTATTTTGCCAAGTTTTATCAAAATTAGTCCGTCCGTTTGTTTGTAATCGCAAAAACGCTCGAAATTTTTGAAATTAAAAAAAATGTCAAAGCTACATTAAGAAAGCTAGAATTTTGAATTTCCAGTATTTTTAGTAATAAGGCAAATCTTTAATTTTACCAAATTTTATTAGAATCGGTCCTTCCGTTTGTCTGTAATCGTAAAAGGCGCTCGAAATTTAAAAATTCAAATTTAAAAAATTGCCAAAGCTAAATTTACAAAGTTAGAATTTTGAATTTTCAGCATTTATTAGTAATCATGCTAATCTTTAATTTTGCCAAGGTTTATCAAAATCAGTCTGTACGTTTGTTTGTAATCGCAAAAGGCGCTCCAAATTTTTTTAATTTAAAAAATTGTCAAAGCTTCATTTACAAAGCTAGAATTTTGAGTTTCCAGTATTTATAATTAATTTTGCAAATTTTTAAATTTACAAATTATTATTAAAATCGGTCAGTCCGTTTGTCAGTAATCGCAAAAGGCGCACCAAATTTTTCAATTTAAAAAAATTGTCAAAGCTACAAGTTTTGTCAAAGCTAGAATTTTGAGTTTCCAGTATTTATTAGTACTTATGCAAATCTTTAAATTTACCAAGTTTTATAAAAATCGGTCAGTCCGTTTGTCTGTAATCGCAAAAGGTGCTCCAAATTTTTCAAATTTCAAAAAATTGTCAGAGCTACATTTACAAAGCTAGAACTTTGAGTTTCCAGTATTTATTAGTAATCAAGCTAATCTTTCATTTTACCAAGCTTTATAAAAATTAGTCCGCCCGTTTGTCTGTAATTGCAAAAGGCACTCCAAATTATTAAAATATCAAAAAAATGTGAAAGCTGCATTTACAAAGCAAGAATTTGTAACATCCATTATTTGTTAGTAATCATGGAAATCTTTCATTTTACCAATTTTTATCAAAATCAGTCCATCTTTTTGTCTGTAATCGCAGAATGCACTTGTTTCAAATTTGAAAAATATGTTAAAGCTACATTTACAAAGCTAGAATTTTGAATTTAAATAATAAATCTTTCGCTTATCAATAATGATATAAATCTTTAATTTTACGAAGTTTTATCAAAATAAGTCTGTCCGTTTGTCCGTAATCTCAAAAGACGCTCCAAATTTTTCAAATTTAAAAAAATTGTCAAAGCTTCATTTATTAAGCTACATATTTTCATTTCCACTGTTTATTATTAATCATCAAAATCTTTAATTTTACCAGGTTTCATCAAAATCAGTGGATCCATTTGTCTGTAATCGCAAAAGCAGAGCTTTTGATTCAATGGACCAGCGTTTCCCAAACCTTTTTGAATGCGGCCCGAAATGAGTTTTTAAATTTTTTCGCGATACACCTTATGTCAAAACCCCATTAAAACGAAAAAAGGTTTTTTTACTGTACCAACTTAGTTCTTCCAAATTTTTCGCACAATCATCAATTGTCCGTTTATCGATATTATTTCGCATACATTATTTGCGACAATTTTGAAAGCGGGTATTGATTGAAGCATTGATTTATCTCCAGCAATATAAGGATATCCAGTCTCACCTATTAATTTAGAAATTTAAAAATGATCTTCTTATTTGACTGCTGATGATAGTGTGATTTTTTTTTGAGCAGCAATCAATTTTATCAACAATTTTTTTTTTTTGTTGTCTTTTTACAATTCTTTTTTCGCGACCCGGCAAAATTTTTCTGCGACCCGGTGCCGGGTCGCGACCCACACTTTGGGAAACGCTGCAATAGACCATGATCTATCTACTCCACAGCATACTCCACTAAGTTGGTCTATCACAGAGTGCTATATGTTTCATTAAGAGCTATCTTTCCAACATAAATCAACAAGTTAGAATAATCAACTGTCTCTCGTTATCACTAGATCTCTCGAGAGGGGTACCACAAGGCTTTGTACTCTCACCGTTACTCTTCACCATATATATGGTAAATTTGGGGAAGTATATAAACCATGTTAAGCACCATAAATACGCCGACGATACTCAAATTCTGTATACCTTCGCACCACACGAGTTATTGTAAGCCGAAGCTAGAATAAATGCTGACTTACAATCTCTTTCAAAATTCTCTTTAGGACACATTAAAAGTGAATCCTGCCAAAACCCAAATCATTGTAATAGACCTTTCATAGTTGAAATTTTTTTGTGCACATGTGTCAATTTCCGCCATGTTTTGCCCGAACTTTTTGACGTATAACCTTATTATTTGTCCGAAACTTTCATATTCCCGCCTGTTAATCTTGGCGGATGCGCATGCGCTTAACTAATCGTAAAAAGGTCTATTGCCCCTACACAGAATCGCGCAAAAAATAAAAGCACACAGCTAAACATAACTCTGGACGGAACAAGACTTCAGTCAGAATCAAAGAACCTGTGGACGAAAAGTGGAAGAAGTGCTTAACAGTGGACGAAAATTAAAATTCCGAACGCACATTTCTCGAATATTCAACATTTCAATAGCCAGACAAAATTAATCTATTCCACCAGGCATTTATTGCCGACTCATATAACAAAGAAAATTGTCAATTCCTTCAGATTTTCAAATTTCAAAAAAATTTCAATGCATATATTTACAAAGCTACAATTTTGTGTTTCCAGCATTTATTAATACTCATAAAAATCTTTAATTTTTAAAAATCGGTCCGTCCGTTTATCTGTAATCACAAAAGGCGCTCCTAATATTGCAAATTTAACAAAATCGTCAAAGCTACATTTACAAAGCTACAATTTTGAATTTCCACTGTATATTAATAATAATAAAAATCTTTAATTTTACCAAGTTTTATCAAAATCAGCTCGTCCGTTTGTCTGTAATCACAAAAGCCGCTGCAAATTTCTCAAATTTAAAAAAAAGGGTCAAAGCTACATTTAAAAAGATAGAATTTTGAATTTACACTATTTATTAACAATCATAAATACCTTTAATTTTACCAAGTTTTATCGCAATCAGTCCTTCTATTTCTCTGTAGTCGCAAAAGGCGCAACAAATTTTTCAAATTTACAAAAATTGTCAAAGCTACATTTACAAAACTAGAATTTTGAATTTGCGCTACTTATTAGTAATCAGGCAAATCTTAAATTATACGAAGTTTTATCAAAATCAGTTAGTCCGTTTGTCTGTAATCGCAATAGTCGCTTCAGATTTTTCAAATTAAAAAAAATGGTCAAAGCTAAATTTACAAAGTTAGAATTTTGAATTTCAAGTATTAATTAGTAATGTTGCAAATATTTAATTCTACCAAGCTTTATCAAAATCGATCCTTCCGTTTGTCTGTAATCGTAAAAGGCGCTCGAAATTTTTCAAATTTAAATTCTCAAAGCTACATTTACAAATCTAGAATTTTGAATTTTCACTATTTATTAGTAATCATGCAAATCTTTAATATTACTAAGTTTCATGAAAATCGGTCAGTCCGTTTGTCTGTAATCGCAAAAAGCGCACCAAATTTTTCAAATTTCAAAAAAATTTCAAAGCTGCATTTACAAAGCTAGAATTTTGAATTTCAAGTATGTATTAGTAATCATACAAATATTTAATTCTACCAAGCTTTATTAAAATCGGTCCGTCCGTTTGTCTGTAATCGCAAAAGGCCCTCCAAATTTTCCAAATTTCCAAAAATTTTCAAAGCTACATTTACGAAACTAGAATTTTGACTTTCCACTATTTAATAATAGTCATACAAAACTTTAATTTTACTAAGTTTTATCAAAATCAGTCGGTCCGTTTGTCTGTAATCCCAAAAGGCGCTCCAAATTTTTCAAATTTCAAAAAATTGTCAAACTACATTTACAAAGCTATAAATTTGAATATCCACCATTGATTAGTAATCATTCAAATCTTTATTTTTACCTAGTTTTATCAAAATCGGTCTCTCCTTTAGTCAGTAAACACAAAAGGTGCTCCAAATTTTTAAAATATCAAAAAATTGTCAAAGCTACATTTACAAAGCAAGAGTTTTGAATTTCCACTATTTATTAGTAGTCATACATATCTTTAATTTTACCAAGTTTGATCAAAAGTAGTCCGTCAGTTTGTCTGTAATCGCAAAAGGCGCTCCAACTTTTTCAAATTAAAAAAAATTGTCAAAGCTACATTTACAAAGCTAGAATTTTGAATTTCCACTATTTCTTAATAGTCATACATATCTTTAATTTTACAAAGTTTTATCAAAATCAGTCTGTTTAAAATATCAATTTTTAAAATATCAAAAAATTGTCAAAGCAACATTTACAAAGCTAGAGTTTTGAATTTCCACTATTTATTAATAGTCATACATATCTTTAATTTTACCAAGTTTTATCAAAATTAGTCCGTCAGTTTGTCTGTAATCGCAAAAGGCGCTCCAACTTTTTCAAATTTCAAAAATTTGTCAAAGCTACATTTACAAAGCTAGAGTTTTGAATTTCCACTATTTATTAATAGTCATACATATCTTTAATTTTACCAAGTTTTATCAAAATTAGTCCGTCAGTTTGTCTGTAATCGCAAAAGGCGCTCCAACTTTTCAAATTTCAAAAAATTGTCAAAGTTACATTTACAAAGCTAGAATTTTGAATTTACACTATTTCTTAATAGTCATACATATCTTTAATTTTACCAAGTTTTATCAAAATCAGTCTGTTTAAAATATCAATTCTTAAAATATCAAAAAATTGTCAAAGCTACATTTACAAAGCTAGAATTTTGAATTTCCACTATTTCTTAATAGTCAGACATATCTTTAATTTTACCAAGTTTTATCAAAATCAGTCTGTTTAAAATACCAATTTTTAAAATATCAAAAAATTGTCAAAGCTACATTTACAAAGCTAGAGTTTTGAATTTCCACTATTTATTAATAGTCATACATATCTTTAATTTTACCAAGTTTTATCAAAATTAGTCCGTCAGTTTGTCTGTAATCGCAAAAGGCGCTCCAACTTTTTCAAATTTCAAAAATTTGTCAAAGCTACATTTACAAAGCTAGAATTTTGAATTTCCACTATTTCTTAATATTCATATAAATCTTTAATTTTACAAAGTTTTTATTTTATAAAAAGTCAGTTCGTCTGTAATCTCAAAAGGCGCTCCAACTTTTTCAAATTTCAAAAAATTGTCAAAGCTACATTTACAAAGCTAGAATTTTGAATTTCCACTATTTCTTAATAGTCATACATATCTTTAATTTTACCAAGTTTTTATTTCATAAAATGTCAGTTTGTCTGTAATCTCAAAAGGCGCTCCAAATTTCTCAAATTTAAAAAAATTGTCCAAGCTACATTTACAAAGCTATAATTTTGAATTTCTACTATTTAGTAGTAATAATGCAAATCCTTTATCTTACCAAGTTCTTTTCACAATCAGTGAGTCCGTTTGTAATCACAAAAGGCGCACCAAATTTTTCGAATTAAAAAAAATTGTCAAAGCTACATTTACAAAGCTAGAATTTTGAATTTCCAGTATTTATTAGCAATCATTCAAATTTTTAATTTCACCAAGTTTTATCCAAATCAGTCCAGTCCAGTTTTATCAAATCAGTCCGTTTGTCAGTAATCATAAAAGGCGCCTCAAATTTTTCAAATTTAAAAAAAATTTCAAAGCTACATTTACAAAGCTAGAATTTTGAGTTACCAGTATTTATTAGCAATATGCAATTTTTTAATTTTACTAAGTTTTATCAAAATCAGTCTGTCCGTTTGTATGTAATGGCAAACTGTGCTCGAAATTTTTCAAATTTAAAAAAATTGTCAAAACTACATTTACAAAGCTATAATTTTGAATTTCCAGTATTTATTAGTAATCATACAAATCTTTAATTTTACCAAGTCTTATCAAAATCAATACGTTCGTTTTTCTGTAACCGCAAAAGGCACTCCAAATTTTTCAAATTTCAAAAAATTGTCAAAGCTACATTTACAAAGCTAAAATTTTGATTTTTCAGTATTTATTAGCAATCATGTAGGTCTTTAATTTTACCAACTTTTAACAAAAGGGGTCCGTCCTTTTGTCTGTAATCGCAAAAAACGCTCTAAATTTTTCAATTTTCAAAAAAATGTCAAAGCTTCATTTACTAATCTACAATTTTTAATTTCCACTGTTTTTGATTAATCATCAGAAGCTTGGATTTTACCAAGTTTCATCAAAATCAGTCGGTCCGTTTGTCTGAAATCGCAAAAAGCGCTCCAGCAAAGATTTTGATACAATAGACCATGATCTACTCTACAGCTTGCTCTACTACGTTGGCCTATTACAGAAAGCTATATGTTTCATTTAGAGCTTTCCAACAGAAGTCAGCAAGTTAGAATAATCAACTGCCTCTCGCTATAGCGTTAGATCTCTCGAGAGGGGTACCACAAGGCTCTGTGTTCTCACCTTTACTCTTCACGATATATATGGTAAAGCTCGGGAAGTATAAAAAGCTTGGTAAGCACCATCAATACGCCGAAGATACACAAATTCTGTATACCTTCGCACCACACGAGTTATTGTAAGCCGAACCTATAATAAATTCTGACTTACAATCTCTTTCAAAATTCTCTTTAGGACGCGTTAAAACTGAATCCTTCCAAAACCCAAATCATGGTAGTTGCACAGAATCGCGCAAAAAATAAAAGCACACAACTGAACATAACTGTGGACGGAACGAGACTTAGGTATTCAGTCAAAAGCAAAGAACCTGGGCTGAATAGTGGACGAGAAATTTGGAGAATGGAGAAAAATTCCGAACGTACATTTCTCGAACAATAAACATTGCAATAGCCAATTGCAATAACTTATAAATAACACATTTTAATAAGAAAATTGTCAATTCCTTCAGATTTTCAAATTTAAAAAAATTTCAAAGCTACATTTACAAAGGTACAATTTTGAATTTCCACAATTTATTAATAAACATAAAAATCTTTAATTTTACTAAAATCGTATTTTCAAAAATAAGTATTATCAAAATCAGTTCGTCCGTTTCTCTGTAATCACTAGACATCGGATTATATGCGTTTGCATGTATAATGCAAACGTATGCATAAAACGCTATTTTTATAGCAGTATTGCATATTTTAGTAGTAGTTTTAGTTTCATTTATAGTGCTTATTTCAGTAGTTAAATGTCTTTTGTATTAGGCGGGAACTGTGGAAGGTCGCAGCCAGTGACGTGCCATGCGGGCACCTCACACTCTGCAAATCGACTACTCGCCTGCACTAGTCAATAAATTGATTTCCTCTACAAAGAAAGTGTTTTTAAAAGCACCATCGCGCGTACAAAAATATAAAGAGCGACTACCAAACCTAGCACTACCTCCAGAACCAATATTAACGCGGTGAGGAACATGGTTGAAACCTGTATTGTTTCATGCTTAGAATTTTGAGGCCATAATAGAAGTAGTTGGTCAACTTGACAGTTCAGAAGCCATTGCAAAAAGACCTTTTACGGTTAGTTAAGCGCAAGCGCGGATATGCGGGAATATGAAAGTTTCGGGCACATATTTAGTAATCGGTCAAAAAGTTCGGACACTTTTTGACGTATAACATGGCGGAAATTGACACATGCGCACAAGAAAATATCAACTATGAAAGGGTCTATTAATTCAAGCCAGCGGGCATTTCAGGCTCCTTTAATCAAACAAAATATTGCTCTAATTGTAACACATTTCAGCAATATTCCCGACGCAATTGAGACTCTAGAAACTTAAAACCTTTCTCTGTACAAGCCCTTGGAAATATTGGAAAAAATGATTGAACAGAGCAACGACCTTCCGAGTTCACTATCAGAAAAGGTCCATGGCAAATTACATGCTGTTCTCTATAAACAACCCAGGTCTTGAAGGAATAAAGAAAGTAAATGCATTTATAAAAGCCACCAGCCAAACTCTAACTGAAGAGGTTTTTGCGCCAAAATTTCAAGTTCTGTCCAGTAACGTCAGTCAGGCCCGCCGGGACCGGGCGTGCAGGGCGTGCACCGCACAAGAGGGCGGAGAGAAGGGACTTTCAAGGGGGCGGCAAGTATAGAAATATCTTTAATGAACACATTGTCATAATTTGCCAGTTTGTATTTGTGTATATTATGTCTTTACAACAACATCTATTGAAGTACATGGAAAATAAACGCAAACGTTTAATGCACGGGAGGAATTCCCTTTTCTGCCATACCGGGCGATAGTTTAACGTACAGTAGTAACTTATAGCTCGCAGAAAGCGGAATCTCTCTCCTGGAATGATAAAAAATAAGCTGGAAGGTAAAGTGGGGTAAAGGTAAAGTCATTTTTGCACGCGGGCGGTGAAGCGCCCAGGGCGGGCCTGACGTCAGTTGGCGTAAAGAGGTCATTTTCAGCCTAAAAATTAATATTAAGTGACAAACGTCCTGATTTTATTATTGAAAATAATAATTAATATTATTAATAGTATATTATAGGTCGAGCTCAGTAAGCGCGATTTTTCAGCACGCGTCCAAGTTTAGAAAACGACGAGCGTAGCAAGGAGTCCTTTAATATACCATTTTCTATTTTTCGTCTGTAATGGACTCATAACAGCACTCATACGCGTGCGGTTATGGCTCGCCGAGTGCTGTTATTACCATTATTTAATTAAATTTGTGCATTCGCGATTTCCACACATCACATAACCTCAAAACAAACTCGCCTAAAATTTGACACTGACAGCTCTGAATTTCAGTGCCAACCTTGAAAAAATTAACTCATAACAGCACTCGGTGAGCAATAACCGAACGCATATGAGTGCTGTTATGAGTCCATTACAGACGGAAAATAGAAAAAAAAAAATGTAATTGTATATTGTCACAAGAACAACAAGAATTACTATGTATTGTTAAAAATAAGTAAATGCCAATAATAAATAGTATTTTGATTGTGCATTTTTTATGCATATTTCGCCCATTTTTGGTGCATATTTAGCCCATTTTTAATGCATATTTGCAAGCATGTCTAGTAATCACAAAAGGCGCTCCTAATTTTTAAAATTAAAAAAAATTGTCAAAGCTACATTTAAAAAGCAAGAATTTTGAATTTACACTATTTATTAATAATTATAAATATCTTTAACATAATAATAATAAAACATCTTTATTGTTATACTTATAAACACAAACATCTACAACTACAACAATTGGCCATCGACCCGTGGTCTTTCAGCCGGAAATGAACAGATATAAAGAACATAAATTGAAAAAAAAGACTTAATCGAAAAATTGGATGAGAATGAGTGAGGCAGTCGTCTTCCAAGGATTCAAGAAGAGTTTTGGAGGGGTATTGTCTGTTAGAATGTCTAGATGGACGTTTAATGCATAGTTCGTCAAGGATGTTGAACGTCATGTGGTTGTTTCTAAGCTTTCTCCTAAGTCTGTCATGTCTGTCAGATAGAGGAGGGACCCGGGTTTGTCTATAGAGATCTTCGTTGGAGGGGTTGTGGAGAGGGTTGTTTGGATGTCTGAGTTTGGTGATGAGACGTAATGCGATTCGCTCTGCGACCTCAAGGGTTCGTCTACATTTATTATTGGTGGAGGTAATTACGTGTCCATAATCGAGAATGGGACAACAGATAGATTTGTAGATTTTCGCCGCGGTCTTTATGGAAATACCCTGGTTGCCATTCGTAAAGGCTCTAAAGTGCTGCATCGTTTAATTATCTGGGACTTGCGTAATTTGGCGTAGTTATTGAATTTGTGTTTCGAGTCAATAGTTAGTCCAAGATTTTTAACGCTGCTGGACGGCCGTACGTCGGAGGAGCCTGTGTGGATGCAAGGTGAGTTTGAGGAAATTTTGTGGTTAGGGATGAGGACTTGGCATTTGGAAGAATTTGGTGATAATCTCCACTGGTTGAACTAAGTGAGAGTGTTGTTGGTGAGTTTTTGGAGTAGGTCGAAGGTAGATTTAAGGGAGTTGCTATGGGAAATCAGTGCAGTGTCGTCAGCGTATTGTAGTAGTATGTAGGAAGAAAATTCAATGTGAGATTTGTCTAGTTGATTGTAGTTGTAAATGTCGTGACAGTATATATTGTATAAGAGAGGGGAAAGTGGGGAACCTTGAGGGAGGCCTTGCAGAGGGGAAAATGCAGGACAAGAGATGGAGTTGATTTTCACTTTTGAGGATCCGTTAAAAAGAAAACTATTAATTACGTGGATTAGGTAGGGAGGGACATTAATTTGCGACATTTTGAACAAAAGCCCGGCATGCCAAACGCTGTCAAATGCTTTGTTGATGTCCAAGAAGAGGGCTGCGGATTTCTTGTTTTGAAGGTGTGACGATTGGATATTGTTGGTTAGGATGAACAGAGGATGGATAGTGGAATGGATTGGCTTGAAACCGAATTGATATTTGGGAATGTGGTCTGCAACGAAATTCCATAATCGGGTTTTAAGGATATGTTCGAGGATTTTGCCAAGAACAGGAAGGAGAGAGATCAGACGGTAACTTCTGGGAATGGATTTATCTTGACCAGGTTTAGGGATTGTGACTACTGTGTTCATTTTCCAGCAGCTTGGAAAGGTACATTTCAAGAGGCAGAAATTGAAAATTTTTGTGATAAAGGAGTGGATGTCTGCGGAGAGGAGTCTGATGAGGTGCTTGGTGACTAAATCGGGCCCAGGGGAGGAGTTTTTACCGTGGAAGAGGGCAGAAAGAAATTCTTCCAAGGAAACTTTATCAATGTTATAGGAGGGGGTTGTCTTAAAGAAGTCGTTAAACCAGTTATTTATTCTGTCAAAGATATGTTTGTCAAAGTCAGGAGAGTCAGAAGATGAAAATGATTTTTTAAAGTGTTCTGCAAAATGTAGAGCCTTGTCTGAGTCACTGGAGTAGGTTAGATTGTTAAATGACAGGTCTGGAATATGAGAGGTCGGTTTATATTTCGATAGCTTTTTAATCTTGGTCCAGTAGGTTTTTTCCTGGTCTTTTTCTATTTCCTGGCAAACAGAGAGCCATCTATGGGAGCGGAACTGTCCAATGAGTTGATGGATGTCTTTGTTTAGTCTGTTTATTTCGGTTTTATGTCGGGATTTTCTGTTTGTCTGTAGTCTCTGTATAATTGTCTTTTAAGTTTGATGAGTTTTAGGATGAAGGGGGGAAGTTGTTGACGGTAGAATTTGGATAACAATGGAGGTGAGTGTTTTATTATCTGTGAGTCCGTCACAGTTTTTTGAAATTCGGTAATGATGTCAAAGTTCAGCTCGTCGGAGTTTATAGAGGAAATATAGTTTTGGATATCAAGGTTAACCTTGGGAATGAGGGTTTTCTTTAGGTTGGGTACAGACAGGTATTTGAGGTAGTGGGGCATAGTCAAGGAGAATTGAAAAGGATATAGCTAGGTGGTCGGATCCCAGGTCAGGAGTTAGGATGATATCTACGATATTGTTGGTAAGGTTATTGGTATGGAGGATCAGGTCAGTAGTGTTGTCTTTGTTTAAAGGCATGAGAAAAGTAGGATTTGTTTGCCTGCGGATAAAATTAGAGTTATCAAGGAAATAATTGAGGATTCGGATTTTTGGTTTGTTGCAATTGAAGTCCCCGATGATGAGCGAATATTCATACAATGCTGCCATTGTCAAAATATTCTGCTCAACAACGGAGTGAGGATGGATATAGACTAGGAAAATATGCGATTTGTTATTATGAAAGAGAATGGGGAAGTGGATGCAGTCGTTGAGTGGGTTATTTAAGGAAGGCGAATTGGCTTTGCCGGGATGGAATGTGGGGTTGATATGTGCTAATGCACCGCCCCTGGACCTATTTGTCAGTAAATGTCCATGTTTTTGTATTGTATTCCAGTTTTTGTTTGTAGTATTAGTGTTTTGTCTCGTCTTAGTCTCTACAAAGAGGTGACCATCTGTGTTATTCATTTCCGCAAAGTTTTCAATCAACGAACGTTTGTTGACATAACTATTGATGTTTGCGTAGACAAATCGCATTTTAGACATCGATATTGATAATGGATTGATAGAGGTCTTCAGTGGGTAGTGTTAGAGTTTCGGAAAAAGGGCGGGAGAGGTCAAACATAAGGATGTACATGCGGTTACCAGAAAAGAAGGCATGGGTATCGATTAGGAAGTCGGAGGAGAAACGAAGGTTAAGTTTTTTGAGTAGTTCAGCGCGATTATTTTGAATGGGGTCGTTTATTGTGGTCAAGTAAGTATGGATGATATAGTCGTGTGTGGTTATAGGTGAGTGTATGCGTGAGTTGTGAGTGATTTCAGGGGGGAGGTCTGCAGATTTTTTGTTTGAGCTTCTAATGGTGACATTAGGAATTCCCTCGATGGGCACAGTTGGTCGGTTCGGGCACTTATGTGACCAGGCTTCGTGGTCGGTCCGACCACACGAGGTGCATTTAACAGGGAGGATGGTTGTGCATTTATTAGTGTCGTGTGGACCACCACATTTCCGAAATTTGACGGGGACATTGCAATGTTCGGTCGCGTGTTCGAACGACTGGAATTTGTTGCAAGGTCGGGGGATGGGCGGAGGTGGTGTACTTGGGGAAATCGGATACAGCCGATTCATAGAAAACAGGCCGCCAGAAGAAATCAGGGCCTCGAACGTATTTATGTCAGATGTTATAATTCTTATGAGCCTGGTGGGATTGTTGTCTTAGATATGATACGCTTGCAGTATCGGAAGTTGTATTTCAAATCCCTCAGGTGGGAGGCTAATGATTCATCACTGATCTCGTATTCAACGTGCTCAATAACTGCAGAGTATGACTCGTTTCTCGTAGAGGACGAGGATCCAAATGGGGTTCGGGGAAGGAGTTTGTAAGAAGCTAGAGATTTGTTTGAGGAGGGAGTTTGAAGAGCGGTGTTTGCCTCTAAGTCAGTTTTTAGGAGAAATCAAGAGGAGGTTTTGATTAGAAGGTCTTGATTTTTGGGACGAACTGTTTGCCAGATTGTAGAAAGTTGGATGCGTGTGGTAGACGGATTTGTGGGGGATAATGAGTAAATGAAGTTATATTGTTTGAAAGGTTTACGAGTGTTTAGTGAAGTAGAAGTTGAAGGTGAGAATTGAGGCGCTGGATTACCAGAAACGAGTGATGTTGAAGTGGAGTATAGTTCGGCTGTGGCGGCTGATGTGGTGGCTGAGGTAGAAACCAGTTGTTGCGGCTTTTTGGTAGATGCTGGTTGAGTGAGGTTTTTGTTGCTGAGAGGTACGACTTTTTTGGGCCGTCCTCTCTTTCTCTTCTTCGTCCATTCTTCGTCCTCATCGGACATAATTGAGGTCACGTCCGTGAACATTTATGCCAACGGAGAGTGGGTATAAATTTTGTTGAAATATAAATACCAAAGTATTTGTAGCACACACAGTTTAAGAAAAGATTGAGAAAAAAACAGCTTAAGTGATAGCACTTTATCGAAAGAGATAACGGACAGGTTTTAGATACGTCTGTGCGCGTTAAAGTCTCGACAACGACTGAATATCTTTAATTTTACCAAGTTTTATGAAATTTAGTCCATCCGTTTGTCTGCAGTCATAAAAGGCGCTACAAATTTTTCAAATTAAAAAAAAATTGTCAAAGCTACATTTGCAAAGCTAGAATTTTGAAATTGCACTATTTATTAGTAATCATGCAAATCTTAAATTAAACCGAGTTATATCAAAATCAGTCCGTCCGTTTGTCTGTAATCTCAAAAGGCGCTCCAGGTTTTTCAAACATAAAAAAAATGTCAAAGCTACGTTTTACAAAGCTAGAATTCTGCATTTGCACTATTTATTAGTAATCATGCAAATTTTAAATTATACCAAGATTTATTAATATCAGTCCATCTGTTTGTCTGTAATCGCAAAAGGCGCTCCAGATTTTTCAAACATCAAAAAAATGTCAAAGCTACATTTACAAAGTCAGAATTTTGAATTTCCAATATTTATAAATAATCATAAAAGTATTTAATTTTACCAAGTTTTATCAAAATCAGTCCGTCCGTTTGTCTGTAATCGCAAAGAGCGCTCCAAATTTAAAAAAATTAAAAAATTGTCAAAGCTACATTTACAAAGTTAGAATCTTGAGTTTCCACTGTTTATTAGTAATCATGCAAATCTTGAATTTTACCGAGTTTTATCAAAATCAGTCCATCCGTTTGTCTGTAATCACAAAAAGCGCTCCAAATTTTTTAAATTAAAAAAAATTGTCAAAGCTACATTTACAAAGCTAGAATTTTTAATTTCCAGTATTTATAGACCTTTTTACGGTTATTTAAGCGCATGCGCATCCGTCAAGTTTGAAAGGCAGGAATATGAAAGTTTCGGGCAAATAATAAGGTTATACGTCAAAGAAGTTCGGGCAGAACATGGAGTAAATTGACACATGTGCACAAAAAAAATTCAACTATGAAAAGGTCTATTAGTAATCATGCAATTCTTTATTTTACCAAGTTTTATCAAAATCTGTCCGTCTGTTTGTGTGTAATCGCTAAAGGCGCTCCAAATTTTTCAAATTTCAAAAAATTTTCAAAGCTACATTTACAAAGCTAGAATTTTGAATTTCCACCGTTTATTAGTAATCATACAAATATTTAATTCTGCCAAGTTTTACTAAATCAGTCTGTCCGTTTGTCTGTAATCGCAAGAGGCGCCCCAAATTTTTCAAACTTTTTCAAAAAAATTTCAAAGATAAATTTACAAAGCTAGAATTTTTAATTTTCACCATATATTTGTAATCATGCAAATCTTTAATTTTACCAAATTTTATCAAAATCAATCCGTTTGTCTGTTCTGACAATAGTAAATAAAGAATTAAATTTCCCATAATTTTTTTTTGCCAACAAACTTTCATTTTTTACAAAAACTTTCCATAAAACCATAAATCCCAAATTCCTTGCAAATTTCCTTCGCCTAGAAAATTCACACGTTCGCGTGCGAATCCACCTTAATCACTTCCTCCGATAGTTTTCCAACAAACATTTCACCAAACCAACTCGAATATTTCCAGAAAATTACATACTAAACGATCCAATTAGTCGTCTTATTATATATTACGTTTTGTCTAACGCTAATTACACGGCCTAATTGCGACAAGAAACCAAGCTAAATGTGAGAAACTATTTAATTTATGATGCAATATCTAATTGGGATTGAGTTGTGTAACACAACGCCGAAAATTTGTTTTTTTGCAAGAATTTTTAAGGAAAATTGCAAAAATTCATAAAGACTTTTTATAGGAAACTCAATTTTCTATAAGTTTTGTTTCAGGGGTTTTATTGTGTAAATCGCATAGTTTTGTCAATAATCACTATTAAATCGCGAGTTGTTTAAATTCCCAACTTTTTTGCAACAATCTTTAAGGAAAATTGCAAAAAATCATAAAGACTCAATATATTGTAAAAAGAATTTACGATTTAACGTGTCAGTGCACAAGATGTACGTCATACATAAAATAACTTGTCTTTTAGATATTAATCCTTCAATCATAAAGACTTTTCATAGGAAATTCTATTTTCCACAAAATTTGTTTAATTGCTAAAAGTGTTTTATTGGTAAATCGCGTAGTTTTGCAAATAATCGCTATTAAATCGCGAGTTGTTTAACTTTGTTTCGACAATTTTTCCATGCAACTAAAATAACCACGAAAATATAATTTTCGTATTAAATCAAACATTTCATCATTCAATCAAACATTTTTTGTAAAATACAAAATTCTCTCCAACAAAACGCTTCACCGCTACCTCCCATTTCCCATTTACGCCTCATCAAACCAACGCTTTTACTACCAACGATTAATTTTCTGCGAGACAAAACCAAACCGCAGAGGCTGCAATAACCATAACAAACTCTTTTACGTCGCGTTCTACAGTTTCAAACTAAAATTAATTCTTTTATTTGACTTAGAATTACGATCTTTTGAATTAGAAAGGCGATTGTTGTCACAGCACATTACTACAATTTGCGCTACTAGTTTCAATGTGCTCACTTCGAAAGGATTTTGTGTCATTCATCATCATCTTATATGTATTTTAAAGTCTTGTAAATTGATGTTTTAGGAATTTATTGGTTGTTATATCTGATTTATTGGAGAAACTAACGGGGCCAACAAGAAAATGCTTTAAAGAATTCTGTAGAGATTTTTATTGTCCGTAGAAAATTTGAATAACATTTTTTTGTAATTTTGAGTTTTTTTTTTAGGTAAGAAATTCTGAAAAATGAGAACTAAACACCATGTTGGAAATTTGTTGTTTATAGAAAAAGCAACATTTAATTTTATTTGATTTTTTTGCAAAAACTAACAGAGATATAAAAATATTGTTTGAGAGAATCTTGTAGACAATTTTCTTGTTTATTGAAAATCTTCATAACATTTTTCTGTAATTTTGAGTTTTATGCGCGAAATTGCGAAAAATGGGAGGAAAATACCATTTTGGAAATTTGTTGTTTACAGCTAAAGCAAAATGTAATTTTATTTGAATTTTTTGTGAAAACTAACAGAGCTATCAAAATATTGTTTAAGAGAATTTTGTAGATAATTTTCTTGTTTATAGAAAATCTTAATAAGATTTTTCTGTGATTTTCAGTTTTAAGTGCGAAATTGCATAAAATTGGAGGTAAATACCAAGTTGGAAATTTGTTGTTTATAACAAGAGCAAAATGTAAATTTATTTGAATTTTTTGTGAAAACTAACGGATATATCAAAATATTGTTTAAGAGAATTTTGTAGATAATTTTCTTGTTTATAGAAAATCTTAATGAAGTTTTTCTGTAATTTGGAGTTTTAAGTGCGAAATTGCGAAAAATCGGAGGTAAATACCAAATTGGAAATAAGTTGTTTATAGCAAAAGCAAAATGTAAATTTATTTGTATTTGTTGTGAAAACTAAGAGAGATATAAAAATATTGTTTACGCGAATCTTGTAGATAATTTTCTTGTTTATAGAAAATCTTCATAAGATTTTTCTGTACTTTTGAGTTTTAAATGCGAAATTGCGAAAAATCGGAGGTAAATACCAAGTTGGAAATTAGTTGATTATATCAAAAGCAAAATGTAATTGTATTTGATTTTTTGTGGAAACTAACAGAGATATAAAAATATTGTTTAAGAGAATTTTGTAGATAATTTTCTTGTTTATAGAAAATCTGTATCAGATTTTTCTGTAATTTTGAGTTTTGTCTGCGAAATTGGAGGTAAATACCATGTTTGGAAATTTGTTCTTTATAGCAAAAGTAACATGTAATTTTATTGGATTTTTTTGTGAAAACTAATAAAGATATAAAATTATTGTTTAAGAGAATTTTGTCGATAATTTGCTTGTTTATAGAAAATCTTAGTAAGATTTTTCTGTAATTTTGAGTTTTAAGTGCGAAATTGCGAAAAATCGGATGTAAGTATCATGTTGGAAATTTGTAGTTTATAGCAAAAGCAAAATGTAATTTTATTTTATTTTGTTGCGAAAACTAACAGAGATATCAAAAATTAACTTTGTAGACAATTTTATTGTTTATAGAAAATATTAACAAGATTTTTCTGTAATTTTGAGTTTTATGCGCGAAATTGCGAAAAATGGGAGGTAAATACCATGTTGGAAATTTGTTGTATATAGCTAAAGCAACATGTAATTTTTTTTTTTTTTGTGAAAACTAACAGAGATATAAAAATATTGTTCAAGAGAACTTTGTATATATTTTTCTTGCTTATAGAAAATCTTAATAAGTTTTTTCTGTACATTTGAGTTTTAAGTGCGAAATTGCGAAAATTGGAGGTAAATACCAAGTTGGAAATTAGTTCTTTATAGCAAAAGCAAAATGTCATTTTATTGGATTTTTTTGTGAAAACTAACAGAGATATTATTGTTTAAGAGAACTTTGTAGATAATTTTCCTGTTTATAGAAAATCATAATAAGATTTTTCTGTAGTTTTGAGTTTTAAGTACGAAATTGCGAAAAATCGGATGTAAATATCATGCTGGAAATTTGTAGTTTATAGCAAAAGCAAAATGTAATTTTATTTGATTTTTTACAAAAACGAACAGAGATATGAAAATATTGCTTAAGAGAATTTTGTAGATAATTTTCTTGTTTATAGAAAACCGTAATAAGATTTTTCTGTAATTTTGAGTTTTATGCGCGAAATTGCGAAAAATCGGAGGAAAATACCATGTTGGAAATTAGTTGTTCATAGCAAAAGCAAAATGTAATTTTATTTGAATTTTTTGAGAAAACTAACAAAGATATAAAAATATTATTCAAGAGAACTTGTAAATTTTCTTGTTTATAGAAAATCTTACGAAGATTTTCTTTTAATTTTGAGTTTTATGTGAGAAATTGGAGGTAAATACCAAGTTGTAAATTTGTTGTTTATAGCAAAAGCAGTGGCGGATCCAGCGAGGGGCAATGAGGGCAATTGCCCGGACTGAGAATATAATAACTTTAATTTTTTTAAATATTTACAAAATAATACAAATATATACATTTATACAAAATAAATATTACAAAAAGTTTGAAAAAACTAACAAAGTTAGCAATATATTCAGTACGCTCATGGAAATTCCGATTTGTATTCGTCCGCTGCGTAAACTTACGGAGTGGAGAGCGAGTGGGAAACACACTGAGCGTTTTAGTATGGATTAAGAAATCATTTTTTTTATAGTCCATCGACACGAAGAGTAAAATTATGGGAGAAATACCCATATAACTAAATACATATCTGTTAATGTCAAAGAAAATGGGAGGAATTATTCAATTCTTGTACATTATAGACAGCCTGTTCTGCTAGGTGTTCCTTTTTTAGATCTAAGTATATTATAAGAGTTGTTGGTGTAGGCAAACGGGAGCTTTAACCCTGTGTTAAGTGGACTTTTACTGCGGATCGTTAGATTTATCTTTTCATAATTATGAAAATTTATATTTTTTTTTGTTAAAAAATTGTTCGGTGGCTGATCGCATCGGTAGTTTACTCCATCATACTCTATGATGCACCTGTATGGCGAAAGGTCGTGGCAAATAAAAAATATAATCAAATTTTAGAACGGATCCAGCGAGAAATACCGATTAAGAGTCTGCTGCTCATACCGGACTGTATCTAGCGATGCACTGCGAGTGGTTGCGGGAAGCCCACCCATTGATTTAATAATAGAAGGAAGATATAGAAGCCTGGAAGATACAAGCATAACTAACCTGTGGCAGAAACGATGGGAGAACTTGAAGGGAAAGGCGGAATAGACGCGAAGGCTCATACCAAATATAAAAAATTGGATAAACCGGGAGCATGGTGAAGTGGACTATTACCAGACACAAGTATTGACGGGGCATGGATGTTTTGGCCACTACCTTAAAAGGTTCAAACTAGCAGAAACGGCGGGCGGTTCCTACTGTGGGGAGGACCATACAGTCTTCGATTGTCCAAGATGGGAAGCACAAAGGAAAAAATGATCGAAAGCATAGGCGAAAGAGGAAAACATGGAGAACTGTAACAAGAAATTTAACAGAAATAATGAAAACTAAAGAAAACGACGAAAGAGGTAAACGGAACAAATAGAGAGGAAAAATAGTCGACACAGCTTTTCCCTGAAGTAATACTATGGTGTTTACCAGGGGAAAGTGGAAGGAAATTATGTTTGGTTACACTGTGTCTTTTATATTATAACTAACCCTTTTCTTAAAAAAAAAGATAATGTTCTGAAAGGTAAATGTTTTCTTCAAACTTATCATTGTTTTGACAGAGAAATACTAAATCAATGAAACCAAATAAGATGGAAGGAAATTAAAAAAAACCGTGCAAGACTTCATAACCCATAATTGAATCAATCATATTTTTGAGAAAACAAAATATTGCTTTACGTGGCCATCGAGATGACGGGTCTTTAATGGATTTACAATTTGATGGAAATTTGATGAAAATTTGATGGAAATGCAGGAAATTTTTGAGAACTCCTTCACTTTCTAGTTGCAATTGGGAGATAATATTATGCAAGATCATTTAAAAAAAACTTCATCGCGAGCAAAGTATATATTTAAGTCTACTCAAAATGAATTGATTAAATACTGTGGAAAAGAAATTCAGGAAACAATTATATCTCGAATTAATAATGCTACATTTTTTATGAAATTACTGTCTAAATATGTCTCATATCGCACAAATGTCTGTGAGTTTTTGCTATGTGTATGAAAATTTTATTAGGGAAGACTTTATTGCATTTGTGGATGCACATCTATAAGCAGACCATTACACAGGCAGTTCAGAACCATAGCTAAATGGAAAAGTTGTTGGAGAAATTGTTGTGAAATTAATAAATGGTTATTTAGAATTAGATACTAACAATTGTGTTGGGGGCCGTATGATAATCGACGATAAAGAAATAACTGAAGAATGGAAAAAGTATTTTAGAGACCTTCTAAACATCATACAGGAAGAACAGCACAAAGAAGAGATCTATATCACAGCGGACATGCCCGTCAAAAATCCTTCCTTTGAAGAAACCCAAAAGGCCTTAAATAAGCTGAAAAATCACAAAGCGCCGGGTACGGACGAGATACCAGCAGAACTTCTGAAATATGGGAGAGACGCACTACATCGCCAAATCCACCAGCTAATAACGCACATATGGTTAGAAGAAAGGATACCAGCACGATGGAAGGAAAACATAATAGTGCCCATCCACAAAAAAGGGGACAAAACAAAATGCGCGAATTATAGAGGAATCTCACTCCTAAACACGGCATATAAAACCCTCTCAAACATCATTCTTAGTAGACTAATCCCTTATGCTGAAAATGTCCTAGGCGAATATCAAGCCGGGTTTAGAGCAAACAGATCAACAATAGATCAACTATTCACGCTGAGACAACTTCTAGAAAAGGGATGGGAGTATAACAAACCCATACACAATCTTTTCATAGACTTTCGACAGGCATATGATAGCGTAGAAAGAAGCCAAGTTTGGAATGCCATGGCGGAGTTCTCAATACCAAAGAAGCTCATTCGGATGACCAAAGTCTGTATGGAGGGTGGAATATCTAAAGTACGTGTAAATAATAAACTGTCTGGCAGCTTTGAAATCAACAGTGGACTTAAACAGGGTGATGCGTTATCTCCACTACTATTCAACCTTGTATTAGAGAAAGCCATGAGGTCGGCCGAAATAAAAACAGAATTGCTATCGGGTCAAGGTCCCAAAGTGTTACTCGCATATGCAGATGACATAGATCTCGTTGGAGACTCCATTCTATCCACGAAAGACATTTTTAACAAGGTTGAAGGAGCAACAAGTGAAGTAGGGCTGAAGATTAATGAAGAGAAAACGAAATATATGTGTATAAATAGAACGACACGAAGAGACAGAATAGGACAAAATATGAAGATCAACACCTTTAATTTCAAAAGAGTACAACGTTTTAAGTATCTGGGGGCCGTAATCACAGCGGACAACGATGTTACCGAAGAAATAAAAGACAGAATCCAATCTGCAAACCGCTGTCTATTTGCACTGAATAAGCTCATAAAATCAAAAAATCTCACAAGAAGTTCAAAGATCAAAATCTATAAATCCATCGTCAGACCTGTAATAACATACGGATGCGAAACGTGGACCATGACCAAAGCAAACGAAGAAAAGCTCAGACGCTTTGAACGAAAAATTTTCGGACCTCACCATGACATCACCACAGACCAGTATAAGATCAGAACCAATATCGAATTAAAAGCACTCTACAACGACACCGATATTGTCCAAGAAATTAAATCACAGCGACTAAGATGGGCAGGCCACGTGCACAGACTGCATAACGAAAGACTTGTAAAACTGGTATGGGAGGAGATTCCCACAGGCAAGAGACCGCTCGGACGTCCCAGAATGCGATGGAGAGATAACATCCAAGCAGATCTCCGGAAAATGAACATTTCATTTGACCCTAGGTTGATGGAAGACCGAACAAATTGGAAAAAAGTTGTACAGTCAGCCAAGACCCACCCAGGGTTGTAGCGCTACGTGATGATGATGAATTGTGTTGGGATTGGAACAGTTAGTTGTAGTGTTATGTCTGCTGAAGTAGCAGGGGCAGTTACAGACATTCTGTGTTCTGCTATAAATGCTTCTAGATGTCCTTGATTTAATCATGCATTGAAAAATTCAATATCTAAATCTAATAAAATTAATACTATCAGAAATGCTGCTGAAATAATTAAATCTGCCATAGCATTTTTTAATCTAACATCAAAAAGAAATTTGATTTTAAAACAGCAATTATATGGACAATTAAACAGTTTATGTGAAACGCGATGGGTTGAGAGACATGATTCGTTTCTACAATTTTAAATTGCTTTGTCTAAAATAATGGAAGCATTACAAATTATATCATCCTGGGATGATAACAGCAGTTCTACGGCCACTACACTTTTAGCGTCATTATCTCAATCTGATTTTATTATACCTCTTGTAGCAGTGTCTGATATATTGAAAACGACTGCACCGTTGAGTAGATTATTACAGTCGCCTCAGATGTGTTTACGGAAGGCTTCTCAAATAATAAATGATAGAATACAGATATTAGAGAATAAGAGAAAAAACTCTGAAAAGACATTTGCTCTTATATACTCAAATGGAACCGCTTTAGTTTCTCAAATTGATGCCGAAATACGTTTGCCTCGTCTTGTGAAGAGACAACGAAATAGAGAAAATTATCCAGCCAATAACCCAGAAGACTATTATAGAAAATCTTTGTATATTCCACTTCTAGAACATAAAATTATTGATATAAAATCACGTTTTTCTCAACAGTCATTGGAATGTTATGAGCTAAATAACCCAATGCATTTACAAACAAAGAAAATACTTCAGATTTATTGTGGCAAAAGATATTAGCCAAAAAATAGCATTCACTTTTGGGGTGTCAATAATTTCAGGTTGAGCTAATGTTGTTGGAAGAATGAGAGTTTTGGTGGGGATTTAATTATAAAAATTGGGAAAGAATAGAGAATCATTATCCAACTGATGTGATGGAAGTCATTGATAAAAGCGACCAGGAAATTTTTCCAATCATTCATGCATTGCTGCTCATTTTTGCAAGCCTACCAGTAAGTGTTGAAACTGCTGTAAGATCTTTTTCGTCTTTCTTCTTCTTCTTATTGTGCCATATCCTCAGTGGACGTTGGCGATCAATATGGCCCATCGGATTCGATCCACAGCCGATCTGAACAAGTCAACCGATGTTCTTCCGGTCCATTGTCGCAGATTCTTCAACCAGGAGATCCGTCGTCTTCCCTGTGACCTCTTCCCCTCGATTTTTCCCTGCATGATGAGTTGAAGTAGCCTATATCTGTTGCTGTTTCTCATGATATGGCCAAAGTATGACAGTTTTCTGTGTTTGACTGTTGTGAGCAGTTCTCTGTCTTTCTGCATGCGTAGGAGTATGGTTTCGTTGCTAACATGGTGGGTCCAGGAAACGCGAAGCATTCGACGATAGCACCATGCTTCGAAGGCCTCCAGTCGCTTACTAGTTGCCTCGGAGAGTGTCCATGCCTCCACTCCATACAAAAGCTCAGAGAAGACGTAGCATCTAAGTATGCGTGTTCGAAGATGGATGTTCAAGCGCATGTTACACAAAACATTCTTCATTTGGTTAAATGTAGAACGTGCCTTCTCTATGTTGATCTTTACTTCACGACTATGATCCCATTGGTCATTGAGGTTTACACCCAAGTATGATATTGATGGTACTCTCTGTAGTTGGGCCCCATTTACCAGGAATTGGGCATTTTTGCTGACGATTAGAATTTTTGTCTTTGCCACATTTAATCGCATATTAAGTGGTTCGCATGCCTCTACTACTTTATCAATCAGTCTCTGTAGTCCTTCGGCACTGTCGGCAATTAGTACAGAGTCGTCTGCATACCTTAAGTTATTAATTATTTCCCCGTTTATCTTTATCCCAATCTGTTCTTCTTCGAGTGCATTCTTAAAAAGGTTTTCTGCGTATCGGTTAAACAGTAGCGTGGATAGTACGCAGCCCTGTCTGACACCTTGTTCTACTGGAAATTCCTTTGACATTATATTTTCCACACGAACACATGCTGTTTGTTGTCTGTACAGATTGTTGATTATTCGTGCATCTCTGTCATCTATTCCTGATTGCTTTGTGGTTTCTGTTAGCAAATCATGGTTAACCCTATCGAATGCCTTTTCGAAGTCGATAAAACACGTGAAAACATCGCAATTCACGTCTCTTGCTCTCTGAATCAGAACACTCAGACCAAAAAGGGCATCTCTAGTCCCCAATCCACTCCTAAACCCAAATTGCGTCTCGCTAATGTCTTCTTCTAGTTTTTGATATATTCGTTCGTAAATAACCTTAAGAAAGACCTTCATGAAGTGACTTGTGAGACAGATAGTTCTATAGTCTTCGCATTGTTTAGCTGTGGTTTTTTTAGGAATCGGTATAAACGTAGAGACTAGCCATTTCTCGGGTATATCTCCCGATTCATATATGTTGTTAAATAAGTCCGTGATTAGGTCTAGGTATTCTTCCTCAATGAGCTTTAACATATCGCCAAGAACTTCATCTGGGCCCGGGGACTTGTTGTTTTTGAGTCTTCCAATTGCCTTAAGAACTTCTTGATGAGTTATAGAAGGTCCTGTTTGTGCTGGGCTATTTGTGTTAGAAACTGTTCGGCTATCGTCAGCATAAAGAGTCTGTATATATTGTTGCCATCTTGCTACTTTGTCATTCACGTTCAGTAGTGCAGTCCCGTTTTTGTCGGTAATTATGTTATTCTGTCGTGGTTTGTTTATTCCAGCTGCATCCTTTATTTTTTGTGTATGTGTATTTAAAACGTCATGTTTTCTGTCTAGTTCTTCTATTTCAGAGCATTGTTCTTTCCACCAGTTTTCTTTGGCTTCTTTGATCTTTTTTTTAATGTTGTTGTGGATTTGCTTATATGACTTTAAGTCTTTGCTCTTTGTTTTTCTTCGTTCTTCCATCAAACCTAAGATCTCATCTGTAATCCACTTGCTTTTCTTTTTTCTATGATTTGTGTAAAGGTTTTTATCTGCAACAGTTTTCATTACATTGGTGATAGCTTCGACTTGTTGTTCTATGTTGCGGCTGGCAAGGCTTCTGATCTTGTTCATACCTTCTTTAATCTGGTCTTGTTGCATCACGTTGGGGTCTTTCAGTCTCTGTATGTCATGTCTCTTCAATTGGGGCTTCTTCTCTGTTCTCTTAAAGCGTACTTTAAGTGTTGACTCCAGGGTGTCTGCTCCAGGGTAAGTTTTAGTGGATGTGATGGAGTTTCTAAACCTTTTATTTATTGTAATAAAGTCTATTTGGTTTCTAATTACACACTGTTCGCGGCCGGCCGGCGATTTCCACGTATATAACCTTCTTGGAGGTAACTTAAAGAAGGTGTTCATTTCGTCTTTGCGAAGATGAAAAACTTGGTTGCGCACAAGAATAATGATGATCGATTGGATAAGTACATCAAGATATAAATGTTAACACTGATAATGTTAACGAAAAATTAAACGAAAAACAAAGTAAACGGCGAATTGATTTTGATGTTGTATTTGAAGTTTTCGCGGATAGAAACATGTGCTGGTTTGTTTTCTCGGGGATTCGGCGTTGATATTGAGGGTTGGTTCTGAAAAGAACCGGATTCTCGACGTTTCGGCGAACTAACATTCGCCATTTTCAAGAGATATATGCATCCGTGCGGGTTAACCGTTAGATGCATACAGTATGCGTCGAAACGTCGAGAATCCGGTTCTTTTCAGAACCAACCCTGAACATCAACGCGGAATCCCCGAGAAAACAAACCAACACACACATATATATATATATATATATATATATATATATATATATATATATATATATATATATTACTACTTATTATAATATTCTGATTTAGGGTCTACTACGCTCGCAATCGGCATCTTGCCTAAACCTATGTTTCTCTTAGTTACAACTATGATTGCCCTTACTGAGAATTGAGTCTGGATCAGCCTCTAAGCAAAAGAAACATGTAATTTTAATTGAATGTTTTGTGAAAATTAACCAAGATATAAAAATATTGTTTAAGACAATTTTGTAGATAATTTTCTTGTTTATAGAAAATCTAAATAAGATTTTTCTGTAATTTTGAGTTTTAAGTGCGAAATTGCGAAAAATCGGAGGTAAATACCAACTTCGAAATTAGTTGTTTACAGCAAAAGCATAATGTAATTTTATTTGAATTTTTTGTGAAAACTAACAAAGATATAAAAATAATGTTTAATAGAATTGTATAGATAATTTCCT
The DNA here is from genome assembly GCA_944588485.1 of Phosphuga atrata. Lineage (NCBI taxonomy): Eukaryota > Metazoa > Arthropoda > Insecta > Coleoptera > Silphidae > Phosphuga > Phosphuga atrata. The sequence continues at coordinate 13,314,105 of OX155897.1, forward strand.
TGTTTTTTCTGTAAATTTTATATAAATTTTTTCTGTAATTTGGGTTCTTATGCGCGAAATTTGATAAAATTTGCAAACCGTCAAAAAACGAATATATTTATAATTTCGAATTTTTAAGCATAATTTGTGAATTATAACAAACTTCAATTTACACTTTTTTATAGAAAATTAAATTCTGCACAAGTTTTATTTGAAAGATTTTCGCATAAAATCTTTACTTTACAACACACAACAAGATTTAGATCGAAAAATTAGGAGGTTATTAGTTGAGACCACAAAACTAAATTAAATGTTTGCCAGAAGTAAACACAATTATAGGACAACTCAACCAAACAAATTTATTGAAAATCAAATAAATGCTTTGTGCGAATACATTAGCAAACACAGAAAACGGTCAAAAGTTTGGAGAAACAACAACCGGAAGTTAAATCTCCATTTTCGGTTTCATTTTATTTCGTATGGCGAAAAAAATATGGCGAAACAAGCACATGACCATTGAAAGACCTGTGTGGGACCCGTTATGAGCTACGCTGTAGAAACAAGAGCCGAAAACTCCACAACAAAAAGGATTATCCGTACAGCAGAGATGAGGTCTCTAAGATACATAGCTACATACTAAGGGAACACAAAAGAAACGAAGACATCCGAGAACTTTGCGATATCCAAGACATAGATGGTCCCGAAACAGACGTCGCGAATGGAGAGATCATGTTGAACGGATAGGCGACAACAGATTGCCGAATTTTGTAAGGGATGGTCTCACAAGATCCAGGAGACCACCAGGACATCCACCCATACGTTGGTGTGAAATCTGGAATTCATCATCCCAACTACAACTCAAAGAAATTAGAGAACAAGGCAGATGACTTACAAAATGGAAGAAGAAGAAGAATATTTTATTTCGTTGTTTCTTTTAGCGTGGGAAATTGAAATGTGAAAACCGCACGTTTCTACGACGTTTGATATTTTACCGGAACATACCGGAAAATTCTTAAATCAAAATCTTAATTTTCAAGTTTTTTTCAAATTAAGAAACATCTCCTTATGCGAAATTTGCTGAAAAATCCAAATTTAATGGTCACAAATTTCTATCTCGAAAAGCTTTCGAAATATCGTGCTCGGTAGCATTTTTTATACAGACATTTAAGCCCACAGAAAATATTTATTTGCAAGGTTTTCCCAAATTTAAAAACGGTTTCCTGACGAGAATTTTCTGGCGGTTTCAAAAACATTTACAACTTGCTTCTACCTCCTTCCATCTTTATGCATAGCCTTTTGAAACAATCAAGTTTTAAAAACAGATACAAAACTTTTATTCCAATCATTTTTCAACTTTTTTAAATGAATTTCTAACAAAATCCGCATGCTGAATCCAAAGATCAAAACCGGAACTATACATACAACTTCCGGTTTCTATAACATAAACAAATACTCAAAGAAATCCAATAAAGTTTACCTTTATTTTTTTAATTTGCGGATACCGGAAACTATATATTAACTTCCGGTAAACTTTATCGAATAGTTTGTGAGCTGTGGAACTCAGATTTTCAAACTGGAAGTCGATATTACAATTAGTTGTTGAGTTATGAGCATTTGAACACGAAACAAATCTTTTTTCTTGTTTCATGGAAAATTTTATGAAAACTGAAAGTTTCCTGAAAAGAGCGGCCAAGAATATTTTGTGGGAAATTTAATTCTCTACAAAAAACTTTTCACGAATTTCTTTGTAATTTTTGAAATTCCAACCTAAATAAGTGAAAAGCCCAGAGGAGAAATTCTATTGAAATCAACGTTAAAATTTGGTAATGTTTGGCGGAAAATTTTATGAAAACTGAAATTTTCCTGAAAAAATCGGTGGGGAATATTTTGTGGGAAATTTAATTCTCTACAAAAAACTTTCAACGATTTTCTTTGTAATTTTCGAAATTCAAACCGAAATTAGTCAAAAACCAAAGAAGAAATTCTATTTAAATTAAGGTTAAAATTTGGTAATGTTTGGCGGAAAATTTTATGAAAACTGAAAGCTTCCTGAAAGAAGCGGTCGGGAATGTTTTGTAGCAAATTTGATTCTCTACAAAAAACTTTTCACGATTTTCTTTGTAATTTTTGAAATTCCAACCGAAATTAGTCAAAAACCAAGAGGAGAAATTCTATTGAAATCAACGTTAAAATTTGTCATATTTGCCGGAAAATTTTATGAAAACTGAAAGTTTCCTTAAAAAAGCGGTGGGGAATATTTTGTGGGAAATTTAATTTTCTACAAAAAACTTTTAACGATTTTACTCGTAGTTTTTGAATTTACAACCGAAATTAATCAAAAACCAAGTTGAAAAATTTTATTGAAATCAACGTTAAAATTTGGAATCTTTGGCGGAAAATTTTATGAAAACTGAAAGTTTCCTGAAAAAAGCGGTTGGAAAAAAAACTTTACAAAAACCTTACGATTTTCTTTGTAGTTTTTGAAATTCCAACCAAAATTAGTCAGAAGCCAAGAGGAGAAATTCTATTGAAATAAACATTAAAATTTGGTAATGTTGGGCGGACAATTTTATGAAAACTGAAAGTTTTCTGAAAAGAGCGGCTGGGAATATTTTGTAGGAAATTTAATTCTCTACAAAATACTTATTGCGATGTTATTTGTAGCTTTTGAGATTCCAACCGAAATTAATCAAAAACCAGAGGAGAAATTCTATTGAAATCAACGTTGAAATTCGGTAATGTTTGGCGGAAAATTTTATGAAAACTGAAAGTTTCCTGAAAAAAAGCGGTCAGGAATATTTTGTAGAAAATTTAATTTTCTACAAAAAACTTTTCACGATTTTCTTTGTAATTTTGAAAATTCCAATCGATATTTGTCAAAAACCCAACTCGAAAAATTCTACTGAAATCATCATAAAGTTTAACGACCAATTTAACAAAAAACTGTAAGTTTAACACAAAAATCTCTACAAACAATTTTATAGACAATTTAATTCTCTACTGAAATCTTTACAACGTTTTCTAATACGTTAACAAATACCATAAAAAAAACTGCGAAAAACAAACACACTTAACAATCTGCATAAAAACCTACATTAAACCAAAACTTTAAACACCAACAATTAACAGACTAATAAAGATATCAAAGAAAACTTACCGGATTTATAATTGCTGGACATTAAACAAAAATAAACCGCGTTTTTGAAGTCGCCGGTTATTTCAAACCACCACACGAGCAGCTTGTTTTGTGATCGAGTGGCGGGATTCGACTGTCACACTTGCTGTTTATATGAAGGCACAGAGCGCGTGTCGTAGGTCAGTACTACCGGCACTAATTCCAGAATAATAAAAAAGAGATAACAAATGTGTTTGAGTTGAGATTTTGTTGATGAAAATCTGGTGGAATTCATGGTAGGATGGAGCTTTGTTTGGTTTTGTTTGTATTGTATTGTAATAGCGGAAAATGTTTCAGGAGTTTATTTAGAAAATTAAATTTGCTTTAAAATAGTGTGTTTTAATTATTTGCGCGATTTTTGGATTTCTAGTTATGGCTTGTTACAAGTTTTATAGATGCTTTGTAAATTATCTCGCGTTCAAATGCTCATAACTCAAAAACTAATTGCAATTTCGAGTTTCGGTTTGAACTTTTGAGTTCCGCAGCTCAAAAACAGTTTGGGAAAGTTTACCGGAAGTTTATATATAGTTTCCGGTGTCCGCAAAATTTCAAAAATATCGGAAGTTTTGTTGGATTTCTTTGAGTGTTTGTATATATTATAGAAACCGGAAGTTGTATCCAGTTCCGGTTTTTACCTTTTGATTCAGCATGCGGTATTTGTTGGAAAAGCAATTAAAAAAGTTGAAAAATGTTTGGAATAAAAGTTTTGTATCTGTTTTCAAAAGTTTATTGTTTCAAAAGGCTATAGCACGAAGATTGAAGGAGGTAGAACCAAAATGTAAATATTTTTGAAATTGCAAGGAAATTTTCGTCCGGAAGCCGTTGTTAAATTTGGGAAAAACTTGCAAATAAATATTTTCTGTGGGCTTAAAATGTTTCTATAAAAAAGGCTTACGAGCACGATATTTCGAAAACTTTTCGAGATAGAAATTTGTGTCGATAAAATCTGAATTTTCAAACAAATTTCGCCTAATAACATGTTTTTTAATTTGAAAAAAACTTGAAAATTAAGGTTTTGATTTAAGAATTTTCCGGAAATTTCCAAGAAAACATCAAACGTCGTAGAAACGTGCGGTTTTCATTTTCGATTTCCTGCGCTTAGAGCAAGGACAAAATAGAACGAAACCGGAAATGAAGGTTCAACTTCCTGTTGTTCCTTCTCCGAACTACTAAGGAGCTTTTTGCATCATGATTTATCAAGGTGGGAAGGAGGTTTGTAGGTGGGATTAATTCTGTTTATTTTGCGGGAGGGCGAGGCAGAGGAGAGGAAAATGGTTCAGGAGTTTTTTTTAGTAAATTAAATTTGATTTAAAATGGTGTATTTTGTTTATCTATGCGATTTTTGAATTTTTAGTTATGGCTTGTTAAAACTTGACAGGTATTACCGATTCTTTGTAGATTATCTCGCGTTTAAATGCTCATAACTCAAAAACTAATTGCAATATCGAGTTTCGGTTTGAATTTTTGAGTTCCGCATCTCAAAAACAGGTTGGGAAAGTTTACCGGAAGTTAAATATATAGTTTCCGGGGTCCGCAAAAATTCAAAATAAACGGAAGGTTTATTGGATTTCTTTGAGTATTTGTATGTATTATAGAAACCGGAAGTTGTATCGAGTTTCGGTTTTTATCTTTGGATTTAGCATGCGTTTTTTGTTGGATAATCACTTAAAAAAAGATGATTAAAAGATGAAGACGAAGAAAAATGATTAGAATAAAAGTTTTATATCTGTCTCCAACAGTTGATTGTTTCAAAAGGTTATAGTGCAAAGATAGAAGGAGGTAGAAGCAAGTTGCCAATATTTTTGAAATCGCAAGAAAATTCTCGTCCGGACACCGTTTTTCAATTTGGGAAAACAATGCAAATAAATACTTTCTGTGGGTTTAAAATGATGATTTTCGAGATAGAAGTTTGCGACCATAAAATTTGGATTTTTTAGCAAATTTCGCATAAGAAATTGTTTTTTGATTTGGAAAAAACTTCAAAATTAAGGTTTTGGTTTAAGAATTTTCCGGAATTTTCCAAGGAAATATCTCGGATATCAAACGTCGCAGAAACGTGCGGTTTTCAAATTTTAATTTCCCACGCTAAAAGCGACAACAAAATTAAACGAAACCGGAAATGCAGATTTTACTTCCGGTTGTTTTCTCTCCAAACTTAAATTAATTTTCTACAAAAAATTTTACACGACTTTCTTTGTAATTTATTAAATTCCAACCGAAATTAGTCAAAAACCAAGAGGAAAAATGATTTCAATAGAATTTTTCCTCTTGGTTTTTGACTAATTTCGGTTGGAATTTAATGTTAAAATTTGGTAATGTTGGAACGTTAAAATTTGGTAATGTTTGGCGGAAAATTTTATGAAAACTGAAAGTTTTCTGAAAAAAGCGGTCAGGAATATGTTGTGGGAAATTTAATTTTCTACAAAAAAACGTTATACGATTTTCTTTGTAATTCTTGAATTTCCAACGGAAATTAATCAAAAACCAAGAGGAGAAATTCTATAGAAATCAACGTTGAAATTTGGTAATGTTTGGCGCAAAATTTTATGGAAACTGGAAGCTTCCTGAAAAAAGCGGTCGGGAATATATTTTGGAAAATTTAATTCTCTACAAAAAACTTTTGAAGATTTTCTTTGTAATTTCTGAAATTCTAACCGAAATTAGTCAAAAACCAACTCGAAAAATTCTACTGAAATCATCATAAAGTTAAACACAAAGTTTAACACAAAAATCTCTACAAACAATTTTATAGACAATTTAATTCTCTAATTTTCCACGCTAAAAGCAACCACAAAATTAAACGAAACCGGAAATGCAGATTTTACTTCCGGTTGTTTTCTCTCCAAACTTAACTTTTTTCTGTATTTGCTTATTTATTTACTTAGCTTATGGTCTATTCGAACATACATAGGAGAGAGAGTAAATATAGTATATATAACGTAATTAACATAATTGCAATTATTGTCTTTATTATCACAGCTCCAGGCGTAACTGTTCGAGCCAGGAGATGGCCTCCGGTGTCGCGTGTAACAAGTCGTCGCTCGTTCCAGGGAAGGCTGTTAGCGAGTATTCGCGGGTGATGTGTTCCATTGTTTGAGAGGCAGCACCGCATTCGCACTCTGGACTGGGGTGCATTCCCCACCCATGGAGTGTATTCTATTCAGTCGAACCCAGAGCTTGCGGGGCAGGTTAAAACCAGGTGGTGGTTTAGAGTTGAGTAGGGGGTGCCAGGTCGGTGAGACTTTGCCCTGCCAGTCCGACTGCCACTCCTCGTATCCGTCAAAGTTGTTAGTGAATAGCTGTTGTGCCGTTCTGACAGAGGGACTTCTAGACTTAGTCCATTAAAATGTATGAGATCCTGGTGGATTGGTAAGTCCGGATTCGCGGTTATTTTATTGTACTCTCGGACCAGGATCTGCTTTCTGGCCGGACTCTCGGCGGCTGCATGTGAAATAGCACTGGCAGCCACTCGATTGGTGTAGGTTTAATGGATCCCGTAATTATTCTCATCATTTGGTTCAAAACTGTGTCGATTTTACGTACGTAGGGGCTGTTTATCCGAGCCGATGCGCAGTATTCGGCCGTTGAGTAGACAAGACCAAGTGCAGAAGTACGCAGGGTTGGAGCATCAGCTCCCCAGGTCGATCCAGTCAGCTTGTATAGGATATTATTGCGAGTCCATATTTTCGCTGCCAAGTTGGTCAGGTTTTGAACGAGAGGGTACGATCCAACGTAATGAACAGGTATTTGGGGTTGTAGTTGTGGCGCAAAACAGTGCCATTTAGAGTGACTTTTAGGCTGGTAGATGCCATTCTGTTGTTGAGATGAAAACAACAGGTCTCGGTTTTCGCAGCGCTGAGTGTCAGCCTCCACTTCCCAAAGTAGTCCGACAGAATGTCTAGGTCCGCTGACAAGGTGGCTTCTATGTTTCCCATGTTCGAATGCTGGGTTGCCAGGCCTAAACATCGGCATACATAAACTTGCGGCTTGGTGTTTGTGGAAGGTCAGCCACGTATAGATTGAAAAGATGTGGAGCCAGGACTGAGCCTTGAGGAAGCACGTTATTAAGCAGCTTGGGTCTGCTTCGTGTGTCCCCCATTACAGTCTGAAAGGACCTATTGGAGAGCATGTTGCTCACCAGTGCTGTCAGCTTCTTACATTTTATGGTTGTCAGGAATTTATACATTAGGCCTTCCCTCCAGACAGTATCGTAAGCAGCTGTTAGGTCTATGAAGGTTACTCCTGTTTTACTGCGTTCCTCAAAGCCTCTCTCGATATAGGTGAGAAGTGCAAGAACCTGATCTTCGCAGTTGCGTCCAGGTCGGAAACCAGCTTGTTCCACAGGTAAGATGTCCAGGATTCGTGGGCTTATTCGGTTGTAGATTAGTCTCTCCAGTAATTTATATATAACGCTTAGGAGGACAATGGGTCGGTAGCCGCCGGAGAGGTCCTCAGGCTTTCCTGGCTTGAGAATGGCGATGATTTTAGATCTTTTAAGTTCGCTTGGCAGTTGTTCGGTTTCGAGGATATTAGTGAAGAATTTTGCCAGCCAGCGCCTGGTGTTTATTCCACCGTAAGCAAGGAATTCCGGGTGTATTTTGTCAAACCCGGGTGACTTGCCGGTCTTTAAGGATTGGAGGGCTTTTGTGGCTTCGTCCGTAGTAAATTCCCCAGACAGCTGCTCACACCTTATAGAGGAGTTTTTGAGGGCCTTGAACTCCTTTTTGATTTCAGTCGAGTGGGATTTATCTTTTCTGGCTCTGGACAGGTTCACTATGTGGTTCGCTACCTGATTGGCTGTGACTGTGACGGTTGGCAGGCTTCGGAATGGTATGTGAATCGACTCCCAGCTTCTTAAGTAGGCTCCACGCCCTTCTACTTTAAAGTCGGAAATTCAGGCTTTTAGTTGTTTTGTTCAATTTTTCTTTCCGTGCTTCATCAAGGTTGTGTAATAGGAACTCCGCAACATGCGATCTGCCGTTTTACAAGTAGTCAGCGTAGAGGATCTCATTGGCCTCGGTCTAGCATGGTATGTATTCTTTTCTTAATCCTCTTGGTATGTGTTTCTTGGCCGTGGATATTACCATCTTTATAAATACCTGGTAGTTATTTGGCATTGGAGCAATATATCGGATGTTTTTATTGAGGGCGGTCGAGTATCCCTGCCAGTTCGCTTTTGAGAAGTTCTATCTCGGGAGGTCGGAGCCGCGTATGAATGGGATCTGGGTGCCCACCTGCAGCAGCACGGGACGGTGTTGGCTATGTAGGAAAGCCTCAAGGACATGTCGGTTCACTGGGACAGGTTTTCCCTCTTGATCAGATGACACGAAGCATAGGTCTGGATTTGTCTCGGTACCCCATTTGGCTGAGTGAAAGTTGCCTCTGTGTTTGGCACTGAAGACTAGTTGAATGTTATGAGCCTCGGCCCAGTCCACCAGTTTTGTCCCGTTTTGGTTGTTTTTAGAGTACCTCCATTGGGTGTGCTGGCTGTTAAAGTCACCAGCATAGATGGGTGGATGGGTGGTCCATCATCATTTCTTGCAATTTCGCACAGAAAACTCAAAATTACAGAAAAATATTATAAAGATTTTCCACGGAGAATAAAATTATCTACAGCATTCGTTAAAACATTTTCTTGTTGATTCCCCGTTAGTTTCTCCAATAAAATACATATATGTCTATAGAATAACCAATCAATTCCTAAAAGGATTCACATCAATGTGCGGGATGAAAACCAAACGACTTGAAAATACATTCAAGATTTTGAATGACACAAAAGCCTTAAGAAGTGAGCACATTGAAACTAGTAGCGCAAATTGTAATAATTTGATCCAAAACTTCCTACGCTAAAAGCACAAAACAAAATAGAACGAAACCGGAAATGAAGGTTTAACTTCCGATTGTTCCTTCTGAAAACTTTCTTTCTCCGAACGCGGGTCCACGGGCCGGATCCGTCCTTCACCTTGATTATATCCGGCTCTTGTAACAATTTTCAAATCTTACTTACGGTCTATCTTATTAGTTAATTACTTACTAGACCGTAAGTAAGTAACTAATAAGATAGACCGTAAGTCTATCTTATTAGATTAGTCTTCTTCATAAGATTACTCACAATATAAACAATATTTGGTTATATAGCCTCAACACAATTCTCGGGTGAAATAAGGATTGACGTGACAGAAGTTCCACCTACATCAAACACGAATGTTGTTGAAGTCGTGTAGCGATAAATAGATACGAGAAAGTTTTAAAAAGGAAGTTGAAGGCATATTACTCAACGGGAAGGCGAAAAGTAAAGAAGGGACAATCCAGAGACCGAAAAACCAGAGGTAAACTCGGAGAGATAGGACGAGTCTGGAAGGAAGCAGACAAAGCAAACAGAGAAAGAGAGAAACAGAGAAAGAGAAAGCAGAAAAGAAAACAGACCAAGCCAAGGGCCAATAGGGCCTACAGTGTTGAGCTATATATAAACTAGTCTCAAGTAATTAAATAAGATGACTTGAAGGCAACTTAAATCTGTAACTTAAATAATTACTCAGGACGTTAAAACAAACAATCTCTACTCATATTCGTAGCATTTGATAATAAATGTACGCGAGCGAAACCGACTATAGCTAGTTATCCATAAAACATCTTAATTAATCGCTAAGCCTCCATCCAGATGCTTGAGAATAATAAAATAATTTCACACGTAAATTAAGTTATTTGAAGCTTTTTTGCTCCTCAAGTCGTAAATTCTTTTTAATTGCGTAAAAACGAATCTCTGCGTTTACGAGTTGGTGAGTGCGTGTAGTGTAAGAGATTTTAATTAGTTTTGTCATTCAGTGGTTTGTTTGGGAAGATGTCAGGTAATTAAGATGTTGCAATCTTGATGAATTTCGGTTGAGGATTTTTTGTTGCATGAGAAGAATTTTGAATGAGTTAGCCTCAAGAAAATATATTGTTCTGCAAGGGAAGTTTTGGGGGAAAATATATTCTATATATGGTGGAGTAATATAATTTATCTACTCACACACCAAAATGACGACATTAATAAATACATTATTGTATGTGAAGGATGCCATTATTATAATCGTGTGTAAAAGTATCCTCGTGCCTAAAAGTCAAATGTAAAGCAAATAGAGTTTCATTATTAAACGATTTCAGTTTGTTGTTACTATGGCAACAACTTGCGTCTCTAAACAAAATCATAGACGTATTGGAAATAAATTTTATGACGTATATTAAAATTGAATTAATTGTTCTTATTTTGTAGCAAGAAGCCTCGGCCTCTCAGACTGGATTTATCCAACTCTAATATAACTTAACCTAACCATAACCTAATCTAGATTAAATCTAGGTTAACCTAGATTACAACGACAACGACCAAATTGTGTTCCCGTCACTGTGGGTTTTTACTACTTAGCAATTGTTCCACGGAGGCGCTGAACATCCTAACCTTAAGGTACTCACAGACCGACGCGGAAGTTTTGCCGCCGCGACCGCTGCGTTATCGCGGCGGACCGAATGACGTGCTGACCTACGTCCATGTTCATATCAGCAGGCGCGATTTCCGTCATAGTCGCGGAAGTGCAGCTTTGCATGACAAGTACGCGGTTAGTTTCGCTGCCGCTGTGTTTTGAAATGTTGATCTCTGTAAGCATCATATTGGTCTTATGAAGCCAAGTTTTAATTCTAATTCTGAAATGAGTTTTATGTGTTTTATAAATTAAAAATAAACACAAAATAACATCTTATTATATTCATCTTCATCTTATGCAGACAATGCTTAAAGCATTGCTTCTTCCTCCGAGGAAATCATGACCATTAAGGCTCTTTCCGACCGGCGCGGAGCGTATGCGCCACGAAATTTCTGCAACAAAAAATTCGCTAGCGGCGCGGCAGCGAAATGGCAATGCTCACATCAAAACGCGATTTTTACGTGCATATAGTAGTCATGCTATCCTCAGAGCAAGAAGCAATGCTATTTTAAGCATTGATTGCATAAGATGAAATATGTTATATTGTATTTATTTTGAATTTCTAAAACACAAAATAGTAGTTTATGATACAAGTGTGTGAAGAAGGGCCTTTGTGCCCTATGAGTTGCGAAGTTTAAAGCACGAGCCGGAGGCGATTGGTTTAATCGCATTTAGTGCACAAAAGCCTTTCACGCACGAAAATTCTGTTGAATTTACAAAAAAAACATCGTTTCTTACCGATAATATTGTAAAAATTGTAATTTTGACAGGCAACATACTTCGAATCACTGACCAATAACTCCAATAAGGTTAGAACGTTCAGCGCCTCCGTGGAATAAATTGCTAACTAGTAAAAGTACACAGTAACGAGAACACTATTTGGTCGTTCTCGATGAGTCCCTCCGATCAGTCTAGACCCTTCACCTCCACTGATTTTGACCTTGACACTTCCGGTTTCGATTTTGAATTTTCCCGCCTGCGCCAAATTTTGAATTTTGCCGGTCGATTTTTTTTTAATGGAGCGACCGGATGTGGAAAACCGGAAATGGGAAACCGGAAGTGAGAAACTGGAAACGGAAACCGATACAGGAAACGGAAGTCGAAAACGGAAATGGAAGTCGAAACCAGACATCACACCCAGCGTTGGGTTACATAGACCTCACACGTAGGACTATATAGACCTCCCACCCAACGTGGGGTTACATATACCTCGCGCGTGTGGCTACATAGACTTCAAACTCCCATTTGTGAAAAACCGGAAACGGAAGTCGAGATCGGAAGTCGGAACCGGAAGTGTCAAGGTTAATGGAGGTGGAGGTGGAGGGCCTAGAAGGAACCATCTTTCCCTACTTTGATGTAATCTAGGTTAACCTAGATTTAATCTAGATTAGATTATGGTTACGTTGCCATAGTAACAACAAACAGAAATTGTTTAATAATGAAACTCTATTTCATTTACATTGGACTTTTGCGCACGAAATGGATACTTTCACACTCGAATATAATAATGGCATCCTTCACATACAATAATGTATTTATTTAGTGTTTAGTCATTTTGGTGAGTAGATAAAACTCATTTCAGAATTAAACATGGATTCATGGATTCATAAAATCAATGTGATTGCAGAGATCACCATTTCAAAACACAGCGGCAGCGAAACTAACCGCGCATGCAGCGTCCTTGTCGTGCAACGCTGCAGTACCGCGACTATGACGGAAATCGCGCTTTTTGATCTGAACATGTACATAAGCCGCCGTGTCAATCGGTCCGCCGCGATATGGCACCGATTGCGGCAGCGAAACTTCCGTTTCGGTCTTTGATCACATTTTAGGTGTCACTCCGGTGCCTGAAAGGCTTTTATGCACTCATTGCCATTAAACCAATCGCCTTCGACTCGTGCTTTAAACTTCATGCACAAAAGCCCTTCTTCACTCACTTGTATCATAAACTACTATTAAGGCTCCTTCAGACCGACGCGGAGCGTTTGCGTCGCCAAATTTACGCAGCGAAAAAATCGCTAGCGGCGCGGCAGCGAAATGGTCATGCCCACACCAAAACGCGATTTTTAGGTGTATAGTCATGAGTTCCTCAAAGGAAGAAGCTCTGCTAATATTATTATTGCAAACTGTACAGTTTTGAAAAAAAAACTGTCCTTATATTTTTGGCTGTAATTGCAAAACCACAAAAGCTACAAAAATTGATTTTAACAGATTATTAAAGCTTAATAAATTTGCAAAAATCTGATATATAACTTCTTTGTCTCGCTGCAAAAACAAATGAATTACAGTTTTGCCAAAAAAAAAATGGATTCCAAAACTGTCTTTACATTTTTGGTTGTTACTTCAAAACCAAAAAAGCTACAAAAATGGTTTTAACAGATTATTAAAGCTTAATAAATTTGCAAAAATTTGATATATAACTTCTTTGTCTCACTGCAAAAACAAATGAATTATAGTTTTGCCAAAAAAAAATTATTCCAAAACAACAGAAGAAGAAAATCGGTCAGTTTGTTATTTTTTATTTGTTTTTGTTTTCTAAAACACCTAAAACTCATTTAAGAAATAAAAGATAAATAATGTGGGTTCATAAAATCAACAAACTTAATTTTCAACATTTTCAAATCTCGGCATTTTCTTCCAATTCTAATACTATCTGCTTACAAATTTTGTCTTTTCTCGTTATATTTTTATAGTTTTCATCATCCAGGTCATACAATATAGGATATTTTCTAAAATTATGAATCAACTTCTGTGTAATCGCCATTTGTCGTGCAACGCTGCACTACCGCGGCTATGGCGGAAATCGTGCCTGTTGATTTGAACATTTGCATAAGCCGCCACGTCAATCGGTCCGCCGCGATAACGCACCGGTCGCGGTAGCGAAACTTCCGCGCCGGTCTGTGAGATCCTTTATGTGTTTTAGGAACTCAAGATAAATACAAAATAACATATTTCATTGAATGCAATCAATGCTTAAAATAGAATTGCTTCTTGCTCTGAGGACATCATGACTACTATATGCACGTAAAAATCGCGTTTTGATGTGGGCATTGCCATTCGCCATTTCCCATTTTCACTGGCGAATTTTTCGTTGCGGAAATTTCGCGCCGCATACGCTCCGCGCCGGTCTGAAGGAGCCTTTATTGTGTCAGTGATTTGAAGAATTTTGTCTGTCAAAAATTACAATTTTTCCATATTATGGGTAAGAAATAATTATTTTTTGTAATGTATGAAAATAATGTATGATACACGTGTGTGAAGAAGGGCGATTTTGAAGGGACTCATTGCGATTAAAGCAAGAGCCAATGGCGAGCAAAACTTCATGCACAAAAGCCCTTTTTCACACACTTGTATCATAAACTACTAATTAACATGCTATGTAGGTAAAATAATGTATGATACAAGTGTGTAGGCTTTTGTGCATACATTTGTATCATAAACTACTAATTACCATGCTACGTAGGTAAAATAATGTATGAAACAAGTGTATGCACAAAAGCCTTTCACACACTTGTATTAAACTACTATTCTTGAGGCTAATCTTCCCTAAAGTATCTTCAAAATTCTGAATTTTCTCTTCATTTTTTTGCAGAATTTATGAGTAACATATTTTCTTGAAACTATTTTCGAAAATAGTTTCAGTTTCACCAATGAAACTTTCCCTTAAACTCGACTATGTCACAACGCGCTCCGCTTTCAAAATCCTTTTAAAATTATCTGGAGACGAGATCTCTAGAATTATCATAAAACGTGACGTTTAAAATTCCATAAAGTACGTACTAACATGTACCTACACTTAATTGTTAAACTCGCTGCCGACCTCAAGTCTAAGCGAGGAATTTTAATTAAAATTTACAGCCAGACAAAATCCGTTTAATTAATCTTTGTTTCTATAGTTTTTACTTAATTTTTCTGGGTAAAGCTTAAGATTTAATATAAAATATTTGAAGTTTGCAAAATGCATTGCAGTCATTTTTGGGAATGTTTCAGGGGAAATTTTACTAAAACCTGAATACACCCGCCGGGAATATTTTATAGAAATTTTTATTTTCATCAGGAAACTTTTCACGATTTTCTTTGTATTATTTGAAATTCTAATCGGAATTCGTCATAAACCAAGACGAGACATTAAATGGAAATCGATGTTGAAATTTGGGAAAGTTAATGAAAAAAAAAATCAAATCTTAACGTTGAGTTGTCCTATAATTGAGTTATGAAATTTGGAAAAGTTAATGAAAAAAACTAAATCTTGACGTTGAGTAGTCTTATAATTGAGTTACGAAATTTGTAAAAGTTAAGTTAAAAAATTCAAATCTTGACGTTGAGTTGTGCTAAACAAACAATTAATTTAATTTTGTTGTCTTAACTAATTGACTAATAATTTTTCAATCTAAATTTTAAAGGAGCAAATAAACGTCGCAATGTAAATTAAGGTTAGGTTATGTGAGTTTAAGTTAGGCTAAACTCATATAACCTAACCTTAATTTACATTGTGACGTTTATTTGATGACAGCTGTCAAATTTAAATTTTAAATAATGTCTAATCTAAGCTTAAATGTCATTGTAACGTTTATTTTATGACAGTTGTCAAATTTCATATAGCTTTGGCAATTACTAGAACGACTTCCTTTAAAATTTAGATAAGAAAAATAATAGGAAATTAGTTGAGACCGCAAAAGTAACTTAAGAGTTTGCCTAAGAAATACTCAATTATGAGACACCTCAACCTAACATATTTAATGAAATTAAAGCTTAGTGCAAATATTTTAGTAAAACTAGCAGGGCCGGATCTATACAAGGGCTTTTTGGGCTGCAGCCCAGGGCCCCGTGGATATAAGGGGCCCCCAACGCCCATTGAAAACAATGGTCAGTATTATAATTTTTTTAAATATCTAAAATTTAAAAAATTCCTATCATACAGTTGGCAACCCTACGATCATTAAACCGTGTGCGCGCCAAATCACTTTTGTTCTCGCCGCCAAAGTGAAAACGGACTAACAATTAGTGTTTATTGTTTATAGTGTACTGTGTTTAGTGTTTAGTTTACTAAAAAGTTAAAAATTATAAAGACCGAACCTTTCTCTTATTTTACTTATAATTGAAAGTAATCAGCAAAGTTATCGACTTGTTATTAAGTTGTTGTGATATGTTTTTACGGTTTTAGTTTAGAAAGTTTTACGGTTTTAGTTTAAATGTTTTCATAAGGTGAAGTTATGTCGCTATAATAATTACGACGCGGTATTCTGTCGCGCGATGTTATTTTAAACTAATTAATAAATTAATTAGCTGCTAATATTGTTTTAAACTAAAAAATATTAATCAAACATTTTCATAAATAAGGAATAAATCTCATGCGACAATACTGGGCAAAGATCAAAGCCCAACAGTTGAACAAGCGTGGTCTAAAGTAGGCCTATTCGAAAGAAGAAGAAGAAGAAGAAGAAGAATAAATATCAATTTATAAATATCTCCTGTATTTTCCTTTGCACTTTCTTCCTTCACACACGCGCCGAACGATCCGGATCGTTCGGTTTCTGCAAAACGACAAAGCAGAAAGCGCAAACTAACAATAAGTACTAATCAGATGCGATATCTAGATCGAATCTGCTTAGACCTAGGAAATCTAGCTGACGATGCCCGTTAGACTCTGGAAGAGGATATTTTGAAATGATTGAAATATTTACGTTTTCTAACTTAGTATGATTTTTTGGATTAATCCTTGTAGCAAAAGAATTGCTGTAATAGTCTCACTTGTAATGCAAGAGCTATCTGAAAATGTGGCAAAATCAAGGAAAACGTATTCCCTTAAACTTCACCGCCAAAAAATAAAATGATCATTTCAAATTCCATATTCCAGATCGGCCTAAACAGCCATTTAAATTTTCTGCGGACGTTCGAGAACTTCGAACACTCAAAACCCAATCCGAATCTTGAGCGCCAAAGTCCTATCGGAGCACTCGCGACCGCGATTAATAATAACTTAAAATCACTCACTACTTGACATCTTGGTGCTCAATCTCTACCTAGGACCTACCTTTGTACAGTGGACGGTAGCCTGCACTTTTCTGAGACTCTGAGCAGCAGGCGTCCTTCCTGCCCTACAGACATCTCCTGCAGTCTGCGCCGCTCCCCCAACCATATCCACCAGCCATTGATAGGATCCATCACTTCCCTAACCACGGTTTTCATTTGTTTACTCGCGAATCTAACACTGTGTCTTTGTTTACGGCACTATTTCATTTGCAAATTTTTACGGAAACTTTCCCTAAACATTTTATTTCAAGCGGAAACTAACACTCCCGATTTTACACTCACGCACTTCAAAAATTTTCGGCAATTAACGATTTGACTTTCCGCGAAATTAACACTCCCGACTTTACTTAACAATCTGTCTTTACTGTCATTTATTTCACTCGCGAGCCGCACTATTTCACTCGCGAAATTTAATAATTTTAAAGCTGAAAATTGATTTAAACTAAAAATTATTAATCAAATACATATTTTACATAACAAGTTATCTTACATCAGATTTCCTGCTTTTAGTAAGTAAGTATAAATAAAAAATTGCTACCAATCAATCCTGGGCCCAATTTATCACGGACGGCAAAGAAAAATCTTACGTTGAAATCAAAAGTCGTTATGTTTTTGTGGGTATATTATTTTCAATAGTAAATAAACTCTAATCGATTTTTTAATGAAAATTTGGGAATTGCTGCACACATTACAAAGTATCAAGATGTTACGAGAGGGACAATATTACATCCATTATCTCTCTTGCACTGTTTATTTTCAAAAAAAATATCAAGTTCTTTGTTTATTTTCAGAAAAATATCAAAATCTTATTTAACATGTCTGCTAGAAAATATAAATGGTATGGTGGGTATTATTGGTTTTACGGGTCTGCCTTTAAAATATGTTTTTGTACTTTTTACCTGTTTAAACTGTTGTTAATCGTCTATGGCACTCTTTTATTAAGCTCCGCAAGCAAAAATTAAACCTCTACGTTGTTTTTGTTGATTTTTTTTTTACATTTTTAATATTGCAGACAGTATATGTGAACGCAATTATTTGGATGTTGCCACGTTTATTCTTGCCCGTTTATATCAAAGAGGATCCCATCCTCTTTGCTTTTATATGAAAAACTGTAACTATGGCAACATATATATTATTTTAAGCGTCGTATTGAATTTGCATTCATATTTCAACCAGATTTCAACGAACAGCTACGGTACAATGTCTAGTGTGGATTTTATTGGTGGTTTTACCTTGGTCAGATTAGGTTGTCCGCCGCGAAGCGGGAAGATAAATCAAGACAACATACGCGCGGCAGCGCGAACTCTCGGTCCAATGTAGGACAAAGTGGCAAGGGCCGTTGGTTTAACCCTGGTTAGATTAGTTTGCCCGCCGCGAAGCGGGAAGATAAATAAGACAGAAACATACGCGCGGCAGGAACTCTCGGTCCAATGTAAGGTTTAATCTGTTTTTTTTTTAATTTCAAAATTTAATTTGTATTTTGAAGATGGAGGATCTGGCGATTTTTTTTAAATTTAATTTGATGAAAATCTTTATTTATTTACATTTTTCCCTGGATATATTACAAGTTTTCCTTTTTTTTATTTCGAAGCAAATCTGTTGATAATTAGAAAAAATAATAAACGTGGCAATATCTAGTTATTTGCGTTCGCGTCGACTATCTCTCACGTTGACAATGTTTACAACTATTTCAAGAAAAACACGAATATTTATTGAACCAGATAACTTAGAAGCTTCATTTTTGCTTTATAACCTTTGCGACCTTTCCGTTAACCGCTGCCAAGGACGATTAATAACAGTTACACCAGGTAAAAAGTCCATAACACTAAATTTCAATAGACCCGTAAACTCGATAAATTCCAATATAAAAGTGGAGCTGAAAAACGAAAATTACAGTTAGATCGAGGAAAAGAAAAAAATAAATGTGCAAAAACTGAAACTTTTTTTTAATTAAAACGAGAATGTAATAGCTACAAATCCATTATTAAGCGAAAAGGAAGGGAACTTAGGGGGCGGAAAGTCGCAATACCAAGAAAAAAATACCAGTGATGAAAATATGCAAGATCTTGACTACCAGCAACCCTCTGATCCCTCTGAGAGCGATATTGTTGTTCAGCAAGAGCACATTAATACCGAGGTGGAATATGTTGACGTTGGCTTGTGGCCAGTTTTGCTAAATAATGACTTTATTCATGACATCCTATCACATGAAATGACTTTCAAAATAAAGATTCGAAAAATATATATCCATCTTCAGTAAAAAACACAAAAAACAAAACAGATCATTTTCAAATAGGTATTTCGTTAAGAAAATGAAAAATGGCTAACTAATGGAAAGATCGTGGTTATGTTATTCAACCAGTGTTGGTAGTGGTTTTTGTTTGCCTTGCAAACTTTTTTCCAAAACCTCTTCTCATTACACAAACGGATTTTCTGATTGGAAACACATAGGAACTTGTTTAGAAAATCACGAAAATTCTAATGAACATAAGAGTTCAATGTTAGTGTGGTTGACACGAAAAGAAAATAAGTCTGTTTTAGACAAGCAGTTTCAGGATCAACAGAATATTATCACAACGTCCTAAAACGGGTTATTGCAGTGGAAAAATTTCTGAGTATAAGGGGCTTAGCATTTAGAGGTTCCGAGGAAGTATTTGGTTCTCCATATAATAGTAACTTTATTCATTCGTGAACATATTGAACAAACAGAACTGCTACCAAAACCGATAATATCGTACTTATCAAAAACAATATATGAGGAAATAATTGAGATTATGGGCAAACAAATAATTGAGAAAATTATAACTCAAATAAATAACGACGACACAAAATACTATTCAATTGTGATGGATTCAACCCCAGATCTGTCTCACAATGATCAACTTGCTATTGTATTACGATACTGTTTTCGAGGAAAAGTTTATGAAAGATTTGTGTCGTTCATTAAAATTAGTAGTCATACTGGCTTACATTTATTTAATATTTTACAAGACTTTTTAGAAACAAATGAACTATTACTGGATAATTGTTAAGGGCAGTCTTATGACAACGCTGCTAATATGGCGGGTCACTACAATGGTGTACAAGCACGACTAAAACAAAAAAATAAATTCGCAGATTATGTGCCGTGTGCTGCGCATTCCCTTTACTTAGTTGGTGAAGAATCTGTTAAGGTTTTTAAAAAAAACCGAGATTATGAATAGTATGGAATATTTTTACTTTTTTGGAATAGTACAAAAAATATACGTTTTCTTTTCTGCTTCGACCCATAGGTGGGAACTGCTAAATCGTGAAACAAAATTTAAATTAACGTTAAAAAGTTTAAGCCAGACCAGATGGCCTTGTCACAATGATGCTGTCCGAGTTTTGAAAAATAATTATAACATTATGAAAATATTAAAAAAAAATAGTGAAAATGAGGATGAAAAAGTTGATTTTCGAAAAGAAGCAGGAAATTTATTTAATAAACTGGCGAAACTCGATACTGCAATTTTAATTATATTTTGGGAAGAAATTTTAGAGAAATTTAATTTAGTTAGCAAAAAATTACAGAGCCCTGCTTTAGATATTTGTGAAGGCAATAAGTTAATTATGTTATTAAAAGAGTTTGTCAGCAATATACGGCACCAATCAGATCAGAAACTAAAGCAATACGAAGAGAAAGCTAAAAAGTTAAGTACAAGTCTGGGAACAGAATACAGTGACATAAACAAGAGACGTATTACTTCAAAATTTTCAGATAAATCTATAGATATAGTCTCTGTATACGGCGCAGAAAAATTTAAAAGAGACACGCTAAACATTGGGTTGGATAAGCTAATTATGGACTTAAATAGAAGAAGCCAAATCTATCAGACATATAGCAACAGATTCAAATTTTTAATGGATTTGCAAGACAAAAACATGGAGTACATAGATCTGGAAAGTGCCCGTAATATTATTGATTATTATTCAGATGACGTAGACGAACATTTAGTGCATGAGTCTATTCAGTTAAAATCTTACTTATTACAGTCTAAGCCAGAGTCTTACTCCTCTTGCAGTGAAATTTTTATGCTAATCTATGAAAAGAAACTTATTGATGTTTTTCCAAATTGCTATACCATCTTAAAGATTTTTTTATCATTGTCAATCACTAGCTGTGAAGCAGAGCGTGTTTTCTCCAGGATGTCGTATATAGAAAACAAATATAGGACAACAATGTCAAACAATAGACTAAATCATTTATCAGTCCTTTCCATAAATTGTGATTTAACAAAGGACTTAGAATGTGATGAGCAAATAAAGGAATTTGCAGCACAAAAATGCAGAAAGGTTGTTTAATAATTTATAAAAGACATAAGTTATATTAAATAAATTTTATTGTTTTCTTTTTTTTTCCTATACCGTGTATCTAGTACATCATTATCGAAAACATTTTTTTTTGACAAAATGACAATTAGTTGATTAATTAGGGCCCCCAAGTAGTATTAGCCCAGGGCCCCACAAACCCACGGTCCGCCCCTGAAAACTAGAAACGGTTCAAAGTTTGGAGAAGGATCAACGGGAGGTTAAATCTTCATTTCCGGTTTCGTTCTACTTTGTTGTTGCTTTTAGTGTGAGAAATCTAAATTTGAAAATCGCACGTTTCTACGACGTTTGATGTTTTTTTGGAGAATTGCGGAAAATTCTTCAATCAAAACCAAAAGTTTTCAAGTCTTTTTCAAATTCAAAAACATCTTCTTATGCGAAATTTGCTGAAAAATCCAAATTTTATCGTCAAAAATTTTCGAAATATCGTGCTCGATAGCCTTTTTTATACAAACATTTTAACCCATTATCTACCGAGTGTTCGATTTTTCGAACACTGACTTTGACATTTTTTTAAGCTACTATAATTATTAATTTATAGATAATCATTATCAGCATGTTATTATTTCAAATTTATACTTTTAGAAAATAACTTGTATAATTATTTATTAATAACAGGTTAATTGGTAAATCGCAGTCGTTGTCGAGACTTTAACGCGCACAGACGTATCTAAAACCTGTCCGTTATCTCTTTCGATAAAGTGCTATCACTTAAGCTGTTTTTTTCTCTATCTTTTCTTAAACTGTGTGTGCTACAAATACTTTGGTATTTATATTTCAACAATATTTATACCCACTCTCCGTTGGCATAAATGCTCACGGACGAGACCTCAATTATGTCCGATGAGGACGAAGAATGGACGAAGAAGAGAAAGAGAGGACGGCCCAAAAAAATCGTACCTCTCAGCAACAAAAACCTCACTCAACCAGCATCTACTAAAAAGCCGCAACAACTGGTTTCTACCTCAGTCACCACATCAGCCGCCACAGCCGAACAATACTCCACTTCAACATCACACGTTTCTGGTAATCCAGCGCCTCAATTCTCACCTTCAACTTCTACTTCACTAAACACTCGTAAACCTTTCAAACAATATAACTTCATTTACTCATTATCCCCCACAAATCCTTCTACCACATGCATCCAACTTTCTACAATCTGCAAAGAGTTCGTCCCAAAAATCAAGACCTTCTAATCAAAACCTCCTCTGGATTTCTCCTAAAAACTGACTTAGAGGCAAACACCGCTCTTCAAACTCTCTCCTCAAACAAATCTCTAGCTTCTTACAAACTCCTTCCCCGAACCCTATTTGGATCCTCGTCCTCTACGAGAAACGAGTCATACTCTGCAGTTATTGAGCACGTTGAATACGAGATCAGTGATGAATCATTAGCATCCCACCTGAGGGATTTGAAATACAACTTCCGATACTGCAAGCGTATCATATCTAAGGCAACAAACAATCCCACCAGGCTCATAAGAATTATAACATCTGATAAAAATACGTTCGAGGCCCTGATTTCTTCTGGCGGCCTGTTTTTTGTGAATCGGCTGTATCCGATTTCCCCAAGTACACCTCCGCCGTCCATCCCCCGACCTTGTAACAAATGCCAGTCGTTCGAACACGCGACCGAACATTGCAATGTCCCCGTCAAATGTCGGAAATGTGGTGGTCCACACGACACTAATAAATGCACAACCATCCACCCTGTTAAATGCACCTCGTGTGGTCGGACCGACCACGAAGCCTGGTCACATAAGTGCCCGAACCGACCAACTGCGCCCATCGAGGGAATTCCTAATGTCACCATTAGAAGCTCAAACAAAAAATCTGCAGACCTCCCCCCTGAAATCACTCACAACTGACGCATACACTCACCTATAACCACACACGACTATATCATCCATACTTACTTGACCACAATAAACGACCCCATTCAAAATAATCGCGCTGAACTACTTAAAAAACTTAACCTTCGTTTCTCCTCCGACTTCCTAATCGATACCCATGCCTTATTTTCTGGTAACCGCATGTACATCCTTATGTTTGACCTCTCCCACCCTTCTTCCGAAACTCTAACACTACCCACTGAAGACCTCTCACAATCCATTATCAATATCGATGCCTAAAATGCGATTTGTCTACGCAAACATCAATAGTTATGTCAACAAACGTTCGTTGATTGAAAACTTTGCGGAAATGAATATCACAGATGGTCATCTCTTTGTTGAGACTAAGACGAGACAAAACACTAATACTACATACAAAAACTGGAATACAATACAAAAACATGGTCATTTACTGACAAATAGGTCCAGGGGCGGTGCATTAGCACATATCAAACCCAAATTCCATCCCGGCAAAGCCAATCCGCCTTCCTTAAATAACTCACTCAACGACTGCATCCACTTCACCATTCCCTTTCATAATAACAAATTGCATATTTTCCTAGTCTATATCCATCCCCACTCCGTTGTTGAGCAGAATATCTTGACAATGGCAGCATTGTATGAATATTCGCTCATCATCGGGGACTTCAATTGCAACAAACCAAAAATTCGAATCCTCAATTCTTTCCTTGATAACTCTAATTTTATCCGCAGGCAAACCAATCCTACTTTTCTCATGCCTTTAAACAAAGACTCCACTCCTGACCTGATCCTCCATACCAATAACCTTACCAACAATATCGTAGATATCATCCTAACTCCTGACCTGTTATCCGACCAGCTAGCTATATCCTTTTCAATTCTCCTTGACTATGCCCCACTACCTCAAATACCTGTCTCTGTACCCAACCTAAAGAAAACCTTCATTCCGAAGGTTAACTTGGATATCCAAAACTATATTTCCTCTATAAACTCCGACGAGCTGAACTTTGACATCATTACCGAATTTCAAAAAACTGTGACGGACTCAATAATAAAACACTCACCTCCATTGTCATCCAAATTCTACCGTCAACAACTTCCCCCCTTCATCCTAAAACTCATCAAACTTAAAAAACAATTATACAGAGACTACAGACAAACAGAAAATCCCGACATCAAAACCGAAATAAACAGACTAAACAAAGACATCCATCAACTTATTGGACAGTTCCGCTCCCATAGATGGCTCTCTGTTTGCCAGGAAATAGAAAAAGACCAGGGAAAAACCTACTGGACCAAGATTAAAAAGCTATCGAAATATAAACCGACCTCTCATATTCCAGACCTGTCATTTAACAATCTAACCTACTCCAGTGACTCAGACAAGGCTCTACTTTTTGCAGAACACTTTAAAAAATCATTTTCATCTTCTGACTCTTCTGACTTTGACAAACATAACTTTGACAGAATAAATAACTGGTTTAAAGACTTCTTTAAGACAACCCCCCCCCCCTATAACATTGATGAAGTTTCCTTTGAAGAATTTCTTTCTGCCATCTTCCACGGTAAAAACTCCTCCCCTGGGCCCGATTTAGTCACCAAACACCTCATCAGACTCCTCTCCGGAGACATCCACTCCTTTATTACAAAAATTTTCAATTTCTGCCTCTTGAAATGTACCTTTCCAAGCTGCTGGAAAATGAACACAATAGTCACAATCCCTAAACCTGGTCAAGATAAATCCATTCCCAGCAGTTACCGTCCGATATCTCTCCTCCCTGTTCTTGGCAAAATCCTCGAACATATCCTTAAAACCCGATTATGGAATTCCGTTGCAGACCACATTCCCAAATATTAATTCGGTTTCAAGCCCTTCCATTCCACTATACATCCTCTGTTCATCCTAACCAACAATATCCAATCGTCACACCTCCAAAACAAGAAATCCGCAGCCCTCTTCTTGCACATCAACAAAGCATTTGACAGCGTTTGGCATGCCGGGCTTTTGTTCAAAATGTCGCAAATTAATGTCCCTCCCTACCTAATCCACGTAATTAAAAGTTTCCTTTTTAACAGATCCTCAAAAGTGAAAATCAACTCCATCTCTTCTCCCGCATTTTCCCCTCTGCAAGGTCTCCCTTAAGGTTCCCCACTTTCCCTTCCCCTATACAATATATACTATCACGACATTTACAACTACAATCAACTAGACAAATCTCACATTGACTTTTCTTCCTACATACTACAATACGCTGACGACACTGCACTGATTTCCCATAGCAACTCCCTCAAATCTACCTTCGACCTCTCATTTGATTCAACAATCTACCTCTCACTTGATTCAACCAATGGAGAATATCACCAAATCCTTCCAAATGCCAACTCCTCATCCCTAACCATAAAATTTCCTCAAACTCACCTCGCATCCACACAGGCTCCTCCGACGTACGGCCCTCCAGCAGCGTTAAATATCTTGGACTAACTATTGACTCGAAACACAAATTCAATAACGACGCCAAATTACGCAAGTCCCAGATAATTAAACGATGCAAGCACTTTAGAGCCTTTACGATTGGCAACCAGGGTATTTCCATAAAGACCGCGGCGAAAATCTACAAATCTATCTGTCGTCCCATTCTCGATTATAGACACGTAATTACCTCCACCAATAATAAATGTAGACGAACCCTTGAGGTCGCAGAGCGAATCGCATTACGTCTCATCACCAAACTCAGACATCCACACAACCCTCTCCACAACCCCTCCTACGAAGATCTCTATAGACAAACCCGGGTCCCTCCTCTAGCTGACAGACATGACAGACTTAGGAGAATGCTTAGAAACAACCACATGACGTTCAACATCCTTGACGAGCTATGCATTAAACGTCCAGCTAGACATTCTAGCAGACAATGCCCCTTCAAAACTCTTCTTGAATCCTTAGAAGACGACTGACTCACTCATTCTCATCCAATTTTTCGATTAAGTCTTTTTTTTTGTTTCAATTTATGTTATATATATCTGTTCATTTCCGGCTGAAAGACCACGGGTCGATGGCCAATTGTTGTAGTTGTAGATGTTTGTGTTTATAAGTATAACAATAAAGATGTTTTATTATTATTATTATTGGTAAATCAATTGTTATCAAGTCCTTTTTATAGAATTATTTACAAAAATTTATTTATCATTATGGAAAACTTTTTTGACGTTTATTCATAATTGAAATTTGTTCTAAAAAGAGTAAACTTTTATTGTTAATAATTACTTTTCATATACAATACATTTTTAATTTTCTAGGAGATCGTAAAAGTACATGTTCGATTTTTCGAACATTGGTCACTTCACAGCATTTTTATTTTCAGTAATTTGCTCGCGCTCTGGGAGACTAACATCAAAATATACTATAAATTTTTCGTTATAAGATAATTAATATTAGTATAAGTTAATTTATAAAATAGTTATATTGAATATCAAACAAAAATTCTTATATCTATCTTCATAATCATATAAAATCATATAAAATCATCTAAATCATCTAAAAGATCTCATAATCATTAATATTTTTATGATTTGAAGATAAAGAGGATTAAGATGAAGATGACATACTCATGAATACAAAAATAAGTGCTTTACAAGAATTGGCGGGTTCGTTAGAATTTGCTACTTGTAATAGTAATAAATCTGTACCAAAGCAGCAAAAAAACTCGTACTTACACTCCTCTGAATAAATTTGGACAACCAAAGTGAACTAAGAAAAAGAATAAGGCACAGCAATTTGAATATGATCTTGCTCCAAATTCTAAACCTCTCGACGACGTACCTGAAGAACTACAACAAAATTTGAAAAATTTGTCACCACACCTGAATTATTTGCAAAATGTTTGTATTGAAATGTATCATTGATCAATCGAATATATAGTCGCAACAACATCATTTAGAAACTATGATGATTGAAGCTGAGATAAAATGATTTTTAGGTATACTATTGATATCAGGATATCATACACCAGCTATTCCTCAATATTGATCCAGCTATTACTCACCGGCATATTGATCCAAAATTATTGGTTCAAGACTCTTGGATTACCTTTGTCACAAAAAAACTTTCGAGTTATCATAATGGAGCACTTACTTACTACATCAGACTCAGAAGAAAGTGAATTGTCTGTTGAGATAAATAAAAATAATGATAATAATTACAGACCTGACAATTTAACTCATTTAGCAGGTAAGCATATACTTGTTGAGCAAGAGAACAGAAAAGTGTGAAAAGTATTACATGTGCCAAAAATGTAATAAGCATATGCACTCCAAATGCTTTGATGATTATCAGAAATAAGTAGTAATTGATATTAGAAGTAATGTTTTATCTATAAATTTTCGTCTTTTAATTATTGTTCATGCAAGGAGTTAGAGTTTTTCAATAAAAAAGTGTATTTACAATAAAAAAACAAAAAATTTATAGCTGTAACCTCACCTTAACTGACAAACTTTTTACTTAATGCTAAGTGACCCGTGTTAAATCGAACACCATTTTTCTCGGAACCAACGAATGGAATTTTTTCTCTCTTAAATTGGACTTATCAAGATGGAATAAGCGGTATATTTAAGCGGAATAAGCTTATATCAAGCGGTAATTTTGTTAAAATCCTTTTTTTGCTCTGGTAGATAATGGGTTAAGCCCACAGAAAATATTTATTTGCAAGGTTTTCCCAAATTTAAAAGCTGATTCCGGACGAGAATTTCTTTGCGATTCCAAAAATATTTACAACATGCTTCTGCTACCTTCTTCCATCTTCGTGATATAGCCTTTTAAAACAACTTTTTATCAACTTTTGAAAGTAAATCAAAAACTTTTATTCCAATCATTTTTGAATTTTTTTTTAATGAATTTGCAACGGTCCTTCCGCATGCTGAATCCAAAGATATAAACCGGAACTCAATACAACTTCCGGTTTCTATAATATATACAAACACTCAAAGAAATCCAATAAAATTTCCTTTATTTTTAAATTTTTGCGGAAACTGGAAACTATATATTAACTTCCGGTAAACTTTCGCTAACTGTTTTTGATCCGCGGAACACAAAAGTATAAACCGAAGATCGATATTGCAATTAGTTTTTGAGTTATGAGCATTTGAACGCGACACAATCTACAACTACAAATATTCGGCAAAACTTGCCAAGCTTTCACAAGCCATAACTAAAAATCCGAAAATCGCACAGATAAACAAGATACGCCATTTCAAAGCAAATTTAATTTCTTAAAAAAACTCCTGGACCATTTTCCGCTACTCTGCCTCACCCTCCTGCAATACAAATAAAATTAACCCCATCCACAAACCTCCTTCCTGCCATGATAAATCATGATGCAAAATTATCCTTAGTGAGAAGTTCGGAGAAGGAACAACCGGAAGTTAAAGCCTTATTTCGGGTTTCGTTCTATTTTGTTGATGCTCTTAGCGTGAGAAATTGAAATTTGAAAACCGCACGTTTCTACGACGTTTGATATTTTCTTGGAAAATTCCTGTAAATTCTTAAATCAAACTCCTAATTTTCAGGTTTTTTTTACAAATTAAAAAACATCTTATGCAAAATTTGCTGCAAAATCCAAATTTGCTCGTCGCAAATTTCTATCTCGAAAAGTTTTTGAGCTATCGTCCTCTATTGCCTTTTTTATGCAATCATTTTTAGCCCACAGAAAATACTTATTTGCAAGGTTTTCCTGAAAAATTGAAGAACGGTGTCGGCACGAGAATTTTCTCGCGATTTTAAAAATATTTATAGCTAACTTCTACCTCCTGCCATCTTCGTGCTATAGCCTTTTGAAACAATCAACTTTTTTGAGATGACCTCCTAGTTTAATAAATATTGAATATCTTGTGAGAAATCTTATGAGCAAGATTAATCATAATATAAAGTGTGAGACAGATTTGAAAATTGTTACGAGGGCCGGATAAGATCCGCTGAAGGGCGGATCCGCCCATCAGCTTGATTTTATCCGGCCCTCATAATAATTTTCAGATCTTAAAATCTGACCGAGTGTGCAGTGTGCCGCTTAGTTACTCGTTTTGTTATTTCTCGTTGAATGTAAATTTAAAAACCGGAAGTTCCTGCAACTAATACTTCCGGAATTATCGACTTACAATTTTTTTGTTTTAAATAGTAACTCTTTTTTTGACTTAGCAAACAGGTGGTGTTTAGGAAACCAGAAGTCGCAGAGGAATTCCCATTATACGTCTATTTCAGCCTTGAACAAAATGAGTCGGAATTATTAAGCCTTTAAGCGCCGCGGTGGTATTAAAAGTGTCCCTCCCACCTTTGTTCCGTAAATATGCACGGGGTGATATTTATAATTATCTAATTTTTTTCGGAAAGTTTCACTTGAAAAGGTGACATTCATAAAAACATTTAAATTTTTTTCAAAATTTAATGTCAAAAACCGAAAGGTAAGCAGAATATAAACTTTATTTAACGTTCTTTCCGTCCGCAAATAGATCTGAGTTACTCGAAAGACAAATGTGTACTTCAAAGCCTAAATAGTCCGCGGACCGGATCCGCTCTTCAGCTAGATTTTATCCGGCCCACGTAACAATTTTCAAATCTTAAAACCTGGCCGAGTGTGAAGTGTTCCGCTTTATTATTCGTATCGTTATTTCTCGTTGAATGTAAATCTGAAAACCGGAAGTTGCTGCAACTAATACTTCCGGAATCATCGGCTTACAAAGTTCTTGTTCTAAATCGAAATCCCTTTTTTGAGTTGACTTAGCAAAGTGGTGGCGTTTAGAAAACCGGAAGTCGCAGAGGAATTTCTGGTACCGTCGTTTGCAGCTTGAGATGTGCTGAATGTAATGGTATAAACCGGAAGCAGAAACGATTTCTTGTTTCCGAATTATAGTCTCTGGTAATTGACAATCACCGAATTTCACATGTTCCTAGTTTTTCTTTGGTAATAAGTGCTACAAACGAGATTTTTACGTTTTTACAAGTTTTTTTAATGTAAAATATCTCGCGGAATCCAAACTAGCTACTTGTAACTACCCCAGATTAATACTTTACGAGTTATTGCCTTCCAAACATAGACTTGCTTTTTTAATATTTTTGTCAACAACGATTTTTCCATCTTTAAGGACGGATAATGAAGATTCGGCAATTTCCAGTGTTTCCAGCATTTGAGGTAGTAGGGGTTGCCGAGGTTGGACCTTACACGCAACACGAAGGTATTATACAGGTAGCTTGAGGTTTGCTCCAAGCTTTCGAATCCGTGTAACTTGAAGGGAAGCCCTTGAGAAAGGTTGTGTATCCTTCGAAGAGGTTTGGTTACTACTTGTTTGTTAACTTGTAACTACCTCAGATTATTACTTTACGAGTTATTGCCTTTCAAACACAGACTTGCTTTTGTAATACTTTTGTAAACAATGATTTTTCCAAGTTTAAGAATGGATAATGGAGCTACTAGTAACAAATACATTTTGGGCATTCTCACATACGGTCGCGCGTGATAAATGACAAAGGATTCCGCAATTGCCGGTATTCCACCATTTGAGGTTGATTGTGCTACCGAGGTTGGACCTTCTTTTTTAAGTTTGGTTCGATGTGATTAGCGGGTTTGCCGACCCTTCGAACACTGCGGCCTATTGGTAGCCAATTGTATTCTATCACATTCACTTAGGCCCAGAAAACCTGTTGTTTTAGTAAATTGCGCTAATTACCATTTTTCACATTTGTCTTTCTGGAACAAATGCGGCCGGCGCTGGGAATAGAACTCGGACCTCTATACTCGTCAGTTAGCTTTCTAACATGAGGACACGAGAGTCACCACTACGCCACTCGCGCCGGCGAGGTTGGACAGTTAGCCAGAGGTTTGCTCCAAAATGTCAAATCCCAATAACTTGAAGGCCGAACAAGGCCTTGAGAAAGGTTGGGTATCCTTCGAAGAGGTTTGGTAAGTTAAGCGTACTCGGGGGCCGGATCCGCGCTTCAGCTTGATTTTATCCTGCCCTCGTAACAATTTTCAAATTTTAAAACCTGGCCGAGAGTGCAGACTTCGTCTTTAAGGCTTCGTAGATTAAACGGTTTGAGTCTCAAACTCAATGAATAGGAGCTGGTTCACTAAACAATTTATTAGTCTACATCAGTGGTTCTCAAACTTTTTTTGCCGCGGCAGCCTTATCGAGCTGAAAAAATCTCGCGGCACCCTTGGGGTCGTCCATTAATCACGTGATGTTCTTTAGCAACTTTTTCTTCATCTTTCCAAAGCGAACCGTTTTTGCAGAATAAATTTATTAGCAAACTTTTTAACGCGTTCTCCATTTAAACCCATGTAAATTGAAAACCGAAATTCAAAGAAGGTTTGGTATCCCTTGCAAAAATTTTTGCATTTTATATTTTTTACTTTTGTGACTAAATCGAACGATTTCACAAAATTTGCATAGAATACTTACTTACCCGGACAAACTACATACGGAAATCCTGGTTGTAATTTTCTATTTTGAGGCGTTGGCGAGATATTTGCAAAAAACCTTTGAAGCAAAAATAATTCGCCACGCTGACCCCATTGAGGGCGGGGCTTCCAAATTTGGTCAGCGGGTACTCTGCTAGATACCCATATTCAGTAAAAGTTTCATTGAAATCTATGAAGGGTTAATACATTTTTTCGCTATTAGATAATAACAATGAATATGTTGTCGCAGTTTTCCTTGACCTAAAGAGAGCATTTGAGACTATCGACAGGAAAATATTATTATCCAAAGTTGAACAATATGGTATTGTTGGCACAGCACACCAATGGCTAAATGATTACCTAACAAACCGTAAGCAAAGAGTATGTTATAAAGACCAAATATCTTCCGAACTAATTAATGATGTAGTAATTCCACAGGGAAGTGTTTTAGGTCCTCTGCTTTTTATTTTGTATTTAAATGATGTTGATATTTTTGTAAAATGTGAATTTATTAACCTGTTTGCTGATGACACCTTAATTGCTTGTACTGATGTCAACCTTGAAACAGCCATTGAAAAAATGAATACTGTTTTGCTATAAATTAGCAAATATCTGAACCTAAATAAACTGAAATTAAATGTAACTAAAACACAGGCGATGGTCATCACAACAAAATATAAGTATGATGCTCTCAATATTCATTTGAACATTAATAATGAAAGAATCCAAGTTGTTGGGTAAGTACCTGGGATTCCTTCTAGATAATGTTTTGAACTACAATTGTCATTTTGATTATACTTATAAAAAGATTTTGAGAAAACTTTTCTTTTTCTCTCGAATATCTCAACATTTATCATTGGAGACAAAAATTACTGCATATAATTAATTCATTCAACCGCATTTCGATTATTGCTCATCTATCATATATTTTTTTAAACTCAATAAGTTAAGTATGCTCCAGAAGCTTCATAATCTTGGAATGAGACTAATACTGAAAACAAATCGTCTCACCCCTATAAGATCAATGTTAATGACCCTTAGTTGGTTTTCAGCACGAAACACTGTTTTATCTCACTATGGTTTTCATATACAAGATAATAAACCATTTAGCACCAGATTACTTCCAAAAATACATAAGATTTAATACTAATATTCATAATCATAATATATGTTCCATATATGACGTATATGTTCCGAGCACTTCCTATTGTTCTACAAGGAATTCACTACTTTTTAAAGGTTTCCAGGAATTTAATAATTTACCAGAGTCTATTAAGGTATCTGCTTCCTTGAACCAGTTCAAAGCTGAATTGAAGGAATACATCCAAAATAAGTAAATGCAAAATAATTTAAAACCATTTTACAATTTATCATATACTTGTGAATTTGTAAACCTTGCTGAACTATTCTCGAATTTATTTTTATGTAAATGTTTACTTTTAGGGTTCCGTACCGAAAACGGAACCCTTATAGGATCACTTTGTTGTACGTCTGTCTGTCTGTCTGCTTGTCTGTCTGTCTGTCTGTCTGTCTGTCTGTCTGTCTGTCTGTCAAGATCATTTTTCTCAGGAACGCGTAGAGGTAACAAGTTAAAATTTGTATTAAATACTCCGGCCTACTCCGGTCTCTTTCAGCTGTGAAAAAATCAAACTTGTAAGTCAACGCGATCAAAAGATATGACCGTTTATGTCGCATATTTTGCGATTTCACAAGGGAATCAAAACCTATAGGGTTTTTTGACCTAGAATCATATAATTTGGCAAGAAGCGGTGTCCTACAGCACATGTAAAGGGAAAAATCTGAAAACCGTAAATATGTAGTTTAATTACAAGAAAAATACGAATTTACTATTAGAAACTTATGAAAATACACTAATGTTGTCGTAGTGGTATTGTCAGGCTCCAGAAGCATATGGGTTGCATACAATTAGGTCCTCTTCGGTTAGGTCCGAAAGTTAAAAAGTATGTGTTAGCACCAAGCTGTTTATTCTGAATTTTCTTTGTTTATATTCGTTATGCATTTCATCATGTACGCATACATAATATATACAGGGTATATATTATGTCTAAATTTTGCTTGTTTATAACCGACATGCGACATACTCAAGTCCCGTAACATCCTGTATATATTATATTTCGTCTAATTTTTCTTTATAATCTACATATACTTAAATCACGTACGCCCCATATTTTTTGGTAGTCAATTGCCCAAAAGCAGTCAATTGAACAACTGAATGTTAAGAGTATCGAAATAGATCTAGAAATAGTTAATATATTAGTTTATATGAGATCTAGAAATAGTCACAACTCGCACTTGGCCGGTTTTTTTTTAACTCTTTTTTGAGTTAGCTTAGCAAACAGGTGGAGTGTAGAAAACCGGAAGTCGCTGAGGAATTTCAGGTACCGTCGTTTGTAACTGGAAATGTGCTGAAAGTAATGGTGTAAACCGGAAACGGAAGCGATTTCTTGTTTCCGAATTATAGCCTCTGGTAATTAACAATCACCGAATTTCACATGTTCTTAGCTTTTCTTTGGTAATTAGCGCCACGAACGAGATTTTTACGTTTTTAAAGCTTTTGAAAGTAAAATTTCTCGCAGAATCTAAACATGCTACTTGTAACTAGCCCAGATTATTACTTTATAAGTTATTGTCTTGCAACACAGACGCACTTTTTTATGATTTTATGAGTGTTTAAGGACGGATAGTGGAGCTACTAGTAACAAACTCATTTTGGGCATTCCCACTTACGGTCGCGGATGAAAAAATGACCGAAGATTTTGCAATTTCCGGTGTTCCACCATTTGAGGTTAATGGGGCTGACAAGGTTGGACCTTACACGCAACACGAGGGCTTATACAGTTAGCCTAAGGTTTGCTTCAAGCTGTCGAATCCCAATAACTTGAAGGCCGAACAAGGGAAGCCTTTTAAAAAAGGTTGGGTATCCATCGAAGAGGTTTGGTAAGTTAAGCGGACTTGACGGCCGGATCCGCGTATCAGCTTGATTTTATCCGGCCCTCGTAACAATTTTAAAATCTTAAAACCTGGTTCAAATTTGGTCAGCGGGTACTCTGCTGGATACCCATATTCAGTAAGTTTCATTGAAATCTATGAAGGGTTAATACATTTTTTCGCTATTTTTGCATATTTTGATATTTTCTAGTTCGGTTTTGGTTGGAATTCGTGATGGATTTGTTAAAAAAGTTTCACACTACGTGGAACAATAAAAATTTACACATAGAAAGGAATTTTTACATAGAAAAAGGATCATTCTATCAAATCCCTTTATGTATTTTGCAAAATATTTGATCTGGCGGCAACCGCCGTCCTTCAAATTCAAAGCCGCCCACATGGTAAGATATTTAAATATGGTAAGATATTTTCATGGTAAGATATTTTCCGATCCAAAATGAGGTCAACGTGGCAATTTACATTTTTCATTCAAATCTAAATTCATACAATCAGCACATTTACAATTCACTATAGGAGGGATCACCAATTAGTTTCTGCAGGGGTCCGCTTTTTTTAATAAAATTACCATCGCGATCCGTTTGTACTAGAGTTTATTAAATAAGCAAATGTAATGTACAGAAGTAACAAGGGACATATCAATGTGAATGCCTTGTTTGCCCAATGCCAACATGTTTTGCCTTGAACTATTTGTCAGAAGTTGGGAGTAAATTTGGTGCAAGCTATTGTCATTAAATCTTGGAGATGTTCATCTTTTCAATGAAGTTAATGAAGTTCATCTTCGAAAATTCTGCTTCACAAATATACGTTGACCCAAACATAGTAAGAATGAAAATATGTACTAGAGTTTATTAAATAAGCAAATGTAATGTACAGAAGTAACAAGGGACATATCAATGTGGATGCCTTGTTTGCCCAATGCCAACATGTTTTGCCTTGAACTATTTGTCAGAAGTTTGGAGTAAATTTGGTGCAAGCTATTGTCATTAAATCTTGGAGATGTTCATCTTTTCAATGAAGTTAATGAAGTTCATCTTCGAAAATTCTGCTTCACAAATATACGTTGACCCAAAAACTTCTGACAAATAGTTCAAGGCAAAACATGTTGGCATTGGTCATAGTGAATTGTAAATGTGCTGATTGTATGAATTTAGATTTGAATGAAAAATGTAAATTGCCACGTTGACCTCATTTTGGATCGGAAAATATCTCTTCTTACTATGTTTGGGTCAACGTATATTTGTGAAGCAGAATTTTCGAAGATGAACTTCATTAACTTCATTGAAAAGATGAACATCTCCAAGATTTAATGACAATAGCTTGCACCAAATTTACTCCAAACTTCTGACAAATAGTTCAAGGCAAAACATGTTGGCATTGGGCAAACAAGGCATTCACATTGATATGTCCCTTGTTACTTCTGTACATTACATTTGCTTATTTAATAAACTCTTTATTTTTCATTTTAGTTTTCCATCTGCAGAGCAGATTTATTACTCCCGTATACATATACGGCTTCGTTGCTTCATTCACCAACAGGATGCGGAGAGTAAATGTTGCTGAGGATTCCAACGACATTCTAAATTTTCTTGAAATCTGCGAATCTTTCTTCAAATTCCGATTTAAGATCCTTAATGAACGTCTTGTATTGCCGACGTCAATTTCATTGTCACTGCTGATTATTTTATTTAAATTGGGAAGTGCAGGCATTCATTACCAAGGACATTATATAAAAGATCGAGATTTCACGAAAAGCTTTTTACTGCTGACATGAGCTACCATATAAGTTTTCCTTAGCCTAGAAGTTCAAGATTCAAGTCATTAATATTCTACATTTGCTTTTTTGTTTAGAAAACTTAGGTAACCATTTGCTGAAATCTGATCACTGTTGAAAAAAAATTCTTCAAATGTTCAAAAATGCTGAACAATCTTTGTAAAACGCCAACTTTACTTAACCATCCCCCATTATTCCCAACAGTAGGTCGTCATATTGTGCATCAACGTCTTCAAGAAACGATTTTAACCTATTTTAACCCTATTTTAACCCCATTGTAATCATTTCTTGCATAATACTATCTAACTTTTTATTATGTTTGCAGCAAAGCACAGTTTGGTGTATAATACAGTGGTGAGAAATCAAATTTTAATTACATTTTGCAATGGTCTTCATTGGGTGAACTAGTCCTTTTTTAGTCCCAACCATTGCTGGCGCAGTATCAGTAGTTACTGTTACAAGCTTTTTCAGGTCTAAATCGTCTTTATCAAAACAATCCATCACCGCGTTGTTCATGTCTTCTCTTCGGGTTCTTCCTAATAACAGCAAAATAGCCAATATCTCATCTCCTCAATAAAAAATTCTCTTATTTGGTCCAGGAAGCGGACAAAAATAACCAAATTTGCCTTATCAGTCACGTCGCATGATTCATCCATAGCCAAGGCATATTAGCATTATTTAACTGCCTTTTCACATCAAAATGATTTTCTTCTGACAAAATATGTGTATTTCTGGTATATTTATTGTGAAATTTTCGATTAAATTTTCTCGGAATCGTAATAGTAATAGTATCAACAATATATTTTCTGTTCTCACACAGAATATTGTCTGCCTCGACAAAACATTCTTTAATTATGTCAGCATCAGTAAATGTGTGCTTAGCAAGAGTCCAAGAAACAAGCAAAGAAGCCTCGCCACATTTTTCCTGCGCCACCGCAACGACTGGTGAATTCGTACTCCGCGAACTGCGTCTCTCGCTCCCTCTTGCACGTTACTTCGCTCGTCCGTTGTCGAATTGAAGGCCGGAAAGACAAAGGGCGGGATAGATTTTATTAAGTCACGTACTCAGTAATACACTTTACTGTTTACTTAAGGTCCGTACAAAATAGGTCGGTGGTCCGGATCCGGACCGCGGTCCGCCATTTGGTGACCTCTACCAAATATAGTCTACTAAATATAGTATATGGCACTATAGTCTACCAAAAGCGGCAGCAGCTGGCGATGAAAGCGCCAATGGCGTGCACCTTTAAATTTGGGATCAGCATCCTTAGATGGTCATGAAACCATGTGTCTCTTTTACCGGCACCAGTGATGGGCACTTCTAAATTCTCCACATTATTCCATCCGTTGATGAGGATGGAATAATGTGAAGAATTCAGAAGTACCCGCCACTGGTGATGCTAAAAGATTTATTCTTTTCACCCTGATTTTATCTATTTCACCCTGAGTAACTATTCTACCCTCAAACAACTATTCCACCCTCAAACAAATTTCCATCTTTACCATTATTCCACCACAAAAAAATGATTCATATGTACTAGTTCTTGTTCTATTTGCATTTCGAATGGATATCTTACAAACACAAGAAAAACAGCAAGTTCCGCAACGTCGATACTTTCATCAAGCTGTAAACTAAAAAAAATACAAATTTTCAACCTTCTTATAAGCTCGTTCTCCATAGACTCTGAAATTGTGTAAATTCGCTTGCTTATAATGCTATTTGACAGCTGCACAGTATCAATTTTCTTGGCCATGTCTGGACCTAATATGCAACTTTCAACATCCTACACGCAAGGTTTAATCAGTGTCTCGGCAATAGTATGGGGCTATGTATTGCTATGTGTGAAATGACAATAAATCAAGCTTCAGTTGCGTTTTCAATTTCATTCCAAAAAATTATCTCCACCATGGATGACCCTGCCTGAAGAGATACAGTGCAGCGTTTGAAGATTTTTTCACCTTTATGTACTAAATCAGATTGATTGCATTCCAGATGCACTTTTAATTTGGATGGAACCAAGCAGCTGTTAGAAACAATTTTATGACATATAAACGCATTGCCCTTCCGGTGCTTATTCGTTCCCAACAGAAACAAAGCCAAACAATGTGAAGTAGCTAGGATCATGTTTCCTTATTTTGGTCGGATTATCTTTTGGTCGTGAGTTGCGTTTTCGCGAACTGAGGCAGACTTGAATGATTTAGACTCGCTGGTCTCTGCTGGGATATTTCGTCTCCTCCGACGATGCTGGTTGTCATTAAATCAGTCGCTTCAGAAGCTTCAGTGAGTTCATCGCCTTTCCGTTTTAAACACCAGGATTTTAGCCAATTGTCCATATTTCAGCAATAAAAGTAGAAACTCAAATTCGTTTACCTCCTCATGTGATTTTCTTAACATTTTTTTACATTTCATTATTATTGCTCCCCAGGGTGCCGCTGCACCCAGTTTGCACATTTCCCGTCAAAATTGTTCTCAAAGGAGATAAAATTCGCATTGTACGTCTAATTCAGCCCTCAACAAAATGAATAGGAATTATTAACCCTTTAAGGCACGGTGGTATTAAAAGTGTCCCACCTTTGATGCTTAAATATGCACAGTGGGATATTTAAAATTATATAAAATCCTTCGAAAAAATTTACTTGAAAAAGAGACAACCATGAAAACATTTAAATTTTTACCAAAATTATTAAAATTGTCAAAAACCGAAACATAAGCAGAACACAAACTTTACTTAACGTTCTTTTCGTCAGAAAAACGATCTGAGTTACTCCCAAGACAAATGTTTACTTCAAAGCTTAAATAAAATCAAAACACATTTAACATTTATTATTCCAGTCATCAATTATCAAAAACTCAAAAGCAAACATTTCCATTTAAAAACGAATTGAAAATTCCTCGACTAATCTCTTAACCTCCCAATCTCTCCTTAAAGCCTCAATTTGGCCGCCCTCAAGACGGGGAACTTGTCGCCTGTGCAAAGCCCGCGGAAGTCATCAAGGGTGATATCATAGACGGCAATACCTCCAAGACCTTTGTCCCTCACATACCCAGCCTTATTTCCAGCTGTGTCTGGATCCTCATACCCAACCCAAACTCCACTCTCGCCGTTGTCATCAGGAAGACGGAAAGCATAAGTTCCTAAAACAAACAATCGAAAATAAGAAATAACTGAAAGCAAAATGAGTTAAAATAGATTAGTCTTAAGTGTGGATGTTAGTAAAATTAGCGTTGTTAATCTAATCTATTTAGTTTGGATTTTATAGCTGTTCATGTTTTGAAACTTTAGTTGTAAATATCTTAAAGGCTATCGACTGCTGTGATTCCAGTTTTTAAATTTTGATAAAAGAATCTTTCAGCTGTAAAATAAGGTAACGGAAATTGTAATCAGACTTCCGGTTTTTGAGTAATTCAAGTTTCTCTGAATAGTTTTTGACTTACCCAGTCTAGTCAATACTGAATACACCTTTTTACGGTTAATTAAGCGCATGCGCGTCCGCCATGTTTATAAGGCGGGAATATGAAAGTTTCGGGCACATTTTGAAATTTTCACTGGTTATATGTCAAAACGTCCCCGAAAACATGGCGGAAATTGACACACAATGTATGCGCACAAAAAAAATCATTTAGCAAATTAGTGCAAACTTTTTCTGTGCAAAATTTATTTATGCAAATCCTTCTTTTGTTTTACCTACCGTATCTGTTCGCAACGTCGATAACCATCCATAATCCTTCATCTAAAAAACTCCTTTTCACATCGAAATCTAAACGCACAGACTACAACTAATTCTCAGCTCAACTTACCAAACCTCTTCGATGGATCCCCGTCCTTCCTCAAGTGCTTTCCTTGTCCGGCCTTCAAGTTATTCGGGTTCGACAGCTTGGAGCAAACCTCTGGGTAACTGTATAAGCCTTCGTGTTGCGAGTACGGTCCAACCTCAGCAGCCCCATCAACCTCAAATGGCGGAACACCGGAAATTGCGGAATCTGCCGTCATTTTCCACGCACGACCGTAGGTGGGAATGCCCAAAATGAGTTTGTCACTAGTAGCTCCATTATCCGTCCTTAAACATAGAAAAATCATTGTTGACAAAAAAGTTAAAAAACGGGGTCTGTGTTTGGAAGGCAATAACTCGTAAAGTAATAATCTGGGGTGGTTACAAATAGCAAATTTGGATTTCGCGAAATATTTTCCTTTAAAGAAACTTGTAAAAACGGAAAAATCTCGTTTGCAATGCGTATTATCAAAGAAAAACTAGGGTCAGGTTAAATTCGGTGATTATCAATTACCAAAGGTTATAAAACGGAAACAAAAATTGGTTTTCGTTGCCGGTTTATAGCATTACATTCAGCACATTTCAAGCTACAAACGACGGTGCCGGAAGTTCCTCTGCGACTTCCGTTTTGCGAAATA
This sequence comes from Phosphuga atrata, assembly GCA_944588485.1. Classification (NCBI taxonomy): domain Eukaryota; kingdom Metazoa; phylum Arthropoda; class Insecta; order Coleoptera; family Silphidae; genus Phosphuga; species Phosphuga atrata. Next base: position 13,354,569 of record OX155897.1, read on the forward strand.
CCACCTGTTTGGTAAGCCAACTCGAAAATAGAGTTACGATTTTAAACACGAACTTTGTAAGCCGATAATTCCGGAGGTATTAGTTGCAGAAACTTCCGATGTTTACATTTACATTTGTTTTCGGTGCTTATCATCAAAGAGAAACTAAAATCAGGTTAAATTCGGTGTTATCAATTACCAAAGACTATAAAATAGAAACCAAAATTGGCTTCCGTTTCCGGTTTACACCTTTACATTTCAAGTACATTCAAAGCTACAATCGACAGTACCGGAAGTTCCTCTGCGACTTCCGGTTTTGCTAAACACCACCTGTTTGCTAAGCCAACTTGAAAATAGAGTTACGATTTCAAACAAGAACTTTGTAAGCCGGTAATTCCGGAAATATTAGTTGCAGCAACTTCCGGTTTTTACATTTACATTCGTTTGAGGTGCTTATTATCAAAGAAAAACTAAGATCATTTTAAATTCGCTTCTGTTTCCGCTTTAGACCATTACATTCAGCACATTTCAAACTAGAAACGACGGTACCGGAAGTTTCTCTGCGACTTCCGGTTTCCTAAACACCATCTGTTTGCTAGGCCAACTCAAAAATAAAGTTACGATTTAAAGCAAGAACTTTGTAAGCCGATATTTGCGGAAGTATTAGTAGCAGCAACTTCCGGTTTTAACATTTACATTTAACGAGAAATAACGAAACGAATAACAAAGTGGCACACTGCACACTCGCGCTCAGGTTTTAAGATTTGAAAATTGTTACGAGGGCCGGATAAAATCAAGCTGGAGAGCGGATCCGGCTCCAGCTTGACTTTTTTCGGCCCTCGTAACAATTTTCAAATCTTACTTACAGTCTATCTTGTGATTAATCCTGCTCTTAAGATTTCCCACAAGATTATCAAGAACTTTATAAGCCGATAATTCCGGAAATATCACTAGCAGCAACTTCCGGTTTTTACATTTATATTCAATAAGAAGTAGCGAAACAAATACCAAAGCGGAATTGTACATATAAACCAGAATTTGCAACAACCAAAATTTGGTGAACAAACTTTAAAACGTTGTAACTTTTTTATTAATAAAGTTATTGTCCGTTTTGATACCTCAAATTAATCAGAAGAGCTAAAAAACGTGATTAAAATATTAATATTTACCAGTGTTTGACCATTGCGTTTCCATTTTCTTCTTGATTCCTGTCGATTAAAGCGTATAAAGGTGCTGGATAGTCGGCTTCCTTGGGGTTTCTCTTCGGGGTTCTGTAGTCGAAGGCCATAAGATTGACGAAGTCGGCGTGCTGCATGAGGGCTCTGGTGTCCATGAAGATGGAGCTGTTGACGTTGGGATTAACGGTAACGGAGACCATAAGCCCGTCGTGCTTGAAAATGTTCTTGATTTCGCGAACGAAGGCGGAGAATTGTTCCTTGTGTTCTTCTTCTTTCTCGTCGACCTTGGGTCGTGGGAGTGCGATCTTCTTCTTGAAACTGTGGAAGAACGAACCTAGGAAGAAGAAGGATTGATAGAATCTTGCCGGAAGTTGCTGGAAGGTTTTTAACTTACTGACTTTCTCTCTCATTTTCTTTGGTTTGTTGGTCGGGAACTGCCAGGCGACGTCCAAGCCGTCAAAGCCGAAGTTCTTGACGATGGTGTGAGCTGAATTTGCAAACGCGATTCTTGTATCAACCGATTCCAACTGTAAATAAAATACAATGAATGTATTCGCAGTCAAACTTCAACTTTCTATGTATGTTGTATGTTTCTATGTAAGTGTACAATGACCGATATATGTGTACAATCTATGTATGATATGACTTTATAAGTCAATCTATATATGATATGACTGTACAAGACTGTACAGTCATAATAGTCTTGTGTTTCTATGTATGTGTACAATCTATCTACTTGTACAATGTATGTATACAGAATGTATGTATGATGTCTACAATGTATGTATAGTCATAACAGTCTTGTCTGTCTATGTTTGTGTACAATCTATCAACGTGTACAATGTTTGTATAAAGAATGTATGTATGATGTATACAATGTATGTACACGTATGTACACGTAGATAGATTGTACACAAACATAGACAGACAAGACTGTTATGACTGTACATACATTGTAGACATCATACATACATACTTTATACATACATTGTACAAGTAGATAGATTGTACATATACATAAACAAACAAGACTGTACAGTGTTATGACTGTACACGTCTGTTATGACTGTACACGTCTATCGACGTATATCATAGATGTACAATCATCTACATATGTCTACAATCTATGTATGATATGACTGTACAAATCAATTTATGTATGTGTACATTCTATGTATGATAAATGTATAATCTATGTATGATAAATGTACATTAATGTACATTATTATAAGTGTACAATCACCAATACATGTGTACAATCTATGTATGACTTTATAAGTCAATCTAACAATGTGTACAATCTATATATAATAGACGTATATCATAAGTGTGCAATCAACTATATATGTAGGCACAGATCTATGTATGATATAACTTAAAGAGTCAATCTATCTATGTGTACAATCTACGTATGATAGACGTATATCATGGGTGTACAGTGACCTATATATGTGTACAATCGATGTATGATATGACTGTACAAGTCAATCTATGTATATGTACAATCTATGTATGATAAATGTACAATCTATGTATGATAAATGTACAATCTATGTATGATAAATGTACATTATAAGTATACTATCACCTATACATGTGTACAATCTATGTATGATATGACTTTACAAGTCAATCTATCCATTTGTTCAATCTATATATGATAGATGTATATCATAAGTAAGCAATCACCTATATATGTGTACAATCTATGTATGATATAACTGAAAGAGTAAATCTATCTATGTGTACAAACTATGTATGACAGACGTATAACATAAGTGTACAATCACCTATATATGTGTACAATCGATGTATTCTAGGACTGTACAAGTCAATCTATGTTTAATAGACGTATATTATATATGTAGAATCACCTAAATACGTGTACAATTACCTATATACGTTTACAAACTATGTATAATATCGCTGTACAAGTTAATCTATGCATGTGTACAATCTATATATGCCAGACTTATATCATACGTGTACAATCACCTATATACGTGCACAATTTAGGTATGACATGACTGTACTAGTCAATCTATGTATGTGTACAATCTATGTATGGCAGATGTATATCACAAGTGTACAATCGCCTATACATGCACAATCTAGGTATGACATGACTTTACAAATCAATCTAAGTATGTATGTGTACAACCTATGTATGACAGATGTATATCACACGTATACAATCGCTTATATACGTGCACAATATAGGTATGACATGACTGTACAAGTCAATCTATGTATGTGTACAATATATATATATATATATATATATATATATATATATATATATATATATATATATGGCAGATGTATATCACAAGTGTACAATCGCCTATATACGTACACAATCTAGGTGCATGATGACTATATAGGTGCTAGGATCATGAATTTGCAAATCAATCTAAGTATGTATGTGTACAATAGGGTGGAGCGAAATATTTTTTTTTGGGTTATGAGTGAATAGTGAAAAATCGGTGCCTTTTAGACTCAAATTAATCCATGCAAAATATTATTTGATTTGATTTATAGTAATAGCCTCCGCAACGTCATTGAATTTTTTTAAAAATATGTTTTTTATACTAATTGAAATTTTAATGAACAGACGTATTTTATTCCCAAAAATTATTATAACTACAGTTTATTTTCTATATAAAGCAAAAAAAATGCATGATCTTAAGTTTATAATATAAAATAAGGGGAGTGAGAGAGTGCAGGATGGGACAATTAGAACACTTGTCGTGTCGTCAGTGGACTATTGGTTTTGGCTCAAATTAGACTTGCGCTAGTTATTTAACAAGTAACCCAACGTCAATTTTGTTTCGTAAAAAACATGCAAAGAAAACGAAGTGTCTTTAAATGTCCTATTTTTGGTGATATTTGTGAGATAAAAGACAATATTCTACCTACTTACGAAGATGTAATAAAATACTATGAATTGACAAGACATGAACTAAAGTTGCAATTGGAAACTGCAAAAGAGCCCATATTTTCAGAAATAGCAAATATAGTGACATCCAGAATTGAAAATATATGTGAAACTGCATCTATTCCCATAGTAACACCAATAAGGGTCGTACAGATGTTAAAAGCATACCATTTAAAATGCAAACACCTACTTAAGTCTGTGAAAAAGGCTCTCTCCGGGAAAGTTAGAAAGTTTTCGACAAAGTAGTAAGGTACTTTTTGATATTGCAGCACGCAAGTGTAAAGATTTCCCTCAATGTATCTGTCGCAAGGATTAAAAGGTTCCCAAACAAGAACATACTTTTGCAATTGTTCAAAGAACCTCTCGAAGTATGATAATAGGTGGAATCGACGTAAGTGTTACGAAGAAGTTGCAAAGGAGGAGTTGGAAAGTGGAAAAGAAATGAGATAACCGCCCAACTACAGCTTTAAATACTTCGTTATTTGTTATAGAAGTTAGTACTTCTTCGGTATCGTCAGCGTCTGAAAGTCGTAGTAGTTCAGATAATTCCACTAACACCATAAAAAAAAGCTTTCCGAAAAAAAAAATATCCGTCGATTTTCCTACTTTATCGAAGACCTGCCACAGGTATGGTGTATCAGATAGAGCAGCTGCAGCGATTGCGTCGTGTATAGTGCCGCCTATAAATTTCAATGCTTCAACATATACTGATTTAATTGGCGAGAAATCTTAAGTGAACCACCGATTATGAAAAACCTGCCTGACCAAGAAATTCAGTATCTTTTAATCAGCTGGTGAGGGTGAAGTGTTGTTTTTAAGGCTTCCATGCCACCATGCCAACTCAACTGGCTGTTGAACGAACTGTAAAATTGACGACGATAGCTGCCACAAAAGTCACGATTAGGTGCACTAAGAGCCAAATTGGAATCACGAAACGTAATGCCTAAATTTGAGACGAAAAGAGATTTTCGAGCAAATTAATTATTTATTTATAAATATTATATTATAAATATTATATATTTTTGATTAAAGGTGATTATATATATATATATATATATATATATATATATATATATATATATATATATATATATATATATATATGATTTATATATTGCGTATCATTTATCACCCATTTATCATTAAATTAAGCTTAGGATTTGGCCATAACTGTACTAGACTTCTAACATTAAATTTAAATTTTTGAAGTCAGTGCGGAGGAAAAAGATATTCATCTAATTGATTCAAAAATTATATTTATTTTAACATTAATATAACGCACCAATCCCCCCCTATTACAACTTCAAATCTCGAAACAAATATTTTTGCATACATCCGTGCTCCACCCTAGTGTACAATCTATGTATGACAGATGTATATCATACGTGTACAATCGCTTATATACGTGCACAATCTAGGTAAGACATGACTGTACAAGTCAATCTATCACAAGTGTACAATCGCCTACATACGTGCACAATCTAGATATGACATGACTTTACAAATCAATCCAAGTATGTAAGTAAACAATCTAGGTATGAAAGATGTATATAATACGTGTACAATCGCTTATGTACGTGCACAATCTAGGTATGACATAACTGTACAAGTCAATCTATGTATGTGTACAAACTATGTATGACAGATGAAAATCATACGTGTACAATCGACTATATACGTGCACAATCTAGGTATGACATGACTTTACAAATCAATCTAAGTATGCATGTGTACAATCTATGTATGACAGACTTACATCATATGTGTACAATCACCTATATACCTACGTGCAAAATTTAGGTATTACATGACTATACAAGTCAATCAATGTATGTGCACAACCTATGTATGGCAGATGTATATCAAAAGTGTACAATCGCCTATATACGTGCACAATCTAGGTATGACATGACTTTACAAAACAAACTATGTGTGTGTACAATCTATGTATGACAGATGTATATATCATATGTGTTCAATCACCAATATACGTGTACAATCTATGTATGATAACCTATCCTTATTTTCATCAAACAACGTCATTTCCAATTGAAAAAAGATCTAAGTTACTCCTAAATTGCGTCTAAAGAAGTGTTACTTCTATAGATTGTGCAAATCTTGGCAAAAAAATTGCTGGGAATATTTACCAAAGTCATATATTTCTCGACATCTTGCTCGTCGTCGCCTCCACCGACGGACAACAAGATTCTCAATGTTGGGAATCTTCGCTTGAGCTCTGTGATCCTCCTGTAGTTGTCTTTAGTCACGTCGAAGTTCTCGTTCAATGGGACCAGTTTGAAGGTGGTTGCATGCACGCCAGCAGATCTGTAGATCAAATGGGTGCAGAATTGCAGGGCTGGTTCTAAGAAGGGCACATCAAACTTCCCCTGTCCTAAAATATTGAGATTTTGTTAGACAAGAAGTATAATAGATTTGGTCGTGTATGGTATCGTTACAAGTAGACAGACACAATTGGATGACAATTAAAGATTTCAACGAATTTTAAAAATATCCAGTAATTTGTCTTTAATCTAATCTAGTCTTGTCTGTCTAGTCTTGTCTGTCTAGTCTTGTCTGTCTAGTCTTGTCTGTCTAGTCTTGTCTGTCTAGTCTTGTCTGTCTAGTCTTGTCTGTCTAGTCTTGTCTGTCTAGTCTTGTCTGTCTAGTCTTGTCTGTCTAGTCTTGTCTGTCTAGTCTTGTCTGTCTAGTCTTGTCTGTCTAGTCTTGTCTGTCTAGTCTTGTCTGTCTAGTCTTGTCTGTCTAGTCTTGTCTGTCTAGTCTTGTCTGTCTAGTCTTGTCTGTCTAGTCTTGTCTGTCTAGTCTTGTCTGTCTAGTCTTGTCTGTCTAGTCTTGTCTGTCTAGTCTTGTCTGTCTAGTCTTGTCTGTCTAGTCTTGTCTGTCTAGTCTTGTCTGTCTAGTCTTGTCTGTCTAGTCTTGCCTGTCTAGTCTTGTCTGTCTAGTCTTGTCTGTCTAGTCTTGTCTGTCTAGTCTTGTCTGTCTAGTCTTGTCTGTCTAGTCTTGTCTGTCTAGTCTTGTCTGTCTAGTCTTGTCTGTCTAGTCTTGTCTGTCTAGTCTTGTCTGTCTAGTCTTGTCTGTCTAGTCTTGTCTGTCTAGTCTTGTCTGTCTAGTCTTGTCTGTCTAGTCTTGTCTGTCTAGTCTTGTCTGTCTAGTCTTGTCTGTCTAGTCTTGTCTGTCTAGTCTTGTCTGTCTAGTCTTGTCTGTCTAGTCTTGTCTGTCTAGTCTTGTCTGTCTAGTCTTGTCTGTCTAGTCTTGTCTGTCTAGTCTTGTCTGTCTAGTCTTGTCTGTCTAGTCTTGTCTGTCTAGTCTTGTCTGTCTAGTCTTGTCTGTCTAGTCTTGTCTGTCTAGTCTTGTCTGTCTAGTCTTGTCTGTCTAGTCTTGTCTGTCTAGTCTTGTCTGTCTAGTCTTGTCTGTCTAGTCTTGTCTGTCTAGTCTTGTCTGTCTAGTCTTGTCTGTCTAGTCTTGTCTGTCTAGTCTTGTCTGTCTAGTCTTGTCTGTCTAGTCTTGTCTGTCTAGTCTTGTCTGTCTAGTCTTGTCTGTCTAGTCTTGTCTGTCTAGTCTTGTCTGTCTAGTCTTGTCTGTCTAGTCTTGTCTGTCTAGTCTTGTCTGTCTAGTCTTGTCTGTCTAGTCTTGTCTGTCTAGTCTTGTCTGTCTAGTCTTGCCTGTCTAGTCTTGTCTGTCTAGTCTTGTCTGTCTAGTCTTGTCTGTCTAGTCTTGTCTGTCTAGTCTTGTCTGTCTAGTCTTGTCTGTCTAGTCTTGTCTGTCTAGTCTTGTCTGTCTAGTCTTGTCTGTCTAGCCTTGTCTGTCTAGTCTTGTCTGTCTAGTCTTGTCGGTCTAGTCTTGTCTGTCTAGCCTTGTCTGTCTAGTCTTGTCTGGCTAGTCTTGTCTGTCTAGTCTTGTCTGTCTAGTAGTAGTACTAGACAGACAAGACTAGACAGACAAGACTAGACAGACAAGACTAGACAGACAAGACTAGACAGACAAGACTAAACAGACAAGACTAGACAGACAAGATTAGACAGACAAGACTAGACAGACAAGGCGAAAGAGACAAGAGTAGACAGACAAGGCGAAACAGACAAGATCTGTCTATTCTTGTCTATCTAGAATAAATAAATGTTGTCTAGAACCTCAAATTTAGATCAATTTATCCAGTGTGTTTTTTTCTTTTGCAAAAACTTTCTAAAAAAAGCGAAACCGAAGGCAAAGTTCATCCATTCGCCAAGTTCTACTACTTGTAAGAATAAGATATAATTACAATCATTACTCAGTTTTAGGAACATGTTTTTTGTAAGTTCGCGTGATTTAGCCGAAAGTGAGCAGAGTGTGCAAAAAGATTCGCCAATGTTATTAAAACATAGTAGAATTGAGATATTTTCGTAGTATGCAGATGGCAAAAACTATTACGTTCCATTCCTTGTTTCTGTGCATTTATAAAATTAACTGAATCAGAAGCTGTTTTAACTCGTAAAGAACTTAATCCCTGTAGGTAGATTAATCAAGTCAATTTACTCCACAAAAATTATCCTGATTAATTCTGACTAATTTAGTCTGACTAATTGTGATTAGTTTAGCAACTACTAATTATAACTAAGACTAAGTAGCTTGGTTTAACCCCCCTAGTAAACTAGTAACTTAAACTAGTAACTAGCAAAAAAACTCTTTTTTTTAATTAGGTTGCTTAAACCCGCCTAGTAAACTAGTAATAAGTAAAATCGTATTTTTGTTACCTTCTCTGAAATAGGATTTGCTGTTGTAATAGCAGACGACTTTGCTGTCACCCAAGACGGCCGGCTGGACGTAGGCGATCGCCGCCAGGCAAATCACGCCGAATAGATTCAATCCTGCACTCATTCTCGCACACTAACGCAATCCCCGACCGGACATCCTATTTAACCTGCACCAAATCCGACGTCATTGAGCTCTTTGGATTGATGGAAACCTCCACTTCAATTTCGCCGTAATGTTTTCCTCCTGAATGCCAACAAACTGTTCAATACCAAGAAACAAACAAAAAACACAAAACAATCAATAATAAGAAGTGTTGATCTAAATATATATATATATTACATCGACTAGATAAGCACGAGTAGTTATATACGAATAGATATGAGACGGATAAGACTACGTGGACAAGACTAAATATACAAAAGTAGACTAGAAGTATTTAGTTTTAGTGTTTAGTAAATATACAAGACAAGACTAGAAGTGTTTAGTTATTAGACATAGTATTTAGACAAGATTAGTTATCAGATTAGACATATAATTATAGCTATAGGAAATATCTAGTAATTAGATTGTATGAGAAATCAAAAAGAAGTAACTCTCCAGAGAAGTAACTCTCGTTATTAGTAATTAAATGTTTAGACAAAGTTTGTCTAGTGTCTAGCTAATAGTTACCAGTTAGATAAGTGTCTAGTTACTGGTTTAGCGTTTACACAAGATCATCCAGTTTCTAATTTAACTTTGCTTTGCTTTTAATGTCTAGTTACTAGGTTAGAGAGATTACTTCTAGAGTCCCGTAACTAGTTTAGATAATATTCTTTTGCGTATTTATCTACTAAACATTTAGACAACATTGTTTCTAGAGTCTATTTGCTAGTTTAACATTTAGACAAGATTGTGTTTATTGTTCAGTTACTAATTGACCCCGTCACCTGGAAGTCACCTTGTCGCGGTGTGAGGGCTTAGTTTCGCAACATACCGTTGGACGTCACGACTGCAACAACTGCAGCCGGGGCGGAGGGCGAACAACCAAGAACTTCCAAACCCTTAATCCCAAGGTGTCCCAGGTGCGACCCGTGCCGAAGGGACTGGTTGATGGCCAAGGGCAACCGGTCATCGCTTACGGAGCCCCTCTGATACCTGGCAACCTCAGAGGGTATCTAACCTTACCATATCAAGCGGGGCTCTGATGTGGTGGACTTTTAGTTCCCTTGCGACTCGTGGGATTCGAATGAAAAACAAACAAAAAACCAAACAAAAATTCAATCCGTGTGTGCGGGATGTAACCGCCACACAATTGGCGGATCAGATTGAGCATGAGCCACACGATCCGAGCAAGGGCACCAGTCGAGAGAGACCAACTCCCAGACTGTCGCCAAAAGGCAAGGGCAAGATGGTCAGTAACACCGTTACTAGCACCAAGCCAGTAAGCCAAGGGAGACCCGCTCCCAAAACGGCTTCTAAAAGTCAGGGTAAGGTGACCAGTAACACCGCTACTCCCACCAAGCCCGCGACTAAGCAAGAGGAGACAAAGCCCAAGGTAGGTAATAAGAAGACGAGATGGGCACATCCCTTGCCACCCCTAGGTAGTCCAGGCGGACTCGACGACCCACTGAGAAAGGGCCTCAGTGGAGCCGGGGTGAGATGGTATCTGCGCTTCTTAGCAGACGGGCTACAACCCGAGGAAGCTAAGAAGAGAGCAGTAGAGAAAAAGGTGGGAACTACACTACAAACACAAGTAGCTGCCAAAAGAGGGGCTGATTCTATCAAGCCCCAAGACAAGGCAGCTAAGAGACAGAAGGGGAACATCCAAACTGCGGCAATGGGAGTGGTCAGCTACCCCAGCTGCCCTCCCAAGACTACTGGACCGAGCACCAGCTACGCCACCGCCGTCAAGGTGATGAGGGTTGGTGTGATGTCCAGAGACTACCCAGGGAATCCCCTGAGTAAGAAGAACATGCCTGCTCTTGAGTAAGCAATTATGGAGGAGACAGTCATAGACTGGTCTCACGAGATACAGTTTGAAGAAATACACTTCAAACCAGGACTAGTCATTGTCGACTGTGCAAATGAACAGACGGCAAGTGGTTGATGACAAGAGCGCCTATCCTAAGACATTGGGAAGGAGGGGCTCTGGTGGCGAAATTGGGTGATGATATCCCCAAGCTACACGTCATCACCATGTTCCTACCTAGGAGCGGGGACCAAACCCCGGAGGCCTCCATCAACTACCTCAGGGTCCAAAACAAACGACTTAACATTTTCGAATGGAAGGTCCTTGGGTGCCTGGTGGAAAATGGGGGTCAACTCCTAACGGTGGGAATTGACGAAGAGTCCGCTGGAGCTATAGCGGAGGCCAACCATGGCCTCTACTATAGGTTCGGGCGGATGAAAGTCCATGGGCGGAAGAACGACGCCACACAAGAAGCGGATGGAGGTAGTCGCAGGCACAGCGGCCCCTCCATCGGAAGTTACGACCGCAACAACGGCCACTTCCGGGGTGGAAGGAATAGCGGTGGCGGCAACTTCCTCTGCTGAACCTTTAATGGCCAAGGCCGTGAACGAGGAAGTCAGCCCGGATTACCGGGATGACGACCTCGACCTGACAGTCCTAGACATCTCACTCGCAGTCCAGCTATGTCTATGGAGGAAGAGGTAGGTGGAGACAGAGGAGAACTTGCCGCCTCCTGTCACAAACCAAGAATGACCAGCAGGCGCACCAAAGTAGCCCAGGTCCACAAGGCCAGGGCAGCCTCGGCTGTGATGGCTAGGATGTTCACCAAACAACACCTAGGGCTAGCGCTACTGCAAGAACCCTGGACCTACGGAGGTAAGATCAGAGGCCTTAGCAACAGGGAATGTAAGTTGGTATGGGACAGCCGTGAGGCCTCGCCTAGAATTTGCATTATGGTAAGGAAGGACATTATTTACTTATGTCTTTCAGAATTCTTAACGCGGGACTTAGTTCCGATACAAGTCGTCATCAAGACCGAGGGCCTCCACCGCGAAGTAGTGATCGCATCAGCATACTTCCCTGGCGATGGTAACAGCATACCACCCATGGAGGTACAAAGGCTGGTCGAGCACTGTATTAGGAGAAGGCTGCCACTCATCTTGGGATGTGACGCGAACGCCCACAACGAGATGTGGGACAGCACGGACACTAATAAGAGAGTACCTTTTAGAATACCTCATTAAAGAGAACTTAATTGTGTATAACGCCGGGAACATACCAACTTTTGTCACTAAGGCCATAAATGAGGTACTGTATATTACGGTAGGTAGCGCTAACGTAAGTAAACTAATTAAAAAGTGGAGGGTTTCAAGTGAACCCTCAATGTCAGATCATAGGATCATAGAGTTTGAGCTGGAAGGAGCGAGTGAGGAAAGCACCCCCATTCGAAACCCCAGACAAACTGTGTGGCCTATGTTTAGTTCGCAACAAAAAGAAAACCTAGAGCAGGTGACAGTGCGGGGTAGTATTAAACACTTCAGCGTACTGGAGCAGGCTGTAGGAGAAATAAATGTAGCAATCACCACGGAATTTGAATCCAGCTGCCCGGTAAAAACCGTGAAGAAGCATAAGGAACAAAAATCTGTTTACATTAAGAGCAAAAGTACGTAGGCTTTTCAACAAAGCCAAGCAATACGGAAATTGGCTAGAATACTCCGAGGTGCTTACCACCTACAACAAAGAGATCAGAAGGGTAAAAAGGGAAAACTTTAGGACCTTCTGTGAAAACATAGAATCCACCCCGGTGGCAGCTAGATTGCACAAAGAACTAGCGAGGGGTAGAGTGGAAATGACAACCACTCTCAAGAAACCGGATGGGACCTTCACGGAGGATGAAGAACAAAGGGCTCTCTTCCTACTAGAAACCCATTTTCCGGGATGTAGAGGATACAGGGAGACCGAGGGCTTGATGCAACCACGGAATCCAAGTCGGGCCGACTGGAGGAGGGCAGCGTCCATCTGTACGGAAAACCGAATCAGATGGGCTATCGGCACTTTCCAGCCTTTTAAGACGGAGGTGTGGACGGACTACTTCCTGCCTTCCTACAAAAGGGAGAGAGAGAGAACTAATGCCGTATCTTCTAAATAACTTTAGAAGTAGTTTAGCGCTCGGATATATACCGGAGCTATGGAGAAGGCCTAAGGTAGTATTTATACCGAAGGTGGGGAAGAAAGACACCACTCATCCGAAGTCATTTAGACCCATTAGTCTAACATCTTTTATGTTAAAGACAATGGAGAAGGTGATTGATAATTACCTTAGGACTATAGTGCTGGTAGGAACACCACTACAGAGAGTCAGCATGCTTACAGAGCGGGGAAATCCACAGAAACCGCCCTGTATCAGCTGACAAACGAAATAGAAGCAGCACTAGAGACAAAGGAAGTAGCGATATGTGCCTTCTTAGATATAGAGTGAGCTTTTTACAACACCTTACACGAGGCTGTCCAGACGGCCCTCGAAAGAAGGAATATCGACAGCACTATCTCAAAGTGGATGGGAGAAATGCTGAGAACTAGAAAGGCGGAGACACAAGTGGGAAGAGATACCATTAAGATCTCCACAACTCGAGGGTGCCCACAGGGAGGTGTACTATCACCGCTAATATGGAGCCTGGTTGATGAACTACTGGTTAGGCTAAACAACCAAGACATCAAATGTCAAGGTTACGCTGATGACATAGTCATAATGGCCAGACGAAAATTTGAGGGAACGCTCTGTGAAATTGTTCAGAGAGGCCTCAAAATAACTAGTAGATGGTGTCAAACAGTGGGATTGAGACTCAACCCGAGCAAAACCACGGTGATACCATTTACTAGAAGGAGAAAACTATACTGCCTACATCCCATACCCTTAGATGGGAAGGCAGTAGAATACCAACAGGAGATAAGGTATCTGGGTATCACACTAGATAGCAAACTCCTATGGAATTGACACGTTGAGGCAGCGGTAGGTAAAGCCAAACGCGCCCTAATGCTGTGCAGAAATCTGGCAGGAAAAACGTGGGGTTGTAACCCCACTATCCTGCGATGGATGTACAACATGATAGTGAGACTTGTAATCACTTATGGGGCAGTTGCGTGGGGAAGTAGAATCAAGCTGGCATCTATGAGGAAACAGCTTGAGAAGATTCAAAGACTGGCGTGTGTCTGCATCACGGGGGCGATGGGATGCTGCTGGATCTGACTCCGTTGCATCTTGTGGTGGAAAGGGTCGCCAGATCGGCGATCGTAAGGTTCATTAAGGAAGGAATGGGCAGAGGTAAAATAATCGGGAGCAGAGACCGAAACAGCCTCGCTGCCAAGATACCCTGGCTGGAAGTACCAAAAGACGAAATTTCATGCAAATACCACTTCGAGAAAAATTACACAGCAATGTGTAGTAGTAAAGCCGATTGGAGCGACGAATCCTCAGCATACCACATAGAGCAAAATGTCATCAAGTGGTATACAGATGGTTCGAAGACAAAGGAAGGCACTGGTGCAGGAGTGTTTGGACCTCGTACCAGGTAATTCGAATCCATAGGAACATCCCCAAGTATCTTCCAAGCAGAGGTACACGTACACACAAAGATGTGCACAGTTTATCCTCGACAGGAATTACCGCAAAAAGGAATTGCTATCCTGTCAGACAGCCAAGCAGCCATCAAGACCATTAGCTCATACACCATCAGATCCAAACTGGTATTTGTCTGTGTGGGGAAGCTGAACAAGCTTGGCAGGGATAATAAAGTAACGCTATACTGGGTAACAGGACACACTGGTATAGACAGAAACGAAGAAGCCGATCACCTAGCAAACAAGGGATCCAGTAGCCCCTTTATAGGTCCGGAACCCTTTTGCGGCATGAGTGTGAACACCGTCCACAAAAGTTTAGTTAAAGAAACAAGAGGAAAATGGATGAACTGGAATGAACCTGGAAAGAACTTCCAGGGCTAAGGCAATCCAAAGTGATGCAGGGATCTTTTAACCAGAAGAGAACAAAAGCTTGCCTGAAACTAAGAAGGAACAAGCTCAGAATTCTGACAGGAGTCCTGACGGGACACTGCAGACTTAGAAAACATCTCAAGGCCCTAGGCCTAGAGGAGGATGACGGACGCAGATTCTGTGGCTCAGCAGAAGAAACCCCCGTACATCTGTTCAAAGACTGCGGAGCATTACTCCGCAAGAGACAGATGTACCTTGGGGCTCACTGCTTGAACACAGAGGAGCTGCAGGCCTTGAATCCCAGCCAGATCCTGAAATTACTAAAGGAATCAGGGTTAGAGGAGGCGCTCTAAATGTGTAAGTACACCAACCCTTGGAGGAGGAGGGTGGTGTACAATAGATCTATAAAGGTCGCAGTACAAGTCGTCACTACCATATCTACAATCTACAATCTATCAAAATTTAAAATAGTCAGAAACCGAATTGTAAGCAGAATATAAACTTTACTTAACGTTCTTTCCGTCCGAAAAAAGATCTGAGTTACTCCCAAGACAAATCTTTACTTCAAAGCCTAAATAGTCCGCGGGCCGTATCCGCTCTTCAGTTTGATTCGGCCCTCGTAACAATTTTCAGATCTTAAAACCTGGCCGCTTAGTTGTTCGTTTCTTTATGTCACGTTAAATGTAAATATGAAAACCGGAAGTTGTTGCAACTAATACTTCCGGAATTATCGGCTTACAAGGCTCTTATTCTAAATCGTAACTCTTTTTTGAGTTAGCTTAGCAAACAAGTGGTGTTTAGGAAACCGGAAGACGCAGAGGAATTTCTGGTACCGTCGTTTGCAGCTTGAAATGTGCTGAATGTAATGGTATAAACCGGAAACGGAAGCGATTTCTTGTTTCCGAATTATAGCCTCTGGTAATTGAAAATCACCGAATTTCACATGTTCCTAGTTTTTCTCTGGTAATAAGCAGCACAAACGAGATTTTTACGTTTTTTTGAAAGTAAAATATCTCTATATAGAATTCAAATTTACTACTTGTAACTTCCCCAGATTATTACTTTACGAGTTCCTTTTTGTCTACAACGATTTTTCCATGTGTAAGGACGGATAATGGAGCTAGTAGTAAAACTAATTTTGGGCATTCCCACTTAAGGTTGCGCGTGGAAAATGACAAAAGATTCCGCAATTTCCGCTGTTCCGCCATTTTAGGTTGATGGGGCTGCCGAGGTTGGACCTTGACACGCAACATGAAGGCTTATACAGTTAGCCTGAGGTTTGCTCCAAGCTATCGAATCCGAATAACTTGAAGGCCGAACAAGGGAAGCCTTTGAGAAAAGTTGGGTATCCTTCGAAGAGTTAAACGGACTCGGGGGCCGGATCCGCCCTTCAGCTTGATTGTATCCAGCCCTCGTAACAATTTTCAAATCTTAAAACTTGGCCGAGTGTGCAGACTTCGCCTTCAAAACTTCGTAAATTAAACGGTTTGCGCTTTAAACTCAATGAATAGGAGCTGGTTCACTAAACTATTTATTAGTCTACATATTTGAGAATTCCTAAAACTCTATAAATTCTTAACATTTTCCGTCAAAATCGTTCTCAAAAGCGACAAAATTCACATGGTACGTCTAATTCAGCCCTCAACAAAATGAGTTTTCGGACTTAGTAACCCTTTAAGGCACGGTGGTATTAAAAGTGTCCCACCTTTGATGCTTAAATATGGAAGGTGGGATATTTAAAATTATATAAAATCCTTCGAAAAATTTTACTTGAAAAAGTGACATTCATGAAAACATTTAAATTTTTTTCAAAATTATTAAAATTGCCAAAAACGGAAACGTAAGCAGTACACAAACTTTACTTAACGTTCTTTTCGTCAGAAAAAAGATCTGAGTTACTCCCAAGACAAATGTTTACTTCAAAGCCTAAATAAAATTAAAACACATTTGATATTTATTATTCCAGTCATAAATTATCAAAAACTCAAAAGCAAACATTTCCTTTTAAAAACGAATTGAAAATTCCTCCACAAATCTCTTAACCTCCCAATCTCTCCTTAAAGCCTCAACTTGGCCGCCCTCAAGACGGGGAACTTGTCGCCTGTGCAAAGCCCGCGGAAGTCATCAAGGGTGATATCATAGACGGCAATACCTCCGAGACCTTTGTCCCTCACATACCCAGCCTTATTTCCAGCTGTGTCTGGGTCCTCGTATCCAACCCAAACTCCACTCTCGCCGTTGTCATCAGGAAGACGGAAAGCATAAGTTCCTAAAACAAAAATCTAAAATAAGAAAAAACTGAAAGCAAAATGAGTTAAAGTAGATTAGTCTTAAGTGTGCATGTTAGTGAACTTAGCGTTGTTAATCTAATCTACTTAGTTTGGCTTTTATAGCTGTTCATGTTTTGAAACTTTAGTAAATATCTTAAAGGCTATCGACCGCTGTGATTCCAATTTTTTAATTTTGATAAAAGAACCTTTCAGCTGTAAAATGAGGTAACGGAAGTTGGAATCAGACTTCCGGTTTTTGAGTAATTCTAGTTTCTCTGAACAGTTTTTGACTTACCCAGTCTAGTCAAAACTGAATAGACCTTTTTAAAGTTAGTTAAGCGCATACGCGTCCGCTATATTTATAAGCTGGGAATATGAATGTTTCGGGCACATTTTGCCATTTTCACTGTTTATACGTCAAAAAGTGCCCGAAAAACATGGCGGAAATTGACGTGTGCGATAAAAAAAAATCAACTATGAAAAGATAATTTTAGCAAATTAGTGCAAACTTTTTCTGTGCAAAATTTATTTATGCCAAAATCCTTCTTTTGTTTTACCTACCGTATCTGTTCGCAACGTCGATAACCATCCATAATCCTTCATCTAAAAAACTCCTTTTCACATCGAAATCTAAACGCATAGACTACAACTAATTCTCAGCTCAACTTACCAAACCTCTTCGATGGATCGCCGACCTTCCTCAAGTGCTTCCCTTGTCCGGCCTTCAAGTTATTCGGATTCGACAGC
Source organism: Phosphuga atrata (assembly GCA_944588485.1). Classification (NCBI taxonomy): domain Eukaryota; kingdom Metazoa; phylum Arthropoda; class Insecta; order Coleoptera; family Silphidae; genus Phosphuga; species Phosphuga atrata. The sequence continues at coordinate 13,372,365 of OX155897.1, forward strand.
TTGGAGCAAACCTCTGGGTAACTGTATAAGCCTTCGTGTTGCGTGTACGGTCCAACCTCAGCAGCCCCATCAACCTCAAATGGTGGGACACCGGAAATTGCGGAATCTGCCGTCATTTTCCACGCGCGACCGTAAGTGGGAATGCCCAAAATGAGTTTGTTATTAGTAGCTCCATTATCCGTCCTTAAACATGGAAAAATTATTGTTGACAAAAATGTTTAAAAAGCAAGTCTGTGTTTGGAAGGCAATAACTCGTAAAGTAATAATCTGGGGTGGTTACATGTAGCAAATTTGGATTCCGCGAAATATTTTACTTTAAAAAAACTTGCAAAAACGGAAAAAACTCGTTTGCGATGCGTATTATCAAAGAAAAACTAAGGTCAGGTTAAATTCGGTGATTATCAATTACCAAAGGCTATAAAAAGGAAACAAAAATTGGTTTCCGTTGCCGGTTTATACCATTACATTCAGCACATTTCAAGCTACAAACGACGGTACCGAAAGTACCTCTGCGACTTCCGGTTTTGCTAAACACCACCAGTTTGCTAAGCCAACTTGACAATAGAGTTACGATTTAAAACAAGAACTTTGTAAGCCGGTAATTCCGGAAATATTAGTTGCAGCAACTTCCGGTTTTTACATTAACATTCGTTTGCGGTGCTTATTAGCATAGAAAAACTAAGATCAGGTTAAATTCGGTGTTATCAATTCCCAAAGGCTATAAAACGGAAACAAAAATTCGTTTCTGAATCCGGTTTAGACCATTAAATTCAGCACATTTCAAGCTACAAACGACAGTACCGGAAGTTTCTCTGCGACTTCCGGTTTCCTAAGCACCATCTGTTTGCTAGGCCAACTCAAAAATAAAGTTACGATTAAAGCAAGAACTTTGTAAGCCGATATTTGCGGATGTATTAGTTGCAGCAACTACCGGTTTTTACATTTACATTCAACGAGTAATAGCGAAACGAATAACAAAACGGCACACTGCACACTCGCTCAGGGTTTGAGATTTGAAAATTGTTACGAGGGCCGGATAAAATCAAGCTGAAGGGCGGATCCGGCCCGCGGTCATTTTCAAATCTGACTTACAGTCTATCTTATGATTAAACTTTCTCATAAGATTTCTCACAAGGTAATCAAGAACTTTATAAGCCGATAATTCCGGAAATATCACTAGAGGCAACTTCCGGTTTTTACATGTTTATTCAACAGGAAATTGCGAAACGATTACCAATGCGGAGTTGTAAATATAAACAAGAATTTGCAACACAACAACCAAAATTTGGTGAAGAAACTTTAAAACGTAACTTTCTTATTAATAAGGTCATCATCCGTTTTGATCCCTCAAATTAATCAGAATATATCCAAAATGTGATTAAGACATTCATATTTACCAGTGTTTGACCATTGCATTTCCATTTTCCTCTTGTTTCCTGTCAATCAAAGCGTACAAAGGTGCTGGGTAATCGGCTTCCTTGGGGTTTCGCTTCGGGGTTCTGTAGTCGAAGGCCATGAGATTGACGAAGTCGGCGTGCTGCATAAGGGCCCTGGTGTCCATGTAGATGGAGCTGTTGACGTTGGGATTAACGGTAACGGAGACCATAAGCCCGTCGTGCTTGAAAATGTTCTTGATTTCGCGAACGAAGGCGGAGAATTGTTCCTTGTGTTCTTCTTCTTTCTCGTCAACCTTGGATACTCCCACGATCTTCTTCTTCAAACTGTGGAAGAACGAACCTAGGAAGAAGAAGGGTTGATAGAATCTTGCCGGAAGTTGCTGAAAGGTTTTTTAACTTACTGACTTTCCCTCTGATTTTCTTTGGTTTGTTCGTCGGGAACTGCCAGGCGACGTCCAAGCCGTCAAAGCCGAAGTTCTTGACGATGGTGTGAGCTGAATTTGCAAACGCGATTCTTGTATCAACCGATTCCAACTGTAAATAAAATACAATGAGTGTATAACCTTTACGCGATGTCGTAGTCAAACTTCTACATTCTATGTAAGATGTACAATGACCGATATATATGTACAATCAATGTATGATATCACTGTACAAGTGAATATATGTATGTGTACAATATAAGTATAATAGATGTATATCATAATCATACGTATATAATATTCGTACTATCCATATATAATAGACGTATATCATAAATGTACCTATATATGTGTACAATCTATGTATGATATAACTGTATAAGTCAATCTATGATATGACTGTACAAGACTGTACAGTCATTGTCAGTCTTGTCTGTCTATGTATGTGTACAATCTATCTACGTGTACAATGTATGTATAAAAAATGTATGTATGATGTGTACAATGTTTGGACAGTCATAACAGTCTTGTTTGTCTATGTTTGTGTACAATCTATCTACGTGTACAATGTATGTATTATCATACATACATTGTACACATCATACATACATTCTTTATACATATATTGTACAAGTAGATAGATTGTACATATACATAGACAAACAAGACTGTTACGACTGTCCAGTCCTATGACTGTACACGTCTGTTATGACTGTACACGTCTATCGACGTATATCATAGGTGTACAATCATCTACATATGTCTAGAATCTATGTATGATATGACTGTACAAATCAATCTATGTATGTGTACATTCTATGTATGATAAATGTACATTATAAGTGTACAATCACCAATACTTGTGTACAATCTATATATGAATTTATAAGTCAATCTAACAATATGTACAATCTATATATAATAGACGTATATCATAAGTGTGCAATCAACTATATATGTAGGCATATATCTATGTATGATACAACTAAAAGAGTCAATCTATCTATGTGTGTAATCTATGTATGATAGAGGTATATCATACATAGAGAGTACACAGTGACCTATATATGTGTACAATCGATGTATGATATGACTGTATAAGTCAATCTATGTATGTGAACAATCTATGTATGACAAATGTACAATCTATGTATGATAAATGTACATTATAAGTGTACTGTTACCTATACATGTCTACAATCAATGTATGACATGACTTTACAAGTCAATCTATCCATGTGTACTATCCATATATAATAGATGTATATCATAGGTGTACAATTACCTATATATGTGTACAATCCATGTATGATAGACGTATATCATGAGTGTGCAATTAACTATATATGTAGGCATAGATCTATGTATGATATAACTAAAAGAGTCAATCTATCAATGTGTACAATCTATGTATGATGGAATGTATGATAGATCCTATATATGTGTATAATCGATGTATGATATGACTGTATAAGTCAATCTATGTATGTGCACAATCTATGTATGACAAATGTACAATCTATTTTTGATAAATGTACAATCTATGTATGATAAATGTACATTCTAAGTATACTATTACCTATACATGTGTACAATCTATGTATGATATGACTTTACAAGTCAATCTATGTATGCGCATAATCTATGTATGACAAATGTACAATCTATGTATGATAAATGTACATTAAAAGTGTACTATCACCAATACATGTGTACAATCTATGTATGATATGACTTTACAAGTCAATCTATCCATGTGTACTATCCATATATGATAGATGTATATCATAGGTGTGCAATTACCTATATATGTGTACAATTCATGTATGATAGACGTATATCATGAGTGTGCAATCAACTATATATGTAGGCATAGATCTATGTATGATATAACTAAAAGAGTCAATCTATCTATGTGTACAATCTATGTATGATAGACGTATATCATGAGTGTACAGTGACCTATATATGTGTACAATCGATGTATGATATGACTGTACAAGTCAATCTATGTATGTGTACAAACTATGTATGACAAATGTACAATCTATGTATGATAAATGTACAATCTATGTATGATAAATGTACATTATAAGTGTACTATCACCTATACATGTGTACAGTCTATGTATGATATGACTTTACAAGTAAATCTATCCATTTGTACTATCTATATATGATAGATGTATATCATAAGTGAGCAATCACCTATATATGTGTACAATCTATGTATGATATAACTGAAAGAGTAAATCTATCTATGTGTATAAACTATGTATGATAGACATATATATATATCATGAGTGTACAATCATCTATATATGAGTACAATCGATGTATGATATGACTGTACAAGTCAATCTATGTATGATAGACGTATATCACATGTGTACCTAAATACGTGTAAAATCACCTATATACGTTTACAAACTATGTATAATTATTATATTATTATACAGTATTCTGCCTAGCGGCAGGTCCTTGTCTTTGTACGGAGAATTTCTGCCTCCAACGTTCCCTGTCCTCAGCTTCTTCCTTTAACCTGCTGTATCTCCTCCTTTCTTTCATGTCATCCAGATGTTGTATTCTTCTTCTTCCTCGACCTGCAGTTACTTTAATCTTCCCTTCAATGACGTCATGTATGAGCCCCTCATGTCTAATTATATGTCCGATCCAGTTGGCCTTCCTCTGGAGAATTGTATTTATAATAATTCTCTTTTCTCCTACCCTTCTTAGTACCTCCTCGTTTGTCATCCTATCTGTCCACTTGATCTTTTCTATACTCCTCCAACACCACATTTCAAAACTTTCGAGGTATTTTTTCTCCCTTTTCCTCATGATCCACGTCTCTGCTCCGTACAATGCAATGCTCCAGATGTAGCACTTCACCAGTTTCTTCCTTAGTTCCAAGCTCAACTTGCTCAGTAGAGTCCTCTTCTTGTTGAATGCAGCTTAGGCCATGGCGATTCTTGCTCGAATTTCATTTGTGCAGTATGCATCCTTTGTCAGCAGGCTTCCCAAGTCCTTGCACTGTTTTACATTCTCCAGTTCTTGATTGTCGACTGTTATCTTAACTAAAAGGTTTTTCCCTTTTTGATATCCTCATCACTTTACATCTTTCCTTGTTAATTTCCATGCCATATTTCCTTCCAGTTTCCACCAGCCGGTTCATCATGTGTTGTAGTTGTCTTTGGTTCTTGGCGAGTACTACCAGGTCATCTGCATATTTGATGGTGTTGATGAGGATTCCCCTTATCTTGAAATTTTCACATCCTTTCAAAGCTTCTCTCGCCAGCCATTCACCATAAAAATTGAAGAGACTCGGCGATAGACAACATCCTTGTCTGACTCCTCTTCCTATTTCTACATTGTTTGTTTCTCCGTAGTTCAATTGTACTTTTACTCTTTGTCTCATGTACAGATTGCAAATTAGTCTCCGGACTCTCCAGTTGACACCAATCTCCTTAAGAATATTCATCAATTTTGTCCAGTTAACTCAAAAGGCCTTCTGCCAATCTACAAAACACACGCAGACTTCCTCGTTAACAGTCAAAACTCTCTCCGACAATATCCTCATCATGCCTATGGCGTCCCTGGTTCCTTTTCCTTTCCTAAATTTTCCTATGTATGATATCGCTGTACAAGTCAATCTATGTATGTGTACAATTTATTTATAGCAGATATATATCACAAGTGTACAATCGCCTATATACATGCACAATCTAGTATGACAGGACTTTAGAAATCAATCTAAGTATGTATGTGTACAATCTATGTATGACAGATGTATATCATAAGTGTATAATCGCTTATATAAGTGCACAATATAGGTATGACATGCCTGTACAAGTCAATCTATGTATGTGTAGAATCTATGTATGGCAAATGTATATCACAAGTGTACAATCGAATATATACATGCCCAATCCAGGTATTACATGACTTTAAAACTCAATCTAAGTATGTATGTTTACAATATATGTATGACAGATATATATCATACATATACAATGGCTTATATACGTGCACAATTTAGGTATAACATGCCTGTACAAGTCAATCTATGTATGTGTACAATCTATGTATGGCAGATGTATATCACAAGTGTACAATCACCTATGTACGTGCACAATCCAGGTATGACATGACTTTACAAATCAATCTAAGTATGTATGTGTACAATATATGTATGACAGCTGAATGTCATACGTGTAAAATCGCTTATATACGTGCACAATTTAGGTATGGCATGACTGTATAAGTCAATCTATGTATATGTACAATCTATGTATGACAGATGTATATCACACCTTTACAATCGCCTATATACGTGAACAATCTATGTATTACATGACTTTACAAATTAATCTAAGCATGCATGTGTACAATCTAAGTATATCAGACTTACATCATACGTGTACAATCGCCTATATACGTGCACAATTTAGGTATGACATGACTATACAAGTCAATCTATGTATGTGTACAATCTATGTATGGCAGATGTATATCAAAACTGTACAATCGCCTATATACGTGCACAATCCAGGTATGACATGACTTTACAAATCAATCTAAGTATGTATGTGTAGAATCTATGTATGACATATATATGTCATACGTGTACAATCGCTTATATACGTGCACAATTTAGGTATGACATGACTATACAAGTCAATCTATGTATGTGTACAATCTATGTATGGCAGATATATATCACAACTATACAATCGCTTATATATGTGCACAATCCAGGTATGACTTGACTTTACAAATCAATCTAAGTATGTATGTGTACAATCTATGTATGACATATATATGTCATACGTGTACAATCGCTTATATACGTGCACAATTTAGGTATGACATAACTGTAGAAGTCAATCTATGTATGTGTACAATCTATGTATGGCAGATGTATATCACACGTGTACAATCGCCTATATATGTGCACAATCTAGGTATGACATGACTTTACAATTCAATCTAAGTATGCATGTGTACAATCTATGTATGACAGACTTACATCTTATGTGTACAATCACCTACATGCCTGTACAATTTAGGTATGACATGCCTATACAAGTCAATTTATGTATGTGTACAATCTATGTATGGCAGATGTTTATCACATGTATACAATCGCCTAAATACGTGCACAATTCAAGTATGACATGACAATCTAAGTATGTATGTGTACAACCTATGTATGACAGATGTATACTAAACGTATACAATCGCTTATATACGTGCACAATATAGGTATGACATGACTGTACAAGTCAATCTATGTATATGTACAATACATATATATATATATATATATATACATATATATATATATATATATATATATATATATATATATATATATATGGCAGATGAATATCACAAGTGTACAATCGCCTATATACATACCTAATTTAGGTATGACAAGACTTTAGAAATCAATCTAAGTATGTATGTGTACAATCTATGTATGACAGATGTATATCAAACGTGTACAATCGCTTAAATACGCGCAAAATTTAGGTATGACATGCTTGTACAAGTCAATCTATGTATGTGTAGAAACTATGTATGGCAGATGTATATCACAACTGTACAATCGCCTATATACGTGCACAATCCAGGTATGACATGACTTTACAAATCAATCTAAGTATGTATGTGTACAATCTATGTATGACAGATATATGTCATACGTGTACAATCGCTTATATACGTGCACAATTTAGGTATGACTTGACAGTACTAGTCAATCTATGTATGTGTACAATCTATGTATGACAGATGTATATCACAGGTTTACAATCGCCTATATACGTGCACAATCTATGTATGACATGACTTTACAAATTAATCTAAGTATGCATGTGTACAATTTATGTATGTCAGACTTACATCATACGTGTACAATCACCTATATACGTGCACAATTTATGTATGACATGACTTTACAAATCAATCTAACTATGTATGTGTACAATCTATGTATGACAGATATATGTCATACGTGTACAAACGCTTATATACGTGCACAAATTAAGTATGACTTGACTGTACAAGTCAATCTATGTATGTGTGTGCAATCTATGTATAGCAGATGTATATTACAAGTGTACAGTCGCCTATATGCACGCACAATCTAAGTATGAAACGACTTTACAAACCAATCTAAGTATGTATGTGTACAATTTATGTATGACAGATGTATATCATACGTGTACAAGCTCCCATATACGTGCACAATTTAGGTATGATTTGACTATACAAGTTAGTCTATGTATGTGTACAATCTATGTATGGCAGATGTATATCACAAGTGTACAATCGCCTATATACATAATCTAGGTATGACATAACTTTAGAAATCAATCTAAGTATGTATGTGTATAATCTATGTATGGCAGATGTATGTATGGCAGATGTATGTATCACAAGTGTACAATCGCCTATACACGTTCACAATCTAGGAATAACATGACTTTACAAGTCAATCTATGTATGTGTATAACCTATGTATGACAGATGTATATAGGTATATGTGTACAATCACCAATGTATGTGTACAATCTATGTATGATAACCTAACCTTATGTCCGTCAATCAACGTTCTATTATCCGATTGAGAAAAGATCTAAATTACTCCCAAGTTGCGTCTAAAGAAGTGTTACTTCAATAAGTTTGGCAAAAATCTTGGCAAAAAAATTGCTGGGAATATTTACCAAAGTCAGATATTTCTCGACATCTTGCTCGTCGTCGCCTCCACCGACGGACAACAAGATTCTCAACGTTGGGAATCTGCGCTTGAGCTCTGTGATCCTCCTGTAGTTGTCTTTGGTCACGTCGAAGTTCTCGTTCAATGGGACCAGTTTGAAGGTGGTTGCATGGACGCCAGCGGATCTGTAGATCAAATGGGTGCAGAATTGCAGGGCTGGTTCTAGGAAGGGCACATCAAACTTTCCCTGGCCTGAAATATTGAAATTTCGTTATGAAAGCAAAATAATAGATTTGATCTTGTTTGGAATAGTTACAAGTGAACGGACAAATTTTGATGACAATTAAAGATTTTAGATGAATTTTAAAAATATCTAAAATACGAGATAAAGACGAGATCTTCCTATCTTGGACTTTAAGGTTGTAATTACAAAAATTATAACTTTATTTTCTTTACTCTTTCATAATATCTGTTGGCCTTCAACCCCTGACAAAAATCGGTATTGACCGTTCCCGTTACTTGCTGTGACGCAGCTAACGGCTCACACTACGCATCTTGAGTGGGGTGTGCCAAATAGTAACAGAAGATATCCGTGTAATTCCAACTACTAACAGATTTGAAGATATCGTAGTGATAATTTCCTACTTTCAATTCTTTTTTTAAAAATATCGTTCGTAATTTGTCTTTAATTGAATCCTGTCTGTCTAGTCTAGTCTTGTCTGTCTTGGACAGAGAGATCATGAGTGACAATATGTATCTCCGATACCACATTGAGGTGGGTTTAGCCGACAGAACTCCCCAGCCCAGGAACTATATTGGCTGGTCGACCAAACATAACCGCGCTTTGAGGGCCTCGCAGCCTTATGCGAACCGACAGGTTTAGATTTTACATTGTTTTTCCTTATTTTTTGCTTTACTACTCACTTTACTAAGTCAAAATAGATGTTTGTAAAATAAACATTTTTTATTTTTCTTGTGCCAAACAAATAAACAAGATTTTATTATTCTTGTTGTGTCATTACAATTAAATTTCAAAATCCAATATTATTTTGTAGATTATAAATTTAAAAAAAAATTGTCTAAGGGGCCCCAAAATTATGTATTGCCCTGGGCCACGTACTTGCTAGGGAAGGCCCTGACGACAACCCATGGGGAGATGCATATTAAATCGCTACACGGGAACTGAAACTGAGACACTCAAACCTCCAAATACCAATGGAAAAGGTGAAGGAGGTTGCCGATATACTCTTCCCAAATGATGAAAAACCGACATATGTCAGGTTTGTCAAATTCTCCTCAGAGGAACTTCAATATGCCAGAAACAAACTACGCAACGGCAGAGCACCAGGACAGGACGGGTTACCACCAGAAGTCATCAAAATCGCAGCAAATACCTGCCTAGACGTTATCCTGGATATACCATATATGATAAAATATGGAACCTTTCCTACCATATGAAAGCAAGCCAAACTAGTACTTCTCCGAAAAGGAGACAAGCCTATGCAGGAGACCTCGTCGTATAGGCCAATATGCTTATTCGATGATATGCTTACAGGACCAGTACGGGAAAATGAAGAATATAGGAGGCGATACAACAAGGAAGTATATTAACCTAAGAGTTACCATCGACAACAAAGTATCATTTAATAAAAGCACGTCACACTAGCCGCGGCGAAGGCGCTAAATGCGGTAGCATGCCAAACGCTGGGGGTCCAAGAAGCAGTATGAGAGAATTTATATGCTCGGTTGCCCATTCAGCAATGCTGTATGGGGCTCTTGTGTAGGAGAAGACGATGAAGAAGGCAAGCAAGCATAAGACAGAAACTTGCCATGGAACAAAGAACCCCCCAAATGACCTACCTGTATAACGCACAAAAACACGGGGACGGGAGAAATAAGATGGAACAGAAATAGAAAGACACGTGCCAGATGATCGAAAAGTGGCAAAGACACTGGAGTGCCTCTAACAAAGGCCAGTGGATCAGAAAGCTGATCCCAGACCTTAAAGACCAACCAGTGTCGATATACGTGAAACTGCAGCGGCCACATTATAAGAATGCCAGATGTTAGAAAGTCCAAAAGAATCCTGAACGGCTGAATGGAGGAGAAGAGGCCGATAGGAAGACCAAGAAAAAGATGGGAGGATTAAGTAGACCAAGACGCCAGACGAATCCTTAAACTAGGAAGATGGAAAGAAGTGGCCCAGGAAAGAGAGGAATGGAGGGGGAAGCTAGGGGAGGCCAAGGCTCAACTTGGGCTGTAGCGTCAGAAGAAGAAGAAGCTTACTCGATGGCTCAGGTAAGTTACTTGAGCAGCTGATCCTAATCGGGATTAAAAAAGAACTCTACAAAAGAAAAAACCTTTCCCGAAAGCAATATGGCTTCCGCGAAGGACAATCTACGGTGGATGCAATTACCAGGGTAATATAAATTGCTGCAGAGGCAGCAGCCGCTACGAGAAGGACGAGGAAGATGAGCGCATTAATCTCGCTGGATGTGAAAAACGCGTTCAATTCTGCTGTCTTGAAAATGTGCTGGAGGAGTTAGCAGAAAGACGCTTCCCTCCTACATATCAGTATTTATCGAGACTGCAGCATAGCAGAATTGTAATGGAAGCAGAAGGAAAAGTTGTGGAAAGATAGGTAACTAGTGATGTCCCACAGGGCTCTATTCTACGACCTACCCTGTGGAATATCCTATACGACGGTGTTCGCAGACTGGAATTGCCGGAGGGAATAAAGATGGTCGGCTTTTCCGACGACCAGGCACTCCCGCAAACCGGCCAAGTGCGAGTTGTGACTCGCGCACCGAGGGTTCCGTACAAACTTGTAAGTAAGGTATCTTTAGGAGGACCTAACTGTATGCAACCCATATGCTTCTGGTGCCTGACAATACCACGCAACACATTAGTGTATTTTCATAAGTTTCTAATAGTAAATTCGCATTTTTCTTGTAATTAAACTACATATTTACGGTTTTCAGATTTTTCCCTTTACATGTGCTGTAAGACACCGCTTTTTGCCAAATTTTATGATTCTAGGTAAACGGGAAGTACCCTATAGGTTTTGATTCCCTTGTGAAATCGCAAAATATGCGACATAAACGGTCATATCTTTTGATCGCGTTGACTTACAAGTTTGATTTTTTTCACAGCTGAAAGAGACCGCAGACCCGAGTATTTAATACAAATTTCAACTTGTTACCTCTACGCGTTCCTGAGAAAAATGGTCTTGACAGACAGACAAGCGGCCTGACGGACAGACGGACAAGAAAGTGATCCTAGAAGGATTCCGTTTTCGGTACGGAACCCTAAAAACGAAAGAGTATTGATGCTAAGAGCCATAAAAGCCATAGAACTGGTAGACTCGTGGTTACAAGAAAAATAGCTAAAGCTGGCGCCAGGAAAGACGGAAGCGATACTGCTTACGGTTAGAAGACACATAGGCCCAATTATTTTTCACTTATATTATAAGTGAAAAATGCGGGGGTAACACCTAAAGACACTATTAAATACCTAAGAGTTATTATCGACAAAAAAATATCATTTAATAAGCATTTCACATTAGCCACGACTAAACGCTGGGGTCCAAGAAGCAGTAAGAGAAAATTAATATGCTCGGTTTCTCATTCAAATATGCTGCATGGGGCTCCTGTGTGAGAGAAGGCAATGAACAAGGATAAGACACGCCACGGTACAAAGAACGCCTCAAAGGACCTACCAGTATAACGCACAAAAACAAGGGGACGGGAGAAATACGATGGAACAGAAAAAGAAAGGCAAGTGCCAGATGTTCGAAAAGTGGCAAAGCCACTGGAGTGCTTCTAACAAAGGCCAGTGGACCAGGCACCTAATCCCAGATCTGTTACCATGGCTGACACGAAAGCACGGATAAGTGGGTTATCATCTCACACAGGCGCTAGCTGGGCATGGGTGCTTCGAAGAGTAGTTGCATAACATCGGCAGGGCCCCAGACAATGGCTGTGATTACTGCACACAGTGTTCGTATGCGAATCATGGACGACAGAGAGACACGTAAGTTCTAGGCAGTCGAAACACAGAATGTGAAATGCCACCATCCTGGAGTAATGCGAGGAATGGTTCCGGGATGTGCGGGCTTTCAGGGAGTCCTCTTGCTGAAGTTAACCGAAAAGTGCTTGCTACGTCCCCATTAAAAATAAGAGTCTTGTCTGTCTAGTCTTGTCTGTTTAGTCTTGTCTGTCTAGTCTTCTAAGACTTATTATGCAGGGAAAAATTAAAGGAACCAGGAGTATTGGTAGGCGTAGAGAATCCTGGCTGAAGAACCTGCGCGAGTGGTTCAGCTGTAGCAGCACGGAACTGTTCAGAGCAGCGGTGAACAGGATAAGAATAGTCATGATGGTGTCCAACCTCCGGTAGGAGAAGGACTGCAAGAAGAAGAAGTCTAGTCTTGTCTGTCTAGTCTTATCTGTCTAGTCTTGATTTATCTGCCCGCTTAGCGGCGGGCAACCTAATCTAACCGGGGTTAAACCAACGATCCTTGCCACATTGTCCTATATTGAATCGAGAGTACGCGCTACTGCGCGTATGTTGTCTTGATTTATCGCCTGTCTAGTCTGTAAAGTAGTAAATTAATAAAGTAAACTATTCCATTTTAAGGCAATATAAATTCAATTGCAATGTTGATATTTCAAAATATTGCTATTTGGAATGTAATATTTCCATTCCAATATTGATATTTCAAATATAAGTTCAACGCTAGCAAAGCCTAAATAGAAAGCAGACGATAATTAGGAGTCAACTAAATTATCATTCAGTTAATTTGTTGGGTTTTTCCACCTCTGACCTAACGAAGCGAATCTATAAACAGAAGCGTTACATAGAAGCTAAAGTTCTGGTCGATAGCCTAAGTAACTATCGCAATGTTTTCCAAAATCTGGGTCGGAGTTTATCACGAGGTGAGGTGCCCCCGCTTATCGAGGTCCTCAACAACAACAATGACTGGACAATGAGCAGCGATTAGTCTAGATTCATCGAGGCAGTAAAGTGTAATAAAAACGGATTTTATTTAATTCTCATGGAACTGGGTTAGCGCAGTTGAAGATCTTGACTACACGTTCGCCTTGACTATATCTATATCGCTTTCTTTTTTATTAAATTATTTATTCACAAAGAAAGAAAAAACTAAAATTCATAGAACGTTGAATGTCTACTTTTATCTCTCTACGCTTGTTCATTCTAGTGTTTCTCCAAATTATATTCAAATTTAATTCTTAGCTAGTTCTTGTCTATTTAGTCATGTCTACTTTTATTTCTCTAAACTTGTTCATTCTAGTATTCATCTAAATTAGATTCAAACTTAAATGATAATTAGTTCTTGTTTATTTAGACATATCTACTTTTGTCTCTCTAAACTTGTTCACGCTCGTGTTTATCGAAATTAGATTCAAACTTAATTGATAGTTAGTTCTTGTCTATTTAACCATGTCTACTTTTATCTCTCAAGACTTGTTCATTCTAATGTTTATCTAAATTAGATTCAAACATAATTGTTAGTTAGTTTTTGTCTATTTAGTCAAGTTTACTTGTGTCTCTCTAAACTTGTTCATTCTAGTGAATCTAGTGAATATATAATTTACATTCAAACTGAATTATTACTTCCTGTATATTAAGTCATGTCTACTTTTGTCTCTCTAAACTTCTTCATTCTAGTGAATATATAAATTAGATTCAAACTTAATTGTTAATTAGTTCCTCTCTATTTAGTCATGTCTACTTTTATCTCTCTAGGCTTATTTATCGTAGTGTGTATCTAAATTAGATTTAAACTTAATTGTTAGTTCTTGACTATCTAATCATTTCTACATTTAGCTTGTGTATCTCACGTTTAATTTCGTGCGAACAAAAGATAAAACCGTAACGAAATCTAAATGGTTTTAGATGTGACTGTGCGTGGGTAAACACAGAGCAGTCGTAACCTTGACAGACGTAATTGAATGCGATTACGAAACGGCAAACAAACAAAAAAATATGCTAAATGTCTTGATGGCAAGGTGACACGAGCTCGCGGAGAAATCGCTCGACGTCAGTTAAGCGCACTTCGTGTTTGGTTTCAAATAGATTTGAAATTTTCTCCATCAGCGGTTTTCGCTAATTCTAGTATTGGCGATAAACTACGCTGACAATGAATTTGTCATTTTTATGCAAATATCATCAACCAATAATTAGCATTTATTCCATTTAACCACACAAACATGTTTATTCGTCAGTTGAAACTAAATCTCATTATGTAGCAAGTATATTGCAAATATAATTATGTAGAATCTAATTATGTGGCAAGCTTTCTCTGTCTATTCTTGACTTCTACTATTGGTTGCCTAATCTTGTTTGTCTAGTCCAGTCTATCTAGTCTAGTTTGTCTAGTATTGTCTGTCAAGTCTCGTCTGGCTGGTCTTGTCTGTCTAGTCTTGTCTGTCTAGTCTTGTCTGTCTAGTCTTGTCTGTCTAGTCTTGTCTGTCTAGTCTTGTCTGTCTAGTCTTGTCTGTCTAGTCTTGTCTGTCTAGTCTTGTCTGTCTAGTCTTGTCTGTCTAGTCTTGTCTGTCTAGTCTTGTCTGTCTAGTCTTGTCTGTCTAGTCTTGTCTGTCTAGTCTTGTCTGTCTAGTCTTGTCTGTCTAGTCTTGTCTGTCTAGTCTTGTCTGTCTAGTCTTGTCTGTCTAGTCTTGTCTGTCTAGTCTTGTCTGTCTAGTCTTGTCTGTCTAGTCTTGTCTGTCTAGTCTTGTCTGTCTAGTCTTGTCTGTCTAGTCTTGTCTGTCTAGTCTTGTCTGTCTAGTCTTGTCTGTCTAGTCTTGTCTGTCTAGTCTTGTCTGTCTAGTCTTGTCTGTCTAGTCTTGTCTGTCTAGTCTTGTCTGTCTAGTCTTGTCTGTCTAGTCTTGTCTGTCTAGTCTTGTCTGTCTAGTCTTGTCTGTCTAGTCTTGTCTGTCTAGTCTTGTCTGTCTAGTCTTGTCTGTCTAGTCTTGTCTGTCTAGTCTTGTCTGTCTAGTCTTGTCTGTCTAGTCTTGTCTGTCTAGTCTTGTCTGTCTAGTCTTGTCTGTCTAGTCTTGTCTGTCTAGTCTTGTCTGTCTAGTCTTGTCTGTCTAGTCTTGTCTGTCTAGTCTTGTCTGTCTAGTCTTGTCTGTCTAGTCTTGTCTGTCTAGTCTTGTCTGTCTAGTCTTGTCTGTCTAGTCTTGTCTGTCTAGTCTTGTCTGTCTAGTCTTGTCTGTCTAGTCTTGTCTGTCTAGTCTTGTCTGTCTAGTCTTGTCTGTCTAGTCTTGTCTGTCTAGTCTTGTCTGTCTAGTCTTGTCTGTCTAGTCTTGTCTGTCTAGTCTTGTCTGTCTAGTCTTGTCTGTCTAGTCTTGTCTGTCTAGTCTTGTCTGTCTAGTCTTGTCTGTCTAGTCTTGTCTGTCTAGTCTTGTCTGTCTAGTCTTGTCTGTCTAGTCTTGTCTGTCTAGTCTTGTCTGTCTAGTCTTGTCTGTCTAGTCTTGTCTGTCTAGTCTTGTCTGTCTAGTCTTGTCTGTCTAGTCTTGTCTGTCTAGTCTTGTCTGTCTAGTCTTGTCTGTCTAGTCTTGTCTGTCTAGTCTTGTCTGTCTAGTCTTGTCTGTCTAGTCTTGTCTGTCTAGTCTTGTCTGTCTAGTCTTGTCTGTCTAGTCTTGTCTGTCTAGTCTTGTCTGTCTAGTCTTGTCTGTCTAGTCTTGTCTGTCTAGTCTTGTCTGTCTAGTCTTGTCTGTCTAGTCTTGTCTGTCTAGTCTTGTCTGTCTAGTCTTGTCTGTCTAGTCTTGTCTGTCTAGTCTTGTCTGTCTAGTCTTGTCTGTCTAGTCTTGTCTGTCTAGTCTTGTCTGTCTAGTCTTGTCTGTCTAGTCTTGTCTGTCTAGTCTTGTCTGTCTAGTCTTGTCTGTCTAGTCTTGTCTGTCTAGTCTTGTCTGTCTAGTCTTGTCTGTCTAGTCTTGTCTGTCTAGTCTTGTCTGTCTAGTCTTGTCTGTCTAGTCTTGTCTGTCTAGTCTTGTCTGTCTAGTCTTGTCTGTCTAGTCTTGTCTGTCTAGTCTTGTCTGTCTAGTCTTGTCTGTCTAGTCTTGTCTGTCTAGTCTTGTCTGTCTAGTCTTGTCTGTCTAGTCTTGTCTGTCTAGTCTTGTCTGTCTAGTCTTGTCTGTCTAGTCTTGTCTGTCTAGTCTTGTCTGTCTAGTCTTGTCTGTCTAGTCTTGTCTGTCTAGTCTTGTCTGTCTAGTCTTGTCTGTCTAGTCTTGTCTGTCTAGTCTTGTCTGTCTAGTCTTGTCTGTCTAGTCTTGTCTGTCTAGTCTTGTCTGTCTAGTCTTGTCTGTCTAGTCTTGTCTGTCTAGTCTTGTCTGTCTAGTCTTGTCTGTCTAGTCTTGTCTGTCTAGTCTTGTCTGTCTAGTCTTGTCTGTCTAGTCTTGTCTGTCTAGTCTTGTCTGTCTAGTCTTGTCTGTCTAGTCTTGTCTGTCTAGTCTTGTCTGTCTAGTCTTGTCTGTCTAGTCTTGTCTGTCTAGTCTTGTCTGTCTAGTCTTGTCTGTCTAGTCTTGTCTGTCTAGTCTTGTCTGTCTAGTCTTGTCTGTCTAGTCTTGTCTGTCTAGTCTTGTCTGTCTAGTCTTGTCTGTCTAGTCTTGTCTGTCTAGTCTTGTCTGTCTAGTCTTGTCTGTCTAGTCTTGTCTGTCTAGTCTTGTCTGTCTAGTCTTGTCTGTCTAGTCTTGTCTGTCTAGTCTTGTCTGTCTAGTCTTGTCTGTCTAGTCTTGTCTGTCTAGTCTTGTCTGTCTAGTCTTGTCTGTCTAGTCTTGTCTGTCTAGTCTTGTCTGTCTAGTCTTGTCTGTCTAGTCTTGTCTGTCTAGTCTTGTCTGTCTAGTCTTGTCTGTCTAGTCTTGTCTGTCTAGTCTTGTCTGTCTAGTCTTGTCTGTCTAGTCTTGTCTGTCTAGTCTTGTCTGTCTAGTCTTGTCTGTCTAGTCTTGTCTGTCTAGTCTTGTCTGTCTAGTCTTGTCTGTCTAGTCTTGTCTGTCTAGTCTTGTCTGTCTAGTCTTGTCTGTCTAGTCTTGTCTGTCTAGTCTTGTCTGTCTAGTCTTGTCTGTCTAGTCTTGTCTGTCTAGTCTTGTCTGTCTAGTCTTGTCTGTCTAGTCTTGTCTGTCTAGTCTTGTCTGTCTAGTCTTGTCTGTCTAGTCTTGTCTGTCTAGTCTTGTCTGTCTAGTCTTGTCTGTCTAGTCTTGTCTGTCTAGTCTTGTCTGTCTAGTCTTGTCTGTCTAGTCTTGTCTGTCTAGTCTTGTCTGTCTAGTCTTGTCTGTCTAGTCTTGTCTGTCTAGTCTTGTCTGTCTAGTCTTGTCTGTCTAGTCTTGTCTGTCTAGTCTTGTCTGTCTAGTCTTGTCTGTCTAGTCTTGTCTGTCTAGTCTTGTCTGTCTAGTCTTGTCTGTCTAGTCTTGTCTGTCTAGTCTTGTCTGTCTAGTCTTGTCTGTCTAGTCTTGTCTGTCTAGTCTTGTCTGTCTAGTCTTGTCTGTCTAGTCTTGTCTGTCTAGTCTTGTCTGTCTAGTCTTGTCAGTTTAGATAGATTATGGAAATTTTTGAAGAAATTTTTGAAAAAGATCTTAAAGAAAATCTGAAAGTTGCAAAATTTCGAGAGATATCAAAGATTACTTTACTTAAGCGATCTGTGTTTATTGACACAATGAGTAATTAGTTTTGAAAATTAAATTAGTTCATAGTGGTCACATTTAGCAATATTTGTGGAAATTTTCAAGTTCTTAAGGAAAATCTGAGTCTGCAAAAAATTTCGAGAGAAATCGAGGATTACTAAAACTTATCGCGATCTGTGCTTATTGACAATATGAGTAATTAGTTTTAAAAATTAAATTAGTGTATAGTGGAGACATTTAGTAATATTCCTGGAAATTTTCGTGGAAATTCTTGAATTGGTTTTCAAGTTTTTAAGGAAAATCTGAAAGTCTGCAAAATTTCGAGAAAATTCGAAGATTACTAAAACTTATGGCTATCTGTACTGAGACAATGAGTAGTAGAGATCCGGTAGACTTGCGCAAGTAGGAGAGATGCTCCGCAACGCCGTTTTAAGCAAGTCGTTTTAAAAGACGCGGCATCGGCTTCACTAACAGGTGATACCAGGCTCAATCATAGTGCGAACGCATATGCGATGTCATATTTTCGGCTATTAAGGCCCATTCAGACTAGCGCGGAGCGTTTGCGTCGCGAAATTTCCGCGGCGAAAAATTCGCTAGCGGTGCGGCAGCGATATGGCAATGCCCACATCAAAACGCGATTTTTACGTGTATAGTAGTTATGATATTCTCAGAGGAAGAAGCTATGCTGTTTGAAGCATTGACTGCAGAAGATTAGCCAGTATTTTATTTGGTATTTATTTTTAATTTATAAAACTCATTTCAGAAATAAAAGAATAAGAACATGGCTCATAAAATCAAGTAAATTTTGATGTTTTTTCCTGATGTTTTTTTTTAATTTCCATTAACCAGGTCATAACAATATAGGATATTTTTTAATATTCTCAATCAACTTCGTTGAAATCGCCTTTTCAAAGCACAACGGGAGCGAAACTAAACGTGCATGCAGCGTCCTTGTCTTGAAACGCTGCACAACCGCGACTATGATTGAAATCACGCTTGTTGGTCTCAACGTGTACATAAGCCCCCGTGCAAATCGTTTCGCCGCGATATCGCACCGGTCGCGGCTGCGAAACTTCCGCTTCGGTCTGTGAGATCCTTTAAGGTGCTCACAGACCGGAGCGATATCGCGGCGGTCGACTGACACGGCGGCTTATGTACATTTTCAGATCAAAAAAGCGCGATTTCCGTCATAGTCGCGGTAGCGCAGCGTTGCAGGACAAGGACGCTGCATGCGCGGTTAGTTTCGCTGCCGCTGTATTTTGAAATGGTGATCTCTTTAATCACATTGATTTTATGAACCCAGTTTAATTCTGAAATGAGTTTTATGTGTCTTAGAAATTAAAAATAAATACAAAATAACATATTTTATCTTATGCAATCAATGTTTAAAATAGCATAGCTTCTTGCGCTGAGCACATCATGACTACTATATACACGTAAAAATCGCGTTTTGATGTGGGCATTGCCATTTCGCTGCCGCACTGTTAGTGTTTTTTTCGTTGCGGAAATTTCGCGAAGCGTACGCTATGCCCCGGTCTGAAGGAGCCTTTATGCCGGTTCCATAGTGAGCGGAATAAACTCGTATTTGGCATTGGCAAGTGAAGAAAAAAGATTTTGTATGATTTTACATTACTCCGCTAAATATTAAGGTACGTAATGAATTTTATATTAGTTAAATAAATGTAGTTTAAAGAACGTAGTGTATTTTAGTGTTCTGATTTAACCAATTTCTTCAAACACGTGATGATGTGAACAAGGTTAGGTTAGAGAGATTTGATCCATAATGCGTGAGAGGAAATGATCAGGAGGGACAAATGAAGTTCAACTGTCTCTCAGGTATATTTTACGAATAGATAACTGTATTTAATTGCTTTCAGGTATTAATGTCATGCCTTTCCAATATAAAACAAAAGAAGGTTCTACCCGCAAAAATGTTACGACGCAGAGATTACAAAACGCTATCCAAGAATTCACATCTTGGTCCTCTCTTAGAAAAACAGCAGTGAAATATGGGATCGACAGGAATACCCTCCGTCGATACACCAAAAACGAAAAAAGTTAGAAAAGTGTTTGGCTAGCAGGATACAAAGCTGGTTAGATATTCACAATACCAAAAGCGCAGCTTTTAGTCGAATATTTAATAAGCTGTAGTAAAATGAATTATGGTCTGACTAGGATAGAAGCGATGAAATTAGCTTTTGAGTTTGCTTCATCAAACTCTAAAAAAATTCCAGATAGTTGGACAAAAAATTGTTCAGCTGGAAAAAACTGGTTCCGCGGATTTCTTCGTAGAAATTCCGAGATAAGTGAAAATGTTGGCGAATTTTATGAAAATTTAAGATCTGTTCGAGAGGAATATAAGTTTGAACCGCAAAATATTTATAATTGTTACGAGACGGGATGTGCTACTGTTTTCAGTAGCACAGCAGTTTCAGTAGTTCAAGTAGGACTGCCCTAAGGTGCTATCAAGCAAAAAGACAGACAATTTTTGAGACATGACACTGTGTATTTCATGCAACAGATATGTTCACAAAATTTGTGTTGGATTGACCAACCAAGATAGTGAACATTTCATATGCCATAAATGCGAAGATTAAGAACAGAATTAATAAAAAATAATGTGAATTTGAATGTGCCTAAAAAATAAGACTGATTATTTGATTTCTTTGGCTAAAACGCTTAATTAGAATTGTATTTGGTTTTTCATATTTATATGTTTCTCTACAAAGCCTAAGAGTGCCTCTTGTTCTGTTATTATATTTTTATTTAGAAAGTAATTTGTGCAGAATTTTAGAAGAAATAGTTGTTGATGACGTTTAATGTAAGTATATTATTAAAATATTTGAGAATAACAAAATATTGTCATTATTTTCCCTATACAAATAGATATGGTTAAGTCCCCCTATTATTATGGTCACCTCTCCGATGCGTTGGGGAGATTTGAAGCGTCAATTGATCTTTAGAAAAAAATGTTTCCTGCTCAAGTTGTTTTGTTGAATTAATAGTAACTTTAACATTAAAAAATGGTCTATATCTACCAGTGCTTTGTATACATTCTTGAGCTGTATAGTTTCAAGTCATAATTACAATTTTATGCATGTTAGAGTAACCCCCTTTGTTCAACTCTCCCGGACTCCCCCTAATTAGTTTTGAAAATTAAATTAGTTTATGGCGTAGATATCGAGTAATAATAAGTTTCTAGTAAGTTCTTAAGGAAAATCTGAAAGTCTGCAAAATTTCGAGAGAAATCAAAGATTACTAAGGTTTATCGCGATCTGTGCGTATTGACGCAATGAGTAATTAGTTATGAAAATTAAATTAGTTTATTGTGGACACAATTAGTAATATTTGTGGTAATTTTCGTGGAAACTCTTGAATTAGTTTTCAATTTCTTAAGGAAAATCTGAAAGTCTGCAAAATTTCGAGAGAAATTGAAAATTACTAAAACTTATCGCAATCTGTGCTTATTAACACAATGAGTAATTAATTTTGAAAATTAAATTAGTTTATAGTGGACACATTTAGAAATATTTGTGGAAATTTTAGTGGAAATTCTTGAATTAATTTTCAAGTTCTTAAGGAAAATCTGAAAGTCTGCAAAATTTCGAGAGAAATCGAAATTTAGCAAAACTTCATATGCGATCTGTGCTTATTGACACAATGAGTAATTAGTTTTGAAAATTAATTTAGTTTATAGTGGACAGACACATATAGTAATATTTGTGGAAATTTTCGTGGAAATTCTTGATTTAGTTTTCAAGTTCTTAAGGAAAATCTGAAAGTTTGCAAAATTCCGAGAGAATTCGAAGATTACTAAAACTTATCGCGATTTGTTCTTTTTGACACAATGAGTAATTAATTTTAAAAATTAATTTAGTTTATAGTGGACACATGTAGTAATATTTGTGAAAATTTTCATGGAAATTCTTGAATTAGTTTTCAAGTTCTGTTTTCAAAATCTGAGTCTGCAAAATTTCGAGAGAAATCGAAGATTAGTAAAACTTTTCGCAATCTGTGCTTATTGGCACAATGAATAATTAGTTTTGAAAGTTAAATTAGTTTATAGTGGACACAATTAGTAATATTTGTGGAAATTTTCGTGGAAATTCTTGAATTATTTTTCAAGTTCTTAAGGAAAATCTGAAAATCTGCCATATTTAGAGAATTAGAATATTACTAAAACTTATCACGATTTGTGCTTATTGACGTAATGAGTAATTGGTTGGAATTGGTGTAACCATCCTATGTTATAGAAAATCATACAAACTTAAAACAAACGGAACACAGCCTGAATATATAAATATATTCAGCCTTTCCGGAGCTCTATAAAAATTATTGAGCCTTTTAGGACTACCAAAACAAATCTCACATGAAATTTGTAACTTATTTTATAGCTTTCAGTACACCTTCGTGGCACTAAACAAAAACCATAAAAATAACATTGTTTTTAAGCTCATGTTTTTCCGATACCTTAAGTGGATAGCCATCTGTCAAACCGTCAAAATTATAAACATCTAACCCTAAACACCACATGAGCTTTTAAGTGAGTGGTTTAAAAATTATTTTTTATGGAAGCAAAGCTGTGCTGATAAGAGATAAATCTCGGAACGCGTCCACAGATGGCTATCCACTTAAGGTATCGGAAAGACATGAGCTTAAGAACAATGGTATTTTTATGGTTTTTGTTGAGTGCCACGAAGGTGTACTGAAAGCTATAAAATAACAAGCTATAAAATAAAAATTTTGGTAGTCCTAAAAAGAATCAATAATTGTTATAGAAAGGCTGAATATATTTATATATTAAGGCTGTGTTCCGTTTATTTTAAGTTTGTAATGAGAAATTAGTTTTGAAAATTAAACTAGTTTATAGAAGACACATTTAGTAATATTTGTGGAAACTTTCCTAGAAACTCTTAAATTAGTTTTCAATTTCTTGAGGAAAATCTGAAAGTCTAGAGAAAAATTTCGAGAGAATTACTAAAACTTATCGCGATCTGTACTTATTGACACAATGAGTAATTAGTTTTGAAAATGAAATTAGTTTATAGTGGAGATATTTAATAATATTTGTGGAAATTTTCGTGGAAATTCTTGACTTACTCAAGTTCTTAAGGAAAATCCAAAAGTCTGTAAAATTTCAAGAGAAATCCAAGATTACTGAAACTTATCGCGATCTGTGCTTATTGCCGCAACGAGTAATTAGTTATGAAAATTAAATTTGTTTATAGTGGACACATTTAGAAATATTTGTGGAAATTTTCGTGGAAATTCTTGAATTAGTTTTCAAATTCTTAAGGAAAATCTGAAAATTTGCAAAATTTCAAGAGAAATCGAAGGTTGCTAAAACTTATCGCGATCTGTGCTTATTGACACAATGAGTAATTAGTTTTGTAAATTAAATTAGTTTATAGTGGACACATTTAGAAATATTTGTGGAAATTTTAGTGGAAATTCTTGTATTAGTTTTCAAGTACTTAAGGAAAATCTGAAACTTTGCAAAATTTCGAGAGAATTCGAAGATTGGTAAAACTTATCGCGATTTGTGCTTATTGATACAATGAGTAATTAGTTTTGAAAATTAAATTAGTTTATAGTGGACACATGTAGTAATATTTTTGGAAATTTTCGTGGAAATTCTTGAATTAGTTTTCAAGTTCTTAAGGAAAATCTGAAAATCTGCCATATTTAGAGAATTAGAATATTACTAAAACTTATCACGATTTGTGCTTATTGACGTAATGAGTAATTGGTTGGAATTGGTGAAACCATCCTATGTTATAGAAAATCATACAAACTTAAAACAAACGGAACACAGCCTGAATATATAAATATATTCAGCCTTTCCGGAGCTCTATAAAATTATTGAGCCTTTTTAGGACTACCAAAACAAATCTCACATCAAATTTGTAAGTTATTTTATAGCTTTCAGTACACCTTCGTGGCACTCAACAAAAACCATAAAAATAACATTGGTTTTAAGCTCATGTTTTTCCGATACCTTAAGTGGATAGCCATCTGTCAAAATTATAAACATCTAACCCTAAACACCACATGAGTTTTTAAGTGAGTGGTTTAAAAATTATTTTTTATGGAAGCAAAGCTGTGCTGATGAGAGATAAATCTCGGAACGCGTCCACAGATGGCTATCCACTTAAGGTATCGGAAAGACATGAGCTTAAGAACAATGGTATTTTTATGGTTTTTGTTGAGTGCCACGAAGGTGTACTGAAAGCTATAAAAAAACAAGCTATAAAATAAAAATTTTGGTAGTCCTAAAAAGAATCAATAATTGTTATAGAAAGGCTGAATATATTTATATATTAAGGCTGTGTTCCGTTTATTTTAAGTTTGTAATGAGAAATTAGTTTTGAAAATTAAATTAGTTTATAGAAGACAAATTTAGTAATATTTGTGGAAACTTTCCTAGAAACTCTTAAATTAGTTTTCAAGTTCTTGAGGAAAATCTGGAAGTCTGCAAAAAATTTCGAGAGAAATCGAAGATTACTAAAACTTATCGCGATCTGTACTTATTGACACAATGAGTAATTAGTTTTGAAAATGAAATTAGTTTATAGTGGAGATATTTAATAATATTAGTGGAAATTTTCGTGGAAATTCTTGACTTACTCAAGTTCTTAAGAAAAATCCAAAAGTCTGTAAAATTTCAAGAGAAATCCAAGATTACTGAAACTTATCGCGATCTGTGCTTATTGCCGCAACGAGTAATTAGTTATGAAAATTAAATTAGTTTATAGTGAACACATTTAGAAATATTTGTGGAAATTTTCGTGGAAATTCTTGAATTAGTTTTCAAATTCTTATGGAAAATCTGAAAATTTGCAAAATTTCAAAAGAAATCGAAGGTTGCTAAAACTTATCGCGATCTGTGCCTATTGAGACAATGAGTAATTAGTTTTGAAAATTAAATTAATTTATAGTGGACCCATTTAGAAATATTTGTGGAAATTCTTGAATTAGTTTTCAAGTTCTTAAGGAAAATCTGAAAGTCTGCAAAATCTCGAGAAAAATCGAAGATTACTAAAATTTATCGCAATCTGTGCTTATTAACGCAACGAGTAATTAGTTTTGAAAATTAAATTAGTTTATACACTAGTGGAAATATTTAGAAATATTTGTGGAAATTTTCGTGGAAATTCTTGAATTAGTTTTCAAGTTCTTAAGTTCAAGTCCTCAAATTCTTCAAGAATATTTAGAGAATTAGAATATTACTAAAACTTATCACGATTTGTGCTTATTGACGTAATGAGTAATTGGTTGGAATTGGTGAAACCATCCTATGTTATAGAAAATCATACAAACTTAAAACAAACGGAACACAGCCTGAATATATAAATATATTCAGCCTTTCCGGAGCTCTATAAAATTATTGAGCCTTTTTAGGACTACCAAAACAAATCTCACATGAAATTTGTAAGTTATTTTATAGCTTTCAGTACACCTTCGTGGCACTCAACAAAAACCATAAAAATAACATTGTTTTTAAGCTCATGTCTTTCCGATACCTTAAGTGGATAGCCATCTGTCAAACCGTCAAGATTATAAACATCTAACCCTAAACACCACATGGGTTTTTGAGTGAGTGGTTTAAAAATTATTTTTTATGGAAGCAAAGCTGTGCTGATGAGAGATAAATCTCGAAACGCGTCCACAGATGGCTATCCACTTAAAGTATCGGAAAGACATGAGCTTAAGAACAATGTTATTTTTATGGTTTTTGCTGAGTGCCACGAAGGTGTACTGAAAGCTATAAAATAACAAGCTATAAAATAAAAAAATTGGTAGTAATAAAAAGAATCAATAAATGTTATAGAAAGGCTGAATATATTTATATATTAAGGTTGTGTTCCGTTTGTTTTAAGTTTGTAATGAGAAATTAGTTTTGAAAATTAAATTAGTTTATAGAAAACACATTTAGTAATATTTGTGGAAACTTTCCTAAAAACTCTTAAATTAGTTTTCAAGTTCTTGAGGAAAATCTGAAAGTCTGCAAAAAATTTCGAGAGAAATCGAAGATTACTAAAACTTATCGCGATCTGTACTTATTGACACAATGAGTAATTAGTTTTGAAAATGAAATTAGTTTATAGTGGAGATATTTAATAATATTTGTGGAAATTTTCGTGGAAATTCTCGAATTAGTTTTCAAGTTCACAAGGAAAATCTGCAAGTCTGCAAAATTTCGAGAGAAATCGAAGGTTACTAAAATTTATCGCGATCTGTGCTTATTGACGCAATGAGTAATCAGTCATATAAATTAAATTTGTTTATAGTGGAGATAGTTAGTAATATTTCTGGCAACTTTCGTGGAAATTCTTGAATTAGTTTTCAAGTTCATAAGGAAAATCTGAAAGTCTGCAAAATTACGAGAGAAATCGAAGATTACAAAAACTTATCGCCATCTGTGCTTATTGACACAATGGGTAACTAGTTTTGTAAACTAATTTAGTTTATAGTGGACACATTTAGTAATATTTACGGAAATTTTCGTGGAAATTTTGGATTAGTTTTCAAGTTCTTAAGGAAAATCTGAAAGTTTTCAAAATTTCGAGAGAACTCGAAGATTACTAAAACTTATTGCGATCTTTGCTTATTAACACAATGAGTATTTAGTTTTGGAAAATAAATTAGTGTATAGTGGACACATTTAGTAACTTTTGTGTAAATTTTCGTGGAATTTCTTGGTTTAGTTTCTTTAGTTCTTAAGGAAGTTTTAGTTTTTAGTTCTTAAGGAAAATCTGAAGTCAAAATTTTTTGAGAAATCAAAGATTACTAAAAGTTATCACTTATTATTGGCACAATGTTATTGGCACAATGAATAATTAGTTATGAAAATTAAATTAGATTAGTGGAGATATTTAGTAATATTTATGGAAATTTTCGTGGAAATTCTTGAAATAAATTTTAAGTTCTTAAGGAAAATCTGAAAGTCTGCAAAATTTCAAGAGAAATCGAAGGTTGCTAAAACTAATCGCGATCTGTGCTTATTGACACAATGAGTAATTAGTTTTGAAAACTAAATTAGTTTATAGTAGACATATTTAGTAATATTTGTGGAAATTTTCTGTCTTGTCTTTTCCGTCTAGTTCGTCTAGTCTTGGCTAGAAACTCAAATTTAGATCAATTTTATCCACCGAAATGTTTTTTTCCTTTGCAAAAACTTTCTAAAAAAAGCAAAACCGAAGGCAAAGTTCATCTATTCACTCAGTTCAACTACTTGTGAGTATTAGATGTAATTACAGTCATTACTCAGTTTTTAAGGAAGTTCGCGTAATTTAGCCGAAAGTGGGTAGTGTGCAAAAAAAATCGCTAATTTTATTAAAACTAGTATTAGAGACGACCTTAAATGGTCGTACTGTACAGTGTACTAAACCTATTACGTTCCATTCTTGGTTTCTGCGCATTTATAAAATTAACTCAATCAGAGGTAGTTTTAGCTCGTAAAAAACTTAATCCCTGTAGGTGGATTAATCAAGTCAATTTACTCCACAAAAATAGACCACAACTATTATGCTGATTAATTGTGACTAGTTTAGTCTGACTAGCGACTACTAACTAAAACTAAGTAGGTTAGCTTAACTCACCTAGTAAACCATTAACTAGTATAATAATTCTGTATTTTAACTAGGTTGCATTAACCCGTCTATTATACTAGTAAGTAAAATAAACTAGTAACTAGTAAGATAATTCTTTTTTTTAAGAATTTTGCTTTAACACGTCTAGTAAAATAAACTAGTAACTAATTAAATCGTATTTTTGTTACCTTCTCTGAAATAGGATTTGCTGTCGTAATAGCAGACGACTTTGCTGTCGCCCAAGACGGCCGGCTGGACGTAGGCGATCGCCGCCAGGCAAATCACGCCGAATAGATTCAATCCTGCACTCATTCTGGCACACTAACGCGATCCCCGACCGGCCATCCTATTTAACCGGTACCAAATTCGACGTCATTGAGCTCTTTGCTTTGGTGGGAGCACCACCACTTCAATTTCGCCGTAATGTTTTCCTCCTGAATGCCAACAAACTGTTCAATACCAAGAAACAAACAAAAAACACAAAACAATCAATAATAAGAAGTGTTGATCTAAATATATATATTACATCGACTGGATAAGCACGAGTAGTTATATAATAATAGATATGGGACGGATAAGACTACGTGGACAAGACTAAATATACAAAACTAGACTAGAAGTATTTCGTTTTAGTGTTTAGTAAATATACAAGACTTGACTAGAAGTATTTAGTTATTAGACATAGTATTTAGACAAGATTAGTTATCAGATTAGACATATAATTATAGCTATAGGAAATATCTAGTAATTAGAATGTATGAGAAATCATAAAGAAGTAACTCTCCAGAGAAGTAACTCTCGTTATTAGTAATTAAATGTTTAGACAAAGTTTGTTTAGTGTCTAGCTAATAGTTACCAGTTAGATAAGTGTCTAGTTACTGGTTTAGCGTTTACACAAGATCATCCAGTTTCTAATTTAACTTTGCTTTGCTTTTAATGTCTAGTTACTAGGTTAGAGAAGATTACTTCTAGAGTCCTGTAACTAGTTTGGATAATATTCTTTCGCGTATTTATCTACTAAACGTTTAGACAACATTGTTTCTCGAGTCTATTTGCTAGTTTATCATTTAGACAAGATTGTGTTTATTGTTCAGTTACTAATTGACCCCCTCACCTGGAAGTCACCTTGTCGCGGTGTGAGGGCTTAGTTTCGCAACATACCGTTGGACGTCACGACTGGAACAACTCCGGTCGGGGCGTTCGGCGGAGGGCGAACAACAAAGAACTTCCAAACCCTTAATCCCAAGGTGTCATGCGACCCGTGCCGAAGGGACTGTTTGATGGCCAAGAGCAACCGGCCATCGCTTACGGAGCCCTTCTGTTACCTGGCGACCTCAGAGGGTATCTAGCCTTACCATATCAATCGGGGCTCTGATATGGTGGACCTTTAGTTCCGTTGCGACTCGTGGGATTCGAATGAAAAACAAACAAAAAACCAAACAAAACTTCAATTCGTGTGTGTGGGATGTAACCGCCACACAATTGGCGGATCAGATGGAGCATGAGCCCCACGATCCGAACGAAGGCACCAGTCGAGAGAGACCAACTCCCACACTGTCGCCAAAAGGCAAGGGCAAGTTGGTCAGTAACACCGTTACTACCACCAAGCCAGTAAGCCAAGGGAGACCCAAAACGGCTTCTAAAAGTCAGGGCAAGGTGACCAGTAACACCGTTACTCCCACCAAGCCCGCGACTAACCAAGAGGAGACAAAGCCCAAGGTAGGTAAGAAGAAGACGAGATGGGCACATCCCTTGCCACCCCTAGGTAGTCCAGGCGGACTCGACGACCCACTGAGAAAGGGCCTCAGTGGAGCCGGGGTGAGATGGTATCTGCGCTTCTTAGCAGACGGGCTACAACCCGAGGAAGCTAAGAAGAGAGTAGTGGAGAAAAAGGTGGGAACTACACCACAAACACAAGTAGCTGCCAAAAGAGGGGCTGATTCTATCACGCCCCAAGACAAGGCAGCTAAGAGACAGAAGGGAAACATCCAAACTGGGGCAATGGGAGTGGTCAGCTACCCCAGCTGCCCTCCCAAGACTTCTGGACCGAGCACCAGCTACGCCACCGCCGTCAAGGTGATGAGGGTTGGTGTGATGTCCAGAGACTACCCAGGGAATCCCCTGAGTAAGACGGACATGCCTGCTCTTGAGCAAGCAATTATGAAGGAGACAGTCGTAAAATGGTCTCACGAGATACAGTTTGAAGGAATACACTTCAAACCAGGACTAGTCATTGTCGACTGTGCAAATGAACAGACGGCAAAATGGTTGATGACAAGAGCGCCTATCCTAAGACATTGGGAAGGAGGGGCTCTGGTGGCGAAATTGGGTGATGATATCCCCAATCTACACGTCATCAACATGTTCCTACCTAGGAGCGGGGACCAAACCCCGGAGGCCTCCATCAACTACCACAGGGCCCAAAACAAAGTCCATGGGCGGAAGAACGACGCCACACAAAAATCGGATGGAGAGGCAGTGGCAGCCACAGCGGCCCCTCCATCGGAAGTTACGACCGCAACAACGGCCACTTCCGGGATGGAGGAAATAGCGGTGGCGGCAACTTCCTCTGCTGAACCTTTAATAGCCAAGGCCGTGAACAAGGAAGTCAGCCCGGATTACCGGGAGGACGACCTCGACCTGACAATGAAACCTGATCTCAAATAGAAGCACTAGAGACAAAGGAAGTAGCGATATGTGCCTTCTTGGATATAGAGGGAGCTTTTTACAACATCTCACACGAGGCTGTCAAGGCGGCCCTCGAGAGGAGGAATATCGACAGCACTATCTCAAAGTGGATGGGAGAAATGCTGAGAACTAGAACGGCGGAGACACAAGTGGGAAGAGATACCATTAAGATCTCTACAGCTCGAGGGTGCCCACACGGAGGTGTACTATCACCGCTAATGTAGAGCCTGGTAGTTGATGAACTACTGGTTAGGCTAAACAACCTAGACATCAAATGTCAAGCTAACGCCGATGACATAGTCATACTAGCCAGAGGAAAATTTGAGGGAATGCTCTGTGAAATTGTTCAGAGAGGCCTCAAAGTAACTAGTAGATGGTGTCAAACAGTGGGACTGAGACTCAACCCGAGCAAAACCACGGTGATACAATTTACTAGAAGGAGAAAACTAAACTGCCTACATCCCATACTCATAGATGGGAAGGGAGTATAATACCAACAGGAGATAAGGTATCTGGGTATCACACTAGATAGCAAACTCCTATGGAATAGACACGCTGAGGCAGCGGTAGGTAAAGCCAAAAGCGCCCTGATGGTGTGAAGGAATCTGACAGGAAAAACGTGGGGTTGTAACCCCACTTTCCTGCGAAGGATGTACAAAATGATAGTGAGACCTGTAATCACTTATGGGGCAGTTGCGCGGGGAAGTAGAATCAAGCTGGCCTCTATGAGGAAACAGTTTGAGAAGATTCAAAGACTGGCGTGTGACTGCATCACGGGGGCGATGAGGTCGTGTCCGACAGTACCATTGGAGTTGCTGCTGGATCTGACTCCGCTGCACCTTATGGTGGAAAGGGCCGCCAGATCGGCGATCGTAAGGTTCAGCAAGGAAGGAATGGGCAGAGGTAAAATAATCGGGAGCCGAGACCGAAACAGCCTCGCTGTCAAGATCCACTGGCTGTAAGTATCAAAAGACGAAATGGTATGCAAATACCACTTAGAGAAAAGCTACACAGCAATGTGTAGTAGTAAAGCCGATTGGAGCGACGAATCCTCAGCATACCACATAGAGCAAAATGCCATCAAGTGGTATACAGATGGTTCGAAGACAAAGGAAGGTACTGGAGCAGGAGTGATTGGACCTCGTACCACGTACTTCGAATCCATGGGAACATCCCCAAGTATCTTCCAAGCAGAGGTACACGCAATCGAAAGATGTGCACAGTTTAACCTCGACAGGAATTACCGCAAAAAACGAATTGCTATCCTGTCAGACAGCCAAGCAGCCATCAAGGCCATTAGCTCATACACCTTCAGATCCAAACTGGTATGGGACTGTGTGGGGACGCTTAACAAGTTTAGCAGGGATAATAAAGTAACGTTATACTGGATACCAGGACACACTGGTATAGACGGAAACGATAAAGCCGATCACATAGCAAACAAGGGATAGCCCCTTTATAGGTCCGGAACCCTTTTGCGGTATGAGGGTGAACACCATCCACAAAAGTTTAGATGAAGAAACAAGAGGAAAATGGATGAAAACCTGGAAAGAACTTCCAGGGCTAAGGCAATCCAAAGTGATGCTGGGATCTTTTAACCAGAAGAGAACAAAAACTTGCCTAAAACTAAGCAGGAACAAGCTTAGAATTCTGACAGGAGTCCTGACGGGACACTGCAGACTTAGGAAACATCTCAAGGCTCTAGACCTAGAGGAGGATGACGGATGCAGATTCTGTTGCTCAGCAGAGGAAACCCCATACATCTGTTCAAAGACTGTGGAGCATTACTCCGCAAGAGACAGATGTACCTTGGGGCTCACTGCTTGAACACAGGCCTTGAATCCTACCCAGATCCTGAAATTCCTAAAGGAATGAGGATTAGACGCTCTAAATGGGTAAAAAAACAACACTTGGAGGAGGAGGGTGGGGTACAATAGATCTATATAGGTCGCAGTACAAGTCGTCACCACCGTATCTACAATCTACAATCTATTAATTGACCGCTTAGACAAGATTGTTTTAAACAATTTATCTGCTAAACTATTAGATCTTCTGCGCATTTATCTGCTAAACTATTAGACAACATTATTTCTAGTGTCTATTTGCTAGTTTAACGTTTATACAAGATTGTGTTTATTGTCCAGTTACTAATTAAACGTTTAGACTAGATTGTTTTAAATATCTAGTTACTAGTTTAACTGTTACAGAGATTATTTCTAGTGTCTTCTAACTTGTTTAGATAATATTCTTTCGCGTAATTATGTACTAAACGTTTAGACTACATTGTTTCTAGAGTCTATTCACTAGTTTAACGTTTAGACAAGATTGTTTTAGACGTCTAGTTACTAGTTTAACTATTAGAGAAGACTATTTCTAGTGTCTTGTAACTAGTTTAGACAATGTTCTTTCTCGTATTTATCTACTAAACATAGACAATATGTGTTTTGTAGTTGAGAGGGAATTTTCCTGAGCGTGTCGTAATAAGACGTCGATTGTAAATATTTGAGATCTCAGAACGTGAACTTTCGAACTTTTTCATTATCTAAGTGAGTTAAATTGATAAAGCAAATCTGGAATCGTTAGGAATAATGAATAAATAACGAGGTTTAGTCATCGTGTTATTCCTTTCACATTTTATTAACAATGCAGAGTGAGTCGTCTAAATGTATCAGTTAGCCAAACAACAAAGTGTTTATAAAATTTAAAGGAATTATTGAATTTCTTTTGCATAAATTTGCGAGTTTCAAAGATCATTGATGCACGTTCTTATCTAAATTTAGCCGAATAAACATCGAATCTATAAAATGATTGCGTTATTGAAAAACAAACTTTCATTATCAAGTGTAGGAAAGTTATCAGACAATTCTAAGTAAACTATTGTAATCTTTGGAGAGGAAATCCCACAGTACATACTAAATCTATAAATTATTTGTAGAAACAAATGCCTGATTTATTATTGCAGATTGTTTTATACACAGTTTCAAGTTGACTAACTACCGCGTGATTCACTCGAAGGCTGAAACTCGCTCATTCAAATCAACACACACAAACAGATCGAATTAGTAAACTACATAGGTACAAATTGACTGATCAACATTCAAGGATTTCTCATTTATTGAATATTTATTATAAAAAATTAATTAGCTAATTCAGATTTAGCGTGCATAGCGTGGATAATTTATTGATTTAAAAAACGATGTAATTTAGTGCGGATATTTGGGAGTTAGATATAACAGGAGTCTATATAGATTTAGTTTCATTAGAAACTTTGTTTTAAAATAATTACTGAGCGTCAATTCAAATTGGTGTGATAATGGTTGCAAGCGTATAATACATCCTTAGGCAACTTTTTTTTAAATTTGTGTTTACGAATAGACGCGTTTATATATATTTATTCAACTTTAATTACAGATTAACATAAATTCAGCAAGTAAATTTAAAACATTAAACCCAGATTTTATAAATTCGATATTAAAAGAGATAAGATAAAATAAGTTAAGAAAATTGGCTTGTATTAGCCTGAACCAAATTCATCGGTGCGTACTAACTCCCCCATACTAGGACTACCTACATGCCGTACATCAATCTCTTCAGTGAAGTTTCAAGAACATTTTGCTGTAAATTTCGCGAAAATTCGGTGAATATTTCCTAAATTATGGGCGAAAATCTGCAGAAACATCCGAAAATTGGCTTCTATTATGCGCTCTAAGTCTCACAGAGCGCGACTACCTACATGCGATACATCAACGTCTTCGGTGAAGTTTCAAGAATATTCTGCTGCAAACTTCACAAATACCCTTCGAAAATTTGCCGAATTATACACGAAAATCTGCGAAAATATCAGAAAATTGGCTTGTATTGGCTTGCACTAAATTCATAGATGCGTACTAACTCTTACACAGTGCGACTACCCACATACAATACATCAATCTTATCAGTGAAGTTTAAGGAATATTCTGCTGCAAATTTCGCGCAAATCCGTCAAATATTTGCCGATTCATAATCGAAAATCTGCAGAAACATCTGAAAATTGGCTTGCATTGACTTGTACTAAATTCATCGATGCGTACTAACTCTTACACCGTGCGACTTCCTACATGCGATACATCAATCTTTTCAGTGAAGTTTCAAAAATTGTTTGGAATAAATTTTGCGAACTTCCAGTGAGTATTTCCTGAATTATAAATCTGCAGAAACATCTGAACATTAGCAATGAAGTTTCAAAAATATTTTGGTGTGAATTTCGCGAATATCCAGTGAATATTTCCTGAATTATGCGCGAAAATATGCAGAAACTTCCGAAAATTGGCTTGTATTGGCTTGTACTAAATTCATCGATGCGTACTAACTCTTCCACAGCGCGACTACTTACATGCGATACATCAATCTTTTCAGTGAAGTTTCAAAAATATTTTGGAGTAAATTTCCAGTGAAAATTTCCTGAATTATGCACGAAAATCTGCAGAAACATTCTTCAAATTGGCTTCTATTCAGCTGCATCAAATTCATCGATGCGTACTAAGTCTCACAGAGTGGGACTACCTACATGCGAATCATCAATGTAGTGGGTGAAGTTCAAGAATATTCTCCTGCAAATTTCGCGAATATCCGTCGAATATTTGCTGAATTATATTTGAAAATCTCCGGAAACATCCGAAAATTGGCTTTTATTGGTTTCTACTAAATTCATCGATGCGTACTAACTCTTACACCGTGCGACTACTTAGATGCGATACATAAATCAATTCAGTGAAGTTTAAAAAATATTTTGAAGCAAATTTCGCGAACATCCAGTGAATATTTCCTGAATTATACGCGAAAATCTACGGAAACATCCGAAAATTGGCTTGTATTGGCTTGCACTACAATCATCGATGCGTACTAACTCTTCCATAGTGAAACTACCTACATAAGATACATCAATCTTTTCAGTAAAGTTTAAGGAATATTCTGCTGTAAATTTCGCGAGAATACGACGAATATTTCCTGATTCATACACGAAAATCTGCAGAAGCATCTGAAAATTGGCTTATATTGACTTGTACTAAATTCATCGATGCGTACTAACTCTTACACCGTGCGACTTCCTACATGCGATACATCAATCTTTTCAGTGAAGTTTAAAAATAATTTGATGTAAATTTCGCGAACATCGAGTGAATATTTCCTGAATAATACGCGAAAATCTACGGAAACATCCAAAATTTGGCTTGTATTGGCTTGTAGTAAATTCATCGATGCGTACTAACTCTTCCACAGTGCGACTACCTACATACGATACATCAATCTTTTCAGTGAAGTTTAAGGAATATTTCGCGCAAATTTGGGGAATATTTCCTGATTCATAAGCGAAAATCTGCAGAAACATCTGAAAATTAGCTTGTATTGACTTGTAATAAATTCATCGATGCGTACTAACTCTTACACCGTGCGACTACCTACATTCTATCAGCCTCTTCAGTGAAGTTTCAAGAATATTTTGCTGCA
This sequence comes from Phosphuga atrata, assembly GCA_944588485.1. Lineage (NCBI taxonomy): Eukaryota > Metazoa > Arthropoda > Insecta > Coleoptera > Silphidae > Phosphuga > Phosphuga atrata. The sequence continues at coordinate 13,408,311 of OX155897.1, forward strand.
AATTTTGCGAAAATCCGGTGAATATTTCTGGAATTATACACGAAAATGTGCAAGAACTACCGAGAATTGGCTTGTATTAGCCATTACTAACTTCTCGGCACACTAAATCATACACAGTACAACTACCTACACGTGATACACTAAACAACAATGTTCTAGATTGTCTAAAATTGAGACATTAACTCAAGATAGTCTAAATTGTCCAAAATTTAGATTGTCTATATGTGTTTGCAAAATGTACGAGGAGTGAGTCTGTACTGTTTTAGGATGGAGATTCGAAGGGCCAGAAAGAGGAGGCCACAAAGCTAGTCAACAAGGAGAAGGATGACTGATGTCCCAGCCGCGGATCAAGTTGCCCAATCCCTTCAAGAAGTCCAAAGTCATCGGCCAAGACGAGTCTATGTCACAATCTAATCGACGATTTAGTCGTCTATTCCTTACTAATTAGTAATTAGTCGTCTATTCCTTACTAATTAGTAAGGATTAGACGACTAAATCGTCGATTAGATTGTGACATACAGTCGTCTGTTCGCCGATGAGTTTGGACTTCATGAAGGCATTTGGCAACTTGATCCGCGGCTGGAACATCAACGAGTCGTCCTTCTCCTTTTTGACTAGCTCTGTAGCCTCCACTTTCTGGCCCCCCGAATCTCCATCCTAAAACAGTACAGACTCAGTCTTCGTACATCACGAAATTGGATGAGTTGGATGAGATTACACGCGGGTGTAATAGGGTTGATTTTGGTGGAATAGAATGTGGTGCACATATTGCCTGCCATATACGGCGTGCCACATTCTATTCCACCAAAATCAACCATTACATCCGCGTAAACTCCTCCACAGTCCTCATCCATTTTCCGAGAAGAGTTCCACGAATAAACGCAAGGTGGCACTGCAGTCGCAACTTGGTAGTTCTCCTACTTCATTGAACATTTTACATCATTCTTCAATCAACTTCATTTAACATTAAAACTTCTCCATACTTCGTCCCTTGTCAATTTGACGACGCTCCTCAATGCCTCTTTCATTGAGGCAAAAAAAAACTTCCCTAGACTTCGATTCTTCGACCGTTCCCAATTCCACCATCTTGCATGAAACGTGTAGTTTGTTATGAGAAGTACTGTAAGTGTGCCTTATGCGCGTTTAGAGGTCGATAAAAGACAAGGTCTGCAATCTAAGTCTGTCTGTTCCGGTTGTTTAGACAAAGTGGACGAAAGAAAGTGAAAAAAATGAAAGTGAACAGAAGTTTTGAAGCTTAAGTTTAAAGTCACAGTATATAAACTAGACAACTTAAACTAAATATTTTTTGACAATTTTCTTCTTTAATCTTCACTCATCACTCATCATCATAGACTAAGTTTGTCTAATTTGCACTAAGTCTGTTCATTCTGGCCGTTTAGACAAAGTAGAAAAATTTAAGTTATGAGGCTTGAGTTTAAAGTCTCATACTGTCTAAACTAAACAACTTAGACTAAATATTTTTGGACAAAAAATATTTTCTTCCTTAATCTTCACTTAATAGAATAATATTGTCTAATTTGTTCTGTCAGTTCTGGTCGTTTAGATAAAAAAGACAATTAGAAGTTTAGTAGTTAAAATTTAGTTAAAGTTTAGTTTAAGTCACAGTATCTAAACTAGACAACTTAGACTAAATATTTTTAGACAATTTTCTTTTCTAATCTTCACTTAATAGACTAAGTTGGTCTAATCTCTTCCAAGTCTGCCCATTCTGGCCGTTTAGACACAGCAGAAAATTTGAAGTTTTGAAGCCTGAGTTTAAAGTCTCACGCTGTCTAAACTAGACAACTTAGACTAAATATTTTTACTACTTTCTTCCTCAATCTTCACTTAATAGATAGGATTGTCTAATTTGTTCTATGTCTGACTGTTCTGGTCGTTTAGACAAAGAAGACATTTAGAGTTTTGAAGCTTGAGTTTAAAGTCACATTATTTAAACTAGACAACTTAGACTAAATATTTTTAGTCAATTTCCTTTTTTAATCGTCACTTAATAGACTAAGTTTGTTTAATTTGTTCTAAGTATGTGCGTTCTGGCCGTTTAAACACAGTAGGAAATTAGAAGTTTTTAAACTTGTGTTTAAAGTCTCATACTGCCTATACTACACAACTTAGATTAAATATCTTTGGACAACTTTCTTCCTCAAACTTCACTTAATAGAATAGGGTTGTCTAATTTGTTCTAAGTCTGTCTGTCCTGGTCGTTTAGACAAAGAAGACATTTCTGGTTTTGAAGCTTGAGTTTAAAGTCACATTATCTAAACTAGACAACTTAGACTAAATATTTTTAGACAATTTTCTTCTTTAATCGTCGCTTAATAGACTAAGTTTGTTTAATTTGTTCTAAGTCTGTCCATTCTAGCCGTTTAGACAAAGTAGGAAATTAGAAGTTAGATTAAATATTTTTGGACAACTTTCTTCCTCAATCTTTTCTTAATAAAATAAGATTGTCTAATTTGTTCTAAGTCTATTTGTTCTGGTTGTTTATACAAAGTAGACATTTAGAGTTTTGAAGCTTGAGTTTAATGTCACAGTATCTAAACTAGACAACTTAGACTAACTATTTTTAGACAAATTTCTTCTTTAATCTTTACTTAATACACTAAGTTTGTCTAATCTATTCTAAGGCTGTCGGTTCTGTCCGTTTACAAAAAGTAGAAAATTTGAAGTTATGAAGCTTGATTTTAAAGCCTCATAATGTCTAAACTAGATGACTTAGACCAAATATTTTTGGACAGCTTTCATCCTCAATCTTCACTTAATAAAATAAGTTGTCTAATTTATTTTAAGTCTGCCTGTTCTGGTCGTTTAGACAAAGTCGACAATTAGAAGTTTTGTAGCTAAAGTTTAAAGTCACAGTATCTTAACTAGAGAACTTAGACTAAATATTTTTAGACAATTTTCTTTTTTAATCGTCACTTAATAGACTAAAACTTTGTCTAATTTGTTCTAAGTGTGTCCGTTCTGGCCGCTTACACAAAGTAGAATGATGCTTGAGTTTAAAGTCCCACTGTTTAAACTAGACAAGTTAAATTAATACTCAATAGTCTTTAGATAAGTATTATATAGACAAGATTAATTACTCTTTGGACAGTATTAATGGGTTAATAGGAGATATTAAGTACTCTTTAGATGACATAAATTAAGATCTTGTAGAATTTCTTAATTTTGTGCTGTAAATCTATAAAACTATAAAAAACATGAATATCAGATTCACAAATTTGCAAAAACTAATAATTTTCACAAAACATTATAAAAATTGAAATTCAAATTGAACCAATGACAACACGCGTGACTTGTCAGCAACGTCATGCGCAGTTGAGTTGTTTGTGTTTTGTTTTTCGAAGCATCAGCTTCGAATGTTAGACGAGGTGCAAACAGCTCTGCAAAAGGTAAGTTTTTTCATACAAATTTTACAATTCAAAACAAAATGTTCGCAAAATATCATTCCCAATGGCTTGCTGTACGGTTGAAACATTGTTTTATCGCTGGCTAATTATATTTTTTTATAATTTTTCGAATCTCAGTCTAACCTCTCCGATTTTTACACGTTGCTTATTAAAACACGCAGAATTTAACACAGATTACGATAATATAAATCATTATGCAATTTACTTTAGAATAAGTCTTAAAAATATAAACAATTTTCAATTACCTTGTTTTTTTTTTAGTGATATTTCGGATTGAACCCATTACGGCATGCATAGGCAACTTCATACTCAGTAGTTTTTGTTCTCGACTGTCTTGTTTTGGATAGCAGCAGCTTCGAATGTTCGGCGTGGCGCAACCTGCTCCGCAAAATGTAAGTTTTTTCCTACACATTTTACAATTTCAAAACATAATGTTCGTAAAATATCATTGCTATTCAGTTTTTACTGCCCTTCTGTACAATAATCTCCCAATAACTTGCCTCACGGTTGAAACATTGTTTTATCGCCAGATAATAATTTTTTTTATATTGTGTTCCAATCTCAGTCGGCGTCACTCAAAGAAGCTGTGAGCCATTAAGGTAAAGGGCCCCAGTTTCGTGCTAGTACGTTAATTCGTTAGTTTTGTTTCTGGAGGAAGAAATAAGCAATTTAAATATTATTTATTTAAATTATACATTAGTACAAAATCTTTATCATTTAAACTGTCTAAGAAATCAAATACCAACATTTTGGCGACTAAACTGAGAGCAATGCGAAGCTTGAAATTCTCAGTCGACCACGAACATCTTTGCGGCGCGCGTGTATTACCTTATTGCTATCCTTGAATAATTTCATTTTGCATATGTTTACTTAAATAATTATTTTTATATTTAGATTTTAAAGTTCTATTTATGTGAGTCTCGACAACTGAATCGAACTTTGCCAACAATTCAATTAATTTAAAAAAATTACCATTATTTTTATCATATAACTTATCAGATCTCCCACGTAAAGCTAAACATTGAGAAGCAAGAAATTTTATTATTTCCGTAATTTTTAAAATTACATCTGACCAATATTTTTTTTCTAACTATAAGTTTTTGATTTTCCCTGTCAAGTGTTTTATTGACTTTCAGTTTCTTTCTTAAATCATACAACATTTTTAGGCGTGTTGCATGAACCGAACTTTTTTCATGTATTTTTAGTATTTTCGATAAATTTTGCCACTGATTGTATCCATTTGATATAAAATTTGAAGCAGAACCGTCATAATTTGTTGAGCGGAAAAGACACTATCTTTTGACACGGAGTAACTTAACCATGACCTGTGTACTAATTCGCCATTAGCCAATTTCTTTTTGTAATATGCATTGCTAAATTTTCGCTCTTTTAAATTTCTAGGATAAAAATATTTTTTTTGTGTGGGTCCAAGCTCAATTAAACTAATTCGCATACTATCAGTCATTTTAGGCCAATTTGCTGGATCTTCTAAATTATTAATAAAAGAATTAGATGGCTCTATAACATAGGTAGGTTTTTCTTTATTGTGCCGTTTTTTCATTAAGTTGTGCTTCATTAGTTTGTTCTTCTTTGGTTTGTTCTTCATTGATTTGTTCTTCATTGGTTTGTTCTTCATGGCGTCGTTCTTCAATAGGTTGTTCTACAAAAGTATCTTCATTTCGCTGTTCTTCATCATTTGATTTATTTAGTTGTCGTCATTAAAATCCTCCTCCAATCCTTCATGTAAAATCACATTTTTAGATGAGCTTGTCCACTTTCATTAGAAACATTCTCGTGAATTGAAACTTTAGTTTTTCTATAAAATTATCAAGTGCTCCAAATTGTGTTTACATAAATTTTTCTTTCGCAGCCTTTCTTTTTCTATTTTGATAACCTGATAATTTTTTCTTCCCTTCCATATTATTTCAAATAATTGATTTATAATTAATTCTAAGGGAAAAAAGTAATTAGCACTAATATAAAGACTATATTTATATATTTAACCCGCTAAAGGAAAATGACTTTTAATAATTCTTATATAATTTTTTTTTTTTAATATTCGATTTTCATTTTTTTTATGGTTTAACTGAACTGAACAAATATGTGTTTAAGAAATTCATATTTTTTTCAATATCCTGTTAACAAAAACTAATAATTCAAACTAATAATTCAAATTATTTAAAAAACTTGCTTGCTTTTATTTTTGTTTTTAAAATATTTTTATATTCTGAATATATTTTAATAAAATTTTTAATTTCTACAAAATTAAAAAAAAATAAACGTTGCTTGAGAATTCTAAAAACAATTTTTATTGAAATTATTATTAAAGAAATCCATACATTTCTTAAATATATTAGAATTGTCCTATTTAATATATTGTTAGAATTGTTATCAAATAAAAAAAGATCAAAATTAAAGAAATACTTATATTAATTAAAAACGTAAGCAAATTAAATATAATTCGTAACAAAATAACTAAAATTTAAATTTTTAAGAGAAATTAAAAAAAAAGAAAAATGTCCATAAACGTTTGATATTATATAAAATTAAATCAGAAAGCGTTTACAGAAAAATAATTCCAATTTCAAATTCCAATTTAAAGTTGGAAATGTATAGGCTCTTAAATTATACAACAATATACCTGCAATACCTACAGAATTTATTAATTAAATTATTCAATATTATCTTTCCGATAATGTACACGTCCAACTAAATTCACAAAATGTCACAACTATCATAACAAATTGTTTCACGATAATTATTTTTACAAACGCGATGTGTAGTAGTTCGATAGAAAATGAATGTTTTAGGCACTCCATAGTGGTATACGGAAATACGTATTTGTTTTTATTTTCTCGTATAGACCATGAATTAAAAAAATGTAATTTATGGCTTAAAACATACTCTAACTATCTTGAAAAGGATGTTTGTAATAGAATTTAAAAAAAAAACGAATGCGCTTCCCATATAACTCGTTTAAGAAAATATTCACTATATTACGTATTTCGTTTATCTTGGTTTCAAATAAGTAATGAATTAATAACACTTTAAGTAATTTTGGTTGTTGTTTTGGCGCCCTCTTGTGTAAGCGCCCTGATGCCTCGCATCACTTGCTTACCGCCTTTGTCCGGCCCTGGTAATAGGACCAAATTGTTGAGCTTCTGCCGAGTTTGAGTCTAGGTAAACTAAAGCTGTTGACCTACTCTTCGAATGGCGAGCTTTATTACTAGAGACCGGATTATACCCAACATATAAAGTTTGAAAAGTGCTTGCAAATGTGCATGAAAAATGCCTCCTAAAATATGCACGAAAATTGCCAAAATATAAAACTTTAAATGGATCGTTGTCGAAAATGATTCTTCTATATCCACGGAGGTAACTGGGCACTATTTAGTTTTAAGTTAGAATTGTAATAGGACCAAGTTGTTGAGCTTTTGCCGAGTTTGAGTCCAGGTAAACCAAAGCTGTTGAGGTACTCTTCGAGTACCGAGCATTATTACTAGAGACCGGATTGCATCCAACATCAAAAGCTTGAAAAGTGCTTGCAAATGTTCATGAAAAATGCCTCCTAAAATATGCACGGAAATTGCCAAAATATAAAACATTAAATGGATCGTTGTCGAAAATGATCCTTCTACATCCACTGAGGTAACTGGGCAATATTTAGTTTTAAGTTAGAATTGTAATAGGACCAAGTTGTTGAGCTTTTGCCGAGTTTGAGTCCAGGTAAACCAAAGCTGTTGAGCTAGTCATCGACGCCGAGCCTTGTAACAAATCGGAAATTGATTTACGCTAATTATGCCTCAAGACGAGAATATGTTAAGATTATTATTATAGGCGTAATAAATAAATAGATGTTACCAATACCCAGATATAGAGAGCATCAGAAGCTTCGTGTAGGTAAAATATTTCCGGGAAGTTTCCACAATCTTGTAGTTTTGACAAATAAACTGATCTAACAGCAAGGGTTATTAATTACAATTCACACATCACACAAACACATTCAATTTAGGGGTGTATATGGAAACACCGCCCGCAAATTCTCAAATCGTGTTTAACGTAAATATATCAACAGTCAGTCAAGAAAACCACTCAAAGCCAGACGGGTATCGTCGATATTTTATTTCGCAACAGACTTGAAAATATGTTTCTAACGTAAATGTATTTTCATACTTTTAACCTTTTATTGCACCACTGCAATTCGCTGCAGAAACCGAAGATCCGGATTTTCGGCGCGTGTAAAATTATAATAAGACGGTAAGTAAGTTTCGTAAAGCAAATGTCACATTTATAAAATGGTAAAACCCAGGGCCAGGATAACCAATCTGGCCCTTAAACTTCTAATGAATATGTTGCTGTTTCTTCTGTTTCAGGGCGGATGCGAAGGTACGAATGTGCCAGGCCAGAGGACCTTTTCGTGAGGTGCACCTGTTTCAACTAAAGGCAGCGGATCTAGAGGAGTAAACCTCGAAGAAAAAATCCCGCTTATACTTGACTCTCCGCGAAACCTGGATGAGCACCCGCGCGCGTCGGTTTAGACTAAATGTATCTAGGTGCCGTTTCTAGATACTGCTTAGGGAATTATTTTATTTTCATCCGAAAGCCAACCGCAAACAAGGCTTAAAGTCGGGAGTGGTAGATTCGCGACTAAATGTTTAGGGAAATTGTCCGAAACTTTGCTAAAGTGCGCGATTTTTTTTGCGAGTGTTAGATTCGCGAAACTTTAAACCCGTAAAAGTTAGGTAGTGATGGAACCCTTCCCTATGGCTGGTGGATATGGTTGGGGGAGCGGCGCAGACTGCAGGAAGTGCCTGTTGGACAGGGAAGCCGCCTGATCCGCAGGGCTTCAAAAGAGTGCAGGCTTTCTCTCCACTGCACAAAGGTAGGTTTTTAGACAGGTTTTTAGAAAGCATTAGAGATGACACCAAGACGTTTAAAACTGACTTTTGCTTCTTATTTATATTAATAATTTGTGCTGCAATATTAGCAGCGACGAATTGTTAATTGTAATCAAACTTAAGACGAGATTTTTGTAGCGGATATTTAAGTCGTTTTCCAAGTAAATTTCAGAAATTTTCTCAAACTTTTCTTATTTTATCTCTATTACTATAGAGATAAATTATCTCTATTAATATAGAGATAAAATATCTCTATTAATATAGAGATAAATTATCTCTATTAATATAGAGATAAGATAAGATAAGTTTTAGAAAATTTCTGAAATTTACGTGGAAAACGACTTCAATTTTCGCAACAAAAATCTCGTGGTAAGATTCAACACTTGAAAAGTAAATGAATTAGAATCATTATTGATTAAGAGCTCGATTAAAATTGGTTCCAAACTTACTACAGTAATATAGGCAACATTATATAACGTAGTGTATACAAATTGAGTATTTTGCAAAAACTTATGCCACTTACATACGACTAATCAATATTTTAATCTACTTGTTGTGAATAATTTTGATTCATTTAAACCAGGGGTTCCCAATGTTTTTCTTAGGCGGGCAAATTTAATATTACCGAATTTTTTGGCGGGCCAAATAATGAAAACATTTGTTTAGCATGTTTTCGTATTATCGGATAATCCACGCATGATAATCCCTTTTAAAAATCAATTAAGGAATTGTTCCGATAAGAATTCTCAGCATCGATATTTTCCTGTAATTCTGTCAATTCAAATTGCATGTCTTCAGGAACGTCGAGCGGATTGCAAGAAAAGGGATCTGAAAATAAAATGTGACTCTTAAAATCATCGAAACGTTTGTCAAAATCTTCTAAAAAACTGTATGATTTTGTAATAGTTTTCCGATTGAAGAACTGATGCCTCGGTATTTTCCTTTACAAATATCGCACATCTTCCAAAATGACAAAAGTTACCAATATGAAGTTCTGTTCTTGTAATAAATGAAATTTTTGTCGAATTTACATATCTAAGAAGATCATAAATAAGCTTACCATTAGCTTGCAGTTCTCAATTTAATTCGTTCATAACACCAATTACGTTACTAGATATGTCAAGTCGCATAACCAGTTAAGTTATCTTGTAATGAAGCAACATCACGATTTTTTTCTGTTAAAAACTCTCTGCTTTTCTTTTCTTAAACTGAAAAACCTTTTTAATGATTATCCTCTCGAAAGCCAACTGACCCCTGAAAAATATATAACCAAATCTATGTCTATAATATAATCAAAATATGTCTCCAAATGGAGATTTAGATTCTTCTAAAAGAGTTTTAAATTGACGGTGATTGATGCTTTTTCCTCTTTACTCATTTTCATTTCGACTTTATTCATTTTCAACACCTGAACTATAAGGTTTTCCTGATGAATAATACAGTGATAATGAAGCAGTTTATTGGAATTGTTAGAGTCCTTCAACTTGTTTTTTAAAAAATGTATAAAGCCTTGTTTGTGGCCCATCATAGATGGAGCACCACCTGAAGTTAGACCTACCAAATTGTCCCAATTAATATTGTTCGAATCAAAAGCATGTTCTACCGCGGAAAATATATACCTACATCCCATTGTACGGTCTTTTAAACTTTCCAATAACTATTAACAGTTGTGTCGAATCGCAGATATCGGTAATTTCGTCCAAAGCAATGGTAAAAGCAGTACACGATTTTGAAATTTCTTGTAACTGATGTAAAATATTCTCATCAATATCTACAATTCTACGAGTAATGGTCATTTTCGGGCAACTAATATCATTGAATAACGACTTTTTATTTCTTTTATAATTCCTTGCGCAATAACATAGCTAGCCAATTCATTCTGCTTGAAAAGATTTTTAAACTCTAATTTCTGACCACTAAAGGACTTTTGTAGGAATTTTTGTCATATTTTATTTGTCTTAAATATGACATAGGCCTGCATTGCTCAGGGAAACTGGGTGGCAGGACAAGGTCTGGTGGTACAGTTGTAGTATGCGGCACAGCGCACATCATTGAAAAAAATAATAAATTCGTTACTGACTCTTTGAAATAGTGTGTTGCATTAGATGCGTCAGAAAATGTGTAATAACTAGACTAGACAAACTACAATATTTTTTTAAATACAAACTAAACAATATTTTAGTAATACAAACGCTTATGGTTAAAGTTCTGTAAGAAGTTTTTAATTCTTACAATTTTTTTATTTATTATTAAAATATTTGATTGTATCTTATTTGTAATATTTCTACTTCTTCTTCTTTCGAATAGGCCTACTTTGGACCACGCTTGTTCAACTGTTGGGCTTTGATTTTTGCCCAGTATTGTCGCATCTTCTGCTGGTGTAACTCCTTTCTCTCTTCTGTCCAGGGGGTACCTTTCCTTCGAGGTTTTTCCTGAAATCCACGGACTTCATTTAGGGTGCGTCTCACAGATTGTCTGTTTTTGAGATCTGTTATTCCCAGTTCTTTAATATCCTTCTCGGTCTCTGTCAACCAAGTGGAACGAAGCTTCTTGTTTTGCCAGAAGGTGAACAGACGGTTGGTTAGTCGGTTTGGAGGCAATCTTGCAATGTGGCCATAGAAAGCTACCCTTCTTTTCCTTGCACAGTCAGAGAGCATCTCAATATGTTCATAGAGCTCAGAGTTATGCCGTCTTTGGAATTCCCCATCTTCCTTTACCGGGCCTAGGATCTTCCTGAGGATTCTCCTCTCTCTGATTTCCAATTTCTCTATTAGACCCCTTTGGTTCAAGGAAAGACACTCCATGGCATATAGGGCTTCTGGTCGTAAGACTGATGTGTAGTGCTTAAGTTTCAGGTTGCGTGACAGGCATTTCTTATTGTAAGTGTTCTCAGTCAGCCGATAGGCTAGTTCTAACTTGCTGACTGTCTTGGATAATGATGCTCTTTCTGATAAGTTGGGTTCAATCTATTCGCCGAGATACTTAAATTTCTCAGTCCTCTTGATGTTTCCCTGTTCTAGTAACATCTCTCTGTTTGCTTCTCTAATGTTGGTGAAGAATTCTGTTTTCTCCAGCGACACTTGAAGACCCACTTTGGCAGCCTGTTTTCTGAGACAGTTTACCTGCATTGTTGCCATCTCAAGAGAATCAGCAAACAGTGCCATGTTATCTGCAAAGGCCAGGCAATCTACAACCAGTCCATCGTTCTTACGTCCCAGGTAGATACCACTCTGATCAATTTGGATCAGTTCCTTGCGTCATTCTCTCATAACCTTTTCAAGGACACAGTTGAAGAGAAGTGGGGAAAGTCCATCTCCTTGTCTCAATCCAATTTTTTTTTCGAAGGTTTCTGAAATCTCGCCTCTAAAATTAACTTTGGAATGGGTGTTGGTCCAAGTTTCTAGGATTAGTCTGCGGGTTTTGTTGTCTAGTGCTAGTTTCTGGAGTATTTTGTTAAGCGTTTCTCTATCGATGGAATCGTAAGTCTTCCTAAAATCAACAAAGGTGACGACCACCTTGCGGTTTCTCATCATTTTATTTGTAATATTTATTATTTATTTTACTATTTACTTATTTGTTTTTTAATAAAAATATATTATATCGCATCGAAATCGTGGGCCGAATTCACAGGCTTTGCGTGCCTCATTTGGCCCGCGGGCCGCACATTGGGAACCCCTGATTTAAACTATATAGACTGGATTTTTTAAACTTTGTGTTAGAAATTGTTGCCTGAATGAATTTTAGGACATAGAAACGTGGAATTCATGAGAAATGAAAACTACAATCATAATTTTATTAAAATTCAGTCAGCATTTTACAACAACGAAACTAATTCGAAAAACAAATCTATATATTTTCAAAAAAAGTCAAAAAAGTAACAAGAAAAATAAAATTATAAAAAATGTCTCTGTAAAAACAAAACGCAAAGAAAAAGTGGGTTTTCGTGCTCTATTGCACTACGTATAAAATACAAAAAAAACATCACCTAATCAAAGACCCGTAAACGAAAACCCAAACGACATTCAACCAATCAAATAAACACTGTTTGAAGCAATCGTCCAAAAAGCCAATAGGAATCAATCTAAAGAGGGCCCTCCTAATAACAAACACCTATAGGATTTATAAAACAATGATAATACATTAAGTGTACACTAACTGAAAAAAAATTACATTAAATAAGTATATGCTGTACATGCATGTAGTACTTATTGTGTACAATGAAGTGATAGATATTGCAGACAAAATATATAGTGTACACTAAATGTATTAAATGTTTAATATAGTTTGTACTATATCAATAATTAATCTATGCACCGGGTTTAGTACACAGATGGAGACTGTAGTGAAAACAGTAGTACGTAAAACAACAAAATATAACGAACCCGAAAATTCAAGTTACACTTACTATTTCCATTTCTCTGGGGGCCTAAATCTGGGGGCCAAATCTCGAAAGTACGACTTTACAATAAATATATTATGTATATATTACTTACTATGTGTATATATAATCTTGTTTCAATATAATAATGTTAATAAAAATCGTCTAGTTTATGACCTCGAGGATGTTTCTGTTGAGGAGAGATTCTTTCAGCATGTAGAAGAGCTCTAGCTGCTGGTCGGGCTTCAGGTACGAGATCTGCGAGAGCAGCTTCTGCGGACTGTCGCTCTGGATGAAGCTCGTCAGGTAGACGTTCACAAACGTCGCCATCAAGAACTGACAGTCGAAACGGTCCATTATACCACCGTGACCCGGAATTATATCACCAAAATCCTAAAAAATAATAATTACTGTGTAACCTTTACACGCGGATGAAGTAAAAATGATTGGAAAGTTGTGGTTTCTGGAGAAATTCAACAATTGCTAGCCACAGATAAGCGAAACAATTAATTTGCATATTTACCTTGATCTTGAATGCTCTTTTGAAGCCGGAGGCGAAGAACCCACCGAAGGGTCCGATGACGCTGCTGAACAACGAGAGCGAGAAGGAATGCAGGGCGAACGGCACGACGTTAAACGTCGTCGGCAATCCAAACTATAAGAAAAATGTTAATAAGATCGACATGTTGTCGACAGAGATTATAGACGAGGCATGAGCAGCCTGATAGAGAGCTTGCCTCCGCTATGAAAATTACTACCGTGCTCCAAATTTTAATAAACGGGAGCAATATGCTTGCCGTAAAGTATGTCGCCCTTATACACGAAGGAATTATGGTATTTTAGCCACAGTTCCAAAAAGGGTTGTTTATTTTGGGCTTTTATAAAATTACTCACTAATTGAAATATGCTGGCTATGTAGACTGGAAGTGTGAATTCTGCAGGGTGGAAGAGCGCGCTTGGCTCGCAATCCATCGACATTCCCCCTTGGGTCTCATTGTAAGCGATAGGACAGACGAAGTACGGGAAGCCACTCATGAACGTGGAAATCTAAAAGAAGTTCAGTTTGTACAAGACGAGTGTAACTCGATGTCTCAGCTCGTATTATAAAGAAAAGATAAATAAAAAAAAAATAAAAGATAATGATTTTTCCTGTTCTTATAAAAGAGCTGAGACATCACCCTATACAAACAGGATTAAACTTGTCTTGTTGAAAGTTGTCTCATCCAGACTTGGCTTGAACAACATGAAACCAATGCTCAAGAGAACAAATCGTGCGAAAACTAAATGAAACCGAAACTAAATAAACCAAAAACTAAATGAATCCAAAAGCTAAATAAATCCAAAATTCAGGGCAGTAGGACCTCGTGGTCCAAAGCCCTTTGTATACCACGAATGCAATAAATATTTTCTTCTTCTTCAATAAATCCAAAAAATAAAATCGTTCCAAAAATAAAATAACCAAATGTTTTCCTCTAACCATGAATCCAAAAACGACTGTGGAAATGCCGCCGCCAATGAAACCCTCCCAGGTCTTCTTGGGCGATAACTGGATGAGCGGCGTCTTGCCGAAGAAGAAGCCGAACATGTAGGCCATGATGTCGTTGCAGACTATCATGGAGACTGGCACTATGAACCAGACCAGGCCCTCGAAGATGTTCTTGATGATGAGGTAGGACTGCGTGACGACGATGAGCAGCGCCACGTGAGTCCAAGCGAACAGCGAGAACTGCTTCATGTAGTACTTCTTGACGAGGCTCAGCACGAACCAGACGAAGCCGCCGCAGTACAGGCAGAAGGAGATGAAGCGGTGGTAAGTGACTAGAGCCCGAAGAAAATCCTTGGAAAAAAGTTTAATCACATGGAAACAGTTAATCATATTAGTCTTCAAGTTATCATGGCTACTTGAAAAAACTACATCAAATTAGTTTTACATTACTAGTTTAAGTTTTCAAAGTCAAGTAGTCTTCATGTTAAATTACAGCCTTAGATTAAAATTGAAGACTAGTTCCATGGCCTTAGATCCAAATTAACTAAGGCTATGGCGAGCCTTATATCTAAATTATCTAAGTCTATGGTGTGCCTCAGACAATTTGGATCTAAGGACATGGAACTAGTCCTCAATTGTAATATAACAATCGAAGACTAGTTCCATGGCCTTAAAGTTCCATGAACTAATCTTCAATTGTAATCACAGTCTACGAACGTCTACTTACCAACTGGCTATGGCGAGCCTTAAATAAGACCATGGAACTAGTCCTCAATTTTAAGATTACAATCGAGGAGTAGTTCCATGGCTTTAGATAATTTGGATCTAAGACTATGGAACTAGTCTTCAATTGTAATCAAAGTCTATGAAAGTCTACTTACTAACTGACTATGGCGAGCCTTAGATAAGCCTAGTAGATTACAATTAAGGACTAGAACTACTCCTCAATTGTAATCTAAATTACAATCGAAGAGTAGTTCCATAGCCTTAGATAATTTGGATCTAAGGCTATGGAACTAGTCTTTAATTGTAATCAAAGGCTATGCAATTCGACTTACTAATCTATTAATAACCACGCCGAAGTAGTCGACGAGACTTTCCCCGTAGAAGAAGTAATTGGATGTGATCAGGAAGTACCAGGACAACGACCTGAACCAAGGAAGACCGTGAATTCTGTAGACTGCATACCCAATGTTAATGATCTCAGCAAAACACTTGACCTGCACCACCAACGTCTGAAAGGAAGAAACGGAGACGAGACTAGTCGTCATACTTCATTCGATTTATATCCTTCTTACCGTGATCATGAGGGCTAGAGGTCCTCCGTAAATGACCAAAGCGAAGAAGCAGATCATGACCATGCTGAAGAAGCCCCGTACGACCCAGTTCCTCCATCTGTCCGGCAGCGCGGCAAGCACGGTCTCCAGCACCGAGGGGGTTTTGTTCGTCCCCGTGGGAATTTTGTTGGACAGGTCGGATTTCTGCGTTTCCGCCACTTTATCATCCTCACTGTCAAGCTAAACAAAAATTAATTCACAAAATAAGTATAATAACTAAATCGGTGCGAGAATCTATTGTGTAATATAATCTATTGGACAATATATGCAGAAAATGAAGAATATATGCAAAACCTATTGGTCAATATATGGAGAATAGAAATTATAATACACGTGCCCAATGTGGCACGAGGGGAATTTATATGGTCGCGTGACAATTTTTCCGGTTGAAACGTAAACATATCGGTTCGAAAATCAATAAATCCCGCTGCCGGCGCTTGATTGTGCATTTGGCTGTGTGTATACAGTTTGTAAATGCGCACCGTTGGATGAAATATTCCCGCCTCTTTAGCAGCCATCGATTTCCATCCCTTGCCCTAAATACGAACAACTGGGGACGAACATTCACACGAAATCAATAGAAAAGGGAAAACAATGGCAACTTACACTCGGCTCAAACAATAATAATAGACAATACGTGAAGATTTCGATCGACTATATATTAATATATAGTATGTATAGTATATATATATATATATATATATATATATATATATATATATATATATATATATAGTATTTATATATATATATATATATATATATATATATATATATATATATGTATATATAATAGACATATTAAAGTTTAGATCGACTATGAAGACATCGCAATGTCTAGTATATATAATAAACGTTATGTCAAGATTTAGATGGACTTTGTAAATGTCGAAATGAGTAGATAGTTATTCTAGTAATTATGAAAATTATTATAATAGACGTTTTAGATCGACTGTGTAAACATCGCCAAGTGTTTTACATTTAATAAAGGACCTTGAAGTAGTTATTTTTCTTCGTGGTAGCAGTTTTAACATTTTTTAATCTAAACAAACGCCGGGAGATTAGTTTTATAAATAAATATCCGTGTGGTTTCTTCCACGTTTGATTCCTTACAAAACTGCGAGATAAATTCGCAAAAAAAAACTGCGAACATGTGCACAAAAAAAAACTAAAAACTCATTACGCACAGACGAAGCATTTCCTCCGTCTCTGAAGAAAATGAAATCATTTGAGAAACCTGACCTTGCCATTGATTTTTCATCCCCACAAAGTGTAAATGAAACTAATTAGTAAATTACATTAGCAAATAGAGCACATTAAATCTATAAAGGTCGCAGCAAGTCACACAATTACATTAGAGATGGATGATATCCTATTACAGAAACTAATTTCTAATTAGAATTTTTTTATAGATTCAATGTATAGACATAGATTACTTTTAAACAAGACCAAATAGATAATACTAAACAGGTGAGACTAGAAGTATAGACAAACAAGATTAGACAGGCAAGACTTGACAGACAAGACTAGATAGACAAGACTAGACAGACAAGACTAGACAGACAAGACTGGACAGACAAGACTGGACAGACAAGACTGGACAGACAAGACTGGACAGACAAGACTGGACAGACAAGACTCGACAGACAAGACTGGACAGACAAGACTGGACAGACAAGACTGGACAGACAAGACTGGACAGACAAGACTGGACAGACAAGACTGGACAGACAAGACTGGACAGACAAGACTGGACAGACAAGACTAGACAGACAAGACTAGACATACAAGACTGGACAGACAAGACTAAACAGACAAGCCTAGACAGACAAGACTAGACAGACAAGACTAGACAGACAAGACTAGACAGACAAGACTAGACAGACAAGACTAGACAGACAAGACTAGACAGACAAGACTAGACAGACAAGACTAGACAGACAAGACTAGACAGACAAGACTAGACAGACAAGACTAGACAGACAAGACTAGACAGACAAGACTAGACAGACAAGACTAGACAGACAAGACTAGACAGACAAGACTAGACAGACAAGACTAGACAGACAAGACTAGACAGACAAGACTAGACAGACAAGACTAGACAGACAAGACTAGACAGACAAGACTAGACAGACAAGACTAGACAGACAAGACTAGACAGACAAGACTAGACAGACAAGACTAGACAGACAAGACTAGACAGACAAGACTAGACAGACAAGACTAGACAGACAAGACTAGACAGACAAGACTAGACAGACAAGACTAGACAGACAAGACTAGACAGACAAGACTAGACAGACAAGACTAGACAGACAAGACTAGACAGACAAGACTAGACAGACAAGACTAGACAGACAAGACTAGACAGACAAGACTAGACAGACAAGACTAGACAGACAAGACTAGACAGACAAGACTAGACAGACAAGACTAGACAGACAAGACTAGACAGACAAGACTAGACAGACAAGACTAGACAGACAAGACTAGACAGACAAGACTAGACAGACTAGACAGACAAGACTAGACAGACAAGACTAGACAGACAAGACTAGACAGACAAGACTAGACAGACAAGACTAGACAGACAAGACTAGACAGACAAGACTAGACAGACAAGACTAGACAGACAAGACTAGACAGACAAGACTAGACAGACAAGACTAGACAGACAAGACTAGACAGACAAGACTAGACAGACAAGACTAGACAGACAAGACTAGACAGACAAGACTAGACAGACAAGACTAGACAGACAAGACTAGACAGACAAGACTAGACAGACAAGACTAGACAGACAAGACTAGACAGACAAGACTAGACAGACAAGACTAGACAGACAAGACTAGACAGACAAGACTAGACAGACAAGACTAGACAGACAAGACTAGACAGACAAGACTAGACAGACAAGACTAGACAGACAAGACTAGACAGACAAGACTAGACAGACAAGACTAGACAGACAAGACTAGACAGACAAGACTAGACAGACAAGACTAGACAGACAAGACTAGACAGACAAGACTAGACAGACAAGACTAGACAGACAAGACTAGACAGACAAGACTAGACAGACAAGACTAGACAGACAAGACTAGACAGACAAGACTAGACAGACAAGACTAGACAGACAAGACTAGACAGACAAGACTAGACAGACAAGACTAGACAGACAAGACTAGACAGACAAGACTAGACAGACAAGACTAGACAGACAAGACTAGACAGACAAGACTAGACAGACAAGACTAGACAGACAAGACTAGACAGACAAGACTAGACAGACAAGACTAGACAGACAAGACTAGACAGACAAGACTAGACAGACAAGACTAGACAGACAAGACTAGACAGACAAGACTAGACAGACAAGACTAGACAGACAAGACTAGACAGACAAGACTAGACAGACAAGACTAGACAGACAAGACTAGACAGACAAGACTAGACAGACAAGACTAGACAGACAAGACTAGACAGACAAGACTAGACAGACAAGACTAGACAGACAAGACTAGACAGACAAGACTAGACAGACAAGACTAGACAGACAAGACTAGACAGACAAGACTAGACAGACAAGACTAGACAGACAAGACTAGACAGACAAGACTAGACAGACAAGACTAGACAGACAAGACTAGACAGACAAGACTAGACAGACAAGACTAGACAGACAAGACTAGACAGACAAGACTAGACAGACAAGACTAGACAGACAAGACTAGACAGACAAGACTAGACAGACAAGACTAGACAGACAAGACTAGACAGACAAGACTAGACAGACAAGACTAGACAGACAAGACTAGACAGACAAGACTAGACAGACAAGACTAGACAGACAAGACTAGACAGACAAGACTAGACAGACAAGACTAGACAGACAAGACTAGACAGACAAGACTAGACAGACAAGACTAGACAGACAAGACTAGACAGACAAGACTAGACAGACAAGACTAGACAGACAAGACTAGACAGACAAGACTAGACAGACAAGACTAGACAGACAAGACTAGACAGACAAGACTAGACAGACAAGACTAGACAGACAAGACTAGACAGACAAGACTAGACAGACAAGACTAGACAGACAAGACTAGACAGACAAGACTAGACAGACAAGACTAGACAGACAAGACTAGACAGACAAGACTAGACAGACAAGACTAGACAGACAAGACTAGACAGACAAGACTAGACAGACAAGACTAGACAGACAAGACTAGACAGACAAGACTAGACAGACAAGACTAGACAGACAAGACTAGACAGACAAGACTAGACAGACAAGACTAGACAGACAAGACTAGACAGACAAGACTAGACAGACAAGACTAGACAGACAAGACTAGACAGACAAGACTAGACAGACAAGACTAGACAGACAAGACTAGACAGACAAGACTAGACAGACAAGACTAGACAGACAAGACTAGACAGACAAGACTAGACAGACAAGACTAGACAGACAAGACTAGACAGACAAGACTAGACAGACAAGACTAGACAGACAAGACTAGACAGACAAGACTAGACAGACAAGACTAGACAGACAAGACTAGACAGACAAGACTAGACAGACAAGACTAGACAGACAAGACTAGACAGACAAGACTAGACAGACAAGACTAGACAGACAAGACTAGACAGACAAGACTAGACAGACTAGACAGACAAGACTAGACAGACAAGACTAGACAGACAAGACTAGACAGACAAGACTAGACAGACAAGACTAGACAGACAAGACTAGACAGACAAGACTAGACAGACAAGACTAGACAGACAAGACTAGACAGACAAGACTAGACAGACAAGACTAGACAGACAAGACTAGACAGACAAGACTAGACAGACAAGACTAGACAGACAAGACTAGACAGACAAGACTAGACAGACAAGACTAGACAGACAAGACTAGACAGACAAGACTAGACAGACAAGACTAGACAGACAAGACTAGACAGACAAGACTAGACAGACAAGACTAGACAGACAAGACTAGACAGACAAGACTAGACAGACAAGACTAGACAGACAAGACTAGACAGACAAGACTAGACAGACAAGACTAGACAGACAAGACTAGACAGACAAGACTAGACAGACAAGACTAGACAGACAAGACTAGACAGACAAGACTAGACAGACAAGACTAGACAGACAAGACTAGACAGACAAGACTAGACAGACAAGACTAGACAGACAAGACTAGACAGACAAGACTAGACAGACAAGACTAGACAGACAAGACTAGACAGACAAGACTAGACAGACAAGACTAGACAGACAAGACTAGACAGACAAGACTAGACAGACAAGACTAGACAGACAAGACTAGACAGACAAGACTAGACAGACAAGACTAGACAGACAAGACTAGACAGACAAGACTAGACAGACAAGACTAGACAGACAAGACTAGACAGACAAGACTAGACAGTCAAGACTAGACAGACAAGACTAGACAGACAACATTAGACAGACAAGACTAGAAAGAAAAGACTAGATGTACAAGACTATACAGACAAATACAGACTGGACTAAACTAACAATTGCCGAATTTTGCAGCTGTTGCAGATTTGAAATGAATTTTTATTAGGCCGGAATGTAGATTAGGAGATTAAGATCTAGTAGGCCATTTCGTTCCGCGATAACAGTGTCGAATGCAGTAAAATGTCAAGGTTAGTTAGATTCAACACGTTATGCAATGGTACATAGATCGTTGACTACTAACTAGTAATGTTACACAAGATATGTTGAAAAAAAAAATTAAAATGATAAAAATAACGACAAAATAAAACAATAAATTATACAAATTATATATTTTAGACTATATATTTCTAGATTTGTCTAGTATTGTCCAGTCTAGACTGATCTACTTTAGTGTTATCTAGACCGGTCTAGTCTTGTCTTATCAAATATTATGTGGTCTTGTTTACTCTTGAGTAGTGTAATTTAGTCTTGTCTTGTACAGTCTTTTCTCAGTCCTAGTTGTACCCAACCTAGACTGATCTAGTCTATTATGATCTAGACTGGTCTAATCTTAGCTAGTGTTCATCAAATTAAATTAAATATTGTGTGCTCTTGTTTAGTCCTGACTTGTCCAATCTTATCTAGTTTTGTCTGATCTGGTTTATTCTTCTTTAGTCTTACATAATCTTGTCTAGTCTTCACGAATTCACATTTATTTACATGAAATTGACGTAAATTAAAAAAAAATCGCTACTTCACAATTTTCTGGTTTTTATTCTGCAAAAATTGAAACCATTAATTAATACAAAATACAAATTTAACAAATAATAAATTCACAAAACAGAAGATTTGAATTTTCGTCCATCAGAACGATCGATAGTCTTCTCTATCTTGTCTAATTGTATCTTGTCGTATCGTCAGTCCTGTGAAGTTAGCCACCGAATTTGCAAAAATATAATAGAGTTCCCGGTAGATATGAAATAGTTCTAGAGTACTTTGTACAAAATTTCAATGGTTCTACAGAATTTCTCTAAAAAAAATGGAAAATACCATAATTTGAGCTAGCAACCACTTTTGAGAAAAACTGTGCGTTTTTTACATATTCATGCACCTCGACCATAGTTCCGGAGTACTTGTCCATTTTTGCAAAAAGTTCTGCAAAAATTATCATTTTTCAAAAAAAAAATTGAATTTTGAAAATTGCAAAAACAGTTCTATTCACAGATCTGAATGCACCCTAAGCACACGAGCTCTATCAAAGATCCCTTTGTCATTTTTTGATCAAAACCTTAGTTCAAAAGATATTTGCAATAATAAGGGACCCATTATTTTGAATGAAAATTAAAACAAATCGCGCAACAGTTCTGTTTGCAGTTCCTGGTAGAACTCTTAGATTTCTATCGAAAATCTTTATAACATTTTTCTGTAAAACTAAAAATAGAAAATTTTGCGAAAAATTGAACTTCACCGATGCGACGAAGTGAAGAGAAAAAATCGCGCTATAGTACTGTTTGCAGATCCCGGTAGAGCTCTTAGAGTTCTATGGAAAATCCTTACAACATTTTACTGTAAAATTAAAATTAGAAAGATATGCGAGAATTTGGACTTCACCGATGCGACGAAGTAAAAAAAGAAAAAAAAATCGCGCAACAGTTCTGTTTGCAGTTCGCGGTAGAAGTCTTAGAGTTCTATCGAAAATGTTTATAACATTTTTGTGCGACGAAGCAAAGAGAAAAAAATCGCGCAATAGTTCTGATTGCAGTGCCTGGTAGAACTCTTAAGGTAGAGACACACTGGTCCCACGTATGCGACGTATGCGATGCAACGTGGGAGAATCGGTGTGCACACTCGTCCCGCGTATGCAACGTAAATTTTGCATCAGACGCTGTTCTAATTTCTCAGAAGGTGCACTAGTGCGTCTATAAGTCATGTTTTCTGATTCTGATTGAGGAGAATTTACTGAGTTTACTATTTTTAAATGAATATTTCCGTGCCAAAAAAAACAAAACTAAAGTTAAGAAGATAAGATATTAAGATTCATGAGTTCATAAGGTTCAAGAGATGAATAAACAAAGAAAAAAAGTTGGAGAATACTATACATTAATGCTGAAACTGGAATCTGATGAACGATTCTTTATGTATTTTCGCATGTCTAAAATACAGTTTGAGGAGAACACTTGCATCAAATGTCTATTTGTTTATGACGTGCTACGCATAAACAAGTTCTAGAAACACACTGATCACACGCGTGGATATCGTACAAACATCCTCTCCACCTTCCCATGCCGATCTGGACATCCCACATTGACGTTGCGTGTGAGGCGTGTGATTACGTTGCATACGGTAAGTGTGTTTCTATGGCATAGTTTTTCATCTAAAATCAAGAGTTCAGATATCGTAATGCGTTGCATACGTTGCGTACGTGGGACCAATGTGTCTCTACCTTTAGAGTTCTATAGAAAAATTCTTATAACATTTTTCTTTAAAATTAACTATTAGAAAGATATGCCAGAAATCGGAATTATCGCGAAAAAAATCGCGCAATAGTTCTGTTTGCAGTTCCTACTACAACTCTTAGAGTTCTATCGAAAATCCGTATAACATTTTTCTTTAAAGTTAAAAATTCGTAAGATATGCAAGAAATTAGATTTCACCGATGCGACGAAGCAAAGAGAAAAAAATCGCGCAATAGTTCTGTTTGCAGTTCCTGGTAGAACTCTTAGAGTTCTATCGAACATCCTTATAACATTTTTCTTTAAAATTAAATATTAGAAATATATGTCCGAAATTGGACTTCTCCGATGCGACGAAGTGAAGAGAAAATAATCGCGCAATAGTTATGTTTGCAGTTCCCGGTAGAACTCTTAAATGTCTATCGAAAATCCTTACAACATTTTCCTTTGAAGTTGCAGATTAAAAAGGTGTACGAAAGAGATTTCACTAATGAACTGAAAACAACGAAAAAATCGAGAAACCGTACTTTTTTGTCTCAAATATTCATAATTTTTGAAGATCATTAAAAGCAATGTTTACATTCAAAACTTGCATCTGATTTATTCACAGCATTATCAAAGTTATAATTTCAGACGCACACTTTGAACTTTTTTTAATACAACTGTTTTTCGATTTCATATATCTGGGTCCATTATTATGGACGAGATAATAAAGAATATCCGATGCGAGGATACAGAATCGGACAAAACAAATTAAATATTATATGTTATGTAGATGATGCTGTATTGGTTGCGGAAGATGAAGATGGATTACAGAGATTACTCTATAAGTTCAACCAAACATGTAAGAAATAAAATATGGAAATCTCTATCGAAAAAAACAAATCGATGACAGCAGCGAAAGAACCGCTAAGGTGTAAACTGATGGTAGAGTACAAACCAATCAAACAAATAATGGAGATAAAGTATTTAGGAGTGAAAATGACAAGCCATAGAAACTTAGACAAAGAAGTAGAGGAGCAAACAAGGAAAGCAGAAAGAATAGGAGGCTGCCTAAATAATGCGATATGGAAAAATAAGCATTTAAGATTGGAAACGAAGACACGAATATACAAAGGGGCGGTAAGACCTATCATGACGTACGGAAACTATAGCAGAAACTGCAAAAACTAAACAGCGGATGCAAGTGGCAGAGATGGCAATACTAGGAAAAATTAATAGCAAAGACAAGGCGAGACAAAATATCTAACGACAACATACGAGAAATATGTAAAATAGAACCAATAACGGAATGGGTAAACGCCAGACGACAGGAATGGGATAGCCACGTGTCAAGAATGGAAAATGAAAGATAGTAAGGATAGCACGAGACAGCCAACCCTAAGGGAGGATAAGTGTTGGACACTCCAGTAAGAGATGGAGAGACAGCCTCTGAATGTTATCGAACTAGAACGGACAAAATTGCCTAAAACGAAGAAGGAGAAGATATATCTGTATCATAAAATCTACATTGATAAAATCTCGACAACACATTCAATATAAACTACCATGCCCATCAAAATATAATTCTATTTCCATACATCATCATTTTTTTATGTCCACCATTTTTTTTTTCTTCACTTCGTCGCTTCGGAGAAGTCCAAATTCTGGCATATCTTTCTAATATTTAATTTTAAAGAAAAATGTTTTTCTTTAAAATTTTCTTTAAAAAGAAAAAAGATTTTTGATAGAACTCTAAGAGTTCCACCAGGTACGGGAAACAGAACTATTGCGCGATTTTTTTCTCTTCACTTCGTCGCATCGGATAAGTACAATTTCTGGCATATCTTTCCAATAGTTAATTTTAAAGAAAAATGTTATAAGAATTTTCGATAGAACTCTAAGAGTTCTACCAGGAACTGCAAACAGAACTATTGCGCGATTTTTTTTTCTCTTTGCTTCGTCACATTTTCGTCGGATCGAAAATGTTATAAAGATTTTCGATATAACTCTAAGAGTTCTATCGAAATAAAATAATAATATTTATAAAATATGAAGCTTAATGTAAATAGTTGCTTCTTCGTGAATAGGCCAAACAGTTTTTCCTCAATCTCATTTAATACTATCACAAAAATAATAAGGATTTAAAGCAAAGTAAAAATAATTGCACAAAGAATACTGAAATTAACTAGCTCCCTAAGGTGACATAAAATACTATGGAAACAAAAATCTTAATCTCCTAAAATTAAAATACAGAAATTTTTCAAATAATTAGATAAGTAATCAAATTTTTAGATAATTAATCAAATAAAATATTTAGATAAGTAATTAAGGCCCAAAAATAAACATTAATATAATTAATATAAATTTATCAGGTCAGGTACAGTCCCAAATTCAAAAATTCTCAAAACAATAAATCTTCAACACCTTCCTGCTTCAAAACTGATTTTGAACATTTTATTTTCATGTAATTAAAGTTTTTCTGTTAATATATAAATTGTAAAACGAAAATCGTTTTAAATATTTAAATATAATAGTAAGAGAGGCAAACATATTTTTTTTTCAATTTTTACTTGGTCACATCGGCGAAGTCTAATTTTTCGCATATCTTTCCAATTTTTAACTTTACACAAAAATGTTATAGGCATTTTCGATAGAACTCTAAGAGTTCTACCGGGAACTGCAAACAGAACTGTTGCGCGATTTTTTTCTCTTCACTTCGTAACATCGGTGAAGTCCAAATTCTCGCATATCTTTTTAATTTTACAGAAAAATGTTTGAAAGATTTTCCATAGAACTTTAAGGGTTTTACCGGGATCTGCAAACAGAACTATAGCGCGATTTTTTTCTCTTCACTTCGTCGCATCGGTGAAGTCCAATTTTTTGCAAAATTTTCTATTTTAAATTTTACAGAAAAATTTTATAAAGATTTTCGATAGAACTCTAAGAGTTCAACTGGGAACTACCAACATAACTGTCGCGCGTTTTTTTTTCTTCTTCACTTCGTCGCATTGCTGAAGTCTAATTTTTCGCATGTCTTTCCAATTTTTAAGTTTACAGAAAAAAGTTATAAGGCTTTTCGGTAGAACTCTAAGAGTTCTATTGGGAACTGCAAACAGAACTGTTGCGCGATTTTTTTAATTTTCATTCAAAATAATGGGTCCCTTAATATTGCAACTAAGGTTTTGATCAAAAAATGACAAAGGGATCTTCGATAGAACTCTTAGGGTGCTAGATCCGCGAATGGAACTGTTTTTGCAATTTTCAAATTTCATTTTTTTGCAAAATGTCAATTTTTGCAGAACTTATTGCAAAAAAGGTCAAGTACTCCAGAACTATGGTCGAAGTGCAGGAATGTGTAAAAAACGCAGTTTTTCTAAAAAAATTGGCTAAAAGTTGCTAGCTCAATTTTGGTATTTTCCTTTTTTTTCGCGAAATTCTGCAGAACTATTGAAATTTTGCACAAAGTACTCTAGAACTATTTCATATCTACCGCGAACTCCGATGTAATATTATATTTTTGCAAATTCGGTTGCTAACTTGACAGAACTCGTGTCGTCTTGTGTAGTCGTCTAAACTTGCCTAGTTTTGTTTAGTCTTGTCTTGTCTGGAGATAAAGTATTTAGGAGTGAAAATGACAAGCCATAGAAACTTAGACAAAGAAGTAGAGGTGCAAACAAGGAAAGCAGAAAGAATAAGAGGCTGCCTAAATAATGCGATATGGAAAAATAAGCATTTAAGATTGGAAACGAAGACACGAATATACAAAGGGGCGGTAAGACCTATCTTGACATACGGACACTATGGCAGAAACTGCAAAAACTAAACAGCGGATGCAAGTGGCAGAGATGGCAATACTAGGAAAAATTAATAGCAAAGACAAGGCGAGACAAAATATCTAACGACAACATACGAGAAATATGTAAAATAGAACCAATAACGGAATGGGTAAACGCCAGACGACAGGAATGGGATAGCCACGTGTCAAGAATGGAAAATGAAAGATAGTAAGGATAGCACGAGACAGCCAAACCTAAGGGAGGATAAGTGTTGGACGCTCCAGTAAGAGATGGAGAGACACCCTCTGAATGTTATCGAACTAGAACGGACAAAATTGCCTAAAACGAAGAAGAAGAAGATATATCTGTATCATAAAATCTACATTCATAAAATCTCGACAACACATTCAATATAAACTACCATGCCCATGAAAATATAATTCTATTTCCATACATCATCATTTTTTTATGTCCACCATTTTTTTTTTCTCTTCACTTTGTCGCTTCGGAGAAGTCCAAATTCTGGCATATCTTTCTAATATTTAATTTTAAAGAAAAATGTTTTTCTTTAAAATTTTCCACCAGGTACTGGAAACAGAACTATTGCGCGATTTTTTTCTCTTCACTTCGTCGCATCGGATAAATACAATTTCTGGCATATCTTTCCAATAGTTAATTTTAAAGAAAAATGTTATAAGAATTTTCGATAGAACTCTAAGAGTTCTACCAGGAACTGCAAATAGAACTATTGCGCGATTTTTTTTTTCTAAAAAAAAATTCGCATTTTCGTCGGATCGAAAATGTTATAAAGATTTTCGATATAACTCTAAGAGTTCTATCGAAATAAAATAATAATAATAATAATATTTATAAAATATGAAGCTTAATGTAAATAGTTGCTTCTTCGTGAATAGACCAAACAGTTTTTCCTCATTTAATACTATCACAAAAATAATAAGGATTTAAAGCAAAGTAAAAATAATTGCACAAAGAATACTGAAATTAACTAGCTGCCTAAGGTGACATAAAATACTATGGAAACAAAAATCTTAATCTCCTAAAAATAAAATACAGATATTTTTCAAATAATTAGATAAGTAATCAAATTTTTAGATAATTAATCAAATAAAATATTTAGATAAGTAATTAAGGCCCAAAAATAAAATAAACATTAATATAATTAATATAAATTTATCAGGTCAGGTATAGTCCCAAATTCAAAAATTCTCAAAACAATAAATCTTCAACACCTTCCTGCTTCAAAACTGATTTTGAACATTTTATTTTCATGTAATTAAAGTTTTTCTGTTAATATATAAATTGTAAAACGAAAATCGTTTTAAATATTTAAATATAATAGTAAGAGAGGCAAACATATTTTTTTTTCAATTTTTACTTGGTCACATCGGCGAAGTCTAATTTTTCGCATATCTTTCCAATTTTTAACTTTACACAAAAATGTTATAGGCATTTTCGATAGAACTCTAAGAGTTCTACCGGGAACTGCAAACAGAACTGTTGCGCGATTTTTTTCTCTTCACTTCGTAACATCGGTGAAGTCCAAATTCTCGCATATCTTTTTAATTTTACAGAAAAATGTTTGAAAGATTTTCCATAGAACTTTAAGGGTTTTACCGGGATCTGCAAACAGAACTATAGCGCGATTTTTTTCTCTTCACTTCGTCGCATCGGTGAAGTCCAATTTTTTGCAAAATTTTCTATTTTAAATTTTACAGAAAAATTTTATAAAGATTTTCGATAGAACTCTAAGAGTTCAACTGGGAACTACCAACATAACTGTCGCGCGTTTTTTTTTCTTCTTCACTTCGTCGCATTGCTGAAGTCTAATTTTTCGCATGTCTTTCCAATTTTTAAGTTTACAGAAAAAAGTTATAAGGCTTTTCGGTAGAACTCTAAGAGTTCTATTGGGAACTGCAAACAGAACTGTTGCGCGATTTTTTTAATTTTCATTCAAAATAATGGGTCCCTTAATATTGCAACTAAGGTTTTGATCAAAAAATGACAAAGGGATCTTCGATAGAACTCTTAGGGTGCTAGATCCGCGAATGGAACTGTTTTTGCAATTTTCAAATTTCATTTTTTTGCAAAATGTCAATTTTTGCAGAACTTATTGCAAAAAAGGTCAAGTACTCCAGAACTATGGTCGAAGTGCAGGAATGTGTAAAAAACGCAGTTTTTCTAAAAAAATTGGCTAAAAGTTGCTAGCTCAATTTTGGTATTTTCCTTTTTTTTCGCGAAATTCTGCAGAACTATTGAAATTTTGCACAAAGTACTCTAGAACTATTTCATATCTACCGCGAACTCCGATGTAATATTATATTTTTGCAAATTCGGTTGCTAACTTGACAGAACTCGTGTCGTCTTGTGTAGTCGTCTAAACTTGCCTAGTTTTGTTTAGTCTTGTCTGGTCTGCTATTGTCTAGTCTTATTTGGTCTTTGGATTTCTCCGTTCTCGTCTTGTCTGCCTGGTTTTGCCTGGTCTTGTCTGTTCTTGCCTGGCCTTGTCTGTTCTTGCCTGATCTTGTCTGGTCTAGCTTGATCAGGTCTTCTCAAAGTCTTTGTTCATAAAATCTGGTATATGTCAAACATTGTGGAAACAGGCGTACATTGTCCCTGTCTATAAATCTGGTAGTAAATCTCTGGTCGATAACTATCGTCTGATCTACATTTTGTCAACTCCGTCCAAGATTATCGAATCCATAATATCTAGTCATATCTTCTCACATTTCAGAAACATCATACACTTTTTTCATCAGGCTTTTTTCGCAAACGTTCCACTGTAACGAACACACTACCATATTGTTGCGAACTGGGAATTTGGTATGGTGGATCAGGACCATACCAAATAGGATCGTATGGTATCCAAGATCAGGACAATGGCTGGAAGGTATTATACGCAAAATATGTCCTTTATGTGTACTACACTTAATGCTAACGAACTTGTGGTCAAAACCCGAAAATTAATTATTAGCGAAATTACGTATATATTCTACTAATCCAATCTCTACCAATCTAATTCTTCTAAACTAAACTAACCAAAACTAACAAAACTAAACTCTTTTCCACTCCTCCCCTACCTCATCACCGCGGTCTTGATGTAAGCTCAGCTCCTCCCCCAATTTAAACGCAAAATTTACAATTTTCATAAATCACATAAACAATCTTGTCGTCTCGTCACGACCCTTAAGCTCGAGCGCATGCACGCATCATTGAAATAAAACAGACTTAAGGGTCGTAAATAAAGCAAACTAATCGGGTGTCCACTTAAGGTTCTTTGCCGGCCAGTGAGAAACTCAAATTCGCGAGATCACAACAATATGCCAATAACATCATAAGTGCCATGAGTGCGGGCCTGGAGGTACATGTTTTTACTGACTTCCGCAAAGCCTTCGACAAAATTAATCACCAAATGTTATTAAACAAATTATTAGCTTACGGGATATCCGGTTCCATGCTAAAGTGGTTCACTTTCTATCGTTCGGGTCGGACCCAGGTTGTCAAATTATATAATTGCCTATCAAATGAACAGCTTGTACCTTCAGGTGTTGCCCAAGGTTTAATATTGGACGCCTTATTTTTTTCTATTTTCGTGAATGATATTGCCGATGGCTTTGCATGTAACTTTGAGTTATTTTCCGACGAAGTTTTCAAAGTGATTGCAAATCCTGGTGAAGAAGTAAAGTTTTTTTTTAATTTGCTTTTTGGTTCGGTGGTGTAGTAAAAATCTATTGGTATTAAATAAGGATAAATACTTAGCAATCAATTTTAGTCGGAAATTAAATCCTTCTGTGCCGTACTACCTGATAATATAGCTCTCAAAGTGACAACAGTAGGAATAGTTCTTGATAGCAAATTGTCTTTTACTCATCACTATGAAAACATAATCATTAAAGCAAACAAAGCCTTATGATGTGTGAAAAGGTATGGCTTTGAATTTTACAATGTTAAACTATCCTATATGTGACATTTGTAAGATCAATTCTAGAATCTGGCTGTATGGTCTGGACGCCCTTTAATGCAACTCATATTGAGAAAATTGAAGCAATTCAAAATAAATTTGCAGGATCGGTCAAATATAAGCTACCAATTAGTGTTAGAAACTCAGAAGAAAAAATTTAGGCATTAAAAACTTAGAAGAAAATATTTAGGTATAAGTTTCGTTTAAAAACTTCTAAATAATATGCGTGATGCCCCAAGTCCTTGTAGATTGTAGTAGATTGTAGATTGCTCCCCATTGGCTTGTGAATGAGTTAATTTTTTTGTGCCTTATTATCGTACAAGGGATGCTCCCTTATTTTATATCCATCATTACACCTTTTATTTTGCTTTATTATCGCCATTTCATTCAGCTGTGGCAACTTGTAACAGTGTTTGTAGTGATTTAGACTTTTTTCGCATGCGGTTCTCTACTTTTAGATCTAGAGCCCTTAGACTTACATGTTCATGATCTCTGTATTTACTCGCAGGGTAAAGACTTACCCTGTCCTGTATATTTATAAGTGTTTTGTTTTTTTTCTACACACTAAAGTTAATAAATCATTATTATAATTATTATAATCCTGTCTAGGCTTGTCTAATGTAAAATTTTCTTGTAATTGTTCTTGTAAAATTTTCATGAATTTGAATATATTGACAAACATTTGATAAATTTCACAAATTACACAATAGTATAATATGCAACTAGGGCGGTAAGTGGTCAATTGCCCACGAGAGCCAAATTGGACGCACGAACGAAGTGAGTGCGCACATTCGCTTGAGATGGCAATTGACAATAACGCACGAATTGCAGATAATATTTTTTATTACACATGCGAGGGGACGTATCTTACAAGTTTGATGTTCAGGAGCCATCCATAAAAAAAGAATAAAAAATGAAGAATTTGCTTTTTCAATTGTCTCTGGTGATGTGGATTCGTCATAAGAACTCTCAGTCTCCATTGGTGTCACCATTTACACTCATTTTATATTGTTTTCTTTAATTTTTATTTTCAATAAATAAAATTAAATAATAAAATTTCACCACGTCACTTTCACGTTACTTTTTTAATATTGAGGTTTTGATTTTCTGTTATTTTATTTATTCAATTGTTTTTCTTAATGTAACTTAGCGATTTTTATTCAATATTTGCGTGCGTTTCCAAAATTATGTGGTAATAATTGTATTGACAAAAACAGCCATTTGTCGCACTAAGAAAGAGGCGCCAAGATAGTACTTATCCCGCATGAGTAATAAAAAAATGTCTGTCACTTTCACGTCACTTTTTTAATATTGAGGTTTTGATTGTGTTTATTTTAATTATTCAATTGTTTTTTTTTAATGTAACTTAGCGATTTTTATTGAATATTTGCGTGCACTTGCATGCGATTGCGTGCTTAATTTGCGTGAAATGAATATCTCCAATGCGCTTAATTTACGTGGTAATAATTGAATTGAGAAACAGCCATTTATCGCACCAAAAAGCTGGCGCCAAAATAGTGCTTATCCCGCCTGAGTAATAAAATTTTTTTACAAACATTTTGATATAAATTTGATAAATTTTCACAAATTACACAAAGTTTACTAACAATACTTATACTATACTAATAATAATTAATTATTAATTATATTACTAACAATATTTATACAATAATTATATTACTAACAATAATTAATATAATACTACTAACTAATAATTATACCAATTGCCAGTAAATGTCATAAAGAATATTACGGAATACCATACCAGCGAATTCATTGTAGTTTTATCAACTTTACTATATCTTCTCATTTTAGGATGTTATTTATTTCCAAGCTCATTAGCTTTCTGTATTCCCATTTGGTATATATTTTGCAACCATATTACGTCCTTCTAAGGGATTTTTCCGCCGCCACAATCCTTTTCCATCCGTTCCTTTTCCCTCTTCGGCTTGCGGTTCTTCTCCTGTTGTTTATCCACAACAGGATCTCTATGTGTTGTTTGTCCAGATTTCCAGCGTTCTTAAATCTGCCTCAACGTCGCCTCACCATCTCAGTCTTGGACGTCCTGCCGGTCTTCTGCCCTCTGGTCTCGCATCTAGGACCTCCTTGATGTTTATGTTACTCTCCCTATGCTGTATATGTCCGAGCCATCTTATTCTCGTGGCATTTATGTGTCCAACTATCGTTTGCTCCTTTATCAGCTCTTCCAGCTCGAAATTCATTCTTATTCTATACCCATCTGCTGTTCGTTTGGGGCCGTATATCGTTCTCAGAACCCTTCTTTCTGTTAGCAGTAGCTTCTGCTCTTGGTCTTGGATCAGCGTCTAGAACTCAAACTCGCCTCACTGGCATTGTAGTTTTGCAACCATATATTCTTCAAATAATCTTCCTTTCGAAAATTAGCTTCTCCTGTTCCACGGTAGTTATGTTCTTCTTTATATAGCATCTCCTTTCAGGAGGTTTGCAATCATCATCGCTATCTTCATCTTGGAAGCGGTAGCTGGGAATAACTCTTGGGATGTGGTATCATACCACTCTCAGGTTACGCAGCCATGAGTATCGCTGTCTACCGCTGTTCCGTTTGCCTATTACTTTGCCCTGTATTATCAGTTGAAGCAACTCATACTTTTCTCCTCGGGATATATGGCCTAGATATTGTAGCTTCCTTCTTTTTATTGTTTGTATGATTTCACGTTGTTTGTTCATGCGTTCCATTACTCTAGTGTTCGTCACTATGTTCATCGTCTCTGCCTAAATGTCACAAACAATTTGGAAAAAACTTTAGTAAATACTGCTGATTAATTAGCAATTAAATTTAGCAAATTCAACAAATACGTCCACAAAACTCATGTATAACCTTGTCTAGTCTTTTTTTGCCTAGAGCTATGTAACCTCATCTACCCTTGCCTAATCTTATCTAGTCCACTCTATTTTTCACATTTTGTCAATTGATAAGCCCTACCGCAATTTGTTATCACACCGACGAGAAAAAAAAGTTTGATTATCAACATCAAAAAGTTAGATTTAATAAAAGGAATATTATAAATAAAATTTATATTTTAATTGCTGATGTAACCTCGTGCCGAAACACCTTTGACCCAGGCAACAATACGATTTCCTTTGCTCCGTTGTTTCAAACTGGTTCGTTGTATACATTTAGGCATGTCGCGTCTAACACATGACGGCGTATGGGAGCCCGCGCACTAGGCGGCCACGAATTCCTGGCTGCGACAACCATTCATCATCAGCTTTGGCTCCACAACCCATTATGGGTCTTGGCCTCCTCTAGAATCTCAAATCTATTTCGGGCCTTAGTTTTCCATCAGGTCACCGTCATTGCTATTAGATTCTCCTGCACTTGGTCCATATATCTTGTTTTTGGCCTGCCCCGTATCCTTTTCCCTACTGGTATTTGTCGTGTAATAAGTTTTGCTGGCTCTGAATCCCCGATATGTCCTATCCATCTTAATCTAGCTATTTTTATAGTGCGAACTACATCCGGGTGTTCGTAAAGGTGGTACGGCTCAAACGATTGTATCGCCGTCTGCAATCTCAGTTTTCCTGTACGGGTTTATAAAGGGTGTCCAAAAATTAACGCAAGATGTAAATTAAATAGAAAACACAGTTTTTGGTCTTTAGATTGTTTTTTTTCAAATTGAATCATTAAGTACATAGGATAGGGTTATTTATGGAATAAGACGTCGGGCAAATGGCCTCCACAGCTTTTCTGGCACATATTCTTTTGTCGAAATTTTCCATGACCAATCTGCATAAATATGGCCGAATTTCGTTTATGCGGCGTCTAATTTCCTCCTGTAATGCATGGGAAGTCGTGGGCTTGTTAACATAGACTTTTGACTTCAAATAACCGCATAAAAATAAATCTAATGGTGTTAAATAACACGATCTAGGGGGGCAATTCGGATCACCGAAACGAGTAAGCAAACGACCAGGAAACGCAGTAATTCTCATGCAGTAATTGAATTGTTTCACGGACTGTATGGCATGTGGCCCCGTCTTGTTGAAACCACATGTTAGCCACATCAATATCATTCAATTTGGGCAGAAAGAACTGTGTTATCATGTCTGGATATTGAGTAGCAGTAACAGTCACTGGTCAAGCAGTGACAGTGAGCCTCATTCTCAAAAAAGTATGATCCAATGATGCCTCCAGTCCAAAATCCGCACCAAATAGTGACACGTTGTGGATGCATTTGTTTTTCGACAATAACAAATGTGCTTCATCGCTTAGAATGATTTTGTTCGAAAAATCAGCATCCACTTATTGATGTTCAATAATCCATTCAACGAACTCTCTTCGTTGTGCATGGTCATTAGGCTTCAGTTGTTGTGATAATTGAATTTTGTAAGCATGGAGACACATATCTTTTGTGAGTATATGCTGTAGAGAGCTTCTTGAAATTTCCAATTCTTGTCCATGATGCCGAATTAATGTTCCGGAATTTTCACCAACACTCTCAAACACTGCTTGGATATTCACATTGGAACGGTTTGTTTTTGGACGACCAGTGTGTGTAGAGTCTCCAACTGATCCAGTCTCCCTAATTTTTTCAATTAATCTCTTCACAGTTGACGAAGTTAAAACACTATTCCGACCATATTTTGTATTAAACTTTCGAACTGTGGTCGCCAAACTTTCATTATTTTTTAAATATTGTTCAATCATGAAAACACGTTGTTGTATCGTGTAACGCTCTATTTTTATTAACCCTAAACTCGTAGCTATCAAATTATTTCTTTTGCAAGATTGCTAACAATTTACTGCACAAATTTTTTGACACCCTTTATATGTGTCTTAGAATCCTTCTTTCGAAACATCCCAAAATTCTTTCTTCCTCCTTGGTTAGGGTCCAGGTTTCGGCTGTGTATATCAGTACAGGTCTTATTAGGCTCCTATAGATTTAGCATTTGGTTCTTCTGGATATAGTCTCGGATTTTAGATGTCGCATTAGTCCATAATATGTTTTATTTGCAAGGTATAATCTTCTTTTTATCTCTTTGTTGCAGCTGTTATTGTTCGCAATTTGGGAGCCCAGGTATATGAATCTGATACGCCTTCGATGTTACGTGTCCCGATAGTTACGTTTTGTACTTGTGCGTCCCGCGTAGAAACAAACATGTATTTTGTCTTATCTGTGTTTATTACGAGACCCATTCTTTTTCCTGCTGCTTAATGGCCGTGAATGCTTGGATCATCTTATTTTTCGAGTTATTATCTATATCTAAAGCGTACGCGTATGCTAGTAGCTGTTTTGACTTGTTGATTATCGTGCCTATTTTGTTTATTCCAGACTTCCTGATTACTTTTTCAAGCGCGATGATAAATAATATGCACGATAGGGCGTCTCCTTGCCGAATCCGAAATCTTGTAGTTGTAGATTACGAAATCCGGTGTGTGTAGTACAAGATCTTGATACATTTTTTTTTTGATCCTAACTCTGCTTTCCACTTTTGAAAGAGTTACCTTCGTAAGAAGTACCAGATGTGGTATGCCTAGTCCAATCATTGCTTCGTATAGTGCTTTTCGATTGACAGTGTCATACGCACAACCATTAGAACACGCCTAATTGAACGGCCCATAGGCTGCGCGCAGCCAGAGCGAGTGTAGTAAATGTATGTGGCTGCCGTCAATCTCCACGCACTTAGACGTATTTTGTGCTCCGAAACTCTTTCACAAAATAACTTGCTACTCAAATATTTCGGCTGCTGCAGCCAGGCTGCATAGTGCGCTGGAGGCCATAGATAACACGAAAGCGCATTTTTTAAAATTCAAACTTGAATTGAAAGAACACATTTTAACCATCAGTTTGTTTAATATCATTTTTTTGCTCCGTAAACAAGTAATAATATAATTATTAATAATATCATAAATTAAGAATATATATTATTAATAATATGATAAATTAAGAATATGTATTATTAATTATATGATGACTTTAGGAATTAACATTTTTATTAAATAATCCCACATTTCTTTTGCAGAAATTGAAATAGTAAATTTGGCAAAAATTTCACACTTTGAATAAATTTTTTATCAAATTCAGAAAATTGGAAATTCGTCAAATGAGATAATAGGTTGCAGAAGATTATCCAATTAGACCAGCGATACTGAAATTATTAATTTGAAACGACCAATTAAAACGCAATATGAAAGCTGCAGTAGTAAAAAGGAACATTTATTTACAAAAAAAAACACTAAATTATTAATGAAAATCTGCAAGTTTTGAATTTCCACCAAAACAGAACCTTGGTCAAATTAAGTTGAACCAATGGGAGAACAGGTGGTTGAAATTTAACCAATCAGAAAAACAAACCTGAAATATTGTATTAGAATCGACAAATGAAAACGTAATTTTAAACTCTGCAGCAGGAAAAAGAGATGTTATGTTTTACAATTAGTGTGAAATTCTTAAAATTGTTTTGAATTTCCACCAATCAAAATAATTCGTCGGTGGACATCGTCAAATGAGCAAAGCAAACCTGAAATTAGTTGTTTGAATCGACTAATGAAAACGCAATTTAAACTCTGCAACAGGAAAAAGAAATGTTATGTTTTAACCCTCCGTTTGGCACATAGTCCGCTAACCTTTGTTTTGGCACATGATGTCTGGCCAGACCCCCGTATATCTCCATATAATTTATACTTTATTTATGTCTATATTATTTCTTATATACACTTTTCGTCTTATAAATCCTAATTCGTGCAAGTGAAGCAAGTATAATTTCCAACACACTTTTGAGTGTTGTTGGCACACAGTCCAAACATTTAGTGCAAAGGAAATGTGTTTTAGGCTGTAATGTTTCGCTTCCTTGGGAACAAAGTTTGCATCCTCTCTTCTTATCCATTGTATTATCACGAATTGGTGTATATTTTTCTTATTCCATATATCACGAATTGGTGCGGCTTTGTCAGTTGGCGAAATGCACGTTTACGCCTATCATCAAAACGGATATATCGTAGAAATGCAAGGAATCGCTTATGAGACATAGCTGATCGGAATATAGGTAGGCCGTCTGTATGCCAAAGAAATTGTGTTTTTTGCATGTTATTGTTTGAAACTCCAGCGGCCAAAAGTACACCAATAAATGCATCTAATTCAGTGCTCGTTGGCTCTTTCCAAATTTATGTTTTTTTATCGAGATTTTTCAGATTCCACCTTTGAATATAATTCAGATTCCACCTTTGAATCTCATTCAGATTCCAC
Organism: Phosphuga atrata; assembly: GCA_944588485.1. Classification (NCBI taxonomy): domain Eukaryota; kingdom Metazoa; phylum Arthropoda; class Insecta; order Coleoptera; family Silphidae; genus Phosphuga; species Phosphuga atrata. The sequence goes on from OX155897.1 coordinate 13,446,744, forward strand.
CTTTGTATCTTTCGCTTAACGGTTCGTTTCGGTGATGATTCGAATCGGAACTGAATTTTGTTCTTTGGGTCCAGCTCGAAAACGCATAATATTGTGATGACACAAACGACCAACAGCATTTGCTGGTTCATTTCTATTCCTTTTCGAAGCGGCTTTGCCAAAGAAAAATTCATCAGTTGCAGCTTGTTGATTTTTAGAATCTGCTTCTCCCTGTACTTCTTGTTCTTCGTCACTATCTAGAATTTCGTTTGGTTTGATTACCAAATCCTCTTCAATATCAGACGCATCTTCTTCAGGTACATATTCCATATCGTCATCGTCTCTGAATGTATCATGTTCAACATTTTCATCAATCTCTTCTTCATAATTACAATCGTGAATGAAAATCAGTATACAAACTTTGTATAAGTAATCGCTTATTATACACATATTCAACTTCGTCCTTTTTATGAAACAAACAAAAATTTCGCAAGACGTGGCTCGCGAGCTAGATAGATCAAAGGACGATATACGAGTAAGACAAAAGCTCGAGGGGACGGCCCGGACTGGCGTGAGATATAGAGGAACTAAAAAACGCGGTAAAATGTTCAAAATAAATTTTATGTCATGTAAAATATATATGGGTCCGAACAGACCAAATGTGCCAAACCGAAGTATATTCAAATACATATCCTTGTAATTACCCTTGTATGACATGTATCCTGAAATTTTAGGAAAAGTCAAGGAAATTTAAGTCGATAGCTCAATTAAAATTAAATTTAAAAAACTAATGAAATCGCAAAAGGTCTGGCTGGACCCATGCACAAAACGGAGGGTTAATGTAAAATTTTTTAATTGTCATCAATTTTCATCAAACAAAACATTTCGTCGGTGAAAATCGTCCAATGAGCAAAGTAAACCTGGAATTAGTTATTGGAATCGACCAATAGACAACGCAATTTAAACTTTGCAGCAGGAAAAAGAAATGTTATGTTTTAATGTGAAATTCTTAAAATTGTTTTGGATTTTCACCAATCAAAACAATTGGTCGGTGGAAATCGTCGGTGGAAAGTAAACCTGAAATTAGTTGCTCATATCGACCAAATGAAAACTCACTTAACGAAAAGAAACATACGAAAAAAAATCTGTTTTTTTTTTTTAATTTCAATGGACAAACCTTGCAAAATTCTTTTGTTTTGTGTCAAAATTGGATGAAAAAGTCAAGATAATTCGCAAAAATTGCCAGATTTTCTAAAACCAAAATCTCTATTCGAAGCAAATTCTGTTTTTTTGTTGATTTGAGTGGACACACTTTGAAAAATTTTTGTGTTTTATGTCAAAATTGAAAGAAAACGACAAAATAATTTACAAAATTTGGCAAATTTTCAAAAACCAAAATTTCTATTCGAAGCAAATTTTGTTTTTTAGTTGATTGGAGTGGACAAATTTTGCAAAATTCATTTGTTTTATTTCAAAATTGAACAAAAATGTCAAAATAATTGGCAAATATTGCCATATTTTCAAAAACCAAAATCTTTGTATGAAACAAAATTTGTTTTTTTTTTTGTTAAATTGAATGGACAAACCTTGTAAAATTCTTTTGTTTTGTATCAAAATTGGACGAAAACGTCAAAATAATTTTCAAAAATTGCCAGATTTTCAAAAATCAAAATGTCTATTCCAATCAAATTTTGTTTTTTTGTTGATTTCAGTGGAAAAACTTTGCAAAATTAATTTGTTTTGTCAAAATTGGGTAAAAATGAAAATAATTGGAAAATATTGCCAAATATTTAAAAACCAAAATCTCTAATCGAAGCAAAGTTTGTTATTTTTTGTTGATTTCAATGGACAAAACTTGCAAAATTCTTTTGTTTTGTGTCAAAATTAGACGAAAACGTAAAAATAATTTGCCAAAATTTTCTAAAACCGAAATCTCTATTCGAGGCAAATTCTGTTCCTTTGTTGATTTGAGTGGACATACTCTGCAAAATTCTTATGTTTTATGTCAAATTTGAACTAGAACAACGAAATAATTTGCCAAATTTTGAAAAACCAAAATCTCTATTCGAAGCAATTTTTTTTTTTTTTTGTTGATATGAGTGGGCAAACTTTGCAAAATTCATTTGTTTTATGTCAAAATTGGACGTAAATGTCACAATAATTGGCAAATATTGCCAAAATTTCAAAAACCAAAATCTTTATACGAAACATAATTTGTTTTTTTGTTAATTTGAATGGACAAACGTTGCAAAATTCTTTTGTTTTGTGTCAAAATTGGACGAAAACGTCAAAATAATTTGCAAAAATTGCCAACTTTTCTAAAACCAAAATCTCTATTCGAAGCAAATTCTGTTCTTTTGTTGATTTGAGTGGACACACTTTGCAAGATTCTTTTGTTTTATGTCAAAATTGAACGAGAACGACAAAATAAGTTGCAAAAATTGCCAGATTTTCAAAAAAATTTCAAAATCCCTATTCAAAGCAAATTTTGTTTTTTTTTTGTTGAATTGGGTGGAGAAACTTTGCAAAATTCATTTATTTTATGGCAAAATTGGACGAGTGTCAAAATAATTGACAAATATTGCCAAATTAAAAAAAACAAAATCTTTATACGAAACAAAATTTGTTTTATTTTTGTTAATTTGAATGGACAAACCTTGCAAAATTCTTTTGTTTTGTGTCGTTTGGTGTCATTTTGTGTCATTGGACGAAAACTTCAAAATAATTTTCCAAAATTGACAAATTTTCAAAAACCAAAATCTCTATTCTAAGCAAAATCTGTTTTTTGTTGATTTGAGTGGACACACTTTGCAAAATTCTTTCGTTTTATGTCACAATTGAACGAAAACGACAAAATAATTAACAAGTCTAGCCTTGTCTGTATAGTCTTTCCCGTCTAGTCTTGTCCGTATAGTCTTGTCTATCCAGTCTTGTCTTGTCTGAAACAAATTCAAGTTGAAACTTCGAATTGCGACAAGTTCATGTTGCAACAACTTCATGTTGAACCGACTGGATCGAAACAATCCATCTAGTTTCAACCACGAGAAGAGATTTCTTCACCGCGAATCCACATTTCATTTTCAAATTCACGTTGAAAAAACTTCATGTTGCGACAACTTCATGTTGAAATCACTTCATGTTGCGGCTTCGCATTGCGACAACTTCAAGTTGCAACAACTTCAGATTGAACTTGAATTAGACTACTAACTTATAATAATTAAGTGGACAATCTAATACATCTAGTCCAATTCAGTTAGTATTGTAGAAAAGTCTTTAAATTAAGTACATTTTAATCTAGTACACTACATAGACAAGACAAGAAAGAGACAAGACTAGATAAAGACAAGAAGGAGACAAGACTAGACAAGAGTGGATAAGACTAGACAATATTGGACAAAACTAGACAAGATTAGACTAGACTAGACGGGGCTAGACATGCCTAGACATGACTAGACAAGATTAGACATGACTAGACAAGACTAGACATAAAAAAAAACAAATATATCGCTATCCCCATAGTTTAAAATTAATTTTTAGGATTTTGTGAAATATTCATCTTTACAGCGATAAGACCCTAGGTCGGTGTTTCCCAACGTGGGGCCTACGCCCCACAGGGGGGCAATTTGATTGTTGAGGGGGTCAATTTGAAAATTGGACTCGACATGAGTTTAACCCTTTTGCTCCGGGCCATTTAAATGCAATGCTAGGTTTCGAAACCAAAATTGAAAGAAAAAAGCAAATTCTTAAATAATTGCGGCCAATAAATATTATAAATTCGTTTGACGAGACTAAAATATCAACTGGGTTTTTGGCGTCGTCAATTTAACCTCGGAACCCCCGGACGCTTTTAAATCTCGCTAAACAACGCAGTTGTTCGCATCTGAATGGCCCGTCGCAACTTCTATAGACTTTCGGTGAACACCAACTGAATGCTGCGAAATTTGCTGCGAAGAATGCTAATCATATGACATGTGCCGCTCAGTAACAAAACTGTTAGCAAAAGAATAGACGAAAGGAGTGAAGATATTGAAAAACAACTTAAACTGAAAACAACTTAAACTAACAACTGAAAACAAGAAAATTCACTCAGTGCAAATGGATGAATGAACTTTGAGAGACAGTGAGGCAGTATTGATAATTTACGTAAGATATATTGATAATGGGCATTTTGCTGAAGAAATGTTGTTCTGTAAAAGATTAGAAAGCACCAAAAAAACTACTAAGATGTCAATAATATACCAATGAAAAATATAACTTTTGTGTTGTAGATATATGTTGTCTATATATTTTGTGCTGCAGATAGTGTTCCTAATGCAAAAGCGAAGATATTTGGTTGCATTACTCCTTATTGAGTTATATTAAAGTTAAGTTAAATATATTTATATAACAACAAAAATTTTGAAGTTTCATTAGCTCCAAAAAATGTGAAGTAAATGATACCGTTATACTTGTTATTGTCGATCATCTAAAAATACTATCGGCTGATTTAAAAGAAATATTTTCTGATTTAAAACAAATTGCTTTTCCAACATGGATAATGCAGCCAATGTTAGTGGATTTGTCTGATATATTGTCAAATATGCAGTATCAAGAAGAACTCGCAAAATTGCAAAATGACAAGTCACTTAAAACTTTATTTAATATAAAAGGAGAGATGGCATGGCATTGTGAGGAAACAGAAATCAAATACCCAAATTCAACCAAATGTTCCAGAAAACTCTATTGTTACGTTCTTATCTTCATATTTAGCTAAATGTGGCTTTACTGCTGTAAATGCTTTATTAGTAAAAAATAGAAATCTTCTCGATGGAAAAAATAATTCGTATGACACAACGGGGAGACTTGAGGCAGAAGCTAACCAAATTGGAACCTAAAGGTAGACTTCCGAGCAAATCAGCTCCGTTGCGCTCTAACGCAGCGTCAAAGCCATCGCGACATAGCGATAGTATTACACTATGGAAATGTATGAGGCGCCATTCGAGCTCGAATTGCGCCTAATATATTTTCAAAGTCCATTATTCTATCACTATGTCGCAGCGTCAGTATTGCTGCGTTAGTGATGTCAGTGCTGCTTTGCTCGGAATTCTACCTTTTAGTCCAGTCATTATAGTAAGTTCACCTCGGAATTAGAGATACCCAGGTGTAAGTCTGTAAATACTTGTATATTGACACCCTAAAAGTTGTCTCAAAACCTACATATGGTAGGGTTTTTTTACCATATGTAGGTTTTGAGACAACTTTTAGGGTGTCAAATAAGTATTTACAGACTTACAGCTGGGTATCTCGAATTCCGATATTCTTACCTAATTTAAGATTAAATGACTGGACTATTTACATAAAATCTCTGTATGTACAGGAAGCATAAAGCGCAAGGATCTCAGTAAATTAAAATAATAGCTAAAAAAAAAAAATTGTTTCGTAACAATTTCCTAGTGATTTCTTCCTAAAACGTATCATTTAAGTTTCTTAAGTGAACAATTCAATTTTTTAATATTAAAAATTATGTATATGTTACATAGGGGCGCCATAAGAATTTTAGAAAGGCTTAGGTGGGGCATGGCACAAAAAAGGTTGGGAAACACTGCCCTAGGTGCAGGGGTGAGTCCCAAATCTTTCACCCAGGGCAACGCAACGCTCCAATGCGAGTGCATGTATTTATTAATCTCTTTGTTATGTTTAAAAAAGCCACAATTCATGATTAGGGTTTGGGTATCCGCGGTCTTTTTAGACTCGGCTACATGAGTTAAAAATTCTCAATAAACCCAGATCATACACTTCAGAGTAAATTCCATGAAAATTGATATTTAGATATGTTCGAATGTTCATACTCGTCCATTCATCAAGTGTAATGCTAAATCGTCGATCTTCTTTACGACGCGGTGTACTAGCCTACACTACACTACTACATTCAAGACCCGAGACTCGTCGAGTCTTAGATCGGGTATAGGGTACCGTGTATTTACCCTTGGACTCGTCGAGTCCGGGTCCGGGGACTCGGACCCGAAAAACCCTATTCATTAAGTCTGCAGACTGCTATAGTAGTTCATAGCATCTGACCGCCCAATCAATTGGACTACTACAACAGTCCATAGCACCTGGGCGTCAAATCAATTGAACTGCTATAGTAGTAGCAGTCCATAACAGCGAAAGGGTTAAATTTTGCAGCAGGAAAAAGAATATGTTTTTATGTGAAATTTTTTAAATTCTTTTCAATTTTCACAAATCAAAATAATTCGTTGGTGGAATCGTCCAATGAGCAAAATTAACTTGAAATTGTTCGAATCGACCTATGGAAACGCAATTTAAACTCTGCAGCAGAAAAAACAAATTTTATGTTTTAATATGAAATTGTTAAGATTGTTTTGGATTTTCTCCAATCAAAATAATTCAAAGGTAGAAATCGTCCAATAAGAAAAGTAAACTTGGAATTAGTTGTTTTAATCGACCAATAACAACGCAATTTAAACTCGGCAGCAGGTAAAACTAATGGTGATTTAATGTGAAATTCTTGAAATTGTTGTGAAAAGTTTGAAAAGAAATTGTAAAGTTGTTGAACTTTCACCAATCAAAACAATTCGTAGGTGGAAATCCTCCAATGAGCAAAGTAAACCTGAAATTAGTTTAGCAATGAAATTAGTTTAGCAATGAAAACGCAATTTAAACTCCAGCAGGAAAAAGAAAATTTATGTTTTAATTTGAAATTCTTAAGATTGTTTTGGATTTTCTCCAATCAAAATAATTCAAATGTGGAAATCGTCCAATAAGCAAAGTAAGGTCTACTGTTATGGTATACTGTAATGTATACTGTAATGACGGAGGCGTCATTTGACGAATGACTGCAAACCTACAAATGAAGAAAGGCGTCATTTGCATCGTAGATACGTCCACGCAATGATCACACATTCGTCACGCAAACTACAAAACGGTTTATTTTAGCTCTCAAGTTTAACAATAATCCGAACAAAATTGGAAATTTAAGGCCGTAATTTAGTACAGAAACGTTAATTTCTTGTCTTACTTCCTGTCGTACCTTAACTGTGTGTGACTATCTTGACGTTACTGGGGGTGATCATTTTTATATCCCCCTTCAGGCAAACCGAGCCGTTTGTGGGGTATTGTTTCCTAAAACCATACCAATGTTCATGGCATGATTAAAAAAAAAAACGGTCCACCCGACAAAAAAAAATCAATCAGACCTTTTTTAGAGCATTTAATTTCCTTCCAGAAATATATTGAAGTCAATTACATTTACCTCGATTGTTTTGGAGTTATTATACAAAATCTGCTTAGTAAAAAAAAAACATACCGCCCATAGAACTCGCCCATAGAAATATTAATTATATAAATAAAATTTAGGGGTCGAATTCTCACATTTTTTTTTGTCATCCCAAATAATATTTTCGAAAATATTAAAAAAAAGGGAAAACAAATATTGATTTTTAATGTGAAATTCTTAAAATTGTTTTGAATTTTCACCAATCAAAAGAATTCGTCGATGGAAATCGTCCAATGAGCAAAGCAAAACTGAAATTAGTTGTTCGAATCGTCCAATGAAAAACGCAATTTAAACTATGCAGCAGGAAAAATAAATTTTATGTTTTAATTGGAAATTCTTAAGATTGTTTTGGATTTTCTCCAAACAAAATAATTCAAAGGTGGAAATCGTCCAATGAGCAAAGCAAACCTGAAATTAGTTGTTCTAATCGACTAAGAAAACGCAATTTAAACTCTGGAGCAGGAAAAATAAATGTTAAGTTTTAATGGGAAATTCTTAAAATTGTTTTGAATTTTCACCAATGAAAACAATTCGTCGATGGAAATCGTCCAATGAGCAAAGCAAACCTGAAATTAGTTTTTCGAATCGACTAATGAAAACGTAACTTAAACTCCGCTACAGGAAAAAGAAATGTTAAGTTTTAATGGGAAATTCTCAAAATTATTTTGAATTTTCACCAATCAAAACAATTCGGCGATGGAAATCGTCCAATGAGCAAAGTAAACCTGGAATTAATTGTTCGAATTGGCCAATGAAAACCAAATTTAAATCCTGCGGCAAGAAAAAGCCATCGTTTGTTTACAAAACAAGTGGAAGTTGTTGATTGGAGCAAAATATCTAATGTCAATTTCCCGCACCAACGAAAACAATAAAATTCGCGAAATTTTCGCAAATAAGTTTCAAAATCAAATGGAAACTCACGTTGCTGTCAGCGGACTCCGCAGGATTGTTTTCCTTGGACTCCTTCCTATTCCTCACCTCCGACATGTTTTGCACCGTTATTTATAGATTTGATCGGAAATATTTGATTGCGCGAAGGAGCGATCGCAGTTTTGCATTAGCAGGAAAACATCCCGTTAAATAATTCGCAACGGCAGGGCAAAAACGTCCGCAATTGGAACACTCGACCACTCAACTGTCAAAACACTGACTGACAGATCAATATTTTGATGCAGCAGGAGTGGGGACGATTACAAACACTGCCAACTAGAAAAAAATTAATGTTTTAACAGGATTTTGTCTAATTAGATTTGAACTTGAGTGTGCGAATAAACACATAATTAATAAGATTTATTTTTGGAAAGGTTTCTTTGATATTCAAGCAAAATTAAGGTTTCTAGTAATAGTTTAATCTAGGGGAATTACCATTTTCTTTAAGTGTCAAAATTTGACATTCTTTTAGCAACAACATTGGTGTTGTTGTTGTTTGACCTAGATTCAGGATGGAAAACTATTCAAAAACCTTAAATTAATCTTTATTTCTTCACATCATAAAATACTAAATCTTTACCCTGAACTTCGTTGACGAGATCTGGATTGTTGTTCTTGTTGAAGAAACAGTGGATTTGACTTGTCGCCTGATCAAAGCGCATCCTCATAGAACTTTTGGTCTCTTTTTCTGTGGCGCAGATGAAGACCTCGTTTAAATCCCGCTCGAGCTTATACGAACAAATTGTTACAAAATTTTTGGCCAAGTTTGATAAGATCTCCGGCCTAAGTTCCAAGTTTCTCAACACAACATTCAAAACAAACAGTCCTAAAAAATTATTAGAAAATAAATGGCTTTTAATTTTTGCTGCAAAAGTTACCTCTTGGATTTAAAACTTTCACGACATTTCGCAAAGTTTCTTGCGATAAAAATTCCTTGGGGGGGCAACTCATTCCAATCGACTGGTCTTTACTATCCACATCAAACAAAACCGCATCAAATTTGACTTCTAAAAACAATAATTAAAATTCCCAAAACGACTTCCTCAAAATTTCTTTTACTATTTTGCACACAATCCTTCAGATATTTTAACCCATCCTCAATTTGAACCTTCATTTTGTCATCGAGGACCAAACCGAACCAATCCCGGGCAACTTTAAGCATATCTGGATCTATTTCGATTGCTGTTACGGAAACTTTCGGTAGAAATTTCTTGAAGAACGAGCAAAGACCTCCTCCACCCAATCCAACTAAAGCCACAGATGGATTTTCCTTCTTTTCTGTCGCCATTAAACATGCTAGGCTCATATAAATGTGATGGTCGCAAGTCAAACAAGTTGCGTCGATGACTTCTTTCAAATTTCCCTTCCTTGACTTGACTACAAAGGAAAATTAAAACTCTGTTTACCAATTCCTTTAATTGTTTATACCTGACTTGAATTTGGCTTCAGTTTGGACGACTTGTTGGGAACTCAAATAGTAAAGTCTGCGGTATTTCTTCTCATCCATTGTTGCATCTTCGACTATGTATTTCCCAGAAAATTTCGATTCTCCTTCGTAACAAACCGTCCTAGTCCCAATTCCACTTCCCAATGACAAAAACAAAATCTAAAAATGATATTTGCAAATTAACTAAGTTAACATTTCTGCCAAAAAATTGTCATATACTTTGTGATTTCCGATTGTGGCAGGTGCCAAGTTCCTTATGCTGTCTTCGACTTCAGATTTGACAGCATCTAGGCTGTCATATTGCTGGCCTCTGTGCATTGTCACAACTGATAACCGGTTGCAGTTTGACATCTCAGTCAGTTGCCTTCGGCCCTCTCTAGTCGAAAACAACCAATCAGTTTCCCTAAAAAACAATATCAAATCGAAGTACCTTGAATAGGTCTTTTCATAGTTGAATTTTGTTGTGCGCATGCGTCAATTTTCATTGGTTATACGCCAAAAAATTTCGGGCACTTTCGTTCCCGAAATTTTTTGGCATATAGCCAATGAAAACAACAAAATGTGCCCGAAACTTTCATGTTCCCGCCTTTTAAACATTCGGGACACGCTTAACTAACCGTAAAAAGATCGATTGTCAAGATTAGACAGTTTTCTGTTGTTAGTGTCAAATTATGATTGACAACTTTGACAATGAGCAATTGATAATTGACACTGTCAAACTTTGACAATAAGTTACAATTTCTTGAGGAATTACCTTCCTTGAGGAACAATAAAGGCAGCATATTGCATACTCTTTCTGCCTGGTGGAACGTCGACAACAAAAATAGTAAACCTAGGCATATCCTCGTTCTGCTTAAACAAATCAAATGAGACATCGTTTCCATCATCCATGCTGCTCCTCTTAAGGCCTGAACAAACAAAAGCAGCTTGTTGCACTGCCCTGACTTGCTCCACTAAATCGTCTTCCTTCTCGTACCTTTGCATACTTCCCCCGGAACTCAAATTAAGTTCCAAAATTTTAACCGGAAGTTTATTGAATTTTGTACAAACTACTATGAAAACAGGCAGTGAGGTTTCGCTGGCTTCAGCTGCAGATTTTTCAGCTTCGTAACACCTAACAATCCTAAACATACAGTTTTGTTGGGGGAAATATTCAACTATGAAGTTTAATATGTGTTCTTGCAGGAGGGAGATGCAGATGTATCTTCCGCCAATTTTGAGGACTCTGAGGATTTCGGAAAAGTATTTTTGGATTTGTTCAAGGGTTTCAGGGTTGTTGTTGGGCATGAGGGCGTCGAGGGTGCCTTTGTCGATGATCGAGGAGAAGGAATCTGGGGGGAAAGTCATGTTTAATGCGTCCATTTTGATGAAGTTGAGGTCAGGGCGTTTGGAGTCATTCAGGTTTTTCATTTGTCGGATTGCCACTTCAGAGATATCAATGTTTGTGATTGTCCTGAAATAAAAATTGTTTAATTTCAAATTTTCGGAAGCTATGTATAGGGAAGTTTACTTGTATCCGATGTCGTATAAATCGTTCCCCAGGGTTGAGTTTCCACATCCGACTATCAAAATGTTGTCTTTGGTCTTAACGTATTTGTGTAAATGTTCGCACAGTTCTGGATACTCTCCATACCTAAAAATGATTGCAAGTTTCCAAGTCAGTTTGAATTTTAATCTCCCGTTTAACAATTTTTACCATTCAAAGGCCTTGTTGCCCCTTTTCTTGAAGAAACTGTCCCAATAGTCCTTCTGACTGAATTCTTCCCGGTTTTTTGGTAACAGGTTCATTTTCGTGCGACAAACTTTATAACCAACCAAACTTCACGTTGAAATTCTAGAGAGGGATCTAAACAGATATGAAGTTGGCAAGTATTAAATTTGTTTTGGGTTCAGTAATACAGACAGGTGCGTAACTGGTGGCGCTTCCGTGGTAGAAATCTTGAAACATACAGTGGCGGGTACAAAGTTTGGTACTGAACGAATTACTCCTTTCAAAATATTTACTTACTTTCCGTGTTCCGATCACCATAAAAAATCAAATTTTTGGCTTCCTGAATTGTGAAGCTAGCTTTGACATCGTGTATGCGTCCAGCGAAACTAGATTTTTACACACAATGTTGCAAAGTAGGACAACGATGCGGTAAACTGACCAGTAAATTTTAACCTTTCAGGGACACTTACAAAATAAATTAAGTATAACGTTCGCGGCCCCTCTCCTGAAGGTCGGAACCTTTCCCCGGTTGCAAATGCCGAAGTCCAGTGCCGACGCCCAGTCCAGGACCATCCTACCTCTCGTGTCCGTGACGTCGCCGCCCCACTCGATTCCCCAAGCATTAAAATCGACCCCAATAAGGAGGCTTCCCCCTGGATGCAACGCGCCACGACCTCGAGGCAGTCCGCAAAAACCTTGTCCGAGTTGTTTCGGTAGAAGTAGCAGCTGTAAGCTTCTTGTTGGTAAAGTTTGTATGAGTAGATTTGGTGTCATTCAGCTTTATCTTCCAGTTTTGCATTCATCTAGATATCTTATTAGTAGCTTGTTGAAGTTTTTCTGTAACTTCAGTTGCATTATCTGCAACTCCATTATCGTCTGCAAATGTTGCTGTGGAGATGTTTTCAATTTCTGGTAGATCGCAAGTATTGAGTGGATAAAGTATAGGTCCCAGCACACTAGCTTGCGGGGCACCTGCTTTTTGGGTGAGGTAATAATTCACCTCCCCGTGCCCACGGTTGACCCATTCATCGATAGTCGGAATCAGTTGTCTGCTCCAGGCTGCCTTTTCCGACACCTCCCATCTCTCCTTCCATACCCGCAAAGTGTTTGCCCTTGCGGTTCTAGGGTCGTTACCTTCCCAAACTCTCACCCTTTCATTCGCCAGGAGGTCTACCGGTATGATTACATCAACGAACGCCACGGCGTCCCCGGAATTAGTCCTGTGTGCGCTGCACACACGCAGCTACATACACCCTCATCAGTCTCTCCTTACAATATTTAATCCTGAAAGCATTTATCCATGCCTGCACCCCATACACGCGAGTGCATGCACGCATTCATAACCTTTATATTGGAGGCCAATGGCCCACCTACGTTGGGCGTCAGCCGTCCAAGAGCTCTCGCACACACTGTTTCAATATGACAATATATGACAATAAAATCTAATGTAGAAAACGCTACTTTACAACATGTTTGTCACGATAATGTAGAAAATAAGTGATTTTTTAAATTTTACTGTGCGTCTGACATTTTTAAAAATGACATATTATGTACCTAATAAATTTGAATTAGTAAAAATGTCAAAGTTTGTGAGTACCAACATTAAAAAATTAAATAATTTCCAATATTGTAATTAATCTAAATCCATTTGTTTCTTAAATAATAATTGTCGGCCCAAAAAATCTTATACAAATTTCGTGCGGAAATGATGCTCCAGCAAATGCTCCCTTCGGGCTCGTTCCCCAAACGAACTGATGCGTTGTAAAATCAAGGTTTCCGCACTCTAATGTAAATAACTATTGCAGTTTCCAAAAATCAGCCACATATGTAGCTTTGTCATTTGCGAGTGCCAGGTCCAAGTCTCACTCATGTTTGGGCACACAGCCAGATGTTGGTGGTCTTGAGTTACGCCGCATTCACAATTGTCATCCTCCTTTAAATCCTTGTAGCTCCATTTTTTAGGTTGCTGGTACATCGTGCGACTCCCGTTCTTAGCCTGTTCAGCGTCCTCCATGTGGGGAAAGAAAGATGGGGTCCAGGGGCCAGCTCTTCATTTGCCTCGATCCGTGTGCGGACGGCAGCCACTTGCCATAGGTTTGTTCGGTGTGCTTCAGGCGTAATCTCCAGGGGTGTTGTCGACCGCATAAAGCTCAAAAGTCTATGCGGTTGCATTTGGTGCCCATATAAGGGATGTCGGTTTCTTGTTTTTTTCGCTCAGCCCCCGCGGTAACACACCTGATTGAGGGTGGAGCAATACCATCTGTTAGGTAGATTTCCTCCACCGGGGTCGGTTTCAGGCAGCCAGATACCTCACATGTGCTCCACATTTTCGGTTTGTTAGTTTTCGAATGATATTGTTTCTTGCGCATACTTTCCCTTTGATCTCTTGACAGTGTTTCCGAAAACTCGAAAGTTCGGTCCAGGCGTATGCCTAGATATTTCGATGTGTTTTTATGCTACAACTCTTGGCCCTGCCAGGCCACCATTAGCTTTCTGTGTGCTTCCTTGTTTCTAAGATGGAAAGCACACACCTGTGTCTTAGTCTTGTTTTGTCATTGTCTTAGACGCCTGTGTCTTAGCTAGATCCTCCAGAGCGTGAGTTAATTTATCCTCCATGTCGTTGAAAGTTCTGCCTTGAGCTGCTATAGTTCATCGGCATATATGAAACGCTTTGTCTCTCCATTTGTTGGTTGATCATTGGTTTAGATATTATAGAGGATTGCCGCCAGGACGCTGCCCTGGGCTCGGCCATTTTTCTTCCAGCAACTATTCTTGAACTGTAGTGGTACAAAAAACCGTCGATTTTGTAGGAAGCATTCTACCAACTTATTGTTAGTCAGGCGAAAGTCCTTGGTGATGTCATAGAACTTTGATATCAGCCTCTGATGGTTCACGGTATCATAGGCAGCAGATAGATCTATGAAAGTGACTCGCGTTATCTGCTTCCGCTCAAATCCATCTTCAATATATTGAGTGACGTTGTGGATTTCCCCGCAACACAATTTGTCTGGTCTAAAACCTGCCTGTTCTGGTATGGTCTCCTCCACGGTAATGTCATGGCTCCTCTACACTATGGCTTATTGTGGGCCATCATGATGGTCACCATTATCATGGCCCATTGTGATGGCCTGAATGGACGCAACCACACAGTGGTCCATCTGGATGTACCATTCTAGATGTGCATGAATGGGCCATAGTGGGCCATACATTGTTGATAAAAAATAATTAATGCAAGACTACTTTTCATACAACTCAATAAGCTTAAATGTCTCTTCTGGAACCCAATTTATTTCTTTTTCGATTTTGCCATGATTAATAATAAGCAGCTATTTTTTGTTATAGAAAACTAATTATTTAAAAAAACTAATGTCTCAATAAACTAAATATTTCGTTATAATTAAATAATAATAATTACTTAAATCAGTGTTATCATGACAACAAGCAGCAGGCACTGATAAGCGTGCGATAAAGGAAATAATGATGGCCCATGGTGTGGACATGCCATTTTAGCCACTGCGCAGCTTACTTGCGCATGCTGGCCTCCTTTGATGTGTGTAGTCGTACCGCTCCCAACGCCATCCATGGCCATCATCATCTCCTACACATCTACACATCCTCCCTACACATCTCCTACACATCATCCTACACTACTTAGGCCACTACAGGCCATCTACCCCTCTACACAATGGTGATGGCTCACAGTGGCTCAAGATGGGCCATAGTGTAGAGGAGTCATCAGAGATTCGGTCAAGAATCATTATTTCAAGAACCTTGAAAAGATGACACAGCAAAGAGTAGTTTCTAAAATTGACAAGATCTGTTGGCTCTTTCCCTGGTTTCAGAAGTGCAACCACTTTCGCCTTCTTCCAAATTGGAATTTGCACTTTGGAGACGCAGTCATTCATCATTTGAGTGAGCCAGTTTACGGTTAGGGGCCCAAAATGCTTAATTTGCTCTGACCTAATTTCGTCCAGATCAGCTGCTTCATTTTCTTTCAGTTGATGGATTGTTCGTTTTATTTCATCGGTGCTGTTTTTTGTCGGTTTGCATTTTTTTCTTATTTGCAAATTATTTGCAATTTATTTTAAAATAATTTTTTTAATTTCAGCTTATTAAACAATTTATCGAAATTAATTTATTAAATTGATTTGGTTTGATTTACTTTAGTTTGCTTTGATTTGCATTGGTTTGTATTGGTTTATCTTGGTTTGTCTTCCTTTGCCTTGGTTTGATTTAGTTTGCTTTGGTTTGGTTTGGTATGCTTTGGTTTGCTCTGGTTTGCTTTGATTTACTTTGATTTGCTTTGGTTTGTCTTGGTTTATCTTGGTTTGTTTAGGTTTGTCTTCCTTTGCCTTGCTTTGTCTTGGTTTGCTTTGGTTTACTTTGCTTTAATTTGATTTACTTTGCTTTGGTTTGGTTTACCTTGCTTTGATTTTCTTTGGTTTGCTCTGGTTTGCCTAGGTTTGTCTTCCTTTGCCTTGTTTTGTCTTGGTTTGCTTTAGTTTGCTTTGATTTGCTTTGGTTTAATTTGGTTTGTTTTGCTTTGCTTTGCCTTGCTTTGGTTTTCTCTGGTTTGTTTTGGTTTACTTTGATTCGCATTGGTTTGTCTTGATTTGCCTTAGTTTGTTTTTCTTTGCCTTGCTTTGTCTCGGTTTGCTTTAGTTTGCTTTGGTTTGGTTTACTTTGCTTTGCTTTGCTATAGTTTGTCTTGGTTTGCTCTGGTTTGCTTTGATTCCCATTGGTTTGTCTTGATTTACCTTGGTTTTTCTTCCTTGATTCTCTTTGATTTGACTTCCTTTGCCTTGCTTTGGTTTGGTTTGTTTTGGATTTGTTTTGCTTTTATTTGCGTGTATTTTATTTGATATGGTTTATTTTTATTTAAATTATTTGCAATAAACATTCTTATTAAATTAAATTGAAATTCTATTTTATTGTTAGATGGGGTAGAGTCAGGGTGGGGTGAGAGCGCAAAAATTACGATTAATCTCGTCCGTTTGACTGTGCTTAGTATTAGTGCAGCAGCGATGGAGCGAGAAGGAGCGAGGAGACTAATCTGTGTTGTGTAATGTGTGCGCTCGTTCCGCAGGATTTCGTACCAAATGGCTAATTGTGAGTTTTTACTTTTTTAATATAATTTTCTTTTTAATATTATATTTTATTTGGTACTGTGTACATTTCCATACAGCAGACCAGACCATCGTAAAAACAAATAAACAAATGTTACATACAATAGAAAACAATAGGAGAAACAAAACAATAATTATCTAGAAATAAACGGTTAAAGAATAGTTCATGAATTCTTCCATACTATAAAAAGCACAGGCTATCAAGAATTTACGAGATTTCTTTTTAAACTACCTTACTGATAATGAATTTGTTGTAGTAATACATTCGGAGATCTTGTTGTAACATACGATACCAATACGTAAGGGGTTGCGTTTACCGCTTCCTAATCTTGATTTGCTTGGATTTGCTGGCATTTGATGGCACTCTGAGTTTGTGTACATTGTGTAATAAAGCTATGACTATGTTTTTTTTTAATTTTTTAATTATTTAGTTCATATGCTATGCCGGGGCCTTTGGACCCACAATAATTTGGGGCCCTGCTGTTTTTTTTCTTTCAGTTAGTGAATTGTTCGTTTTATTTCATCGGTGCTGAAACTGACAAGGATTTGTTTCTTAGTTGCAAATTAATTGCAATTTATTTTCAATTTTTTGTTTCAATTTTCGCTTGTTAAACAATATATCGAAATCTATTTAGTAAATTGATTTGGTTGGGTTTACTTTGGTTTGCTTTGATTTGTTTTGGTTTGTCATGGTGTATCTTGGTTTGCCTTGCTTTGCCTTGCTCTGGTTTGCTTTTGTTTGCAGTGTTTGCTTCAATTCGCCTTGTTTTGTCTTGGTTTTCCTAGGTTTGTCTTCCTTTGCCTTGCTTTGTCTTGGTTTGCTTTAGTTTGCTTTGGTTTGTTTTGGTTTACTTTGTTTTGGTTGGGTTTACTTTGTTTTGGTTTGATTTACTTTGCTATGATTTGGTTTACTTTGCTTTGCCTTGCTTTGATTTGCTCAGGTTTACTTTGTTTTGCTTTGATTGGCTTCGGTTTGTCTTGTTTTATCTTGATTTGCCTAGGTTTGTCTTCCTTTGCATTGCTTTGTCTTGGTTTGCTTTAGTTTGCTTTGGTTTGTTTTGGTTTACTTTGTTTTGGTTGGGTTTACTTTGTTTTGGTTTGATTTACTTTGCTATGATTTGGTTTACTTTGCTTTGCCTTGCTTTGATTTGCTCTGGTTTACTTTGTTTTGCTTTGATTGGCTTCGGTTTGTCTCGTTTTATCTTGATTTGCCTAGGTTTGTCTTCCTTTGCATTGCTTTGTCTTGGTTTGCTTTAGTTTGCTTTGGTTTACTTTGCTTTGCCTTGCTCTGGTTTATTTTGGTTTGCATTGATTCACTTTGGTTTGTCTTCGTTTATCGTGGTTTGTCTTGGCTTGTCTGCCTTGGCCTTGCTTTGTCTTAGATTGCTTTAGTTTTCTTTGGTTTGGTTTACTTTGCTTTGATTTACTTTGCTTTGGTTTGATTTACTTTGCCTTGCTATGGTTTGATTTACTTTGCTTTGGTTTGCTCGGGTATGCTTTGATTTGCTTTGATTCGCATTGGTTTGTCTTGATTTACCTTGGTTTGTCTTTCTTTGCCTTGTTTTGCTTTAGTTTGGTTTGGTTTACTTTGCTTTGCCTTGCTTTGGTTTGTTTTGCTCTGGTTTACTTTGGTTTACATTGATTCGCTTTGGTTTGTCTTGATTTACTTTGGTTTGTCTTCCTTGGCCTTGCTTTGTCTTGGTTTACTTTAGTTTGCTTTGGTTTGGTTTACTTTGCTTTGCCTTGCTTTAGTTTGTCTTGGGTTGCTCTGGTTTGCTTTGATTCGCATTGGTTTGTCTTGATTTACCTTGGTTTGTCTTCCTTAATTCGCTTTGGTTTGTCTTCCTTTGCCTAGCTTTGGTTTGGTTTGCTCTAGTTTGTTTTGTTTTGTTTTTATATTTATTTTATTTGATTTATTTTTATTTAAATTATTTGCAATAAACTTTGCCATTAAATGAAATTGAAATTCTATTTTCTTGTTAGATGGGATAGAGTCAGGGTGGGGTGAGAGCGCAGAAATTACGATTAATCTCGTCCGCTAGACTGTGGTTAGTATTAGTGCAGCAGCGAGGGAGCGAGGAGTAGCGAGGAGACTAATCTGTGTTGTGTAATGTGTACGGTCGTTCCGCAGGATTTCGTACCAAATGGCTAATTGTGAGTGTTTACTTTTTTAATAACATTTTTTTTAATATTATATTTTATTTGGTACTGTGTAAATTTCCATACAACAGACCATCGTAAAAAAATAAACAAAAGTTACATACAATAGAAAACATTAGGAGAAACAAAAAAATAATTATCTAGAAATAAACGGTTAAAGAATAGATAATGAATTCTTCCATACTATAAAAAGCACTTACGAGAAGAGTTTACGAGCTTTCTTTTTAAAATCCCTTACTGATAATGAATTTGTATTAATAATACATTCGGAGATGTAACATACGATACCAATACGTAAGGGGTTGTTGCGTTTACCGCTTTCTAATGTTGATTTGCTTTGATTTTCTGGAATTTGATGGCACTCTGAGTTTGTGTACATTGCGTAATGAAGCTATGACTATGTAGTTTATAATTTTTAGTTTATTTTAGCTCATAATTTTAATATTCTTTGTTATTTATTTAGTTAATAGGCTATGCCGGGGTTTTTGGGCCCACAATAATTTGGGGCCCTGCTGTTTTTTTTTCTTTTAGTTGGTGGATTGTTCGTTTTATTTCATCGGTGCTGAAACTGACGTTAAGGTTTTTAAGGTTATTTGTTTCTTAGTTGCAAATTAATTGCAATTTATTTTCAATTATTTTTTTTCAATTTTCGCTTGTTAAACAATTTATCGAAATCTATTTATTAAATTGATTTGGTTGGGTTTACTTTGGTTTGCTTTGGTTTGTTTGGTGTATCTTGGTTTGCCTTGCTTTGCCTTGCTCTGGTTTGCTTTTGTTTGCAGTGTTTGCTTCGATTCGCTTTGGTTTGTCTTGGTTTATCATGGTTTTCCTAAATGTCTTCCTTTGCCTTGATTTGTCTTGGTTTGCTTTGGTTTGTTTTGGTTTACTTTGTTTTGGTTTGATTGGCTTTGGTTTGTCTTGTTTTATCTTAATTTGCCTAGGTTTGTCTTCCTTTGCCTTGCTTTGTCTTGGTTTGCTTTAGTTTGCTTTGGTTTACCTTGTTTTGGTTATCTTACTTTGTTTTTTTAGTTATCTTACTTTGTTTATATTCGGTTTTACGGGTCTGTCTTGAAAATATGTTTGTCTACTTTTTACCTGTTGTAACTGTTGTTAATCGTCTTTGGCACTCTTTTATTAAGCTCCGCAAGCAAAAATTAAGCCTCTACGTTGTTTTTGTTGAATTTTTTTTTTGACATTTTTAAGATTGCAGACAGTATATGTGAACGCAATTATTTGGATGTTGCCACGTTTACTCTTGCGCGTTTATATCAAAGAGGATCCGATCCTCTTTGCTTTTATATGAAAAACTAACTATGGCAGCATCCCATGTAGGAAAGTACGGCGGGCCCAGGCTTGGCCCACGCTTGGTCCAACTATGCAGAACTCTGGGCCAGACTTGTAAGCCAGACTTGGCCCAGTCTTGGTTAAAGTCTGGAATGATAATGCTGGCCCATGACTGGTTACCACGACTGGCCCACGCCTGGTTGCCAGGACTGGGCCATAGTTAAATTTCAAGTCTGGCCCATGCCTGGTTGCCAGGACTGGGCCATAGTTAAGTTTCAAGTCTGGCCCATGCCTGGTTGCCAGGACTGGGCCATAGTTAAGTTTTAGGTCTGGCCCATGCCTGGTTGCCAGAACTGGGCCATAGTTGTTTCAAGTCTGGCCCATGTCTGGTTGTCAGGGCTGAGCCATAGTTGAGTTTCAAATCTGGGCCATATTTACAAGACTGCTCACGCTTACTTTTTAAAATTGGCCCAAGCAAAATTACCAAAACTGACCCAAGTTTACTTTATAGGATTAACTCAAACTTATAATATCAATAATAAATTCAATGATAATTTCTATCATTAATGACGTGGAAGACTCCATGGGGATTTCATAGTTGACAAACTATAGTAAAAGGTTATACTTTGATTTACAAAAATTTAGTCATTTGATAAGACATTTCAAAATACAAGTAGATTTATTTTTTGATGTTTTCAAAGCTGTCATTTTTCAACACATTCATACAATTATGAGAAATAATAAATATAATAATATATAATAATAAAATAATAATAAAATCAATTATTTATATCACGGTTAGCTCGTCCGCCATCCCTATCTTTTGCTCCCGACAAAAACCGACTTACTAGGGATAGTATTGATATTTTATCCTTACGATCGTGATATTTAGCCTTCAAAAATTCTGAAAATAACCAGTCATTAAATTATGATTATTACTATACTATTAAAAATTTAATCGAGCATTAACTTACTCTCCATTTCCTTAAATGTCTCAGTTTGTTTAAAACTTTTTTTTCCAATGCCTTTTACTTTTTTACCACAACCACTGTATACTAATTGGATATCTTTTTTTATTAATTTCTTCATGATTGATTGAACATCGTTGTCGCAATCGTTGGATCCGGCCGTAACCATTTTAAAAATATCAATCTGTAAAAAACAATTAAATAGTACATTTATTTTTTATATTTTACATAAATTTTTGTATATATGTATTATTTTTACCAGCAGACGTCTAATATTTAAGCAATACTAGAGCCAAGAATCCCAATAAATACAATATAAATAATTTGTACATACCAAAGCAGTTGTTTTTAACTCATTATTTTTGAGCGATTCATCAAACTTTATAAATTCGTCATCTTCTTGAAAAGGCAATTCTTCGCCGATATTTTTCCATGCTTGTTCTTTTCCTGGTGGATCGGCGGAGTATTGGACGACTTTCAACACTTGTTGGATTTTATCGGTGACGTTCGCATTGACACTTTGCCTCATGCTTGCGAATTCACGTTTCATTACGCCTTCTAGGTATAATCCTAGTGATTGATAATCGACTACGTCTAGAAACAGTATAAAATTTTACCAGGATTATATTTTTAGTTTAAAAGAATTAAGAATAAAAATTTAAGATAAAACCTCAAATTAACTTCTAATAACTACAAGATTAATTTTTGATTTTTATAATTTTTTTGTACTAAAATATTTTTCTTCAAGCTAGTTTCTCAATAAAATTGATTTTTTTTGAAAAAATAAATACCAGTTATTTTAACTCGCGACAATTCCGGCACCTCTTCACCTCTTGTTTGCTATTAATTTTCACATCATCATTTATTAGCGGCTGTTGTGACTTAGCTAATATGTTAGCTACACTTGAGGAATCCATTATTGCAAGTTGCTTTTCATCTCGCGTTGGCACCTCACTTTCAGAACTTTCAACTGCGCGTTTTCTATATGATTTCTCAAGTCTCCGGAGTCCTTGTTCATGATCCTCTAAAATCAGAATAAAGTCAATTCAATAGCACGATTACTTACAAATTTATTAATTTAATTAATATTTTCATATACTTACTTGCTTTAGAGATGACTTTAATGGGATATAATTCCCAGTCGGAACCTGGTGCATACTTTAGTTGAACCAATTTCTGAACTTTATGCTCATCTTTTTTTGACGGCCAAAAACAAAACATTTCATCATCTTTTAACCACGAAATTGGTACTAACTCTACCATCTTTTTGCCACTTATCACTTCATCAAACTCTACCACAGCAAACAGTTTGGCAACGTCTGACATTTTTATTAATTAATTTAAAACTTCTTTAAACCCCAACTTTACGAGAATACACAATAACTACTATGATATAGATCGAAGAACACTAAGGACGCAATGAAATGAACTATTCAGATGCGACTGCGACGTTCGGCTAATAATTTCGTATATATACCATAATATACATTAATACATATTCATGTTTATATATTTTTGTTTGAGGATGCTGTTGTGGTATCCTATCGATAACATAAACAATAATTCTTTAAACCAAATATTACATTTACACTTTCTTGAAAAACGCATTTATGATTTCCAATCATAAATAAATATCCCAAATAATATAATAAACATCCGGCGTTTATGGTGAAATACGTGCTTCGAATCCGAAGCAACGCGTTGAATACACGGTTATTTGCACAGTTGTGTGAAGAAAATGACGAACACTTTCAAAATTTAATATGGTAAATTTGCAGTTACAAGGCGACAGTCTAAATTTGATTAAAACAAAGTCCATCTTATCAGCGTTCATCTTTTGCAACCTTAGTTTAATAAAATTTCGGAAAGACAATACATTAAAATTTGATGTAAAAGTCAATAATAAAATATATTTACTAAACTATTGATTTGTCTAAATGGATTTACAAATGTAATAAAGTCATTACATATTCAGAATCATTTAGATTCAAAAGCACACATTTACGTTTTATATAAGAACATTTCAATAAAATTGTTCGTTCTTCCCAAGAAATTATTTCCATCACACCGACATCATATGAGGAAGCTGGGAAATCAAAAACTTCTTTCCTCTTTTTTTCCATCGTGCCGCATATAAATATATTATTTATATCTTCATGTATTGCGCAATTATGATTTATATTTAGTATTTTATTAATTTTAAATATTTTATTATTACTCAATTGAATTATATTGTCTGGCTTATTATAAAAAATAGTGATACCGCGTAACTTTAATTTTTCAATTTTGAAATACTGTTTTTTATTGTATTCAAATAACTCAGCACATCGATACGTGCATTCACATAAGTCACTTTTTTTTTTAATTTTTACTTTGTCAACAGTTTCCAACTCCTGTAATCGGTTTGCAATTTGGGTGAGGGGTTTTTTTGGTGATTTCACCAGATGTTTAAATAAACCAATATAATTTTCTCCCCAAAATGCCGATATTTCACTGAGAGGAACCCCAAAATGACGAACATCATCTGGTAAATGTAACAAGTTGTGCATGCTGAGAACCTGTGAATCTTCACCGTATTCGGATGGAAGCAATTTAAAAAATGTTTTTAGTTTGTCTTCAGCGTAATCGACATATTTGATAGCATTTAGCTCATCATTCAATATTCTGCATGCTACATACAACAGTAAGAAATGGCGATATCTATTGTCAGATAATACATTTTGAAAAGCAATAGGTCCTACGTAAAGCAAAAAAAAACGAAATTGAGTTGCTTTCCATCTTGTTATCTGATCAATATCAAACAGTTTACGTTCGAATTCAACAGGAATATCCGATGATAATGATTGCATTGTCGTTCTCAAAATATTAACTTTAGATTTTTTAAGCCGAGCACAATGTTTTGGCACTGTCAACAATTTTTCGAGAATATTTTTAATCACTCCGAGATACAATAAATGCATGGAATCAAGAGCAATATCACGCACTGGGTCAAACTGTTTTAATTTTAATAGTTTACATTTCACATTCTCAATATGGTGTTCTAGTTGTTCTTTGTTTTTAAATGATTTTTTTGAGCGTAAATCACAATCCACACTTGGGTATACTCGCTTTCGATTTTTAGTAACACCTTCAACACAACATCTTTCACACGCAAAAAAACCACCTGCATTTTTAATGCTTTTAATAAAAGCTCTTGCAGGAGCATCAGCAACCAGACAAAAAATTTTAAATGAATATTTAATGTCATTTAAAATAAGTCCATTTGACATATAATTTTTAGCTTCATTTACAAAGTCTTTTAAGAAGTCATTGGCTGAAAATGGCTTGGAATCACCACAGTATAATGCAACAGTTACAGGTTTACTTTCATAATTAGGATGATACACTTTCATGATGATAGGCCACACTTGGATTGAAGAATTATTATGTATCGATATTCCATCGATATGTACTTGTATAGATATATTTTTTTCTGTATAAATATCTGGAGATATTATTTTGTCTAGAGAGTTTTTAATTCCAAGATATATATAAGAACCGGTTGTTTCTTTCTTGCTCGTTAATGATTGCATCGGGCGGCAGTGTACTGTCTTCAAAAGTTGCTGAGAAGTTTTTGGAAGATCCTCATGACCTTCATCTCGTAGAATAGTCAATAATTCTGTGACTACATTTAATGTTAGTATGTTAATGTTATCCAGTGTCCAATTACGAAGTTTTTCACGTAATGTCTTTTTTTGTTTAATATATTCAATATTTGTAATACATTCATCCGGAAGTCGATCATCATTGTTTATATTATTAGTAGATTCACTGTCATCACTGGTATTACTTTTACAGCTGTTGTTAAAATTGTTAGTTTTAATAATATTATCATTTTCATAAACCACTAAATCACTTGGTTCTGAAACAGATTCACTAGAATTGTCACCAACATGGTTGTCACTATGAGTTAAATTACTTACACTTACACTGGTTTTATTTTCATCTACATTATTTGTTTCACTAACATTATTTTTCTTACGCAACGCTCGCCATCTTTTAACTCTCCGATATGAATCAGACATGGTTTTTATTTTAAATCAAAATATTACTTTATTTAATGAAGTCACAAAGAACTAGTGCTGATACTGTAACAACTATGTCGACGTAAATAAGTCGTATGGTATACGTTGCGTCTCAACATCGTGTACATGCTAACATCGGGGAAGTTCGGATACTTTCGGACGTTAGTTTGTTGCTAGGCTAGGTTGTCTAGTCTTGGCCCAAGGCTGGGCTCCCTTGCGTTGGCCATTCTATGGCAAACCAATGTTGGCCCAGGCTTGGGTAACCATTGGATCGGCCAAGACTTGGTTGTCCAGTCTTGGCCCAAGGCTGGGCTCCCTTGCGTTGGCCATTCTATGGCAAACCAATGTTGGCCCAGGCTAGGGCAATCGTTGGGTCGGCCAAGGCTAATTAGCCCGTCTTGGCTCAAGCATGGGCCAATATCGGGCCGCCAAAGCTGGGCTCCCCAGTACTGGACCAGGCTAGGCCCCGTCATTCAACTCTGGCGGTTCCTACATGGGATATATATTATTTTAAGCGTCGTATTGAATTTGCATTCATATTTCAACCAGATTTCAACGAACAGCTACGGTACAATGTCTCGTGTGGATTTTATTGGTGGTTTTACCTTGGTTAGATTAGGTTGTCCGCCGCGAAGCGGGAAGATAAATCAAGACAACATACGTGCGGCAGCGCGAACTCTCGGTCCAATGTAAGGTTTTATCTGTTTTTTTTTAATTTCAAAATTTAATTTGTATTTTCCAGATGGAGGATCTGGTGACTTTTTTTATTTAATTTGATGAAAATCTTAATTTATTTACATTTTTCCCTGGATATATTACTACTTATTTTCCTTTTTTGTATTTCGAAGCAAATCTGTTGATAATTAGAAAAAGTAATAAACGTGGCAAAATCTAGTTATTTTCGTTCGCGTCGACTATCTGTCACGTTGACAATGTTTACAACTATTTCAAGAAAAACACGAATATTTAGTGAACCAGATAACTTAGAAGCTTCATTTTTGCTTTCCGACCTTTCAGTTAACCCGTGAGAAGGACGATTAATAACAGTTATACCAGGTAAAAAGTCCATAACACTAAATTTCAATAGACCCGTAAACTCGATAAATTCCTTGGTTTGTTTTACTTTGTTTTGGTTTGATTTACTTTGCTCTGGTTTGGTTTACTTTGCTTTGCCTTGCTTTGATTTGCTCTGGTTTACTTTGTTTTGCTTTGATTGACTTTGGTTTGTCTTGATTTGTCTAGGTTTGTCTTCCTTTGCTTTGCTTTGTCTTGCTTGCTTTAGTTTGCTTTGGTTTTCCATGTTTTGGTTATCTTACTTTCTTTTTTTTAACTTTTGTTTGCTTTGCCTTGCTTTGGTTTGCTCTGGTTTGCTTTGATTCTCTTTAGTTTGTCTTGGTTTATATTGGTTTGCCTAGGTTTGTCTTCCTTTGCCCTGCTTTGGTTTACTTTGGGTTGGTTTACTTTGCTTTGCCTTGCTCTGGTTTGCATTGATTCGCTTTGGTTTGTCTTCGTTTATCTTGGTTTGTCTTCCTTTGCCTTGCTTTGTCTTAGTTTGCTTTAGTTTGCTTTGGTTTGGTTAACTTTGCTTTGGTTTGATTTGCTTTGCTTTGGTTTGATTTACTTTGCTTTGCTTTGTTCTGCTCTGGTATGCTTTGATTTGCTTTGTTTCGCATTGGTTTGTCTTGATTTACCTTGGTTTGTCTTCCTTTGCCATGTTTTGCCATGCTTTGCTCTGGTTTACTTTGGTTTACATTGATTCGCTTTGGTTTGTCTTGATTTACTTTGGTTTGTCTTCCTTTGCCGGCTTTGTCTTGGTTTGCTTTAGTTTGCTTTGATTTAGTTTACTTTGATTTAGTGTACTTTGTACTTTGCCTTGCTTTGGTTTTCTATGGTTTGTTTTGGTTTGATTTGATTACCTTGGTTTGTCTTCCTTTGCCTTGATTCGTTTTGGTTTGTCTTCCATTGCCTTGGTTTGCTTTCTCTGGTTTGCTTCTGGTTTAGTTTACTTTGCTTTGGCTTGCTTTGGTTTGCTCTGGGTTGCTTTGGTTTTGTTTTGCTTTGGTTTTGCTTTGGTTTGTTTTTATATTTATTTCATTTGATTTGGTTTATTTAAATTATTTGTCAGGGTGGGGGGTGAGACCGGAGAAATTACGATTAATCTCGTCCGCTTAACTGTGGCTAGTATTAGTGCAGCAGCGAGAGAGCGAGGAGGTGTTAGTGTTGTGTAATGTTTACGGTCATTCCGCAGGATTTCGAACCAAATGGCTAATTGTGAGTTTTTGCTTTTTTAATATTATTTTTCTTAATATTTTTATTTGATTTGGTATGTGTACATTTCCATACAACAGACCATCGTCAAAAGAAAATGAACAAAAGTTTCATGCAATAGAAAACAATGGGAAAAACAAAACAAAAATATCTAGAAATAAATGGTTAAAGAATAGTTCATGAATTCTTCCATACTATAAAAAGCTGAATTCAATAATGAATTTGTCTTAGTAATACATTCGGAGATCTTATGTCGTAACATACCATCGTATGTTGTAACATACCATACCAATATTTAAGGGGTTTTGCGTTTACCGCTTCCTAATCTGGAAAATGGCACTCTGAGTGTGTATATTGCGTAAGTTATGACTATGTAGTTCATAATTTCTAGGTAAGTCGGAATGGTGTTGTTTTATTACAAGTATGACTAATCGAATTATATATGTGCCCATAATTATGAAAGTGGTCTAAGTCAAAATTTAAAAATAATGAGTTTATCAGTTATTTCACACATCATTATTTTAAACTAAATTTATTCAATGTGGTTTTTACGATATCATCAAAAATAAACCATTAGATAGTGGTTGTAATTTCAAGAATATATGGAATTCATGTAGTGTTAATAATGTGATGTGAAATAACTGTTAACTATTTTTTTTTAATTTCGACTTGGATTACTTTGATAATTATGGGCACATATAAGGATGGTAGCGTTAAAATGTTGTGCTTGATGAACGAATAGCGACAGGATTGAAGAGCATGTACATTAAACATAGCTCGTAATATCTTTT
Organism: Phosphuga atrata; assembly: GCA_944588485.1. NCBI lineage: Eukaryota > Metazoa > Arthropoda > Insecta > Coleoptera > Silphidae > Phosphuga > Phosphuga atrata. Next base: position 13,474,748 of record OX155897.1, read on the forward strand.
TCTGCATTTAAAATACCGCATCAACATTTGCTGCTGACCCCCAAAATATCAGACCGTATGACAACATAGACTGAACGATGGCGTGATAAAATATTATCAGAATATCAACTGTTGCACACTCTCTTAGACTTCGAATCAGATAATACACACTACTTAATGTCGAACATGTTAATTCAATATGAACGTCCCATTTTAGTTTGTGGTCAAGTGCAGTGCCGTCTTAGGCTATGCCTGAGCCCTTGGGCCCATTAGAATTTGGGGCCCTGTTGGAAAGTAAAAAAAGTGACTGACAAAAGCATTTTTCTGCTATGATCTTATATTTGTTATGGTTAATTGGTACAAATCAAATATACATATGTTATTGATTAGATAAATATGCTGCTGGTTTGAAACGGTTATGATTGCGATAGTTTCTTTCGGGATTTCTGTAGTGCAAAATCTTCAATTATATCTTCAAAGTCTATTTTTTTTAAGGATATCACTTTCTATGCCCATAATTGACAAATTAATTAATCGTTCTTGTAACATAGTTGTTCGTAATTGATTTTTCATTTTCTTTGGCTGTGAAAATGATCGTTCTCCACTACAATTGGTAACCATTTAGCAAAGGAACATTCTTGTAGCAACTTTAACATTTGGAAAAGTTTCTTCTAATTTATCAGACTTCATTAATTTATGTAAGGTCGAGATACTCAAATCCGCTGATTCCTTTGTTTCTTCTTCTTCTTGATTTAGGACTTTGTCCTATATTGTACTGTTGTCTACCCCCCTTACGATCCGGACGTCCAGGACTCCTTCCATCTCTTGGGCGGGCGGCCTGGGGGTCTTTCGTCTTTTGCCCACTTGACAATTCTATCCTGGTCCATTCTGTCTACATGGTCTCTTCCGTGCCTTCGGTTTGTAATTCATCTCTTATGGCGCCGCTTCTTATTTGATCCCGTAGTGTGACGCCTTTTATTGCTCTCAGCGTTTTCATTTCTGTGCTTCTCAAGAGTTTCTTAGTTTTTCTTGTTTCAGCTCGGGTCTTGGCAGCGTATGTTAGGATAGGTCTTACACAAGTTTTATATATCCTTATCTTGCATTCTGCCGTCATATATTTGTTTTTCCATATTAGGTCTCTTAGGCTACCGGAAATGAATGATGCTTTGATGCAGTTCGCTCTTACTTCCTCAATCAGGTTTCTGCTGCTCGATATTTGCGTAGGGCTTCACACAAGACGAGATAGGGTGAGAGTTTTAAAAATCTCGTCTCGCTCTCGTTAGTTATGAAAAAAAACTAGTCTCAGTCTCGCCCTCGTTCTAGGAACCGTTTGTCTCGTCTCGCTCTCGTAACTGTTTGTCCCGTCTCGTTCCGTCTCATCTCATCAAATATCGTTCTTGCTAGAAATTATTGTTAAGGTAGTCCAAAACGAGGTAATCATTAATTTTATTGTAATTAATATATGCGTGATTAATTGTTAGATAGATAATTGTTATATAATAAAATACAATTTTACGTGTCAGAGTCAAAGATTGAAGAAGAAGAATGAACGAGATCAGAAACGAGACTCTCGTGTCTCGCAAAAGCGAGACCACATACGCTCTCGTGAATAATTTTCAAAACAGTCTCGTCTCGCTTTTACGAGACGAGACGAGAAAAATGTCGTTTTCGTGTGAAGCCCTATATTTGCGACCCTAGCTAGTTCTATAACTATTCTAGTTCTATTTCATGACCTTGTCTATCGGTTTATTGTCCACCAAGAGTTTGCACCTGACAGGCTATAACCTTTTGGATATAACCATTGCTTTAGTTTTTTTCTGTTGATATGATCATGTTGAATTCTTTGGCGGTTTTATTGAGTGCAAATAGTAATCTTAGGTTTTCTTCATTCTCTGATATTAGTGTGGCATCATCTGCATACCATATTATATTGAGGCAGTTGTTAGTCATTCTGTATCCTGTTCTTGTGTTTTTGACCTCTTTGATTATTTCGTTCATCTTGATGTCAATTTTTCCAGTTAGCGTTTGGTCTGCTTTAATGTGTGTGCTATTGGTTTTGTTTAAATCTTTTGTTACGTTAATGTATCTGTCATCCACTCGATGTTGACGTAGAATATTTGTAATGTCGTTCAATTGTATTCGGTTAAATGCTTGTTTGAAGTCCACCATACATAAATAGACTGGTTTGTCAAATTCAATTCCTTTCTCCGCTAGTTGTCGCACTATGAAGATAGCGACTATTTTTGCGGAATCCCTGCTGTTCTGCACAGCTTCCCACAACAACTTCGATTTTCTTGGCTAATATTTTTGTGAAAATTTTGAGCATTGCACTAAGCAGTGTGATGCCACCGTAGTTCTTGGGTTCTTTTTTTGCACCTTTCTTGAAGATTGGTACTGATATGCTGGTCCTCTATTCTTCTGGAATTCGTTCTTCTTGGAGGATTATTCGAAAGAGCTGTATTATTTCTTTAACATTAAACCTACCGACAGTTCTTGTAACCTATTCCTACCGCGATCGTCCAAATTGACCGGTAATTAAAAAAGTTATCGATTTTAGTATCAAATGTAAATAATGGTTGATTTGTTGCTAAATGTATATAAAATGAAGGAATTCTTTTTTGATATAACGTCCATCTTGTTTTAATGATTAGGGTAGTTTTAATCAGGTGTTTGGACAAATTTTTTGAAGTATTTTTATTTAAATTAAGCCCATAGATTTTTTTTAATTATTCAGGCTTAATTTATATAAAAATACTTCAAAGAATTTGTCCAAACACCTGATTTAAACAACCCTAATCATTAAAATGAAGGATTTTCATGAAATTTCGTCTAAATTTATTTTAATATAAGTTCGATAATAAACCTAATTAACAAAAATTGCATATTTCCCAAATGAGAAACCGAACTAAATATTGTGTATATCTCAAATTATTCATTAAAAAAAAAAACAAGTAAAATAAAACTTTTATATGCAATGTTATGCATACATACATACTTATTATTACTACATGTACATATGTACATGTACATATTTTATTCGGCTTACTTACAATGTTTACAAATTATTTTAGTCTGGAAAGTACTTTGCCTCAAACATATTTTTCTTCGAACAGATTTTTGTTTAGTTATAATCTTTACTAAGTTATAATAAACAAGTTAGTTACAATCTTTATTTGACAAGTTTTTCTTGACAAGTTTCTCAAATCTGAACTTATGGTCACTGTTGGTAAAAGTATTTTTTCTCGAGATTTTTCATACGTTTCGCCGAGCTCTGAAGCTAACTGTAATAGAAATTCCTGCCTCGAAATATTTTCACCTGTCGGTTCTTTGTAAAAACCCAGGCATTTATTCCAGCTAGGTCCAAAATGTTGAAAAATACCTGAATTGGCCACCTACAACTTTTCGACTTGTAACGCTGTATTTCCTTACCATCTGATCTGCCACATATACACAAAATTTTGTACTATTATAAAATCTAGTAAACAGTTTAACAGTTTGTAAGAGTAATGTAATTTGATTTGTACAATTTGCTTGACACACTAGCCATTTTATCTTTCCTTTATTTGGCTAACTTTGGCAACTCTCTTTTGTTCCCAAGAATTGTTCAAGCAATAGTATTTTTTTTGCAAGAAAATTCTTGGCTATTGATAGACTCGTGACAAAATTATCTGTTGTTACGTTCCTCGCCCTGTGAAAGGTCCCATCAGTATTAGAACTACGAACTCCCCAAATGGAGTTGAACATTCTCTCATTTCCCAAATAGAGAAACCCATTTATTATATATTTGCTATTGGCGTCACACGCTAACCAGAACTTTATTCCAAATTTGTTTTGTTCGACTTATACTGTGTAAATCTGCACCTAGTCTTCGACGGAAACAACTGCTCATGAATAGCATGATATGCACCAGGTTTATAACAATTTTGTGAATTCTCAATAAATTGATCCCATATTGTAGATATCATAGCAAACTTATTTGTTTGTAAACGCTGTCCTCTTTCGCTATTATTATCAAATCGTATGCACTTCATAATTTCTATAAAGTCGTTTCTGCTCATTGTTTTCGAAAAAAAGCGGGTCCCCATTTTTTTGCCTCATATGCGCCGCGAGCATATAACAAAGCAATAAATGCATCTACTTAATGTTGCGTTTAGCTCCCAAAGTTTCACTCTTCGAGCTAGTAGTTTAACTGTAAAGTATTGTCTCATATCGACGGTCGGTCATATTGACCGGCGCGGTAGGTAGGACAGGTGAATTTTTCTTGGAAAAGAGAAAAAATAACTAGAAGTACAGAGTGAAAAAAATATTATATGCATAATCTAAGAATTGTCATATAGTTTGATAACGGTATTATAACGTTTAAAGTGTGTAATTCTTATAAAAGTTTCAAAAAGGTCAATATGACCGGTACGGTATACTATACTAAACCTAGTATTAATGATAGTATTTCCCCCATTTTTTATCATTTCATTGCTGATATTATCAATGCCTTCTGCTTTTCAATTTTTTAGATTTTTCACTGTCTTGAGGATATCATCTATTGTAATTGATTGTTCATCGGTTGTGCCTGTGTTATGTATTCTGCTTTTTCAGTTTCTGCTTCTGCCTGGTCTTTATAGATTTCCTTAAAGTATTGTATCCACTGATCGTGGCTGATGGTAGTAACTTGGATGTCCCATATTATCGGTTTATTTCTCTTTCTGAGTATTTTCCAGATCTTCTTCTGACCTCCATATTGGTCTTGCTGCATTTCGTTAGAGAAGTTTTCCCAGTATCGCTCTTTAAGTTCTTTGATTGCTTGATTTACTCGGTTTCGTACTTCTTTCTATTTGTGGTATTCTTCCTCAGTTTTATTGTTTCTATATGTTATGTATGCTTTCCGCTTCTGCTTGGCTAAATCTTTTGCTTCTTCTGTGAACCATGGCTTGTAGGCTCTTGTGCAATTTACCTTAATTGTTCTTACTCCTATCGGTTCATTTGCGCTTGATGTAATGTTGGATTTGATTTTTTCCCAGGCTTGATTTACGTTGCACTGTGCTGTGATTGGGTTGTTGAGTATTTTCTGGTTTAAACGTTCCTGGTATAGTGTTTTGGTGTTTTCATTTCCAAATGATTCAACGTTATATTTTGATATGTGGAGTTTATAGGAGTATATCCTTTTTTTATGGGGACGTAGCAAGCACTAGCGTTAACTTGTCAAGTGGCCCCCTTGGAATTCACGAACATCCCGGTACCGCTTTTCGCATGTCGTCAGGATGCCGTTGTCTATGTTCACGCATTTGTTGCCTTACATCCCCATTCACATCAGGCATTTTCTTAGTTAGGTTAGTTCCTGGCTTTCCGTCCGGCACGTTCGTCTGTCTCTTTCATGCTCATAATGCTTCTTATCATATCATCCGTTGCTCTCCAGTTGTCTTCGGACTTTAACATGACCTCCAACAAACAGTGTCTTTACTCCCAGTTCTGATTTTGTCTTGGCTGTCCAGTCGTCCCTCTCCGGAATCCATCTTTTACATTCGAAGACCGTGTACGCTGCACTGTCCGTTTGTCCACAATAAACACACAAATTGTCAGAGGCCCTGCCGATATTGTGCAGGTACTCTCTGAAGCATCCATGCCCGCTAAAAGCTTAGGTGAGATAGTAGTTCATCTCCCCATATTTTCGTTCTACCCACATTCCCACATGTGGGATTAATAATTTTGTCCACTGTCCGTTTGTACAGCATGTCCAGTGGTTTAGACACTCCTGGAAAAGATGTTGTTTGGCAATTTTGCTAAGTTCTATCTTCTGCCCGCTATTTCGCTTTTTGTACAGTTCATTACTTTCTTTTATCAGGAGTTCTACGGGTGCTATGCCTGCCAACACGAGCACTGCATCCGTTGAGACTGTCTTGTAAGCACTGCACACACGTAGTGCTAGTTTTCTCTGCACTGTGACCAGCTTATTTTTAATGGTCTTTTTCTCGACTGCTTTTGCCCAGACCGGGGCACCATAGAGCATTGTCGAGTGGGCGACTGAGCGTAGAACCTTTCGCTTGCTGCTTTTTAGTCCGCCGACATTGGGCATCATCTTTTCCAGTGCTGCTGTTACCTTGAGTGCTTTGGTCGCTGCTCACATGATATGTGGTGTAAAACATAGTTTCTTATTAATAATCACACCAAGATATTTAGCTGCCTCTTTGGGCGTTATAGTTACGTATCCGACTTTAAATACTATCGGCCCTATATGCCTAATTCCGGTCAGTAGAGCAGCTTCCGTTTTTTTCAGGGGCTAGCCTTAAGCGCTTTTTGTCCATCCATTTATTAATATGAGCAACCTATTTGCATGTTCCATTACTCTCTCCTCGTCTTTTCCTGCTATTATCAGCGCTATATCATCAGCAAAGCCTATTATCTCAACACTTTCTGGTAACTTCAGCCTAAGTACTCCATCGTACAGGATGTTCCTCAGTGTAGGACCCATTACTGAATCCTGTGGAACACCGCTGTGCACTTCTCGCTCCACGGCTTCACCGTCTGCTTCGATTATGATCTTGCGTTCAAGTAGATAACTGCGCAGTAGTCTCAGCAGGTATGTGGGGAAGCCCCTCTCACTAACATCATTCATAATGTAGGAGTATATCCTGGAGTCTTTTTTCTGCGTAGGTCAATTTTCTAACGGTATTTGCATAATACCAAACCATATTCTGTTGTTGCGTTGGCTGATGTTAATACTCTTACGTCTATTATCTCCTTAGGGTGTGTATTCCTATTCGTTATAATGAGGTCTATCATCGATTTCTGTTCTCTTGAGTTGATACATGTGTATTTATACTGGTATACTGGTTTGTGGTCGAAGTAGGTGTTAATGGTAAGCTCGTGTTGGGTGCATGTTGTTAGTAGCATTTCTCCGTTGCTGTTCAGGACATTTTCGTTGAACCGCTACATTACGCCCGAGATTCCTGTGTTGCCAATTCTTGAGTTAAAGTCACCCATCATTAGTAGCTTCTCACTTTTTGATATTCGCCTTATTGTGTTTTCCAGTTTCTCGAAAAATTGTTCGCTCTCTTCCATTAGTTTACCCATATCCGGCGCGTACACGCTTATGATGTTCAGCGTATCTTTTGTTATGATAGATAGTTGCATTATGGTTTCATCTATGTACTTTACGTCGTCAATAAGTGTTTCGTACCTTTTGTGTACCAGTACGCCTTTTGCGTACGCCCTTTGGTCCTTCTTGCCGCTGTAGAATAATATGTAGTTGTTGTATCTGACATTTCCCCTGCCCTTCCGTTTAGTTTCCGATATTGCGCATATGTCAATTTGGTGTTTTTCCAACTCTAATAGGATTTCCTTGTCTTTTTTGTTCGATGATGTTACGTTTCAGGTGGCTAGTCTTAATATGTCATTTTCACTTTTCCGTATTCGTGTAGTCCATCATCGTTCCGAGGCTTGTTTACCAATTCTAGAAGCGTGTATACTTTTTTACGGTGGGTAGGATGCTGGCCTGATCCACAAACCCTTCTCCTTCATACGGGCTTGGGACCGGCAGTGATTCCCACTGGATCCACCTACTATCCCGCTACTCGATCCACCCAGTAAGAACCCCAGGCGGAGTTGATTCCTTTGCTATGTTCTTTACTGCTATGCTATGCTATGTTCTTTACTTGCTATGTTCTGTAAATACTCCCTTAAATGAAAACATTCTGATTTGCGAATTTGATTTGCATTTTCGATTTGAGCTCGTGCTCTAGCGCAATGGCGGATCCAGGGGGGGGGTGCTAAGTGGCTCAAGCCCTCCCCAAAAGCATCTGAGTTCTTCCGTGGCAAATCAATGTGAACTTATCGGAAAATATATTTTCATAGTGCTTCTTTTTGGAGCAACAGCTTAACTGGGACCTCTCCTCCCTTTAAGTATACTTCTGTTTGGTGTCAAGGTCTTAGACACAAGCGTAGGGGGCCCTTACGTTTTTTAACGTGGGCGGCGAGCCACATTTGAAGGAGGTATTATCGGCAAATTGCTGTGATGACTTTGCCCGAGTCATGCATAAGAGGACGGTGGCTTATTACAATACGTGTCCCGGTATACAACCGCTAGCGCCTTTGAAGTCATTGAGGAGTTTGCGAAAAGTTATCCGAGGAGACATTTTATTTTGCTTAATGCAAAATAAAATGTGTTTTTAGTGTTTTCTTTGCTAGTCTTTACTTTACCTACCCTCAGCGGGGTCAACGAGCCACTTTCTTTCTAAGGACTCACCATTCGTTAATTTATGGGTGAAAATATTTTTAGTCAAGTATCTAGTTTTTGTTTTACCGCTTGAATCTGGAAAACTTGTAGAAGGTTTGGAGAAGTCACAATTTTCATTTTGGAAAAACTGGCCCATTTCGAATCCAAATATTGCGTAATTCTTATGTTAAAATTTCGTCACAGTACGTATCAGGATCGGGTGATACATTTTCAAAGCTTGTAGTTATTAACTCACCGTAGCTTGAAGTAGAGGGTTCAGAATCTGATGTGTGTTGGTCATTTTTGTCACATGTAGGATCTTTTTCCAGTTGATATTCAGAAGTATTTCGATCTTGAGGTGATGAAGGTGTAGAATTAGTCAGCCTATTTGCTTCTTTAACCATAAAAAATGAAGTGGTTCAGGAAGGGTTCAGGAAGTTTCTTGGTAATTTCTTTTTGAGCTACAACTTTTTTTCTTTTTTGTGAAGCACTTAAATATGTCCTTTTCGACATAATAAAGTGAATAAATAAACGAACACTTCAACACTTCCATTATCAACACACTTATAACACTTCTATAACTTTGGTACCTTGGTGGCAAGAAAGATGGATTTAAATTGAAGATAATTATATATTGTTAAGAGCAGGAAGCCTTACTCCCCGTTCCCATTTGCCCGCCCCCACTAATAACAAAAGAATTCCAACCCCAAGTGCAAGTAGTTGAAACGTAGACAGAAAATAAATTCTTATATCTAAAATTTGTAAGATAAAATATTACATTGTTTACAAACGCATTTAAAACTATTAGTGGTCACAAACAGTTGCAAGCACGTAGCGGTCATAAAACAGCCCCAAAACGCATTCAAAACCATTAGTGCGCCACGACCAGATGTCGTTTGTCGTCCCATTTTAGTTTGTAGTCAAGTGTAACCCCTAGAAATTTTATAGATTCGGCACCTTTGATTGGTTTTTGATACACCATCTTTCATATACACCAACTTCTTAACGTTAAAAAACGATTATTAACGTAATTAACGATTATAATAATTAACGATTTTAAATTGCTATTTTTAATTAAATCGAGTAAGTCTGGGTTAGATACTATAATGTGGACACCAACATTATATAATCGTACACAATATATTTCCTTTTAACATTATTTGTTTCCACCAGATCACTAACAAATATTAAAAATTGAGTTGGTTGCAGTATAGAGCCTTGAGGTACCTACACTTCATTACTTTGCTTTCCGATTTATAACCATTGAACAATTTAATTGCAAATTCGTCTGGCTTTATCTGAGTTCTAGTTTTGATGTGGGGGGCAGGGAAGGAGCCTCCACGCGACGCCCCCTGGTAACACTGTCCCACCAGACAGTGGCCAATCCTTCCACCACCACGAAAAAGTAAAGTAAGTGGAGTGCGTGAGTGTAAAGACGGGAGTGTTCATTTCGCGGAAAGTTTAATCGTTAATTGCCGAAAACTTTTGTAGTGCGCGAGTGTAAAGACGGGAGTGTTAGCTCCGCGTGAAATAAAATGTTTAGGGAGAGTTTCTGAAAGTTTTTGCAAATAAAATAGTGCCGTAAACAAAGACAAAGTGTTAGATTCGCGAGCAAAACAAATAAAAACCGTGGTTAGGGCAGTGATGGATCCTGTCAATGGCTGGTGGATATGGTTGGGGGAGCGGCGCAGACTGCAGGAGACGCCTGTAGGGCAGGAAGGACGCCTGCTGCTCAGGGATTCAGAAAAGTGCAGGCTACCGTCCACTGCACAAAGGTAGGTCCTGCAAGAGATTGAGCTCCAAGATGTCAAGTAGTGAGTGATTTTTGAACTTTATTAATCGCGGTCGCGAGTGCTCCGATAGGGCTTTGGGGCTCAAGATTCGGATTGGGTTTTGAGTTGTCGAAGTTCTCGAACGTCCGCAGGGAATTTAAATGGCTGTTTAGACCGATCTGGAATACGGAATTTGAAATGATAATTTTGATTTTTGGTTGAATTTGCGGTGAAATTAAGGGAATACGTTCCGTGATTTTGCCACATTTTCAGATAGTTCTTGCATAACAAATGAAACTATTACAGCTATTCATTTACTATAAGAATTAGTTAAAAAAATCATACTAAGTTAGAAAACCTAAATATTTCCACCGTTTCAAAATATCCTCTTCCAGAGTCTAACAGGCTTCGTCAGCTAGATTTCCTAGAACTAAGCAGATTCGATCTAGATATAGCGTCTGATTAGTACTTAGTTTGCGCTTTCTGCTTTGCCGTTTGGCAGAAACCGGACGATCCGGATCGTTCGGCGCGTGTGTAAAGAAAGAAGAAGCGAAAACACAGGATAACCAGGTTGGTAACTTTGAGGTTTGTGTAGTTTGTAAGTCAAAATATGTAATATTTGTTTTTATTAATATTTTGCTTTTAAGCAGTTTTCAGTTTAAAAATTAATAACTTTTGAGAATGAATGAGTGAAATAGTGCGGGTCGCGAGTGAAATAAATAAATGACAGTAAAAACTCACTGTTATGCAAAGTCGGGAGTGTTAATTTCGCGGAAAGTCAAATCGTTAATTGCCGAAAACTTCTGTAGTGCGCGAGTGTAAAGTCGGGAGTGTTAGTTCCGCGTGGAATAAAATGTTTAGGGAGAGTTTCCGAACGAATTTGCAAATAAAATAGTGCCGTAAACAAAGACAAAGTGTTAGATTCGCGAGTAAACCGCGATAAAAAACCGTGATTAGGGCAGTGATGGATCCTGTCAAGGGCTGGTGGATATGGTTGGACGAGCGGCACAGACTGCAGGAGACGCCTGTAGGGCAGGAAGGACGCCTGCTGCTCAGGGTCTCAGAAAAGTGCAGGCTACCGTCCACTGCACAAAGGTAGATCCTGCAAGAGATTGAGCTCCAAGATGTCAAGTAGTGAGTGATTTTTGAAATTTATTATTCGCGGTCGCGAGTGCTCTGATAGGGCTTTGGCGCTCAAGATTCGGATTGGGTTTTGAGTGGTCGAAGTTCTCGAACGTCCGCAGAGAATTTAAATGGCTGTTTAGGTCGATCTGGAATATGGAATTTGAAGTGGTAATTTTAGTTTTTGTTTGAATAGGCGGTAAAGTTAAGGAAATACGTTTTCCGTGATTTTGTCACATTTTCAGATAGTTCTTGCATTACAAGCGAGACTATTGCAGCAATTAATTAGTTAAAAAAATCATAATAAGTTAGAAAACCTAAATATTTCCACCGTTTCAAAATATCCTCTTCCAGAGTCTAACAGGCATTGTCAGAGAGATTTTCTAGGACTAAGCAGATTCGATTTAGATATCGCGTCTGATTAGTACTGAGTTTTGCGTTTTCTGCTTTACCGTTTAGCAGAAACCGGACGATCCGGATCGTTCGGCGCGTGTGTCAAGAAGGAAGAAAGAAGAATGGAAAACACAGGAGACCAGGTTGGTAATTTTGAGGTTCGTTCAGTTTGTAAGTAAAAATATGAAATAAATTTTTGACTAATATTTTGCTTTTTAGCAGTTTTCAGTTTTAAAATTATTAAAAAATAAGTGATTTAGTGCGGGTCGCGAGTGAAATAAATGACAGTAAAAACAATGTGTTAAGTAATGTCGGGAGTGTTAATTTCGCGGAAAGTCAAATCGTTGATTGCCGAAAACCCTTGTAGTGCGCGAGTGTAAAGTCGGGAGTGTTAGTTCCGCGTGAAATAAAATGTTTAGGGAAAGTTTCCGAAAAATTTGACAAATAAAATAGTGCCGTAAACAAAGACAAAGTGTTAGATTCGCGAGTAAACCGCGATAAAAAACCGTGATTAGGGCAGTGATGGATCCTGTCAATGGCTGGTGGATATGGTTGGGGGAACGGCGCAGACTGCAGGAGACGCATGTAGGGCAAGAAGGACGCCTGCTGCTCAGGGTCTCAGAAAAGTGCAGGCTACCGTCCAGTGCACAAAGTAGGTCCTGCAAGAGATTAAGCTCCAAGATGTCAAGTAGTGAGTGATTTTTGAAATTTTTTATTCGCGGTCGCGAGTGCTCCGATAGGGCTTTGGGGCTCAAGATTCGGATTGGGTTTTGAGTTGTCGAAGTTCTCGAACGTCCGCAGGGAATTTAAATGGTTGTTTAGGCCGATCTGGAATATGGAATTTGAAATGGTAATTTTAGTTTTTGGTTGAATATGCGGTGAAGTTAAGGGAATACGTTTTCCGTGATTTTGCCACATTTTCAGATAGTTCTTGCATTACAAGTGCGACGATTAGAGCAATTCATTTACTATAAGAATTAATTCCAAAAATCATACTAATTGTAAGTAAGAAAACGTAAATATTTCCACCGTTTCAAAATATCCTCTTCCAAAGTCTAACAGGCATCATCAGCTAGATTTCCTAGAACGAAGCAGATTCGATCTAGATATCGCTTCTGATTAGTACTTAGTTTGCGCTTTCTGCTTTGCCGTTTGGCAGAAACCGGATGATCCGGATCGTTCGGCGCGTGTGTCAAGAAGGAAGAAAGAAGAAGCGAAAACACAGGATAACCAGGTTGGTAACTTTGAGGTTTGTATAGTTTGTATGTTAAAATATGAAATAAATTTTGGATTAATATTTTGCTTTTTTGCAGTTTTCAGTTTTAAAATTATTAATTTTTGAAAGTCAAATAGTGCGGGTCGCGAGTGAAATAAATGACAATAAAAACAAAGTGTTAAGTAAAGTCGGGAGTGTTAATTTCGCGGAAAGTTAAATCGTTAATTGCCGAAAACTTTTGTAGTGCGCGAGTTTAAAGTCGGGAGTGTTAGTTCCGCGTGAAATAAAATGTTTAGGGAAAGTTTCCGAAAGTTTTTGCAAATAAAATTGTGCCGTAAACAAAGACACAGTGTTAGATTCGCGAGTAAACAAATTTGGGCAGTGGTTAGGGTAGTGATGGATCCTGTCAATGGCTGGTGGATATGGTTGGGGGAGCGGCGCAGACTGCAGGAGACGCCTGTAGGGCAGGAAGGACGCCTGCTGCTCAGGGTCTCAGAAAAGTGCAGGCTACCGTCCACTGCACAAAGGTAGGTCCTGCTAGAGATTGAGCTCCAAGATGTCAAGTAGTGAGTGATTTTTGAAATTTATTATTCGCGGTCGCGAGTGCTCCGATAGGGCTTTGGGGCTCAAGATTCGGATTGGGTTTTGAGTGGTCGAAGTTCTCGAACGTCCGCAGGGAATTTAAATGGCTGTTTAGGCCGATCTGAAATATGGAATTTGAAACGATAATTTTAGTTTTTGGGTGAATATGCGGTGAAGTTAAGGGAATACGTTTTCCGTGATTTTGCCACATTTTCGGATTGTTCTTGCATTGCAAACGAGACTATTACAGCAATTCATTTACTACAAGAATTAGTTCCAAAAATCATACTAACAATAAGTTAGGAAACGTAAATATTTCCACTGTTTCAAAATATCCTCTTCCAGAGTCTAACAGGCATCGTCAGCTAGATTTTCTAGGACTAAGCAGATTCGATTTAGAAATCGCGTCTGATTAGTACTGAGTTTGCGCTTTCTGCTTTACCGTTTTGTAGAAACCGGACGATCCGGATCGTTCGGCGCGTGTGTCAAGAAGGAAGATAGAAGAAGGGAAAACAAGAGACCAGGTTGGTAACTTTTAGGTTTGTTTAGTTTGTAATTCAAAATATGTTATACATTTTTTATTAATATTTTGCTTTTTAGCAGTTTTCAGTTTTAAAATTATTGATATATATATATATATATATATATATATATACATATATATATATATATATATATATATATATATATATATATACATATATATTGGCAGGGGTCCTACAGTTTCTGCCGCATCCCGCATTTCGATTGTCACATGTTTTTATATCTCCAAACATCTTCATTGATTGCCCGGTCCGTCATCTTTATCATAACTACATCTAACCATGTCGTAGCTGGTCTTCCTCGTTTCCTCTTATTCGGTGGAGGGTATACAAATACCTTTCTTGGCCATCTGTGTTTTTCCATACGCATCATATGTCCATACCACATAAGCTGCCTTGTTTCTCTACTTTCAGTTGTTTTGTCTATTCTATTTGTAAGTCGTGTAATTTTTACATTTGTATGTGTTCTAACCAAGATATTCAGCATGATCTTCTGAGGAAATCCATTTCTACAGCGTCTATCTTCCTCCTTGCAGATTCCGTCAACTGACAACATTCTGACCCGTATGTTAATATTGGCTCTACGATTGCTCTGTAGAGTTTCAGTTTTGTTTTTAAGAGGATTTGATTTGACCAAAATAAATGATTCAAAACCCGTACGCCTTTTTGTCCTTGTTGTGCCCGACGTCGTATATCTTGGACATATGAGCCTTTGTTTGATATAATACTACCTATATATTTGTATTCTTCGCATTTTCTTATCTGTCTTAACTGCAGATCTGTATCTTCATCTTCTTCACCTACTCTTAAGTATTCTGTTTTGGCTACGTTCATTTTCATTCCCGCCAATTCATTTTCATCTTTAAGTTTTCTTAACATGTGGTCCACATCTTCTTCACAGTTCGCAATTATCACCTGATCGTCAGCAAAGAATAATGTTGACAAGTAGTTGTCGTCAACCTTAATTCCCATGCCTGAACATTTTTGTCTCCATTTTTCTAGCACTTCTTGAATATGAATTTTAAAAAGAGTAGGGGAAAGGCAGCTTCCTTGTTTAAGGCCCTTTGTTACTGGAAATGACTATAAAAAAATATTTTGAGTCTTCACTACATTCTGTGGATTTTTCTAGATATTGCGTAGAGCTCTGATATATCCTCTCCTTATGTCCGTTCTCGTCAATATATTAAATAGCAATTTCAAAGGTAGCGTATCTTAGGCTTTTTCAAGATGAATGAAGACAAGATGAGTAGGAAGGTTTCGAGCTACACCTAAAATTAGGAGTGGAAGTAAAAATAGATAATGCCATAACACTAGGAGAAACAACATGCATGATTGAATTACATACTTTGGATGACAAAATAAATATCATGAAAAATAAATTCAAGCTTAAAAATAACACAAACGAGAAAATTTTTATAAACAATGACATGACCAAAGTAGAAAGGGAGGCACAAAGAGAGATAAGAAAAATTACAAAAGAAGAAATGAACATAGGAAAATAAATTAATGTTAGACATCAAAAATTGAGAAAAGAAGGACAAGTGTGGAAATGGAATAGGGAAATAAAGGCATTAGAAATGCAAGGGCCAAAAAACTAGAGATAATAAAAACTTGGGAAGACAAGGTAGAGCGACTCTGGCAATGAAAATTAAAAGCGAGAAGAGAATAAAAGTGGAAATAGGAAGAAATCAAAAAAAATGAGGCACTAAAAGAAAATGTAAAAATAAGAACAGAGAACGTCAGGAACATACGAAGAAGGAGCAATAAAACAACTAACTAGAAAAATGAAAAGATATAAAGATGTTCCTATAGCAATATAAGAGACAAAACAAAAAGGAAATGAAACAAACAGACAAGGAAAAACAATAACGACAAAGCAACGGAACACGAAAAGAAAAATAGGAACATGGAACGTAGAATCCATCAAGGGAAAGAAAGAAGATCTAAAGGAAAAATTTCACAGAACAAAATTGGATCTAATAGGTATTACAGAAACAAAAATGAAAGGGAACGGAATCAAATATATTGGAAACGATCTACTACTATATAGTGGTGTAGAAACCAAAGCAAGAGCAAAAGCAGGAGTGGTATGCATAATTAGGGAAGAAGAAACGTGGAAGCTAACGGAATGGCAAGTCACACAGAACGCACACTGACACTAACAATGAAAGATAATTGGACTAAAACCAACTACATAATAGCCTACGGACCAGACCAAAACCAAACAAAAGAAAAGAAAGAAAAATTTTGGAATAAACTACAGGAAATCATAGAACACTACGAAGACGAAACATTATACCTCATAGGAGATATAAACGCTAGAGTAGGAAATCAGAGCAGAGGACTAGAAAACGTAATAGGAAAACATGGAGAAAAACACAAAAACGAGAACGGAAACAAACTACTGGACTTGAACAATCTAATTATACTTAACACAATATACAAACATAAGAGAATACACAAATACACGAGGGAAGTACGCAGCAGAAAAGAAAGATCAATAATAGATGTCATAATAACGACACAAACCCAAAGGAAACAAATAAAAGATGTACGAGCTTACAGGACGCACGAAATAGGAAGCGATCACTTCCTAGTAGGAGCCACTATTAAGCAAGAAACAGAAGAGATTAAAATAAAAGACCCAACACAAGAAGTACCTACTAAAAGTGTATAAACTATAAAAACAAGAATCACGGAAACAATATCAGAAACTAATAAAACACAGAAAATGGAAAAATCGAAATTACAAGAACGCAGAGGAAACATGGAAAGATTTCAAAAACATGCTAACAAGTGCAGCGACAGAGGCCTGTGGTTATAAAAACCAACAGGAAGAAAAAACAAACAAGCTCCTTGACTGCAGAACTGAAAAAAGAAATAAAACTGAAAAAAAAGTTATGGCAAGGATACCTACAAAGCAAAACAAGTACAGTTTATGAAAGATACACATCAGAAAGAGGAAATTTCACACTATTTCACAAACAGTGTGAAACAAGCAAAGGAAGCATCATGGGAACAATTCGGAGAGAAAATGGAAAACAACCGCACAGAAAACCAAAAACTATTCTACAGCGTGATAAGAAGAAACAGAAAAGAAAAAACAATCAAGATACACCAAATAAAGAACAAAAACGGGAATACACTGACATGAAACGAAGAAATAGCGGAAAGATGGAGGCAATACTATGAGGAGCTGCTGGGCAAGGAAAAGTTTACCGGAGAACGAGACAAGGTGCAACAAACGAAACAGCAGAAGAAATCTAGAAAAGAAAAGCAAAATGAATAAGAAAACAGAAGAAAAATAACACCAGAAGAAATAAACAATGCATTAAGAAAACTGAAGTCGGGGAAAGCACCGGGAATAGACAACATCAAAAACCAACCACTAAAATACATGGGAAACGAGGGAATTGTACAATTAACAAGACTATTAAACGAAGTATTAGAATCAGAAAAAAATCCCAAAGACTGACAAACAGCAGCAATAATACCGATATGGAAGAAAGGATATACAAAGGAATGTAGTACCTATAGAGGAATTTCCCTATTATGTGCCACCGAGAAGATATACGAGGACATACTGGAAAAAAGAATAAGACAAAAATAGAGAGAAACCTGGAACCTTCTCAGAGCGGATTCAGAAGAGCACATTGCACAATAGATCATTTATTCACAATCAGGAACCTAATCAATGAACTAAGAAAACACCAGAAGCAAATACATAGCATACACAGATCTAGAAAAAGCCTTCGACAAGATAAACAGAGAATACACATGGCAAGCACTACAAGAACAACAAGTAGCAGAAAAACTGATAAAGGCAATAAAAAGCATATATAGCTTAACAAAAAACTGCATAAGAACCGGTAACCTGAAAACCAAGAATTTCACAGCCACAAACGGTCTAAGACGAGGAGGAGTGCCAAGCCCATGCCTATTCATATTAGCTATTGATAAAAAAGATAATATAAAAGATAAAAAAGAACATAAAAGAGAAAACACAAAAAAAAACACACATAGGATACAGAAACCTAAAGGCACAAGAAATTACAGAATGCATATATGTAGGCGATGTAGCACTAATAGCGAAAAACATCAAGGACCTAGAAATAAACATAACGATATGGACCAAAGAACTCGCAAAGGCAGGACTGAAAATCAACACAGAAAAACTAAAATAATGAAAATAGGAGAAGGGAAAGAAACGGAAGAAATAAAAAGAACAATACAACAATAGAGCACATCGAACAAATTAAATACCTAGGACAAATAATAGACCACAAAGGGGAATTCGAAGTCGAAATATACAACAGACTACAAGCAGCAACAAGAACCTTACAGACGATCCAACAACAAGAAGATATCGAGAAAAACAAAACTAATAATATACAAAGTAGTATTAATCCCAACACTGCTATATAGATGTGAAAAATGCGTTTCATACTGCTATATGGATGTGAAACGCTAAATAAAAGACAAAAAAGCAACCTACAGACACTAGAGATGAAGTATCTAAGGAAAATATATGGAGTAACCAGAAAAGACAGAGTCAGAAAAGTGGGCATAGGAAGAGAACTAGAAATAAGAGAACTAAACAAAATTATAGAAGACAAATAGTTGCAAAGGCGGACACCTACACAGAAAAGAAAACACCAACCAAACAAAAATAATATGGCAAACAAAAATAACGGGGAAAAGGAAAGTGGGAAGACCAAAAAATAAATAAATGGGACAAATATGTCGTAAACATTATAAAAAGAAGAGGAATCTCAAACACCCAGATGAAGCAAAACACAAGTAACAAAAAGAGCTGGAACAAAATAATAAAAGAAAATACATGAAATAGATCAACAAAACTATTCTACACCCGCAAGCGTAGAAGAAATTCGATTACAATAATAATAATAATAATAAAAAGTAAGTGATATAGTGCGGGTCGCGAGTGAAATAAATGACAGTAAAGTAAAGTCGGTAGTGATAATTTCGCGGAAAGTTAAACCGTTAATTGCCGAAAACTTTTGTAGTGCGCGAGTGTAAAGTCGGGAGTGTTAGTTCCGCGTGAAATAAAATGTTTAGGGAAAGTTTCCGAAAAATTTTGCAAATAAAATTGTGCCGTAAAAAAACAGTGTTAGATTCGCGAGTAAACAAAAAAAACGTGGTTAGGGCAGTGATGGATCCTGTCAATGGCTGGTGGATATTAGCTGGTGGATTGCGGGAAGCGGCGCAGACTGCAGGAGACGCCTGCAGGGCAGGAAGGACGCCTGCTGCTCAGGGTCTCAGAAAAGTGCCGGCAACCGTCCACTGCACAAAGGTAGGTCCTGCAAGAGATTGAGCTCCAAGATGTCAAGTAGTGAGTGATTTTTGAAATTTATTAATCGCGGTCGCGAGTGCTCCGATAGGACTTTGACGCTCAAGATTCGGATTGGGTTTTGAGTGGTCGAAGTTCTCGAACGTCCGCAGGGAATTTAAATGGCTGTTTAGGCCGATCTGGAATATGGAATTTCAAATGGTAATTTTAGTTTTTGGTTGAATATGCGGTGAAGTTAAGGGAATACGTTTTTCGTGATTTAGCCACATTTTCAGATAGTTCTTGCATTACAAGTGAGACTATTACAGCAATTCATTTACTATAAGAATTAGTTAAAAAAAATCACTCACTGAGTTAGAAAACTTAGATATTTCCACCGTTTCAAAGTATCATCTTCCAGAGTCTAACAGGCATCGTTAGCTAGGTTTTCTAGGACTAAGCTGATTCGATATAGAAATCGCGTCTGATTAGTACTCAGTTTGCGCTTTCTGCTTTGCCGTTTAGCAGAAACCGGACGATCCGGATCGTTCAGTGCGTGTGTCAAGAAGGAAGAAAGAAGAATGGAAAACACAGGAGACCAGGTTGGTAATTTTGAGGTTTGTTCAGTTTGTAAGTGAAAATATGAAATAAATTTTGGACTAATATTTTGCTTTTTAGCAGTTTTCAGTTTTAAAATTATTATTTTTTGATAGTCAAATAGTGCGGGTTGCGAGTGAAATAAATGACAATAAAAACAAAGTGTTAAGTAAAGTCGGGAGTGTTAATTCCACGGAAAGTTAAGCCGTTAATTGCCGAAAACTTTTGTAGTGCGCGAGTGTTAGTTCCGCGTGAAATAAAATGTTTAGGGAAAGTTTCCGAAAGTTTTTGCAAATAAAATAGTGCCGTTAACAAAGACACAGTGTTAGATTCGCGAGTAAACATATTAAAACCGTGATTAGGGCAGTGATGGATCCTGTCAATGGCTGGTGGATATGGTTGGGGGAGCGGCGCAGACTGCAGGAGGCGCCTGTAGCGCAGGAAGGACGCCTGCTGCTCAGGGTCTCAGAAAAGTGCAGGCTACCGTCCACTGTACAAAGGTAAGTCCTGTAAGAGATTGAGCTCCAAGATGTCAAATAGTGTGATTTTTGAAATTTATTATTCGCGGTCGCGAGTGCTCCGATAGGGCTTTGGGGCTCAAGATTCGGATTGGGTTTTGAGTGGTCGAAGTTCTCGAACGTCCGCAGGGAATTTAAAAGGCTGTTTAGGCCGATCTGGAATATTGAATTTGAAACGAAAATTTTAGTTTTTGGTTGAATATGCGTGATGTTAAGGGAATACGTTTTCCGTGATTTTGCGACATTTTCGGATAGTTCTTGCATTACAAGAGAGACTATTAATTACAGCAAATTATTTACTACAAGAATTAGTTCCAAAAATCATACTAAGTTAGAAAACGTAAATATTTTCACCGTTTCAAAATATTCTCTTCCAGAGTCTAACAGGCATCGTCAGCTTGATTTTCTAGGACTAAGCAGATTCGATTTAGAAATCGCGTCTGATTAGTGCTGAGTTTTGCGTTTTCTGCTTTGCCGTTTAGCAGAAACCGGACGATCCGGATCGTTCGGCACGTGTGTCAAGAAGGAAGAAAGAAGTACGGGAAACACAGGAGACCAGGTTGGTAACTTTGAGGTTTGTTCAGTTTGTAAGTCAAAATATAAAATAAATGTTTGACTAATATTTTGCTTTTTAGCAGTTTTAAAATAATTAATTTTTGAGTCAAATAGTGCGGGTCGCGAGTGAAATAAAGGGCAGTAAAAACAAAGTGTTAAGTAAAGTCGGGAGTGTTAATTTCGCGGAAAGTTAAATCGTTAATTGCCGAAAACTTTTGTAGTGCGCGAGTGTTAGTTCCGCGTGAAATAAAATGTTTAGGGAAAGTTTCCGAAAGTTTTTGCAAATAAAATAGTGCCGTTAACAAAGACACAGTGTTAGATTCACGAGTAAACAAATAAAAACCGTGGTTAGGGTTGTGATGGATCCTGCCAATGGCTGGTGGATATGGTTGGATGAGCGGCGCAGACTGCAGGAGACGCCTGTAGGGCAGGAAGGGCGCCTGCAGCTCAGGGTCTCAGAAAAGTGCAGGTCACCGTCCACTGCACAAAGGGAGGTCCTGCAAGAGATTGAGCTCCAAGATGCCAAGTAGTGAGTGATTTTTGAAATTTATTATGCGCGGTCGCGAGTGCTCCGATAGGGCTTTGGGGCTCAAGATTCGGACAGGGTTTTGAGTGGTCGAAGTTCTCGAACGTCCGGAGGGAATTTAAATGGCTGTTTAGACCAATCTGGAATATCGAATTTGAAATGGCAATTTTAGTTTTTGGTTGAATATGTGGTGAAGTTAAGGGGATACGTTTTCCGTGATTTTGCCACATTTTTAGATAGTTCTTGCATTACAAGCGAGACTATTACAGCAATTAATTTACTATAAGAATTAGTTACAAAAATCATACTCAGTTAGAAAACCTAAATATTTCCACGGTTTCAAAATATCCTCTTCCAGAGTCTAACAGGCATCGTCAGCTTGATTTTCTAGGACTAAGCAGATTCGATTTAGAAATCGCGTCTGATTAGTGCTGAGTTTTGCGTTTTCTGCTTTGCCGTTTAGCAGAAACCGGACGATCCGGATCGTTCGGCACGTGTGTCAAGAAGGAAGAAAGAAGTACGGGAAACACAGGAGACCAGGTTGGTAACTTTGAGGTTTGTTCAGTTTGTAAGTCAAAATATAAAATAAATGTTTGACTAATATTTTGCTTTTTAGCAGTTTTAAAATAATTAATTTTTGAGTCAAATAGTGCGGGTCGCGAGTGAAATAAAGGGCAGTAAAAACAAAGTGTTAAGTAAAGTCGGGAGTGTTAATTTCGCGGAAAGTTAAATCGTTAATTGCCGAAAACTTTTGTAGTGCGCGAGTGTAAAGTCGGGAGTGTTAGTTCCGCGTGAAATAAAATGTTTAGGGAAAGTTTCCGAAAAATTTTGCAAATAAAATTGTGCCGTAAACAAAGACAATGTGTTAGATTCGCGAGTAAACAAATAAAAACCGTGATTAGGGCAGTGATGGGTCCTGTCAATGGCTGGTGGATATGGTTGGGGGAGCGGCGCAGACTGCAGGAGACGCCTGCAGGGCAGGAAGGACGCCTGCTGCTCAGGGTCTCAGAAAAGTGCAGGTAACCGTCCACTGCACAAAGGTATGTCCTGCAAGAGATTGAGCTCCAAGATGTCAAGTAGTGTGATTTTTAAATTTATTAATCGCGCTCGCGAGTGCTTCGATAGGACTTTGCCACTCAAGATTTGGATAAGAGACAAGTATCTAAGTAGTAGAAGTATCAAAGAGTTAAGTTTATAAATCGTTAAGTTTATAAATAAGCATAAATCGTTAGCTTAACTATCCAAGAATACGCTGTCAAAATTTCAAATCGAAATTCACATTCGTTTAAATGTAATGAGCATAGAACCGAGTGCATACGGGTACAGGCTCGAGCGGAGCATTACCTCGTTTATCTCGAAATGACTTTTTTCACATTTGCGTGCAATCTAACTCAAAAAGTTTAGAACCGATCATTATGAAAATTGATAGTATGATTCTTTATAAAATTTCGAATTATATGAACCAACTTGTGCGATGATATCATGATTTTAAGGGTATTTTTCCTTGCATAATTAGAGAAAAAAATCGTGAAAATCGAAGAAAAATTGTTCCAACACCTGCAAAATTTGTAATTTTTTTTTCGCCTGCATTGAGGTTCATATTCTAAGAAAATAAGTTATTAATGTAAAATCAAAACTTTTTTGATTTCACATGAAAATCGGAATGGCTACACTGCACGCAATAGAGAAAATAAAAATCAGCAATAATATACAAAGATAACTAAAGTATTCTCATCTAAATCAATAAAAAATGCGAATAAAAATCATCTAAAATTATGAAAAATGCAAACATTTCTTGTTGCAAAATGCAAAAATTATATAGAAAAAAAGAAAAACTATACTGAAATTATTAAAAAAAAATCACAAAAATTGTTCGAAATATGAATGAAAAAATGATGTCAAAATTTGATTAAATTCTAGTTAATTTTTTCCACCCAAAGTATCAAACAGCCTCCTAATGTGGTTTCCCCCCTTAATTGTTTTGTCCTTAACTATATGAAACGACATTTTAAATAAATCTAATTTATTTGAATAAAACTAATTTTGTGATTTGTTTCATGTGATCATATGATGATTTGTTACATGTCATCAAATCACAAAATTTCTTTTATTCAAATAATTTAGTAGAAGTATCTTCGGACGAACCACTTCGTATAATTATAATAGTACTTCACTTAGGTAAGTTCGTTTAATTATACTCGTGCTTCGTCCTCAAGATTAGTACCTGAGAAGTTTCAACTACTTGTAGTACCACGTCAGTGTCGCCACTTATGGTCTAGTCTTATCCGTCGTAGTCTTGTATGTAAAGTCTAGTCTGTCTAGTCTTGTTTATCCAGTCTTGCGTGTCTAGTCTTCCCTGTCTAGTCTTGTACATGTAATGTTATCTGTCTAGTCTTATCTGTCGTCTGGTCTTGCCCAGAGTCTAATTTTATCTGTGTAGTCCTGTTGCTGAAAGTGAATTGCAATTTGTTAATATACAACACTTTCACATGAGGTCAATGGTATCATCAGCATTGTTTTTCATAAGTTCAATAGCTCTTCATAGGAACTTCAGCGGAGCAAACTTGAAAAGGGGAAAAAAGATCAGAATCCGTTTGTAAATATTTTTATCACAAAATTTGCTCTGTTGCACAAATCTCCATAAATATAAGTGTTTTATAATCAAAAGAAAACTTCCTTCCCAACAATTTAAAATTTGCTATAAAATGTTTAATCAAGACTAGCTCATCTTGTATCTGCGTATTTATCCAATCCATTTAGTTCGTAAACTTTGTTCTGGTGTTATACACCAAGAAACAAATTTGAAATTTACAGTTTTGATTGAAAGACTAGACTAAGTGAAAAAAATATATTTTAAAGAAATGTGTTAAGCCTCTCGCGCACTGGGCAGCCCAACTGCGCAGCCAGTCTAACGCGTGACGGCGTATGGAAATCCACGCGCAAGGCGGCCACGAATTCCTGGCTGGGGCACCTATTACAACTCGCCTGATTGAACAGTGCACAGCTAGAGCGTGTATAGCGAATATATGTGGCTGCCGACAGTCTCCACGCAACCAGATGTATTTTGTGTTCTGAAACTTTAAGACTTCTTACGTCGAACGGCTGCTATAACTGGGTGTTCAAATACTTTGACCGTCGCAGTCTGGCTGTGAATCCAGGCTGTCTAGTGCGCGGGGGCCTTTAGCTAGTCCACGCCTTTAAGAAAGGTTTGTTTGTAGATTTAACATTAAGGTAAAAGTTACAAAACAATACGAGATAAAAACTATTTCGATTAAAATTAATAAATATATAAACAAGTAATAATAATAGTTGATAAACTATAGAGAAAATAAAAATCAGCAATAATATACAAAGATGAGAAAGATAACTAATGTATTCTCATCTAAATCAATAAAAAATGCGAATAAAAATCATCTAAAATTATGAAAAATGCAATCATTTCTTGTTGCAAAATACAAAAATTATATAGACAATTCTCGTTTTATAGGAATCGCGAAACCTCAAAAATATTTAAAAATTATAATCATTTTTTTTAAAATTATTAATTAAACCCTGTTACATAAAATAAAAGTACGTTTGTTAACTAAACCCTCAAACTTGCAATCCGTTCGTTTCAATTTTATTCTCCCCCTGCTGATGCCGATGTCTGACATGCGACATCAAATTCCCCTTGCTATGAAAGTACTTAAAGCAAAAGTTACAAAGGAACGGCTTTTCAAGCGTGTGCGTCCTCCTGTGTATGATCAAGTTGTTGTTCGTCGAAAACTGCTTCTCGCAGAACTCGCACTTGTACGGCTTGATATCCTTGTGGATCATACTGTGAGTGATGAGGTTGCCCTTG
This sequence comes from Phosphuga atrata, assembly GCA_944588485.1. NCBI lineage: Eukaryota > Metazoa > Arthropoda > Insecta > Coleoptera > Silphidae > Phosphuga > Phosphuga atrata. The sequence goes on from OX155897.1 coordinate 13,499,887, forward strand.
GTCGTGAAGCGCTTGGGGCACACATCGCACGGAAACGGCTTCTCGTTGTTGTGCGAGCGCATATGCACCATCAGATTGCCTTTAGTGGTGAAGCCCTTACCGCACAGTTCGCAACGGAAAGGCTTCGTCTCCGAGTGGGAGATCATGTGAGTGTTCAAATTGCCCTTTGCAGTAAAACACTTGCCGCACACTGAGCACACGAACGGTTTTTCCAGTGTGTGAGTGCGAGTATGAACTATTAAATTACCTAAAACAGAGAGAAAACTATATATATATATATATATATATATCTTTTAAGTATTCTGGCGATTTTGTCAGTTGATCCATGAACATATGGTAGGTATGCTGTGCTAACGGGTTTCTGGCGTTCTTCAGTTCTTAGCTCAAGAAACTTAACTTAAGTTCTTCTCAAGTTCAAGTTAACTTCAGTTCTTCTCAAGAACTGAAGAACGCCAGAAACCCGTTAGCACAGCATACCTACCATATGTTCATGGATCAACTGACAAAATCGCCAGAATACTTAAAAGACACAACATCGACACCATTTTCAAACCTAACCAGAAAATATCCTCCATGCTACGCAGCGTTAAAGACACCATCCCGTTAGAATCCCATGGAATTTACGAAATACCTTGCGGAACATGTGAACGGACCTACATTGGACGTACCAATAGAAAAATATCTGCTAGGATTCAAGAACATGTAGTTTCAATCAGACACAGAGACAAAGTTTCATCGGCACTTGTCCAACACACAAACACTGGTCACTGGATGGACTTTAGAAATTCAAGGACTGTTGCACAGATTAGCCACGAAATGTCACGAGTATACAGAGAAGCCATAGAGATAGAAAAACGAGACTACTGCATGAACACGAGAGACGATTCCTTGAGACTGCCCCCAGCATGGCGACCGATCATATCCACCCTCAAAATGCAATCCCAGACACCCCAGACTCATGTACGACCAACAAAACAAACAAACAACCGAACCGAAGCATCGCACACAACGCGCATGACCCGAAGCCAGACAGCTATAAGTAGTCGCATCGCACGAACGAGCTCTCAGTATGCGTCGAACGGTTGACCCGTACGGACGCATATATCTCTTGAGAATGGCGAATGTTAGTTCGCCGAAACGTCGAGAATCCGGTTCTTTTTAGAGCCAACCCTCAGCATCTACGCGGAATCCCCGAGAAAACAATACAACACATGTATCTATCCGCGAAAACCTCAAATACAACATATATATATATATATATATATATATATATATAAACATACAAGATTCTATCGAAGTCGTTACAAACAAGGGCAGAAAATCAGTTGGATAGTCAACTGGGAGAATACCAGGGGGGCTTCAGGAAGACCCGATCCTGTGTTGAACAGATGCTCAACCTTAAAACTGTACTTGCATACTCCAAGATGAGAAATGGCAAGGTGGTCACCTTTGTTGATTTTAGGAAGGCCTATGATTCCATCGATAGAGAAATGCTTAACAAAGTACTCCAGGAACTAGCACTAGACAACAAAACCCACAGACTAATCCTAGAAACTTTGACCAACACCCATTCCAAGGTTAAATTTAGAGGCGAGATTTCAGAAAGCTTCGAAATAAAAACTGGCGTGAGACAAGGAGATGGACTTTCCCCACTTCTCTTCAACTGTGTCCTTGAAAAGGTTATGAGAGAATGGCGCAAGGAACTGAACAATTTGGGTGCTCAGAGTGGTATCTACCTGGGACGTAAGAACGATGGACTGGTTGTAGATTGCCTGGCCTTTGCAGATGACATGGCACTGTTTGCTGATTCTCTTGAAATGGCAACAATGCAATGGTAAACATGGTTTACCATGGTTTACATGGTGCATGGTTGGCAATGGTAAACTACCTCAGAAAACAGGCTGCCAAAGTGGGTCTTCAAGTGTCGCTGGAGAAAACAGAATTCTTCGCCAACATTAGAGAAGCAAACAGAGAGATGTTACTAGAACAGGGAAACATCAAGAGGACTGAGAAATTTAAGTATCTCGGCGAATGGATTGAACCCAACTTATCAGAAAGAGCATCATTATCCAAGAGAGTCAGCAAGTTAGAACTAGCCTATCGGCTGACTAAGAACACTTACAAAACGCAACTTGATACTTAAGCACTACAAATCAGTCTTACGACCAGAAGCCCTATATGCCATGGAGTGTCTTTCCTTGAACCGAAGAGGTCTTATAGAGAAATTGGAAATCAGAGAGAGGAGAATCCTCAGGAAGATCCTAGGCCCAGTAAAGGAAGATGGCGAATTCCGAAGACGGCATAATTCTGAGCTCTACGAACATATTGAGATGCTCTCTGACTGTGCAAAAGAAGGGTAGCTTTCTAGGGTAACATTGCAAGATTACCTCCAAACCGACTAACCAACCGTCTGTTCACCTTCTGGCAAAACAAGAAGCATCGTACCACTTGGTTGACAGAGACCGAGAAGGATATTAAAGAACTGGGAATAACAGATCTCAAAAACAGACAGTCTGTGAGACGTACCCTAAAGGAAGTCCATGGATTTCAGGAAAAACCTCGAAGGAAAGGTACCACCTGGACAGAAGAGAGAAAGGAGTTACACCGGCAGAAGATGCGACAATACTGGGCAAAGATCAAAGCCCAACAGTTGAACAAGCGTGGTCCAAAGTAGGCCTATTCGAAAGAAGAAGAGAGAAAACTATAGTCTCGATTAATGAGCTGGAACTATTTACATGAATGGAACAATGTGAGGAAATATAAAAGGCCCCAATGTTTTAAGAGTTTACCTCCCTGGCCCAACATTGGTTGTTGAGGAGAAAAAGAAGAGAAAAAACGAATTAGTTGTAGAAATAGGGATAAATCTCCAAAATTTTAGAAAACAAATTTGGATACTTACGTACTAATGCCACCGTAGCTACAGATTTGAAGAAAATGGATGGTAAGATTATTATAATGAAGCAGATAAATCTAGAGCACATATAGCGTGGTAGCGCGACCTCTCGCTACAGTGGCATTAATACATAAGTACCCAAATTTGTTCTCAATAAATATCAATAACGAAATCCCCATGAAGAACATTGCACATAGACTCCTAGACATAATAGAGAGGCTGGACTTATTTGTGTGAATGGAACAATGTGTTGAAATACAATAGGTCAATAGCCCACATCATTTGGCTTAATCCCCTTATTTAAGGGCTTACCCCCTGGAGCTACATTGGTTGATATGAAAAAAAACCCAAAGAAATTAACTTTGTATCTAGAAACTATGTTACCTTTGGCGCTGAAAGCCTTGGAGCAGAACTCGCAGTGGAACTTGAGCTCTCGGGTATCTTTCTTTATAGGTTCGTGGTTAGCAAAGTCTTCCTTGAAATTGATCTGCAAATATGCTTCGTAAAACCCGTGCATGGTGTCATCGTGTTCGGTCTTCACCATTTGCGGGGTGTGCAAAATGTGGTCCAGGTTCATATTCATCTTGCATAAGGAATAAAGAATATTTCGGTGCAAAATTGATGGTTGGTTATTGGTGAGACAAGCAGAGGGTCATAACCTGAAACCCAGGGGGAGAGTTGTCCTGGTTAAGGGGGGGATTCGTTTTATTGGTGTTACCTTGTCGGAGGTTTTTTTCTGGTTCGAGGCCAGGGGTTTTGGTCGTCGGGGCTTGCGGAATTGCGTCTCGGTTTCGATGGAGCGTCAGCAAAGCAATTTAATTGCTTTAGCCATCGATTTCACATTTTGTGGATTGGCTTTTGACAGCTCAAGGAACAATAGCACGGAAGCAGGTCACGGACTGCTAAATTTAAAAAAATGCACGCGTACCAACCTTGTCGAGTTTTCGTTTCCACGTTCAAACTTGAGGTCAATTTTAGAATTTATAAATTAATTCACAAACTCTATATAGAATTCTAGGGCTTTCAACTAGATCATTGCGTTCATTTTTATCTATATCTACGCTTATTAACTATGCTCAATGATTGTAATAGAGTAAGATATAGAATAAGAGATAACTAGAAGAAACTAGGCTAGCTAATGGAATAAAATAGACATTAGTTAAAATCAATTAATAGATCTTAGATATAAGGAACTAGATATTAGATGTAATAAACTAAAAGGAACTAGGTATTAGCAAGAACAAACTGTACAATAACCAAAGGGAACTAGACAGAAGTTGGAAGGGACTAGACTACCATTAGAAGAATCTAGACATGAGCTAGAAGGAACTGGACATTAGCTAGAAGGATCTAGACATTAATTAGAAGAGTCTAGATATTTGCTAGAAGAAACAAGACATAAGCCTGAACGAACTAGACCAGCGGTGGCGAACCTATGGCACGCGTGTCACAGCTGACACGTTGTACATTTTTATTGGCACGCGGGAGAAGGAAGGTAGCGTTAAAATATTGTGCTTGATGAAGAAAGACCGTCATGATTGAAGAGAATGTACATTGAACATCGCTCATAATATCTTTTGGTGCATTTTAAATACCGCTTCAACATTGGCTTCTGATCCCAAAATAGCAGAACCGTATGACGAGCTAACGATGGCGTGGTAAAATATTTGCAGATTATCATCTTTTACACATTCCCTAAGGTTTCTAATCAGATATCACACAGTACTTAATGTCGAACATGTTAATTCAATATGACAATATGATGATGTCACATTTTAGCTTTTGGTCAAGTATTACCCCTATAAATTTTATTGATTCGGCCCCTTTGGTTGATTTTTGGTCAATTTTAGAAGCAAACTATAATCATGAAGTATGTTTTGCATACATTTAAAGTCCATTAACACGTTGACGCCGGCGGCGCTGTATTATCGTGATTGTTTTATCGGGCGGCGTTTTGCCGATGTTTTTAACATTTTTTGTGCGGACGCCCATGGGAACAAATGGCTTCTAGTGGCTACGGTAAATGTGCCACATGCACTAAGGATATATGCGCCATATGCATTCATTGAGGAGTTCGCATCAAATGTTGATTATAAAATGATCCCTATGAAACTCAATGCCTGATCTCTGACGCTAATCATGGAAAAGAACATGCAAATCGAAAACATTAACAAACGTGTAGAGCAGTGTCATTGCAATAAATACGCAAGCTTCTTGTGATTTTGCTAATTACAGGAATATCACAGTTATCTGAAATTCGTTTGTATTAGCCAAAAAGTAAAATGTGTTCGAATATACAAATTCAACAAACGTTGTCACGAAATCGTTTCCTGCGAATCCTAAAATACCTGCATTTCAGCAACAATTACACGGCTGTGACAGCTAATCGCCTTAATAAATTTATAAACATAATAAACGAAATTGTTTAAAATTTAAAAACAGCAGTGAAATGGCAGTACAGCATGTACCACCGGTGGCTCATGCCGCCCGACGTAGCGGACATGCGTATACCACCGGTGGTACATGCCGGCGTCACCGTGTTAAAGTTGTATAGATCATTCTTCTAACGTTTCTGATTTTAAATTGCTACTTTTATTTAAATCATTTAATGTCTGGTTTAGATATTAAAATGTTAGTATCCTCAGCGTACAAAATATAATTGAATTGAACATTATTTGTTTGCGTTTTTAGATCATTAATAAATATCAAGAATAGAGTTGGTCCCATTAGAGAGCCTTGGGGTACCAAACACTTCTTTCAGTATTTACGATCGCCTTTCGGCCTCTTTGATGCAAGAAAAATTTTACCCAGTTCTTGGAGACGCCTCTAACTCTTGAAACAAAAATTAGTAGCAGGGACTGCTGGTTTAACCTAGGTTAGATTGTGTTGCATGCCGCGAAGCGTCGGATAATGCAAGAACGCACGACCTCTCGATGTAAAATAGGTTGATGTGGTCAAACAAGGACTGTTGGTCTGTGCCAAGGACTAAATATCTTCAATTTTTTGTGGAAGCAGCTTGTTATTAAAAGAGTCAAATCCTTGACTTAGGTCATAATTATAAAATTAACACTATCCAACAGAGCAGTATCAGTTGTGCTACTTTACCAGAAACAGATTGATCTGTAATTAAAGATATCACACTGTGACCCTTTATTTCGGGATGGACTTTGATACATTCAAACATCATATTCAGGCTAATACGGTATTATATTATATTCAGACTAAGGCCTAGGCCGCACTACGACTAAGCCGCCGCGGTTTTTAATCGTGTGATTTTGTGACTCAAGTAACCTAATACAAGCGCTCTCACTTGCGGTTTTTTCCCGCGACTTTTTTTCCCGTAGCGTACTGTGTGTTCGCGGTTATAGCGGTTACTTAACCGTAGTGCGGCCTCGGCCTAATACGGTAACTGATAATCAGGCAAAGTTATCTGGCACTTCAGCATTTCATACTGTAAAAACTTAAGAAAAATGGCACGCGGTCATAAAAAGGTTCGCCACCCCTGAACTAGACATTAGATAGAAGGAACTAGGCATGAGCTAGAAGGAAATAGACATGAGCTAGAAGAAACTAGATATTAGCTAGAAAGAACTAGACATAAGCTAGAACGAACTACACATTAGATAGACCGAACTAGACATTAACTAGAACGAACCAGACATTAGCTAGAAGGAACTAGACCAGGGATGGCGAACCTTTTTGAGTAGTGGGTCAAATTTTCTTCATTATATATTACGTACTAGCTCGTGGGTCACTAGGCAAGTGGCATCACTTGGAAAAGAGGAGGAAGGTCAAAGACTACTTTTTAGTTTTCACTTATAAGGCTTTTACAAATTTCAATTTTCCTTCTTGTTTTACAACGTCTACTTTGCAAGTGGAGTGCTTTTTGCACTAAAAATAAAGGTCGAAATCAAAAAATGTATACAGTATAATCTCGGTAATTCGGCCGATGGTTAATCGGACGACACGTCCAGTAATCCGGCGGTCTGGAGACCCCTCGCGCTCTTTCCTCCCACCACTCTTCCTTATAATCCGGCGGTTGTCTGGTCCCATATGTGTCGGATTATCGAGATTATAATGTATAAGAGTCCTTGAATGGATCGATGGCTGGTTCGGTGGTATTTTTTAATCAAAAGCTTCTTGTGAATATGATATATGTTTTCAGACTAATTCTGGGACGCTGAATCGATTAGTAAAAACTAGAAGTCACTGTGATAAGCCGTTCAAAAGTTATGCAATTGTGAAATCGGACTAAGTTTTTAGTGTAATTGGCTGTAACTTAGAAATTAGGCAAAATAAATGAAAATGCCTTACAATTAGACAACATTTGTAGAAAATTCGATTATCTAAACAACGGAGTTAATTTTGTTTTGAAAAATTTTGGTTTGAAAATTTTGAAAAATTCAGAGGGAATCAAATTTAGACAAGGTTTGGGTTTGATTCGTTGTAACATGTAAGTTGTAACAAAATACGTGAAAATGTTTTAGACAAAAACTGTTGAAGAATTTCATTGTCTAAGAGAAAATTTGTTTGGTTTTATCACTTGTTTTGTGATTTTTTGAACGATTTGAAGGGAAGTCTAAATGGGGGAAATTTGAGAAAAACAGACAATATAGACAAAATACACCACTTTTGTCTATTTTGTCTGTTTTTCTCAAATTTCTCTCATTTAGACTTCCCTTCAAATCGTTCCAAAAATCAGAAAACAAGTGATAAAACCAAACAAATTTTTCTCTTACAATTAGACAATGAAATTCTTAACAGTTTTTGTCTAAAACATTTTCACGTATTTTGTTACAACTTCCAAATTACAACGAAACAAACCCAAACCTTGTCTAAATTTGATTCCCTCTGAATTTTTCAAAATTTCCAAACCAAAATTTGTCACAACAAAATTAACATTATAACATATTAATGTTGCAATAGTTTTTAACTATTTTGAAAATTATCTGAAAAAATCGAAAATATAATTTAACAGTTTGGAAGAATATAACTCTAACACTCAGAATTTTAGGCAAATTTTTTTTAGATAAAAGTTGTAAATAATTTAATTCTCTATTAAAGTTACTTTCAACAATGTTTTGGTATTTCTTATTTTTATGCAGAAAATTGCAAAAAAACAGAATGAAGCTTAAAAGCTGCTTTGGGTTGTAAAATTTAAGGGATATCTAATTAAAAAAAAAAAAAAAAAATTTAAGCAACCCGCAACACAAAAAAAAACTAAAAAGCAAAAAAATTCTTTCTCGCCCATTAACTCCATTAAAAGTACCTATTAATATTTCCCTCGCCGCGTCGGGGGACCGCTATTTGAAGAAGTATAATTAGTTATACCTACATAGGTATAACGAATACTAAATCCGTATGAACTTAGATGTATCAATCTATCTTACAAGGTCTACTAAGTTCCTGCAGAGTTTCGATATGGTATGCGCCACGTTGGCGTTAAAGAGAACGCCAGGTTCTCACAGGTGAAAGCAGACGTCGTTAACTGTTGTCTTTATTTTGCGATTTTTTCTGAGTAAATGAATCAAGACTGAAAACTAAACGATTGGATATTGTTGTTTTGTTATTTACGTACGTTGCTTACACAGAGTAAGTACATATAATCCACACTTTATCATTATCAATCTTCTTTTTATTTTTACTTAATTTACTTAGCAGTTTCCCGACGTGGCGGCGCACATCATCAAAATATTAATAAGTTAAAAGAGATCATCAAATGCCTGAACAGAACTTCATAAACTATAGCTAAAAACCTTCTCGATCACGTCAGTTTTCAAACACAAGTTTGGATAAACTAGACAAACACTTGTATCAAATTGGTTGCAGATTAATTTTGTCAAGAAGGAAATGAGCGGATGACCATCATGCGCATGAACAGATCTTCATAAATTATAGCTAAGAACCTCATCGCTCGCGTCAGCTTTCAAATAAAAAAAACCCCATCAAAATCGGTCCATTTGTTTAGGAGCTACGATTCCACAAACAGCCACATATAGGGACAGACGGACAGTCTGACACACAATAAAGTAAAGAATTTAGAGAAATGTTTTAGACAAAACTTGTTGCAAATTTAATGTTGTCTAAGAATCTTTTTAAAATTTGCAAACATTTCGCATGGCGTTATAAGAAATTGATATTTACTTCACAGCTTTAATAGCGGGTTATTTTGAAAAAAAAAACCTGAATGTTTGACAGGTTAATATTCAGAACCTAGATGAAATAGACAAAAGTGTTTTAAATAAGAGTTATAGAGAATTTAATTCTCAATAAAAGTTGTTTTAACCAATTTCCTGCAATTTTGTTTTGTATGTAAAAAAATACAAAAAACGGAGTGAAGGTTCAATTTGGGGCAAGTCAACTTTAAGGGATGATATCAGGAGAAGTAAACAAGTTAGTCAAAAACACTTTATAAGAATTTACGAAAATTACTTTGGTGTCGTATTAATGAATAAGTCCATAAAAATTCTTGAAGTATTAAACAATGAAATCCAATTAAAGGATGTGGATATTATGCTTAAAATGTAGAACATAACCAATGTTTCTTAAAACGTTGAGCGCTCCCGTGGCAAAAGTTGCTAACTAGTAAAAACCGCACAGTGACGGGAACACTATTTGGTCGTTGTCGATGTAATCTAGGTAAACTTGGATTTAATCTGGATTAGATTAAGTTATGTTAAAGACAGACAAATCCAGACTGAGGGGCCGAAACTTAAAATTAAGTCAATTTTAGTCAGAAAATTTTCACCACGTCTATGTTTTTTTGTTTAGTGACGCGAGTTGTTGCCATAGTACCAACAAACAGAAATCATTTAATAATGAAACTCTATTTGATTTACATTTGACTTTTACGCACGATTTTTATACCTTTAAACACGATTATATTAATGGTCCTTCACATACAACATGTTTAAAATTCAATAATTGGAGAAGAAATTTCTTTTTGGTATATTTAATATCCATACCTTTGTGGTTGAGAAGCTTTGATAAGAAAATAATAAAAGTTAGAAAATCAATGTCTGGGTCACTTAAAAATCCTGTGTGGGTCAGTGTCTGACCCGCGGGTCATAGGTTCACCATCCCTGAACTAGACAGACTAGAACTAGACTAGACTAGACTGAACTAGACTAAAAGAAACTAGACATTAGCTAGAAGCAACTATATATTAGTTAGAAGGAATTAGACATTAACTAGATGGAACTAGACATATACTAGAAGGAAGTAGGCATAAGCTATAAGCAACTAGACATGAGCTAGAAGCAACTATACATTGGATAGAAGGAATTAGACATAAGGGATTTAGCTTTTTCTTTTTAAGCGAGAGGAGGGGAACCTTCAAAGGCACCTGGTCTCATCACGTAGTGTTGGATTCAGGGTACCCTTGGCCGAGCCTATCAAAACCCCTAAGACCGCTCACTCTTATATTTTGAACCCATTGGGACTGCTCTCCGCAATGCGTCATTGGACCAGCTGCTAAAGTTCTTTTATGCAATGGCTCTATTTCTAAGCAATTTCCTTGTTGTTTACTTTACTATTTTTCTCTTTTGGCGAGCCCTTTCGTCTTCTTCCTTTCGGGTTATTACTCGCTGTATTTTTTGCCAATTTTCTTTTTGCCAGAGATTCCATCATTTTGTTTGCGAGGTCGATTACAGTTTTAATTTCTGGTGGGTCTATGCGTTCCTCCTTCCAGCGCTTGCATTTGAAAATCTTCTGCTCCACAATTTTCACACAGGGTGTCTGTCAAGCATTTATCGTGTTTTCTTGTGGCCCATTTCTGTGTGTTTGGTATAGTGCATCTTGTTCATATTCCTTTTTTGCATTGTCCCATTGGTTCTGGCAGGTCTTGTACATCTGTAGCAGCTTTTTATGTCCTGTCTTGACAGGGTTACCTTGTCGTTTGGTCGTATATTTGTTGTATTGAGACTCAATGGGAGGTATTCCTGCAATTACTAAAATGGCTTCCCTAAAGACCGTTCTGTACTCACTACTGACTCTTACGAGCCAGTTTTCATTGCACTGTCGGCAGTTTATTTTTTGTCCCTCTACCAGGTTGGTCCTCCTTCACATCACTGATTGTGCTACCGAGTACAGTAGTTTCCTCTTGCTGGTAGTGGGACCTCCCACGTTTGGCATTAGCCGTTCCAGGTCGATTAGCCGCATCGGTCGTTTTGTACGCTTTTTCCGCCGCTTTTGAGACGTGGTCGTTGAACGATAGGCTTTTGCCAATAATTGAAATAAAAGTTACTTTTTTCAGTGTTATTATCGCATCTTTAAACCTCAGGGTTATCTCATTAAGCTGTCTCCTGCCTGCGAGAACGACAGTCACGAGCTTCTCTGGCGCTAACTTCAGCTCCTTTTGCTCTAGCCACTCGTCCACCAACCTAGTCTCATTGCTGCATCTGCCTTGTTCATTACCACGTTCTTCATACTTCCACAGATTGTGATTGTCAGGTCGTCCGCAAACCCGATTATCTCAGTTCCTTTTGGAAATTTTAATCTGAGCGCTCCGTTGTACAGAATGTTCCACATAGTTGGGCCCATTACTAAGCCCTGTGGAACACCACTGCTGATTTGAGCTCACTTGTATCACTATTTTTCCCTTGTCTAGGTAGCTTCTGTTTATGCGGAGTAGGTATGGGAGGAGTCCTAATTTTGTCGCCTCGTCCATGATATGTAGCCAGCTTGCTGAATTGAACGCGTTTCTCACGTTGAGAGTTATGAGTATTCAGCTCTCTCTCTCTCTTGTCCTCCACGTTCCTGCTTTAGCTGCCCTCGCCACTTTTACCACCTTTCCGATTGCATCTATCGTTGACCTTCCTGGCCTAAATCTGAACTGTCTGTCTGACATGTTTGTTTCCACTCTTATTTTTCCTACCATTAGTTGCTACAGTAGTTTGACTGCTATATTCAGAAGACACAGTGGTCTATATCCGGCAAGAAGGACTAGACATTAGCTTTAAGGAACTAGTCATGAGCTAGAAGGAAACCTAAATATTAGCTAGAAGGAATTAGACATTACCTAGAAGGAACTAGACATACGCTAGAAGGAAGTAGACATAAACTATAAGCAACTAGACATGAGCTTGAAGGAACTAGACATTAGCTGGAAGGAATTACACTTAAGGGATGTACCTTTTTCTTTTTAAGCGGGTGGAGGGGAAACTTCAAAGGCAGCTGGTCTCATCAGGTAGTTTTGGAGTCAGCGCCCCTTTGCCGAGCCTGTCAAAACCCATAAAACCCCTCACTCTTATTGTTTATAGAATCCAATGGGACTGCTCTCCGCATATTGTCATTGCACCAGCTGCTAAAGTAATTTTATGCAACGCCTCTATTTCCTTGTTATTTCCTTTACTATTTTGCTCTTCTGGCGTGCCATTTCGTCTTCTTCCTTTCGTGTTATTACTCGCCGTATTTTTTCCCAGTTTTCTTGGGATTCCATCATTTTGTTTGCGAGGTTGGTTGCCGTTTCAATTTCTTCTGGGTTTTTGCCGGTGGGTTTATGCGTTCCTCCTTCCAGCGCTTGCATTCAAAAGTTTTATGTGCCATGTTATCTTCTGCTCCAGAATACTCATACAGGGTGTCCGCCGAGTATTTGGGTGACGTGGTAGCTTACCCCACCGTGTTTTCTTGTGGCCCATTTCTGTATCGTGTTCATATTCCTTTCTTGCATTGTCCCATTGGTTCTAGCTGATCTCGCAAATCTGTAGCAGCTTTTTTATGTCCTGTTTTGACACATTACCTTGTCGTTTGGACTTATAATTGTTCTATTGAGCTTCAATGAGAGGTATTCCTGCAATTACTAGAATGGCTTCCCTAGAGACCGTTCTGTACGCGCTACTGACTATTTCGAGCCAGTTTTCGCTAGTTTATATTTTGTCCCTCTCCAGATTGGTACCCCGTAGAACATCACTGATTGTGCTACCGAGCACAGTAGTTTCCTCTTGCTGGCCCTGGTCCGGGACCTCCCACGTTTGGCATTAGCCGTTCCAGTGCAGCGGTCGTTTTGTACGGTTTCTCCGCCGCTTTTGAGACGTGGTCGTTGAACGATAGGTTTTCCAATAATAACGTCAACATGGGCGTAGCCAGGGGGGGGGTTGGGTGTTCACCCCCCCCCCCCCTTCCCCCCCGAAATATTCAAACCCGTTAAAATTGGTGCATTTCTGTTACTGTATTTTCTATATTAACCCAGCTCCGGTTACTTTTGGTCTATTTTCGTCGGTGTTTGGAATAGTTTCTTCAAGGGTACCGTATCGTATGCCTTTTCCAAATCTACAAAAAGTAGATAAGTTTCTAGGTTCTGAGCTTTCCGTTTCGTGAGAATTTGTTGAATAACAAAAGTATTGTTTGTACACGATCTTACTGCGCGAAAACCACTTTGATTTTCACTATCTTGAAACTGACTTTCTAACCTTTTCTTTATTATTAGACCGTACAACCTCCCCATCGAACTTATTACGGTTATGCCTCTATAGTTTGAGCATTTTCTTTTCTCGCCCTTCTTGAAAATTGAGCTTATGTAACCTATATTCCAATCATCTGGGATATTTTCACCTTGCAACAAACATTTGTTAAAAATGGTGATTAATATCTCATGTAGAAGATCTGGTCCATATTTTATAAGCTCCATGGGTGTGTTTCCGGGTCCTGCTGCCTTGCCATTTTTTGACTCTTTCAAGGCATCTTTAATTTCTTTCATGGTTATTGCATCTACGTCCGTAAAATCTGTCTGTTGCTGCCATTCAATTTCTTGAAATTCGTCTCTGATTTCTGTTAACAGGGCCTTATAGTATTTTCCCATTTATATATATTTCCCCATTCCTTTATGGGTATTAAATTCAGTTTTCAGAATATATTTAAAATTCCTTATAGCAATTAAGAAATGACCTGCCTCGTACTTACCTTCTGGAGCATGAGAAGTTTGCTCAACTTCTTTCAAGGTTCCACTACTTTGGCAAATTGTTTAACAGGGCATTCACAACAGCATCTTTCGCCATCTCGTCTGGCTGCTTCCTTTTAAATTGGTAATCATATTTTTCTATAATATCCCACCGAGCAGTGGAACCGACAAAAAAGCAATATACTTGTTGAATTAGTCCAAATAGCTTCCTGGCATAATGAGGCAGAATGGACACCTACAAGATTTAAGGAGTGACAAGTACGGTACGAACTCGGCCAGCTCATTCCTTTCTGCAATCCTGGCTTGTACTCCTTTATAGATGCTAGCCATATTGGACCCATTATCACAAGATTGGACACGAAATTGTCCAATATCTAAAGTATCAACTGTGATTTTTTCTGTCAATAATCTGTTGACAAATGCACTCTCCTGTCTTTCCAACAACTTCTATGAAATGATACATCTGAAGTGCAGTGAAACATTATCGTGTAGTATTTGGCTTCTTTGATGTCATTTAAAATGTTTCCAACTGTTTTTGCCATTATGTCAATAATTTCATTATGTATTCTGTATGAATAGTAAAAACAAAACACTGCCGTGGACGAAAATCGACGAAGGAGTTTCCAAATATAGCATCATCCCTTTAGCACACACGCTAACCGTCCGCTGCAGTTACCAACCGGTGAGCGGCTGATAGTCCAGTAGGTCGGGAAAGAAATAGGCCCCCTAGTTTGCACTATCGGCGGAACTGGAAAACTTTATTTTTTTATACACTTAACCGCAAAATTAACGCATCACTTATACATTTTGATTTATTTCGAAAAATAATAGGTTTTTTCCGATTGATCAAATACAAGTATAATAATAATGTTAATTGTTACGCCTTTTGTATGTTTTAGCTGTCCTGTATATTTAATCTCGAAGCCATAGCAGCTTTTCATAAGTAGTATATTTTTCCAATAATTAAACCGGAGAGCTGCATACTCTCGACGTAAGAAACGCCGTCAATTCAGCAAGCTGGCAACATATCATGGACGAGGCGACAAAATTTCCTCGCTTCTAAAATTGGTTTTCACTTGTTATATCTATCAATAGATACGATAATTTTCATTTGTGAAATACATCTGCTAGCAATGCAACGTGCTACACACAAATTTAAATCGTGATGAATGTGTAGAAATTGTAGCTTTGCCCAATGAAGGCCTAACAAATTGCGAACTTGGTAGAAGATATAAAGTGTCTTACACAACCGTCAGTAGGGTTCTGCAGAGGTTTATAGAGACCAATGATCACGCTAGACGACCTGGTCAAGGCAAGCCACGAATTACTAATGCCGTAGTGGACCTATTTTTAATGCTTCGAATACTGAGGGAACGGTTCACTACTGCACGAAGTCTCGAAATATAACTTGCGCAGGTTCATGGCACTGCTGTTAGTCAAGATATTATAAGAAGAAGACTTCGTGCTTCAAATTTACGACCTCGAGTAGCAGCTACTGGTCCCAGATTTGTCTGTAGAGCACCGAAGAAACAGCATGGCTTTTTGCAAGGTGGCATGTGGATTGGGAAATCCCTGATTGGGAGCAGGAATTATTTACAGATGAGTCAAGGTTTTGCCTTGTAAGTTCTAATCGCCGCCGAAGACTGTACAGAAGGCCAAACGAAAGATATTCCGCTTGTAACATTCGAGAAACCACTTTATATGGAGATGGCTTAGTGGTGGTATGGGGTGGAATATCTTTTTTAATCGCTCTCACAGAGCGTTTGATCGTTGATGGTGGACGTCTGGATTCTGAACGATACATAACGGACATTTTAGAACATTTTGTGGTACCTTTTGCATCTTACATTGGGGATGGATTCGTTCTTATACATGATAATGCTAGGCCACATGCGACACATATTGTTACTGAATATTTAAATCATGTTAATATTCAAGTCCTGGAGTGACCACCACCTAACAGCTTATACGAGCTGCAACAAAGTGTTATCAGCGTATGGGAAGATATCCCTCAAGAAACGATTAGATCTCTATTTGAAAGTATGCCACGGCGATGTCAGGCTGTAATATCATCTAGAGGCGGTAACACTAGTTATTGATAGGCCAAAAACGTTTCAAAAGAAGCTGTATTCGTGTGTATAATAATAATTATCATTTTACATAATTTTGTTAAATAAACCATATTTTTCGTTTTCGTTTTCTCTCCACAATTATTTAGGTCAAATTTATTATTATGATCGAAATAATTCTGTTGATGTGTTCTATTCTTAAAATGTTTTTCAAAATGTATGATAATATTGACAACAATTAAAATAAACCGAAATATATATGTGGTGCGTTAATATTGCGGTTAAGTGTATTTAAGTTCAATGGAATAAAAAAAATTAGATGTTAATTAAAATATCTCGAAAACTATTGAGAAGTTATCGAGACAAATTACTTTTTATGCGTAGGGAAAACATTGTATTTGACTGTCATGTTCGAATTTGCCGTCCTCTTAATTTGTCGCCTGGGACATGGGCCCCGGCTTGCTCCCCCGTAGATCCGGGGCTGTCTCGGCTCCTTTTGGTAATTTTGTTCTCAGCACTCCGTCGAACAGAATATTCTACAGAATTGGGCCCATTACTGACCCCTGTGGAACACAACATTTGAGCTTACTTGTATCACTATTTTTCCCTCGTCTAAGTAGCTTCTGTTTATGCAGAGTAGGTATGGGAGGAGTCCTAATTTTGTCGCCTCGTCTATGATATGTTGCCAGCTTGCTGAATTGAACGCGTTTCTAACATCGAGAGTATGCAGCTCTCTCTCTCTCTCTCTCTCTCTCTTGTCTTCCACGTTCCTGCTTTAGCTGCCCTCGCCACTTTTACCACATTTGCGATTGAATCTATCGTTAACCTTCTTGGCCTAAATCCGAACTGTCTGACATATTTCTTTCTGCTCTTATTCTTCCTTCCAGTAGTTTGCCTGCTTCATCCAGAAGACACGGTGGTATGTATCTGGCGGCTTCTTTTGGATTATTTAAGTTTTTCGTGAGGAGAACTAGTTTAACAACTTTCCATATACATATATGGGAAGTGTCCTAGTTGCGGCATCTATTCATAACCGCTAGTTTATATTAGGGTGTCTTCCTCGCTGCAAGTATTACCTCCTTCTGGTCCTAGGGCCATGCCATTGCGAAGCTATATAGCTAGAAGAAACTAGGCATTAGCTAGAACGAACTAGACATTAGCTAGAAGGAATTAGACATGAGCTAGAAGGTACTAGACATTAGTCAAGAACGAACTAGACATTAGCTACAAGGAATTAGACATGAGCTAGAAGGAACTAGACATTAGCTAGAACGAACTAGCATTAGCTAGAAGGAATTAGACATGACCTAGAAGGAACTAGACATTAGCCAAGAACGAACTAGACATTAGCTAGGACGAACTAGACATTAGCTAGGAGGAATTAGACATGAGATAGAAGGAACTAGACATTAGCTAGAAGAAGTAGACATTAGCTAGAACGAAGTATACATTAGCTAGAACGAACTAGACATTAGCTAGAAGGAATTAGACATGAGCTAGAAGGAACTAGATATTAGCCAAGAACGAACTAGACAATAGCTAGGACGAACTAGACATTGGCTAAAAGGAATTAGACATGAGCTAGAAGGAACTACACATTAGCTACAACGAACTAGACATTAGCAAGAATGAACTAGATATTAGATAGAGGGAACTAGGCGTGAGCTAAAAGGAACTAGATACTAGCTACAGAACTAGACATTAGCTAGACGGAACTAGACACTAGCTACAAAGAACTAGACATTAGCTAGAAGGAACTAGACGTGAGCTAGAAGGAACTAGACATAAGCTAGAGGGAACTGGACACAAGCTCGAAATAACTAGACATAAACTACAAGCAACTAGCTATAGAGCGTCATAAGCTATAAGGAATTAGACATAAGCTATAAGGAATTGTACATTAGCTAGAAGGAATTAGATATGAAAAGTTGTAGATGAAGATGAAAACCCTTAAATATAATTTTAAAATACAACTATTTACTTCTATATATTTCATTATTAATTGTTATATACAATATTTATACAGATAAATATCTAGATAAATGTTATAGTACACAACTTATAGACATCAAAATCTAAATCTAATTTATTTCATATCATTTATTTTGTTATCATCTTAATCTTTTTAATTAATAATTTTTACGGTCCGTTCGCAAATTCTCCACGCAACGCAAAAGAAGGGAATCAATTTAAAAATGTAAATGCAAAGAAACTGGCAACAGATTTTTGATAAGAAAGAGCAATCGGTGGGTTCTAGGTGATGGAGAAATGGTCGTAACCGCATAACAGCCTCTAAACATATAAATTACAGGGCCCCAAACAATTAAAATAAATTATAAAAATACGAAAATTTGTTTAATAAAAAAATATATTTTGATATTTTTTTTTTTACGGATTTCCTTCTTTTCCTTCATTGCTTTTTCTTTAGATAATCCAAGCTTATTTCAATCTAAAACTCAAATTATAAATGTAATTTAGATTGCAAGATTTGCGGCACAAGGCTAACAGCATAATAGTATATTAAAGGACGAGTTCAGTAACCGCGATTTTACCATTAGAAAACTCCACGCTACGATCGTCGTTTTCCATACTTGGACGCGTGCTGAAAAACGCTTTACGAAAGAGTTTTGTATAGTAGTTTTTCAGTTTTGCGAACTTTTGTTATTTCTAAATAAAAAAATCGTCGATACATATTGAGAAAATTATATCGCACTCGGCGAGCCATAACCGCAGGCATGAGTAATGTAATGAGTCCATTACAGACGCAAAATATAAAAATAATAATTTAACTTTGTTTAGTCCATAACTAGAAACTTTGTCTAAAAATTTCGGTTCGAGCGCTATAGATTTAGTTTACTACTATAGATTTAGTCTAAAACTATAAGTTTAGCCTAAACCTTTAGATTTATCGACTACCAAATATTTAGTTTAATGCTATAGTCCAAACTGAAATATTTAGTTTAAGACTATAAATTTAGTTAGATAATTGATCTAATCTAAGCTTAAAGATTTAGTTTAAAACTATAGATTTGGTTAAAGAATATAGATTTAGTCTAAAAGTATAAGTTTAGCCTAAACCTTTATTTATCAACTACTATTGATTTAATATTATATATACCAGGGGTGGACAAACTTTTTATCATTAAGGTCGGCTTGTTTCTTTAAATTGTAAGCAGGGGTCTACTAACATTCTATGTGTTATTTCGCCATAAGAGAAGTCGTAGTAATTTAAGGCAAAACATTAAGTTCAAATTTAAAATAAACAGATAATGCTAATACTATAGATCTGTCACACGGCTTTGGGGCGAGCATCAGTGTACATATCAGACAGGCGAGCCACTATAAATAGCTACGCGGGCGACTAGAAAACGGCAGCCGCGGTCGACGCTTTGACTACCCCTGATATATACGGTCATAAGTTGTAAGATTTAGTTTAAGACTATAGATTTAATCTAAAACTATAAGTTTAACCCAACCCTTTAGTTTTATACTAAGACTACAGATTCATTCTAAGACTTCCGATTTATCCTAAGACTTTTATCGTAAGACTATCCTAAGACTTTAGATTTGTCTGTAGACAATAGATCTATCCTAAGACTTTAGTTTTATCCTAAGACTACGGATTTAGCCTAAGACTTTAGATTTGACCCGAGACTATAGATTTATCCTAAGACTTTAGATTTATCCCAAAGCTAAGAGGATAGGTTAGTCTAGAACTATAGATTTGGCATAAGACTGTAGGTTTAGATGGTTTGTCCGCTATGTGAAATAGTCTAATTAGACTGCATGCAAGTCTATTTTTAATATAAATTCAAATTCTGACTAGAAATAAATGTCTTTGAAATAGAAAAGACTTTGAATTTAGTTGGTTAATTAATGTAAAAGCTATTTAATCTTGGATTAGACCAAGTAAAACGATGTTCTTTTTATAATCTTCAAACACAAAATCTAGACTTATAGACTAAACATATTTTGGACTACTTTAGAGCATTCGAAACGTTACTGTTTCTAGCCTATCCAGTTTAGACTACATTGTAGCAATCTACAGAATATTAAGGCTAAGGTCAGAGAAAGTTTGAAATGATTTCTGGAAATTCGATTTGGGTAGCCCAAAATGGTGAGAGTGAGTTTGTCTGTCTGTAAGTTGGAAATTTGTCTGGTCTGGAGTAAGTTTGTCTGTCTGTTTGTCTGTCTGTAAATAAAGTCTGTAAGTTGAAAATTTGTCTGTTCTGTCCAGAAATTCAAATTTGAGTTCGCCTGTCTACAAATCAAAAATTAAATTAGACAGTCCAAAGTGGACTGAGTAAATTTGTCTGTCAAATTTGTCTGTGTAAGTTGGAAATTTGTCTGTCCAGAAATTCAAATTTGAGTTTGTCTCTCTGTAAATCAAAAATGAATTTAGAAAGTCCAAAATGGACTGAGTAAGTTTGTCTGTTTGTTAGTTGGAAATTTGTCTGGTCTGTCCAGAAATTCAAATTTGAGTTTGTCTGCCTGTAAATCAAAAATTATTTTACAAGTCCAAAATTGACAGAGTAAGTTTGTTTGTTCGTCTGTTAGTTGGAAATTTCTCTGGACTGTCCACAAATTCAAATTTGAGTTTGTCTGTCTGTAAATTAAAAAAATAATTTAGACAGTCCAAACTGGACAGAGTAAGTTTGTCTGTCTGTAAGTTGGAAATTTGTGTGGTATTTGCAGAAATTCAAATTTGAGTTTGTCTGTCTGTAAATCAAAAAATAAATTAGACAGTCCAAAATGGACTGAGTAAATTTGTCTCTCAAGTTTGTTTGTGTAAGTTGGAAATTTGTCTGGCCTGTCCAGAAATTAAAATTTGAGTTTGTCTGTCTGTAAATCAAAAATTAATCTAGAAAGTCCAAAATGGACAGTGTAAGTTTGTCTGTCTGTAAGTTGTAAATCTGTCTCTCCTGAAATTCAAATTTTAGTTTGTCAGTCCAAAAAGTACAGGGTAAGTTTGTCTGTCTGTAAGATGGAAATTTGTCAGGCCTGTCTAGAAATTCAAATTTGAGTTTGTTTGTCTGTAAATCATACATTAATTTAGACAGTCCAAAAAGTACAGACGAAGTTTGTCTGTAAGTTGGAAATTTGTATGGCTTGTCCAGAAATACAAATTTTGAGTTTGTCTGTCTGTAAATCAAAAATTAATTTAGACAGTCCAAAATGGACAGAGTAAGTTTGTCTGTCTGTAGGTTGGAAATTTGTTTGGCCTGTCCAGAAATTCAAATTTGAGTTTGTCCGTCTGTAAAACAATAATTAATCTAGACAGTCCAAAATGGACAGAGTAAGTTTGTATGTCTGTAGGTTGGAAATTTGTCTGGCCTATCCAGAAATTAAAATTTGAGTTTGTTCGTCTGTAAAACAAAAATTAATCTAGACAGTCCAAAATGGACAGAGTAAGTTTGTCTGTCTGTAAGTTGGAAATTTGTCTGGCTTGTCCAGAAATACAAATTTTGAGTTTGTCTGTCTGGAAATCAAAAATTAATTTAGACAGTCCAAAATGGACAGAGTAAGTTTGTCTGTCTGTAGGTTGGAAATTTGTTTGGCCTGTCCAGAAATTCAAATTTGAGTTTGTCCGTCTGTAAAACAAAAATTAATCTAGACAGTCCAAAATGGACAGAGTAAGTTTGTATGTCTGTAGGTTGGAAATTTGTCTGGCCTATCCAGAAATTAAAATTTGAGTTTGTTCGTCTGTAAAACAAAAATTAATCTAGAAAGTCCAAAATGGACAGTGTAAGTTTGTCTGTCTGTAAGTTGTAAATCTGTCTCTCCTGAAATTCAAATTTTAGTTTGTCAGTCCAAAAAGTACAGGGTAAGTTTGTCTGTCTGTAAGATGGAAATTTGTCTTGTCTCTCCTAAAATTCAAATTTTAGTTTGTCTGTCTGTAAATCAACAATTAAACTAGACAGTCCCAAATGGACAGAGTAAGTTTGTCTGTCTGTAAGTTCGAAATTTGTCTGGTCTGTCGAGAAATTCAAATTTGAGTTTCAGGCAGACTGTAAATCAAAAATTAATTTAGACACTCCAAAAAGGACACATTGTCTGTCTTTAAGTTGGAAATTTGTCTGGCCTGTCCAGAAATACAAATTTGAGTTTGTTCGTCTGTAAATCAAAAAATAATTTAAGACAGTCCAAAATGGACAGAGTGCGTTTGTCTGTCTGTAAACTTGTCTTGTCTCTCCTGAAATTCAAATTTTAGTTCGTCTGTCTGTAAATCAAAAATTAAACTAGACATTCCAAAATGGACAGAGTAAGTTTGTCTGTCTGTAAGTTGGAAATTTGTCTGGTCTGTCGAGAAATTCAAATTTGAGTTTGTCTGTCTGTAAATCAAAAAATTAATTTAGACAGTCCAAATGGACAGAGTAAGTTTGTCTCTCTGTAAGTTGGAAATTTGTCTGATCTGTCCAGAAATTCAAATTTGAGTTTGTCTGCCTGTAAATAAAATAATAATTTAGACAGTCCAAAAAGGACAGCGTAAGCTTGTCTGTCTTTAAGTTGGAAATTTGTCTGGTCTGTCCAGAAATTCAAATTTGAGTTTGTCTGCAAATCAAAAATTAAGTTAAACAGTCCAAAATGGACAGTTTGACTATCTGTAAGTTGTAAATTTGTCTGGTGTGTGTAGAAATTCAAATTTGAGTCTGTCCGCAAATCAAAAATTAATTTAGACAGTCCAAACTGGACAGAGTAAGTTTGTCTGTATGTAAGTTGGCAATTTGTCTGGTCTTTCCAAAAATTGAAATTAAAAACTAAGCCAAAAAATAATTTCGTCAGCCCAAAATGGATTAAGTTTGTTTGTCTGTAAGTTGGAAATTTTGTGTAAATCTTAAAAATTGTAAGTTAATTGTAAATCGAATTCGACCTTGCAAAATAGACAAAGTTGGATTTTTAAAATTAGCGCTACAATGTAGTCTATTACTCTGTAGGTTACATGTCTATTACAATGTAGTTTTTGCCCGTTGTTTTAAGAATTTCGAGTTTAGATTGAAACAAAGCAAGGATTATCAAAAACAAAACCCTAAACTAAACTAATTAGTCCAGACAATCTAGTTCATTCAATCAAATACCTAAAAAAAAAGTATAAAAAAACTATATTTTAAGCCCTGCATAAATTTTAATCGTCTTCTTCCCCTCACTCACTTCACAAGTTATCCTCAACTCTCTCTCTCTCTTTCTCTCCTCACTCAAATATATGTATACAATATATATATATAGTTAAATTTAAATTTTGGTTGTTTTCTTTTCTTGTTTCTCGAAAAAAATTGACAACTGATATATTATATTATATATGCGTGACATCTACGCACTAATTGACAGACAGACAGACAGACTACAGCCTACACAAATTGCTACAACACAATCCGTTCGGCCCACAAAAAATAATTTCGATTAAAAATAAACAAATGGGTTTAAATTCCTCGTTTTTGGGGGGGTAATAAAAACCCAAAAAATAAATACTTTTGATATTAAAAAAATAAAATTATAAGGGATGATATCGGCTACAATAACTTGCTTTGTTTATATAATAGATATAGAGAGGTCATTCGTTGTAAAGCCAAGCAAAACACAGAATGACTATATTATTTCATATAATAGTTACTTATTTTTTTTATCGTTTTGGTATTTTTTGTTTGTTTGTTATTATTAATTATGTAAATATTCTACGCGACGATTTCTTTCGCAGACTTCGCCGCCCTCCACTGCCCCAACCAACCCAAAACTCCAACGAAACAAAACTCTTAACCCCCAGAGCAACAAAAAAAAATCCCGTGTGGAGAGCAACGCTACTCGACAAAGCGACATTTCCTCCAATATAAATATTTAAATAACAATTGTGCCTTTGTAAAAATTCTTCAATATTTTTCCCTACTTAATAAATTAATAAAGCGTTTGATCGGCAACCTCAATCATCATCATCAACAACAACAAAAAAAAAACAACTTCCTCCACCCCCGCTTCTTTAAACGAACGCCCAGCATTCCAGCGTTTTAACGACGAAATCCACGTTGGGGGTGAGTGCCTCATTGCCGTACGTCTTGCACGGCTCGGACCGTCCCTGGTAGAGATCGCCGTCGAGCCAAAGCCCGAACTTCCCGTCGCCGGCGCCTATGCTGAGGCTCTCGTTGTTGCCCTTGATGAAGTACAGATTCTCTCCCGTCCAATTGTACACCTGAAACTGCGGCGTGAATCTGAAGAGAAGGGACTCGCCCGTGCCGTAGAAGTGGTCGGACACTTGCAAGGCACAAGACGTTAATGCACCGAATACCTAAAACAAAAAGATTTATATTTAAAATGGAAAAAAATCGTTAATTTTTCAATTTACATTATTGTCGGTGTCTTGTATGACAAGTAAAATGGGCGATTCTAGCTTATGCATTTTTCTGTACATGGAGTTGAGGGAGAAACCGTGTTGACTGGTGCTGAAGACAAGCGTCCAGACGTAGCCTTCGGCTCGGGCGGGCAAGTGCCTGCAGAGGGACTCCCTGTGCTCGTAGGTGAGCACCTCCGTGGATCCCACGAGGTCCGGAGGCGTCAGGTCGACGTCCAAGGAGGGCACGGGAGACGCGTAAAGGGCGCGCCGCAGCTCCTCTGACATCGGCAATACCTAAAGAATTTCCAAAAGTTAATTTCTAGTCGTTGAAGGAAACAGTAAGAAGAAAATTATTGGAAAAAAATAAGCTGGTTCTGATTTAAGGCAAAAGCAGTCAAAACGGTTAGCAAACCGTCCGACGCATGCGTAATATTACAATCGTAATGATTTTTAAATTTTGCGCACGCGGCGGATAGTTTGCTGGCCGTTTTTACAGCTGTTGGTACAAACCTATAGATAATAACCTAATATAGATTCTAATGAACTTAATTATAATGCCAGCTCTTAAGAACTAGTGTTAGTTATTTCTTTAAAACTAACATTGAGCTAATGTTAATTTTTAAGACCTAGTTTAAAACCTAACTTGTTTTAACGAAAACTAAATACTTAATAATTATACAAGTTAAGGCGGCTACACACGATCCGGCAGGCCTGACAGTTCAAACTGAGCAGTCCAGTCCGCCTGAAGGCCAGTCTCCTGAACGTGACCCAGACGTTTACCCAAAGAAATGACACTGCTAAACCGAAAAGTGCTAAGCCATGATGGTAACTGACAAATATTTCAGAGTTGTCTGAGCGTATGTAGGGTCGTCAGGTCCATCCGGCCACCGACTTTTTGACAGACTGTTCAGTTCGATTCCGGATGGCGGATTATGTGTAGCCGCCTTAAAAATTTTTTTGAACCTTGATTCTTTCTGAATTCAGATGCATATAATCTAGACTAGTGTCTATACTCTTTTTGAATTCAGTTCATTTATTGAGTAAGGTGTTAGGTAAAAAAAACCTAACCTAACCTTAACTTGTTTACAAAAAAAAGATTTTTTTTCCAATAACTTGCTTCGTATTTTTTTTTTTTTTTGGTGCGTACTTAATACTAATTTCTTTAAGAACTAATTATGGATAGTCTAATAGATTACACAGTCCACGTTTAAACATCCACAGCTAGTTTGCGAAAGGGGTTTTGTTTTGGCGGTGGCAACATTTATTTAAGGGCATTTGGCACAGTTCTCGAAGGGTTCAGTGTGGGGGAGACAATTAGGGACAGCAGTGAGGGTAGCTCCATCTAGATTACTTACAAGGCACATGCTGTATATATATATATATATATATATATATATATATATATATATATATATATATATATATATATATATATATATATATATATATATATGTTTTTTCGTTTACGTTTAGGTAGTATGTATGTACAGAGTGTTTATTTAATGATGGTTTTTGCTATCTATTTTATCTACTTGGAAAGTACGAACAGGAAGATTAGTTACATAGATAATTATCATATATAAATATGATATCAAAATATAAATCATAGATATATATCTTTAATAGAATAGACGAGGGGGTGGCGAACCTTTTAACGACCGCGTGCCAATTTTTTTAGATTTTTTAAATGCTGACGTGTCAAAATAAACATTTCTGCTCGCGACAATCAGTTACAGTATTAGCCTGAATATAAACCATCACATTTTTTTTACATTTTTGTTCATTGTACATGTTCCACAAAATTTAAGAAAAACGATATTTAATAGACATCTATAGTCCATTTTTTTAAGAATGCAGTACAGGGAATATAGGGCTTATTTGAAGTTGTTCTCTGATTGGCTTAAATCGAGGAGAAGTTCACACCGACGATCATGGGCGTAGCCAGGGGGAGGGTTTTGGGGGTTCATATATCATAATATGCAAAATTTAACATAAATATTATATTGAAATCAGGAGGGACGAGTAGAGACGACTATCTTCAAGAGAGCATGGTAGATGTGGAGTTTAGGAACTGTGAGGCTTAGGTTGTGTGTCAGTTTTAGAAAGAAAATTGGTGCTTTTCTGCAAAACACCCCCCCGAAATATTTTCTAAACCCCCCCCCCGAAACTAAACCCTGGCTACGCCCATGACGACGATATTTACTTCTCCGTCTCAACCGCGCTTCTCTCTTTCTTTTCACAAACATTTGCAGCTGTTAGTTGTCAATGCCTGTCGTGTCAATTCACAATTATCATCTGATCTGTTTGTATCATTTAGATTGTTTGCGTTTTTCTCCATTTATTTGTTTGTATTTTATTACTATTGTTGCCATTTGGAGTATCTAATGAATAATAATAAGATATTCTATACCAATAATAAATTACCAATTTTATATTCAAGTAACTATATTTGAATTTGGCGTCAAATTTTGTAACTAGATTGAACATTTGTCATAGTGTAAATCAGGTTTCTTGTTACTGCATTCTTAAAAAAATGGACTATACTAATATATCTCGGTGTTGTAATCGACAGGAGACTCTCCTTTTCAAGGGCAGAAGCGAAGGGGTAGAAAGCGTTAGCCGCCTTAGACAGCATCCTGCCGAATGTAGGTGTACCAAGAAGCCACAGACGTAGGATCTTGAGCACTGTCGTTCAATCAAATATGCTATAACGCCGCCACAATCTGGGTAAAAAGTATGCGCATTACCAAGAGTATAAAGGAAACTTGCAATAAGGATTTGCAGCGTTTACAAAACCGTCTCGGGGGATGCTGCACTAGTAATTGCGGGTATACCCCCTATAGGAGCTGTACGAGGAAGGCCGTAACAGGCAAATCCAAAACTACAGCAAGAAAGAAGTTGGTAAGAAAATGGCAGACAAATATACCTTTTCATAGTTGACATTTTTTTATGCGCATGCGTCAATTTCCGCCATGTTTTCAGGCATTTCTTTGTCATAAACTGTGAAAGTATCAAAATGTGCCAGAAAATTTCATTTTCCCGCCTTTGAAACAAGGCGGACGATCATGCGCTTAACTAACAGTAAAAGTGTCTATTGGTGGGCGTCTGACAAGGGCCAATCGACAAAGCTAATCATGGCTCAACAAGAAACATGGCGAGCCAAACTTCTATATTACCCAATTACTCAAAGGGCACGGTTGCTTCCGCGACTACCTACACCTAATCCGCGCTGCCACAGACGACCTGTGTATCTACTGGGGCGAAATAGATTCCATGATCCACACATTCTTCGCCCGCTGCAGATGGACCACAGAAAGGCAAAAGTACAAAGGCAACGTGGAATTCACTTCAGGCAAAGTTATGCAGTATACCAGGTATACTTAACGTGACCAATTATTTTTTTCGTCAGAGCGGGATACTCGCGGATTTATGTAAAAAGAACTTTTATGGTATTACAGTGTCGGGTACTTGTAAGTTTCCTAAAACATTACGAACAGTGTGAGAAAGAAAAAGCGAATTCTCCTTAAGTGCCAGGGTATCTCGGAGACGATTAATTTCTTTTGCAGACTAAAATTTTCTTTTGAAAAACATTTTCAAAATATTTGGGCATTTTGTCGATGCTCAGAAAATAGCTTTTCAAAGGCTGGAACATTTTTAAAACTCTCTCAAGCGCGGGCATTAACGCAAATCACCTTGATTTACTGTAGCCCAGAAGTTTGTGATACTCTATGGCATTTGAATGACAAAACTCTTTCAAAGATTCTACTCGAACGTCTGTCTCGAACTCGAAGTAAACAGGGAGACAATCTGCGGCTGTTTTGATCGCGTAGTGAACTATGTGGGCTACACATCCAATCCCGATGAGCTGTCTTCCGTATGATTTGTTCAATTTTGAGTAAATATTATTTATAATTTCCTCCAAAATTGCAGTTCGTATCTCCAGATAATCTTCACAACATCCCACAATTTTCTTATTCAAATTATTGCAAGATACTTCCTTGAAATCATCAACATTTATATCCTATGTTTCACCTAGCTGTTCTCTAATCTCTAAAACCTTGACTTTGACGCCTTCGCATCAAAAAACCGCCGAATTGCAAGTAATATTGGATGAAGACTATACTTTGAGTCAAGAGCAAATGGCAGCAATGTTAAATGTTGCGCAGCAAACTATTTCTGGCCGTATAAAGGCTGTGGAAAAGATCCAAGTGTGGAAAATGGGTGCCACATGAATTGAACGAAAAGACAGATGGAAAACCGAAAAAACGCTTGTGAAATTTTGCTCTCAAATACGAAAGAAAATCAGATTTGCATCGAATTGTTACTGGCAATGAAAAATGGATTTATTTTAAGAATCCTAAACGAAAAAAATTATGGGTTAATCCGGGACAACCATCAACATCGACTGGAAAACCAGATGGATTCAGCAAGAAGGCTATGCTCTGTGTTTGGTGGGATCAAAAAGGTGTGGTGTATCATGAGCTTCTAAAACCTGGTGAAACTGTTAATACTAATCGCTACAGACAACAAATGATCAATGTAAACCAGGCATTGATCGAAAAACGACCAGAATGGGCCAGAAAACACGGCAAAGTATTTTTTTGCACGACAATGCGCCTGCACACAAAGCAAAACCGGTTCAGGATAGAATCAAAGCATTTGGCTGGGAGCTGCTACCTCACCCGCCGTATTCGCCAGATTTGGCCCCTTCCGACTACCATTTGTTTTCATCGAAGGGACACTCATTGGCTGAACAGCACTTCGATTCCTACGAAGAAGTCGAAAATTGGGTGTCTGATCGGTTTGCTTTAAAAGACGAACATTTCTATTGGCGTGGTATCCACAAATTGCCAGAAAGATGGTCAAAATGTGTACTTTGAATATTTTTTTTTTTACTTTCCCATTCAATTCATTTTCACAAAAAAAAAACGCTCACTTCATACCGGTATACCTGGTATGCTTGAAAAGAGAGAAAATTGGGAGTTGATTGACGGCCGGTTAAAGACATCCTAACAGACAATGAAGACGATTAGAGACTGAAACTCTCGGGAAAACCACAGCTTCAATACAGCCTTCACATTGAAGATATGTTATCTGCGGTTCCGGTGTGAATGGTTGATTTCTTGAGGGCTACTTGTCTGTACAGCTCCCTGCTGCCAGCTACGCTCGGAAAAAAGACAGCTAGTAATGATTCCAAATCCGTGCTTAAATATTCGGCAAATAGACCTTTTCATGGTTAGTTAAGCGCATGCATGTCCGCAATGTTTAAAAGGTGGGAATATGAAAGTTGCGAGCACATTTTATTATTTTCAGTGGTTATACGTCAAAAAATTTCGGGCACTTTTTTGACGAACATGGCGAAAATTGACGCATGCGCACAAAAAAATCAATTATGAAAGGGTCTATTGATTTTGCTTCAGTTTGACATGTCGGACATTCTTTTGAATATTTGAATATGGAAAATATCTCGTTTATGACAAAAAGACCTTGTGGTCGATGGCCTGTTATTTGTTACTGTTGTTGACAATAAAGATTATTATTATCTAGCTTAATTATTTATTTCAATCTTATAGAAAAAAGAAAAATATATAATTTATACATTTTTTTGAAAAGTAATTTATCCCGCGTGCCAATCAAATTGTTCTACGTGTCATCTGTGACACGCGTGCCATCGGTTCGCTGGATTAGACATTAAATATTGTGTCTGAATGAAATATATTAGATTAATTTTGTCGCAACTTAGTTCGTTTGATGGTTATCGATTTTATTAAGAAGAAATATTAAGATTATCTTGCTTTTTTCAAACTTTATCGATGACTTGGAAGAAAATTAAAATACGATCTTAAAGCATCGGTGATTCAAAAAAACATTGTCCAATTCAATATTCGTGGAACCATACAAATTATAGATACGATCATATAAACTAAGAAATGTAGCTTGAATATATAAATATATTCAATCTTTTCGTAGCTCTATAATATTATTAAATCTTATTAAGACTGCGATATAAATCCCCTGTTGAAACAACTTCCCTGGCCAATACCACGCGGGATATTGAATTATACAACAGACATTTTCATGTTATTACTAGTACCAATACATTTTCATGTTATTACCAAGAACTAGATAAATAACGTTGTATTTAAGATCATTTCTTTTTCTTTAAATTAAGTAAATAGCTATCTGCATGTGTAGTTGTTTTAACATGAGATTTGTTCGTAAATAGTATTAATAAGACTTAATATTATAGATCTACGAATGGGTTGAATATATTTATATATTCAAACTACATTTCGCTTTAATAATTGCCCAATTCGTTCCAGAGCAAATCGAGACCAAAATTTAGTTTATTTTCAGCACAGAAATCTATTTAAATTTTGGACAAATTTATTACACTATAAAGAGTTTCCTAATAGTACAAACCAATTAACACATTCTTTCATTAATTTTATATTAACGCACCAATAAATACTTTAATTAACCCTGACATTTTAAAATATACATAATTAAACACTGAAATTCTTCAAGTTTTGTAAACACATTATCTATTTACTTTTGACTCTGTCTAGAAAGTCAAGTGACACAAAAGACCAGACAGAGAGCACTAGACACACAAGACTAGTCAGACAACACTAGACAGACAAAACTAGACAGACAAGACAAGAGAGACAAGACTAGACAGAGAAGACTACACTTTGATCTTAGCCATAGGCCGAGATGCGATAGGCAGACAGACAAGACAGACTAGACTAGACAGATAAGATTAGACAAACAGGACTAGACAGACAAGATCAGATAGACAAGACTAGACAGATTAGATGGACGATACTAGGCAGACTAGTAGACTGGACAGAGAAGACTAGACAGACAAGACTAGACAAACAGGACTAGACAGACAAGATAGACAAGAGTAGACAGACGAGACTAGACAGCCTACACTAAACTGTCAAGTCTTGTCTGTCTAGTCTTGTCTGTCTAGTCTTGTCTGTCTAGTCTTGTCTGTCTAGTCTTGTCTGTCTAGTCTTGTCTGTCTAGTCTTGTCTGTCTAGTCTTGTCTGTCTAGTCTTGTCTGTCTAGTCTTGTCTGTTTAGTCTTGTCTGTCTAGTCTTGTCCGTCTAGTCTTGTCCGTCTAGTCTTGTCTGTCTAGTCTTGTCTGTCTAGTCTTGTCTGTCTAGTCTTGTCTGTCTAGTCTTGTCTGTCTAGTCTTGTCTGTCTAGTCTTGTCTGTCTAGTCTTGTCTGTCTAGTCTTGTCTGTCTAGTCTTGTCTGTCTAGTCTTGTCTGTCTAGTCTTGTCTGTCTAGTCTTGTCTGTCTAGTCTTGTCCGTCTAGTCTTGTCTGTCTAGTCTTGTCTGTCTAGTCTTGTCTGTCTAGTCTTGTCTGTCTAGTCTTGTCTGTCTAGTCTTGTCTGTCTAGTCTTGTCTGTCTAGTCTTGTCTGTCTAGTCTTGTCTGTCTAGTCTTGTCTGTCTAGTCTTGTCTGTCTAGTCTTGTCTGTCTAGTCTTGTCTGTCTAGTCTTGTCTGTCTAGTCTTGTCTGTCTAGTCTTGTCTGTCTAGTCTTGTCTGTCTAGTCTTGTCTGTCTAGTCTTGTCTGTCTAGTCTAGTCTGTCTAGTCTTGTCTGTCTAGTCTTGTCTGTCTAGTCTTGTCTGTCTAGTCTTGTCTGTCTAGTCTTGTCTTTCTAGTCTTGTCTGTCTAGTCTTGTCTGTCTAGTCTTGTCTGTCTAGTCTTGTCTGTCTAGTCTTGTCTGTCTAGTCTTGTCTGTCTAGTCTTGTCTGTCTACTCTTGTCTGTCTAGTCTTGTCTGTCTAGTCTTGTCTGTCTACTCTTGTCTGTCTAGTCTTGTCTGTCTAGTCTTGTCTGTCTACTCTTGTCTGTCTAGTCTTGTCTGTCTAGTCTTGTCTGTCTAGTCTTGTCTGTCTAGTCTTGTCTGTCTAGTCTTGTCTGTCTAGTCTTGTCTGTCTAGTCTTGTCTGTCTAGTCTTGTCTGTCTAGTCTTGTCTGTCTAGTCTTGTCTGTCTAGTCTTGTCTGTCTAGTCTTGTCTGTCTAGTCTTGTCTGTCTAGTCTTGTCTGTCTAGTCTTGTCTGTCTAGTCTTGTCTGTCTAGTCTTGTCTGTCTAGTCTTGTCTGTCTAGTCTTGTCTGTCTAGTCTTGTCTGTCTAGTCTTGTCTGTCTAGTCTTGTCTGTCTAGTCTTGTCTGTCTAGTCTTGTCTGTCTAGTCTTGTCTGTCTAGTCTTGTCTGTCTAGTCTTGTCTGTCTAGTCTTGTCTGTCTAGTCTTGTCTGTCTAGTCTTGTCTGTCTAGTCTTGTCTGTCTAGTCTTGTCTGTCTAGTCTTGTCTGTCTAGTCTTGTCTGTCTAGTCTTGTCTGTCTAGTCTTGTCTGTCTAGTCTTGTCTGTCTAGTCTTGTCTGTCTAGTCTTGTCTGTCTAGTCTTGTCTGTCTAGTCTTGTCTGTCTAGTCTTGTCTGTCTAGTCTTGTCTGTCTAGTCTTGTCTGTCTAGTCTTGTCTGTCTAGTCTTGTCTGTCTAGTCTTGTCTGTCTAGTCTTGTCTGTCTAGTCTTGTCTGTCTAGTCTTGTCTGTCTAGTCTTGTCTGTCTAGTCTTGTCTGTCTAGTCTTGTCTGTCTAGTCTTGTCTGTCTAGTCTTGTCTGTCTAGTCTTGTCTGTCTAGTCTTGTCTGTCTAGTCTTGTCTGTCTAGTCTTGTCTGTCTAGTCTTGTCTGTCTAGTCTTGTCTGTCTAGTCTTGTCTGTCTAGTCTTGTCTGTCTAGTCTTGTCTGTCTAGTCTTGTCTGTCTAGTCTTGTCTGTCTAGTCTTGTCTGTCTAGTCTTGTCTGTCTAGTCTTGTCTGTCTAGTCTTGTCTGTCTAGTCTTGTCTGTCTAGTCTTGTCTGTCTAGTCTTGTCTGTCTAGTCTTGTCTGTCTAGTCTTGTCTGTCTAGTCTTGTCTGTCTAGTCTTGTCTGTCTAGTCTTGTCTGTCTAGTCTTGTCTGTCTAGTCTTGTCTGTCTAGTCTTGTCTGTCTAGTCTTGTCTGTCTAGTCTTGTCTGTCTAGTCTTGTCTGTCTAGTCTTGTCTGTCTAGTCTTGTCTGTCTAGTCTTGTCTGTCTTGGTTCTCCAAGAGCTCGCGGTACTTCTTACTATTGACATAGAAAATGCCTTTAATTCAGCTCCGTGGGACCTCATAATTGACGCACTAAAAACTGCGGAAATTAGCCCATATCTGATTAAGATGGTCCAGTCGTACCTCAGCAATCGATATGTCATCACAAACAGAGGCTCAAAAATAGAAACAACATGCGGTGTCCCACAGGGCTCCATTCTAGGACCTACATTATGGAACATCTTCTACAACAGCATTTTAGAACTCGACTTAGGAAAAAAAGTTACCTCTGTTGCATACGCTGACGACCTAGCAGTGATTGTTTGCGGTAGAAATAAGTCATAACTGGAAGAGTCCGCGAAAAATGCCGTAGCAATAATTCACCAACATCTAACAGAATTAGGGCTTAAAATGGCACACGCGAAGACGGAAATGGTAATCCTTGTGGGTAGAAGAAAACTTAAGACTCTGTCTTTGGCGACGCCATTTGGCGATGCCAAAATTGGCGACGCCATAATAACGAGCAAGCCGGTAATCAAGTACCTGGGGGTATACTTAGATAAAAATACCCGTATGACTACCCACATCAAAAAAAAAGAAAACCCAATCTGCTGGTTCTGTCCGGACATTGATTCAGCCGAACACACAATTTTTCACTGTGTCAGATGGATGGACCTTTGTGAAACAGCAAATCAATTATGCGGCACAGTCATATTAACATCTAATGTGGCAGAATTGCTTCTAAGAACAGAAGCAGATTGGAACGTAATAACAGAAATGATGAGGGATATAATAAAAGCAAAAGAGAAACACGAAAGAGAAAACCGAATTTAGAAACGAGGAGGGATAAATCATCCTGAAGTAATGCCTAGGGGCGGTTTCCGGGATGTATCTTCTCCTTTTTTTAAATATATATATTTTTTTTTTAACTTTTTGAAGTCTTGTTGTCTTTTATTATTTTAATAAAAAAAGAAAAAAAGTCTTGTTTGTCTAGTCTTGTCTGTCTAGTCTAGTCTCGTTTATCTTGTATGTCTAGTGTGTCTAGTCTTCTCTATCTAGTCTTGTCTCCCTAGTTTATCTAGTAAGTCTAGTCTGTCTAGTATTCTCTATCTAGTCTTGTCCGTCTAGTTTTGTTTGTCTAGTCTTATCTCTCTAGTCCTGTCTGTCTAGTCTTGCCTGTCTAGTCTTGCCTGTCTAGTCTTGCCTGTCTAGTCTTGCCTGTCTAGTCTTGCCTGTCTAGTCTTGCCTGTCTAGTCTTGCCTGTCTAGACTTGCCTGTCTAGTCTTGTCTGCGTAGTCTTGTCTGTCTAGTCTTGTCCGTCAAGTCTTATCTGTCTAGTCTTGCTTAGTCTAATCTCGAATGTAAAGTCCTTTCTGTACATTATTGTCTGTCCAGTCTTGTCTTTAAAGTCTGTTCTGTAGATTATTGTCTGGCCAGTCTTGTTTGACCAGGCTTGACGGTCCAATCGTGCCTGTTTAATCTTGTGTATTCTCCTAGTTTTGTATAAATCATCCGTCAATCTATTATTATCTAATTAAACATGTTGCCTGTTATTTATAGAATAAGTTATTGAAAGTGAATTGTTTTTTGCTTGCGTAAATAAATATTAAAAATGTTGTTGAATGATAAAAGAGAAACAAAGAAACGAAACAATGGTAGAACTCGATGCAAAACAATGCTGAAACGGTGATAATAACATGAAATTATCGGAACGCATTTTCTCAGTAAAAACCTCGGGAAAACAATAAATGAGATAATAGCGAATGACTTACTGAATTCATGCCGGCCGTGTCAAACCGTGTCGCTGGAAATCAACAATTATTACGTGACGATTTTCAATTCGCGTTCAACGCAAAACCAACGTGTCTCGCTCGAAGCGGAAATTGATAAGTCTCCAAACCGGTTAAGAAACCGCACAAAATTGATAAAAACCAAAGAAAAGCAGTTAAGATAACGATAACACAACAAAATCTAAAGAAAGCAAAAACTTGTATTATTAAAAATAAGAATCACTCAGATCACTCTAATATCTACGACATTCGACATTAACACACTGACTGCCAACTACGAGATATCATAGCCAACTACGAGATAACACGTACCGTGTCAACGTGTTAATATTGGGTTGTTCGATAATTAATGTCGTTTTTTTATATGTTTCAAAGTGATTTTATTTATATTAACAACAAACATTAATCAATGATATATTGACCATTTTGTTGATTGACCTTTTGCCATCTTTCGGCAGGTTGAAAAATTCCACGTTCGATGAAGCTTTGGTTTTTAGAAGCGAAGAATTGATCCAACACATTTATTAACAGCCTGATCGGAATCGAAAGTTTTACCATTCAAATGGTTTTGAAGGGAGCGAAACAAATGGTTATCTGATGGTGCTAAGTTAGGGCTATAGGGTAGATGTGGCATCAGTTCCAAATTGAGGTCTGTTAATTTTTGACGGGTTATCAATGAGGTATGGTGTTGTTTGGCGTTATCCTGATGGAACATCACGCCTTTGCGATTGGCCAGTTCAAGGCGTTTTTTCCTGATTTCTTCGTTCAATTTCGATGGTTGACTACAGTATACATTCGAATCAATAGTTTGGAATGTGTCGTTTTGATTACGATTCAGCAAAGATTCGCATATGTTAATGCGTTTGGTGAGGTGAGATTAATGAGATTTCCTTTAATTCGCGAGGAACCCAAACATTCAGTTTGTTTACGTAACCAAGCTGTTGTAATGCAAGTAAACGGTTGAATTCGATATGTCGAGTTTCTCTGCTATCTGTCGCGTTGTCATACGACGCTTAGTTTCGATTAACGCCTTTATTTTGTCGTCATCGGTAGTGGTTGGACGACCAGTATGTGGTGCATCTTGCAGATATTAAAATTACCAGAGCGAAAGCGAGCAAACCAACGCTGACATGCTGTTCAGTAGAGGAAGTCCTCAACAAAAACTTCACATAATTTCTTCCGAGCTTGCACCGTTTTTTTGCCATTTAGGAAGTAAAAGAATAAAATATGCCGATAATGCTTTCTTTGATTGTGCATTTTCAACTTAATTTTTAACCAACTGGCTTTTTACTAATGACGCTTAGTTTTTGACTAAAGATAGTTTGAAGTCTAACCTTTAAAATAGTATATAATATTGTTAGCCACGCAATCACTACTACATGAAATATGCAGTTAATGCCATTTAAGCGAAAAAACGACCGATTATTACGAAATTATCGAACGATTAATTATGGAACAACCCAATATATCATTAGACTGAAACTCAATAACTACAATATTTTGTAGAATTATATCATCTAAAGCAGTGGTCGGCAACCGGGGGTCCGTAAATATATTCAGATAATATTAAATTCGTTGAGCTCATGTTATAAAATTTTTAATCGAAAATAAATTTTGTTAAGGCTCGATGTAAAATAAAATAAGAACATTGCGAATTGATTTTATACAAAATACTGTGACTTGCCAAAATTCTACCTAAAAAGCGTTTTGCCCTTGCCTGGAGAAAACCCATTCATTCAAAACTGTCAATTTCCGTTGCAAATTTTGTACACAGTATTTAAATTGAAAGTTAGCTTTTAAACTTTCAATTTAAATACATTTGACGATGATAATTTTCAAAAAATTGCCAGTGGCGCTGATTAGGTGTCCGCAAAAGTTTCAGGTGTGAATTTAGTGGTCCGCAATACCCAATCTACCACTGATATAATGCACGGGTCTCCAAACTTTTTGGGAATGGGGTCGGATTTAGGGGTCTGACAACAAATATTATTGAAATCCTATTCTCCCAAATGAAAGCAAATATTGTTTAAATTCGGGCGGAAGACCTCGTGGTCGATAGCCCTTTGCATAAAGTATACTATAGATATATTCTCTCTCCATTGATTAAAATGAAAATTATAATGAGAAATAAACACCGGATCGAAATCTTCAGAGGACTGAATTCGGCCCGCGGGCCGTAGTTTGCCGACCGCTAATCCAATGTAACAGAATTTTCCTACAATATAGAGAAATCTTGTAACAACATATTGATAAGACTCTCATAATTTGATTATGCAATAATTATAATAATTGGAATACAGACGTAAACTGGCAGAAATACCTTATGGTCGATAGCTATTTGTTCCCTTTTGGTGACAATAAAGATTATTATTTATTTACAGCCAATATTGGAAAACGTTAAGCACTTTGACTCAATTCTTGACAATTCAATTCAATCTCAATTTCTTCTTATTTTGCCCGTATTCTTTCATTCTGTTGGAGAATGCCAATTTTCTTTCGTCAGACCATTTAGGTCTGTAAGGTTTAGGTTTTGCTTGCTCTGGTTGGACTTCCCAGTTGTTCTTTTTAAAGATTATTATTATTAGAAGTAAACATAAATGATTCAGACGTAGTCTAGCATATGCTATTCAACTTTAAAAAGTGTAATAATAATAATAATAAGTCTAATAAGATGTACAGGTGTAGAAAGTGTGGTCTTGTTGGCGAATCGATAGAACACATCATGGCAGGTTGCCCAACTTTATCAGAGACTGCCTATTAAGGGAGACACAATCAAGTAGTAAAGTTGATTCACCAAAAAATCGGTATAAAATACTGTCTTCGGGGCCTGAAAACACCTCCATATTATAAATATCCAGCCCCAGTCGTCGAATCAATTAAACACATTCTCTACTTTGGCAGGCCTATATTGACCGATAAGATGATTGCCTACAACCGACCTGATATTCTTCTAATTAACCTTGACGCCAAAACAGCCATACTATTAGACATCGCAGTTCCGTTGACAAATAACATCCGAAGAACAGAGACAGAAAAAATAAATAAATACGAGGAACTAGCCTGGAAAATCAAAGATATCTGGAAACTGGACAGAGTATTTATTTTAATTGTAATATCTGTGGAAGGAGTTGTCTCGTCCAATTTTACAAAAAACATTGAGAAACTTGGCTTGCCGAAATCCATCTTGAGACATGCACAGAAGGCAACGATTTTGCAAACCTGTCACATTGTGCGCACGTTTCTTAATTGAAAATTGGTTAAATGATCATATGGGCCAGAGTGAACTCTCTTTCCGCATATCAAAATTTTCCAGCGTAAGCTGACAAGATGCAACATTGCAAAAAAAGTCTAATAATAAAAATAAGTCTAATAATAATAATAAATCTAAAAATAATAATAAATCTAAAAATAATAAATCTAATAATAATAGGTCTAATAATATTAAGTCTAATGTAGTAAAAGTCTTAGGAATCAGACACATTCTAGACCTTGTCCTAATTTTTTTAAATAGTCTTTAATAAGTCTAATACTCTACGTAGTAAGAGTCTTAAAAATCAAACAGCAATTGAAACAAATTAATAAACAATTATTTACTAAACCATGTATTGTGTATTATAATTATATACTTCACAGTGTTTACTTTCAATAACAAACCACTTTTAATGATTCAGATAATTCAGTTAAATAACCAATTAGTTTCTTACGTTTGTTTTTATTGCAACTTTAATTAGTTTATACCGTAGAGATTTGTAATTTTTTAGTTACGATATATTCGGTGATTCAGTGCAAACGCCGAAAGTGGTATATTAGTACACGCGGATTAACGATCGTCTATTGTAGTCTTTAATTATTATTAACAGCGACGTAACGGTAATTAGCGAGTCGAGGCCGGAAATAATTAAAACAGAAATTAAAAGCTAATCCCGTTACCGGATTAAAATAATTGCGATATTTAAAAACATTAAAAACGTTCGTTTAAAAACTGACCGGATTTGATGAAAAACCAACGTTGACGGAACTTGTGCAGGAATATATAGTTTTTCTTCCTTTCAAAATCCCGGAAGATTCAAGACAAGTACACAGACAAGTCAAGCTGTAATGATAGTACAAGAGGACACAGCTTCTACTTCCATAGATGATGCCTTTTTAAAATTTGTTTATTGAAATGCTAAATGTCCCCGAGGAGACAAAGAAAGCCCATATACAGCTCTCATTAAAGTTCGCGAAAGTACAATAAAATTTGCCTCAATGCAAGAAACCGATAAAGAGAGCAACATGAAAATGACTCCATCCCGCAGAGAACTTACAGAAGAACACGAAGCAAAACTAGTTGTTTTATTTTCTGTTGGAATTTTATATTTGGAGCAAAATCTTGGACCAATTAAGGAAAAAGAAGAAGAACCTGATTCTGATATTTGGGGTTGTTGGGCTTCTGCAAATGACCTAGTTAAACCTCCTGCTTCGAAATATTTCTTCCCTCTAATTTCAGCTCCTTTAATTTTACCAGAACCAATTCCTCCGCATATTGTTATTTCCATCGATGCTTGGAAGAGAAAGGAAGTCTTGGCCTTAGCTGAAGAGCATCCTGAAGATGTTATGAGTATTGGTTTCTTTACTGATGAGGATTGTGATACAGTCGTAATAATTGCTAAATCTAGGAGTAAGTTTGAAAAAACTGCCGGCACCACACAACTTGGCGAGAAATTGATTTTGAAAGTTTCAAGCAAACACAGCGACACAATGTTGACTTTTGCCAAATATAAGTCCAAATATAGATGAAGGTGACAGAAAATGCGCAATTTTCTTTCCGGAAGGTATTACTCAAGATTCTGAAATTGTCGAAGAAGAAGTGAAAGCTGCATCAACAAAAAAGAAGAAAAAGGGACGTCAGGTAGAAGAAGATACAGTCGATGAAGCTGCACCTCTTGACGAAGCTACTACCCAGGTATAAGGAGAAACTGCAGAAACTGTTACTGAAGGACGAACTGCAGAAACTGTTACTGAAGGACAAACTGAAGAAACTGTTACTGAAGGACAAACTGCAGAAACTGTTACTGAAGGACAAACTGCAGAACAAAGCTCCACCAGCAGAAGCAGATCCACAAGCAGCAGGGGAGAAGCTCTTCCAGCTATAGAAGGCACCGCACATGAACCTGGCGCAGAAGCTGTTAAGCCTCCTGAAGGTGAACAAAGCTGTTGCTGTTGATGAAGCACCAGCTGTTGAAGTTCCGACGGAAGGAACGACGGAATTACCTCCTGATGCAGGACCTCCACCTGAAGAAGTACCAGAAGCTTCGATGTCTAAGGTACCTTCAGTCGAAGAAAGTGAAAATAAAGCTACGTCACCATTACCGAAAGCTGAAGGATAACTTAATATATTATAGCTTTTAGAAAGAAATACGTTGAAAATGTTTGTTGTAAACTTTTTCTTGTTTAAAGTCTTTTCTATGTACGATCTTAAACCAGACAAATTTGAGAATTAAAATATTAAAACAGTGTAGACTAAACAGACAAGACTAGATATATCACATTAGACAACCAAGAATAGACAGACAAGCCAAGACAGATAAGACTAGATTGACAAGACCAGACAGACAAAATTAGACCGAGAAGACTCGATAGATTAGACTAGACAGAGGAGACTAGACACAGATTTAATTGAAAAACTCTCGGGATTTAAAAAAAATAGAAATTCTCATACTTGTCGAGTTATTTATAAAGAAAAATAGAATTAAATTAAAAAAAAACTTTCATTGGAATCGTTTAGTGCAACGATGTTAATATGTTAATGGAGTTCCTGCTGCCTTTCTCAAGTCTGTGGTATTGTAACATCAAATATTATATTGTTTTAAACAAATTCTTCGCGATTCGCGTTGAAAATACCTTGTGCCCGAATCAAAATAACAAAGCAAAACGTAACAGAAACTGCATATTAAAGGATAAAGGACGAGTTCAGAAAGCGCGATTTTACAGCACAATAGTGTCCAAGTTTCTAACGGACTGTGCTGAAAAACGCCTTACGAACGAGTTTTTATAGTATTTTTTCTATTTTTCGCCCTATTTATTATGCCATTTCTAAATAAAAAAATCGCGGATATACACTGAGAAAATTGTATCGAACTCGGCGAGCCATAACCGCACGAATATGAGTGCTGTTATGAGTCCATTACAGACGCAAAATAGAAAAAAAAATATTACCACTACTATTTACTCAATCTCACTAGCGTTGCGTCTTCAATAACCAAACATCTAATACATTAGATTATTAAGGATTGATAAATAATAAGGATTTATAATTAATAACGATTTATAATCAATAAGGATTTACAATTAATAAGGATTTACATTTAATAAGGATTTACAATTAAAAAGGATTTATAATTAATAATGATTTATAATTAATAAGGATTTATAATTAATAGGGATTTACAGTTAATCAGGATTTATAAATAATAGGGATTGATTATAATAAGCTTTGATTTTCTAAAGCGTGTTATAGCTTGGAAACTAAACCTCAGAATTAATTTACAAATCGACATGTGTTTATGGAAATGTTAAATTGAAAAAAAACTTACTCTTTGAACCTTGCTTCTCATATCAGTCAGAGTTTCACTATTTTATGTTTACTAATGTAGTTATAAAACATGTCCTGGAAAATTCTCCAACAATTTATAAACTTTTATCATCAACAAGGAATTTGAAAATTAAATTTTTTACAACAGTACCACATTCATACAGGGCCGTAACTAGGCAAGAGCAACAGGGACTCAACTACCCGAGGATCAGACGGAAAAGGGCCCAGAAAGGTCCCGAAAATTCGAAGTGAATTAAAAAAAAAATCGTGCCACTTCCAAACATTTTTTGGCCTCCTATCCGAAAATAGCCTATTATTTTCGGCAAATGAGAAGTTTCATTTTGACGTTTAAGTGAATTTTAGTAGTTTCATATTATTTTAGGCAAATCTAATTTGATCTCTTTAATCCTAGTCGTCTATTTGTGGGTGCAAGTTTCTTCTAGTGCAAATTATCAGAATGAAGGGTCGTAGCTAGTTTTTTTTGTGTCCCTGGGGAAGGCATCATCACTTGAGCCGTCAAGTGCGCCAAGTTTTATAAATTGAATACTACTCATGTATTCAATTTATAAAACTTGGCGCACTTGACGGCTCAAGTGATGATGCCTTGCCCAGGGACAAAAAAAAAACTAGCTACGACCCTTCATTCTGATAATTTGCACTAGAAGAAA
Organism: Phosphuga atrata; assembly: GCA_944588485.1. NCBI lineage: Eukaryota > Metazoa > Arthropoda > Insecta > Coleoptera > Silphidae > Phosphuga > Phosphuga atrata. The sequence goes on from OX155897.1 coordinate 13,542,182, forward strand.
CTTGTACCCACAAATAGACGACTAGGATTAAAGAGATCAAATTAGACAGACAAGACTAGACAAACAAGATTACACAGACAAGACTAGAGATACAAAGCTAGACGGATAAGACTAGTAGCCCCGCAGGGATCTGTTTTGGGACCCCTTGTATGGAATATATTCTATGATAAGCTAAATTATTAAAAATGCCCTGCTTATGCGCACGACATCTCGGTAGTGACTACAGCGAAACAGGAAAGAGAACTTGTACTAATAACTAACGAGGCACGTAACAGAATAGCCACCTTTATAGAAACCAATGGAGGGACTGGCGAAAGCAATGGAAGAAACAGAAGCGGTTATGCTTGTGTGCACGAAATGTTGCCTTTGTCGCCTTTGAAATGTTGCAGAAATTCAGCCCCAAAGCAGCCTAAAATATCTAGACATAATATTTGATGAACGAATTATGGATTATGCTATGATCAAAGCCGAAAATGCAGTGAAAGCGCTCACCAGTCCACGAGAGGGGCAGGTGCGTCTTTTTAAGACCATAAAACTAATCTCATGTTGAAAGACAAGAGATATTTGTGTTATTCACTAGGACTCACTTCAATGAGAACTTAGGAGTTCACTTCAGTGACACTAAAACAAGACTAGATAAATAACATTGTTTTTAAAGATCAGATCTTTCTCTGTAACCCAAAGTGAATAGCCATCCGCAGAGGCGTTTCAAGATCTCTCATCAGTGCAGCTTTGCTCTTATGAATTATAAAATGGAAAACACTTGTATCTGTTGTCTTTCAACATGAGATTTGTTTCATAGTCTCAAAAAGACTTAAGTTGGACTTAAGACCTAATAAGTTGGTATGGTTGTTGAATCTCTATTACTCTATGGAGCACCCGTATATGGAAAGGCTGTAGGATGCCAAAAATTTAAGGAGAAGCTTGGCAAAATCCAGCGGAAAATGGGGATGATACGAATCGCTAAAGCGTATAGAACAAGTGGAACTGAAAGTCTAAACGTGATAGTAGGTATAATATTATTGGTTAGGTTATTGAGTAAACCTTAACGGAAGGGAAACAAGGAACAAAGAAACAATAAGCTCGAGAAAACACCGTAAAAATATGGAAGGGACGCTGAGAGGATTGTAACTGGTGGACACCGAAGATTATCCGGGACACTCTCATGTGGGCACGAACAAAAGGGGCGCTACTACGTGACACAGTACTAGGGGTCATGGAAATTTTGAAACCTATCTCACAAGGATTGGGAAAGGGAGATGCAATATATCCAGCAATGTAGGAGAAGGAGGGTACGCCGAAGCGTGAAACGCTGAAGTGCAAGCAATGGGCCATAGAAGTACTGGAACGGGACATAGGTCAAATTACGACGGATAATATTATAACGAAGATGCCGGATGGAAAATGGAAAGTAATAAGTATTTTCATAAGGGAAATTTTAAAAGAAAAGCCTTGATAAAAGGAAAGAAGAAATCAACTAAGCCTCGGAATGCGGTTTCAAACAAGACAAGACAAGTTTTTCAGACAAGACTAGAGAGACACTTTTTTGTTTTGAGGGACGTAGCTGACGGTTATACACCTGATAAGTGCCCTGGAAACACAACCGTGAACTCTGGTACTGCTAGTCGCATGGCCTCGGAGTTACGGGTGACTTATTTAAATTTAATTTCTCTTTATCTTTTGTTCCTTCGATTCATCTGTTATTTTGGATTCAATAATATAATAAATATATTGTTGTGTCTTAATCCAGTTTTCATTTGTTTTAAGCATATGTCCAGTTATCGTTCTCGGATTGACAGGTACTTCTAAATTGGTTGTAATTTTATGCCTCCATTTCCCATCGAGAACAGTCGAAGATTGTATGGCTCACGGTACAAGCGGTCTCTCCGCAGTATATGCACTGGTAGTCTGACGCTCTGCCAATTTGATGCAGGTAGTCCTTGAAACACCCGTGGCCGGACAGTACTTGGGTGAGGTAGAAGCTAGTTTCCCCATATTCTCTGTTTATCCAGGGCTCAAGTTCAGGGATAAGAAGTCTGGTCCACTCTCCTTTAATGCGTTGCTGCCACCTTTGCTACCATTCTTCAATTAGTTGTTTCCTGGCCGACTTTTTTTTTAGTTTGTTGCGACCTGTCTCCTGCAAATTTCTTTGCTGTTGCATCAGCATGTCGATTGGCGGGATACACGCGATGGTCAAGAGTACCTCACTTTTTGTGATTTTGTGCGGTAAACGCTACAGATTCCTAGTGTCATTTTTCTTTGCATTGCAAGGACTTTTTAGGTATTGCTCTGCTTTCCCAGTGCTCTGGCACATATTGATGCTCCGTACATCAAAGTGGCCTGTACTGCGTAGCTGAACAGTCGGCGTATACTGCTCCTAGGACCTCCAATGTTGGACATTAGTTGGGCATTTTCCTCATCCCCTTTGCTGCAGCTTCTGCTATGTGCGGTGTGAAAGTTAATGCCTTGTATATTACTATGCCTAGGTATTTTATTTGATGCTTTAGGATTATCGTTAGCTTTTCAATTTTATTTTTGACCTTTTTTGTCCTATGAGAAGGACCGCCTCAGTTTTTTCCGGCGCTAGGTTGAGGCTCTTGCATTTCATTTATTTAATGATTTGCTCTATAGCGTGATTTGCCTTCTGCATCAAAAGCAGAAGAAGGATTATGTTCTAGCTGTTACCACTAGAGCCAAGTCCTCTGCAAAGCCTATCACTGTCGCCCCAATGACAGTCTTAGTCTCAGCACATCGTCATATATGACGTTCCACAAGGCTGGGCCTAATGTCGATCCTTGTGGAACACCGCTGCTGATCTTCCGTTTTCTATCACTAAGGTAGCTCCTCACCACGCGTAGTAGATACGGTGATATATCTCTTGATGTTAGGTCTTCCATGATCTGGTTCGAGCTAGCGCTGTTAAATGCGTTTCTAACATCGAAGGTTCCTTGTTCTCTGCGTGCCAGACTTGGCCTTTTCGGCAATCTCTATAACAGATCCTAGCGCGTCATTTGTGAATTTTCCTTGCCTGACGCCAAATTCTATTTCTGACAGACCATGCCCAGTCTCAAGTTCTCCTTTTAATCTGCTTAGCAAAAGTTGCTCTAAGAGTCTTCCGGATACATCCAGTAGGCTAATAGGCCTATAGGATGTGGGGTTCCCTATTTCTTTACGTCCTTTTCTGATGAGAACGAGCTTTGCCCTTTTCCATCTGGGCCGGAAAGTTTCCCGCTGTGAGCAGCGTGTTCATAGTGTCCAATATGAAACTTGATTGGTACTGGGCAGCTATTTTTACAACTTCAGGAGGCATTCCATTTGGCCCCGGTGCTCTGTTGTTCTTAATTCGCCTGCTTGCGAGCGATAATTCTTCGGCAGTGAAGAGAGGTATATCGGCGGCAGTGAACAGAGGTATATTCGGGCTGTTGCTAATCGAACGGTGTGTCGTGTGGAAAAAGCATATCAGCTACTCTACGTACCGCTTCTATTGTTAATGGGGGAATTTGTGAGCAAATTTTCATGTTTATTCTTATGATTCCTTCCCCCATGTGTTATTTTCTAGTTCAGAGCATAGTTTTTTCCAGTGCTCCTGCTTAGTTTTATTTATTAATTGCCGCAGCTCCTTTCTTCGGCTCTTACATATCTGACTTGCCTCTTTGGTAACTTTGCTATCAGCTTGTTTTGTACTTAGGCCTTGGTACTTCCTCCTGGCAGCGGTGAAAGTAGCTCTTATGCTCGAAATTTCATCGGTCCACCAGTATGTTGCCTTTTTTATTTTTGGTCGTCTTTCCCCAGTTATGGAGTTTTTATATGCTTTGTGCATCGCCTGAGCCAGTATATCTACTTTTTGTGTCGCTATTACCTTAGGACTTGAGTTAGGATTTTTTTAATTTTTTTCCTCATTCAGGTGTTTTATTGTCCATCTAGTTCTTGATAGGGGTGCTATTTCTTTTGACCTTCTGTTTTCCTGTATGTTATACATGATGTAGCGGTGGTCACTCAAGGATTCCCTATCCAGCACTCTCCAGCCCTGGAGCTTGCTTGCGATCAAGTTATTGCTGAACGTGATATAATGGACTGAGAAATTCCTCTCCCAAAAGTGTAATCATTTCCCTGGTTTTGTCTAGATCTAGTTCCGCAGCCCAATCCGCTTCCAGGTTTCCACTCTTCTCAATGCCTGACGAACCCCAATAGGGGGACTTATGACTTATAGGGGGACTTACTTAAGACTGGACATACTAGACTAGACATAGAAGTCTGGACAGATGAGACTAGACAGACTAAACTACACAGTCAAGACTGACTAAACTAGACAGACAAGACTAAACCGACAAAATAAGTGATTGTTTTAATCCCAAACGGTTTTTTGTGGTTTTAAAGTTTTTTATAAAAAAAAATCTATTCATTGATTAGTAATTAGTTAAACATGGTGTAGTGGAAACATTTCGATTAGTGTGCAAATAGTTGATTTGGTATCAATTAATTTAATCGGTATTTCATGTAGTGTTCATTTGATGAAAATTCGTAGAAAATTTTGTGCGAAAAAACATTATTTTAGACGAAATTTTGCCAAAATATTTATAATTTAAAAATAAACAAAAGAAAATCTGCGAATAAAACAGAAAACACATTTTGTCGGCGAATTTTGCAAATATTTGGCAATGGATTGCAATAGTTTATAAATAGCGAGAAAACTGTTATAAGAATTAGCTAAAAATCAGCAAATTTATCAATAGCGTTCATTTAATGAAAATTCGTAGAAAGTTTTATCCGAAAAACATTATTTAGACAAAATTTTGCCAAATATTTATATTTTAAAAATAAACAAAAGAAAATCTGCGAATAAAACAGAAAACACATTTTGTCAGCGAATTTTTCAAATATATGGCAATAGTTTATAAATAGCGAGAAAACTGATTTACGAATTGGAAAAAACCCAGCAAATTTATTAATAGCCACAACAAATATTAGATCTCGCTAAAACTTAGACAAGCAAAAACGTTTCACTCTTGCCTAATAATTTCCATATCTGTTTCATTTTCTATTGATTAACATTTATAAATATAGATTCAACATTTCAAAGTTCGATCGCTTTCATACTTTTATCTACGACCACTATTGTAAATGCCCATTATTGTACAGTTCGTAGCCTATGTAAATACATCATACCACACACATATGTAACAATTCGCGATTAATGTTACGTAATAATTCAAAATCACCCAAATGCACGTTTGGTTTACGATTCGTTGATTGGTTGAGGGCTGCACGTTGATATTTTTAAATATAGCATTCCGTGATTTCCAAACAATCATTAAACGTCATATCATTCACATAGAACCTGTCATTCATTTCGTTTTTTCACGTTTAAATACAAATACAAAAGTACTAAATAAAAAGGTATGTAACCATTATGAATATATTTCTTTTTATTTCAATCGTTTTATAAGTTAAATAAGTTCGAAGGTGTTACACTAAACCTATTTTTCTTATTAAACAGGAACAAATTAGTGTGGTCGTAGATAAAGTAGTACATAACTCGAGTTGTAAGGCAATTACGTACTCGCGGAATTACGCCCTCCCCGCTACGCGGGTCGTACGTAACTGTTCCGCTCGTACATAATATGCTTCAGCAACTCTTGTCACGTAATATACTATTAAGTCTAAGATTCTAAACAGTTTTCTCGCCGTAAATTAAGCTTTAAGTTTGTTTTGATTTTTGAGTTTTAAAAAAAGTTCAAAACTGCCTTAAATCAAGTTTTAAGTTTGTTCAAGTTTTAATTTCAAAACAAGTTAAAACATTGATAAACATACAAACCGTTGTTTTCTCCGGCGGTTTGAAAGCACAAGAACAAAACTGCGTGCTCTTCCATAGCTTGTTCAAAAGCGTTAATAGTTCAACACTCTTCATACCTCACTAATGTGTTCACACAGTTCACACTCAAAATAAGTTTGATACAAATAATTTGTTCCACAGGTTCGTGCTGAAATATTTAGTAAAAAACCTTAAAACACGTTAAAAATTAAAACCTTGTGTTTTGTTTAAATAATAATTTAAAAGAGAAATAATCACCGATTAGTTTAACATTTACAGAATTAATTTAAACTTGAATTCCAAACTTTTCCAAAGCATTAAAGCCCGGCGTACAAAACGTCCTTTACAATCCTCAAAAACCGTCGCGAACTTCGAACCAAAACTTGTATAATACTACTAATATATAGCCTTTTGTTAACAATAAATATTTCTTCTTCTACTACTAATATAAACTAATAGTTACAAATAAAACGAGTTTCAATCAAGATTTTGTCTATAAATCGAAATTTCCAAAGTGAAATCTCGAAATCTTAATCACTCAATTAATAAACGAGCTCAAGATTGCTTGTGTAACTTCTGTAAAAAGAACTTGAACACTATTTAGATCACTTTTAAATTAGTCTAATATCACGAACTAAACCACACTTCGTTTATATATAAACTAAATCTATTTTAGCAAATTAAGTTCTTCTTCAGTGTATATGGTTCACTAAATTTGGTACGTCAACTAAAATCGGATTAGTTTGAGCAAAAAATTGGGCGAAAATTGCCTGATCAAAAGTATAATTAAGGTAAACGTGTTATAGTGTACACTTATTCACTTGTTGGTGTAACAGCGAGTTGAGAGTTAGTGGAACGCACGCACGTCTAACGTAGAAATTTATGTCCAAACTAGAATTTACATTCGTAATCGACGCTAATTACCCGAACAAATACTAAATTTCAAGCAAGAAAAAAATAATTGTGATAATAATTGCGGGAGACAAACAGAAATTAAAGACCGAGAAACCGCGAAGATTTAGCGGTAAATATTTTGTGGTGGAATTTTTTTTTTTTGGTAAAAAAGTCAAACAATATTTTTGTTTTCCCGAGGAAATAATTAAAGGTGCAAATTCTCGTTAGGAAATTTGCAATTAGTGCGGAATGTTTGCGAGATTTATTAAAAATTGTTATTTCAGTTGATGCGTGGAAAGATTTTTCGATCAAAGCGGTCTAATATAATTTGCAATCATATTTAATTAATAAACGACAAATTTCACACGAGATTTGTTTTTGGTAGTCCTAAAAAGACTCATTAGTATTATAGAGCTCCTGAAAGATTGAGTATATTTATATATTCAAACTTTTTTCCGACTTAATGACGTTTATATTTAATTAGTTTAACAGCTAACGACCTGACATACGTCTCTCAGACCCAAAGTAGCAGTAATTTTCTCACCTGAGACGTATGGCAGGTGGTTAAGGGTTAAGGCTATTTTTTCTTGTTCCAACTATTTATACTAGTTATAATCTTGCCCACCATACACGCTACGGGCTACTGGAGAGGTTATATATGCAGGTCAACCGTTCGCAAAAAAAACACAGGTCTATTCCCACACACGCTCCGGTCTACCTGCGCAGGCAAACCTGCACAGGTAGACCTCTCCGGTGGACGGTTGCGTGTATGGCGGGCATAATGAACTATCTAGATCATTTTAGAACTGTCTAAATAATCTAGTCTAGTTTTGTCGTAGATGTAGTCTTGTGTATCAAGTCCGGTCGGCGTGATCATGCCTGTCTGTTTATCCTGGCTGGATGATGGCCTTTATTGCAAAAGATTTTTCGATCAATCCGGTCTAATCTGATTTGTAATTATATTTAAGCTAATAATTGTAAGTACACACGGTACAGAAAACTACCGTATAGTCCCCCTATAATTTGACTACAGCTGTGTGACCGTTTCGTATAGTTAACTTTACGAATAGTTTTGAACTATACGAAGCAATTACACAGCTATAGACTATGCGCACGACGGTATCTCCATCTAGCTAGCATGCGCAACTATTAGGGATTAAGTCAAATAATGACATGCAATCAATCACATTTGGAGCGAGAAGACAGTTTTGTATTTTTAACTTTTTTTATGATCAGAAGCGAATTTGAATTACAATATATCACAGTCCTCATCCTGTGGAAAGTTCAAACATTTTGCAAGTTCCTGGACGAGACAGAAGAACCTCAACGGACTATTTTACATCAGTTTAAAGATAATTTTATTGTCATTATTGATCTTTTCGCAAAATTGAAAATTTTTAAAAATTGTGGATGTTATTTAAGATCTTCCACAAAGTCGAACTGCGTCAGAAACAATCTTGAAAATGAAATCTTGTGGAAAGTTCAAACAGATTGCAAGTTCCTGGACGAGACAGAAGGACATCAACGGACTATTTTATATAAATTTAAAGATAATTTTATTGTCTTTATTGATCTTTTTGCAAAATTGAAAAAATTTAAAAATTGTGGATGTTATTAAGATTTTCTGCAAAGTCGAACTGCGACAGAAACAATCATGAAAAGGGAAATAATGTAGAAAGTTCAAACATTTTGCAAGTTCCTGGACGAGACAGAAGGACATCAACAGACTAATCTACATCAATTTAAGGATAATTTTATTGTCTTTATTGATCCTTTTGAAAAATTGAAAAAAATTGAAAATTGCTGATGTTATTAAGATTTTCTGCAAAGTCGAACTGCCGACAAAAACAATCATGAAAAAGAAAATACTGTGGAAATCAACATTTTTCAAGTTCCTGAACGAGACAGAAGGACCTCAACTGACTATTTTACATCAATTTAAAGATAATTTTATTGTCTTTATTGATCTTTTAAGATTTAGAAGATTGTAAAATTGAAAATTTTTGAAAATTGAGGATGTTATAAAGATTTTCCTCAAAGTCGAACTGCGACAGAAACAAACTTGAAAACAAAAATCCTTTGGAAAGTTCGAACATTGAAAATTGTAGATGTTATTAAGATTTTCCCTAAAGTCGAACTGCGACAGAAACGAACTTGAAAAAAAAATCCGAACTTTCCAGAGAATTTTTTTTTCAAGTTTGTGTCTGTCGCAGTTCGACTTTGAGGAAAATCTTAATAACATCCACAATTTTCAAAATTTTTCAATTTTGCGAAAAGATCAATAAAGATTTATATTAAGAAGATAAAGATTTATTTATTAATATTATGAAGATAAAGATTTATTTATTAATATGATGAAGATAAAGATTTGTTTATTAAGATTTTGCTCAAAGTCGAACTGCGACAGAAACAATCTTGAAAATACAATCCTGCGGAATGTTCAAACATTTTGCAAGTTCCTGGACGAGACAGAAGGACCTAAACGGACTATTTTATATCAATTTAAAGATAATTTTGTTGTCTTTAATGATCTGAAATGATGAAATGATGAAAATTGTGGATGTTGTTAAGATTTTCCGCAAAGTCGAATTGCGACAGAAACAATTTTCAAAATAAAATCCTGTGGGAAGTTCAAACATTTTGCAAGTTCCTGGACGAGACAGAAGGACCTCAACTGACTATTTTATATCAATTAACCCTTTCACCGCCATTCCGGGAGATGAGACCCGGGGCCCTGAATTTATACAGCGCCGTCCCGGGCGATGTAGCCCGGGGTTTCTTTTTGTACCAGCGTCATCTCGTGATAAAACGCTGTGATTCGCTGATATTAAGTTTAAGAAATTTAAAAAAAAAGTAGAAAAATTTCTGACTGTTTTTTTTTTAGGTTTTTTCAAAAAATCGCCCCGCGCAGACTACAGACCGCGGAACGGCGAAACTCACAGTCCGTATAGAAAAAAGACCAGGCTACATGGTGAAGGTGTCAGTTTTCTCGATAGACCACGTCTTGGGGGTTTGCGGGCGTGTTGAAAAAAAGGCGAAAAATTTCTACGTCTTTGTTCGCCCATAACTCGACGCCACGATGCCCGGCAGCGGCGCCGGTTACACTGCTGCAACGCCAAATGTTCAATCCAAAGAAATGCGCCGAAAAATCGCGAATCCGCTGGGGCACGTTGAATGCAGACAGCGACAAGGTGCACTTTTGCAGTACACCCTGCACATTTATAGCACATTTGCTGCACATTTATAGCACATTTACTGCACATTTACAGGATACTTCCAGATCGGGGGGGGCCTACTGAAGTGTGGATCGGTTTTAGATTCCCGCATCTATTCTACGCGATGCGAATGCAAATTCTCGTCCATGACGCCCAAAGAGGCGGTTGCAGATTTTTTTTTCGGCATTTCAGACGCATCGGGCGAAGGGAGCGATGTAGGAAGCCGAGAGAGTGGTACCAAAATACACGTAGCAGCGACAAAAGTCGGATCCGGGGACGCGGTGAGGGGGCAAATGTGCAAAAACGGGTGATGTTTATGGATGGCTCGGAGTTTCGAGTCGCTGCGCCCACAATCGAAATGCGAAACTGCAGCGGTTAGACTGACCGAACCTTCTGGCCAACGGGAGGCGATACGTTTCAGACGTCGCAGCGACGCGACGCCCACGTGCCAATTAATTGTGCGAAAAGCCAAAAGACCATTCTATAATCCACGGAAAAATCCAGAACATGCACCGGGGAGCTACAAAAATATGGACGTTTTACTTTCGTCACTAGTTTCTTGCAATAGGGCGAGTTTGGGCGGGCGTCGCGACGGTTGGAAACGACGCAGCACGATGCTGCTTGCACTAAAAGATGAAACGTTCAATTCTCTGCGAGAATCGCGCAAAACCGTTACCGCAGAGCTTAAGTTGGTGATTCTATGCGTGTTTTCCTGGACGCTCAAAAAATGTCGTTTTTATGGCGTCGCGACACCATCTTCAGCGGAATCGGGATTAAACTCCCAAACAAACTATGCACGTGTCCTATGTTCTAGTTCTATGCCCGATAGAACGGAGCCGGTCCCGTTTCGATCCGTCAAATGGTTCTCTTTTTCTCTTTAAATTAGAAATAGAGAAAATTTTCTCTTTAAACTGCCGCAGATTCGCAAAAAAGTCGTTGCAGTTTAAAAATTCTTGCCGAAATAGTTGCGGGCAAGTGTTCTGGGGAGAACGAACCCAATCGGCGACCTGGAGCTCTTTAAATAAATGTAGGGTGTCCGTGGAAGTGATTGCAAAATCGACAAAAAAAGTTGTATTTTCTCTTGCACCAGGTGAATGGGACGTCGCAGGACGGCGAGCAAAGGCTGTTAAAAAGGCGGCGCGGCGGCAGCTAAAGCGTCCGGGAAAAAAAATTGAGATCCGACGAAAAATGCGCCTCGAAGGTAAAAAAATCATGATTTTAGGTTTCGGGCTGGTGCATCTAAACCTGGGGGAGTTGAGACGTGAAAATGGCACCGCTCAACGGGGGTTGTACACCAGAAAAATGTACAATCCCATTTGCGCCGTTGCCGCCACTTCTGTCGGGCCGTTTCCGCAAAAACCTCGATTTTCGAGGGGGTTTGACACTCTGGAGGGGCGCGACAGGACGGAGGACGAAAGCGGGCAACAATGTGGGGACGGACATTCGCAGTTAGAGCATCAAAGACACGCGGTTAAAACATTGAAGATATGCCGCCTCCGGCGGGTTTAAAAAAGCCGAATTTGACCTTTTCAAAAACCCACGCGGTGCGGTTCCCCAGGTAAAATTCGGGGAACGCCTCACGTCAGTCGTTTCAGAATTGATCGAAATTTGCGAGTCCGTCCTGAGTTGGCGATTCAGGCCGAACGCTTCCCCACATGGCCCACAAAAGTTAAGTTAGGTTTTAAAATTACCACTTCTACGGAGGTCACGGCAAAGATGGCCAGGAAAAATGAAATTCACGCAAGGATTCCGGTATAAAATTTCGAGACGCGTCCTTCGACACTACTCTCGTCGCTGCGCGACTTATGTCGGCGACGTTATTCAGATTTTTCTGCGAATTGGGGTCCTCCGACTAAAACGGCCCCCGCGGTCTGAAAAGTGGGTGCATCAGTTTCTTTTAGCCAACGAATAGACGAACGAACCCACGTACGGCGATTTTCGATAAGGCTTCCGGATCGCGTAGTTTAGGCGACCAAAAATGACAAATATTTTTGCAAGAAAAAGTGAGATTTTCGCACTTCTCACCAATTTGATGCAAAAATACCGAAAACTGAGGTAACAGTCGGACGTGTGGTGACGTTCCGGAGACACCGACACCGGAACCACGTCCTTGCGACGAAAACTGTCCGAGTTGTGGGTGAGAAAGCTTGAAAAATTCGCCCAGCCGACCCCGGACACGGCAGATGGGTGAAATTATTTTTAGAAAATACTTGAATCTTTTGCAAATCAGTTGTGTTAGATTTCGAGTCGTTAAACGATTTATAAATATCTTTTTAAAAATTTTCAAAAAATCATGTTTTTGCCCCCTTATTTGTTCAGTGACTTTTGGTCAATAGGTGACTTATCTATGTGAAAGGGGTTGCATAACTACCAGTATTTTTATAAATATTGGCGCTGTGTGTTATTCCTTATAATTGACATGGCAGTGAAAGGGTTATAGATAATTTTGTTGTCTTTATTGATCTGTTTGCAAAATTGAAAAATTTAGAAAATTGTGGATGTTATTAAGATTTTCCGCAAAGTGGAACTGCGACAGAAACAATCTTGAAAATAAAATGATGTAGAAAGTTCACACATTTTTCAAGTTCCTGGACGAGACAGAAAGACCTCAACGGACTATTTTATATCAATTTAAAGATAATTTTATGGTCTTTATTGATATTTTTGCAAAATCGATTTTTTTTTTAAATTGTGGATGTTATTAAGATTTTCCGCAAAGTCGAAATGCGACAGAAATAATCTTGAAAATAAAATCCTGTGGAAAGTTCAAACATTTTGCAAGATCCTGCACGAAACAGAAGGACCTCACACTAGGACAAAAATCTAAAAGTCTATTATGAGAAACATGTAGCTGAAGTTATTATTCACATTCAACGGCAAGTAAAAATAGACATAAAAACTCGTGCAAGCAAAACCATTAAAAGTTTAGTGTAAAGTATTTTGAATGCAAAGAAAGTTGATTGTGTTGTAACCTGGTATGGTTTGCGTAATGAACGAAAAGCTTTATTACTTTATTAAAAATGCATCAATTCTTACTTCATTTAATGTGACCCATTTCAAAATAAACAAATTGACTACCCCGAATTGTTGCGGATTTCCGGCACGAACTGCACCGTGATCGCTTTGCTATACCCCCAACATGCACTTGGCACATAGTCAAACTATAGCAGGACTATACGCTAGTTTTCTATACTGTGTGTGAGTAGCCTTAATTAGATTTAGACTTGGTATTTATCTAGAACTCGCTTAGTGACACGAAAGTGTACTGGGGCTAGTAATAACATGCAAATGCCTGTTGTATAAATTTCCTACGTGGTATTGTCAAGGAACGTAGTTGTTGCAACATGGGATTTGTTTTGAAAATCTAGAATCTTAAGGGTGGGTGTTAATGGACCAGGTGATTTTTTTGCGAAAACGGATATCACGGGCAACACCGAGGTGGAAAGAAAAATTAAAAAAATCGACAATTTGATACATTTTAATGCAAAAAAGTAGGAAATGAACTGACGATGAGTTATCAGCACTTAAGTAAATTTTGAAGAAAATGTCTAAATTTTGCGGCGAATCCTGGCGCCATGGCACTACAAAATGCCCGGTACCCCGGTTGAAAAACACTATATTTTTGTAAATATGTAAAATGTGTAAATATGTAAAAAGTGTAAATATGTAAAATGTAAACCTTTTTTATAAATATTTTCGTTCCAAAACAACAATCACTTATTGAATTTCTCAAGTTTCGTTTAATGCTTTAAACGGAATTTGAATGTTTCTCGCGAGTCGAAACGGGTTTTCAACGTTGCACAACTTTGGCCGGCTTTCGGCCTTTTCTCGAACCGGAGCGGAGCGAATTCAATGCGGGATTTCAACAATTGGATTGGATTTTTATACCGATTTTAAAATGTGGGTGCGTTGTCGCAAAACCGATCGTAACGTTTAAATAAAGCACGAAAACGTAAACACGAACCGAGAAAATACACCGTAATTACTCAGTCATTAACTTCAAATCCAAAGTTTAATTGAGTTTTTTTTTCAAACATAAATTGTGCGACTATTTAGTTGAATACATTCTATGCCTAGGCGTTTCAATACTAATTAGCAATCAACTTGGTTTTAAAAAAGGTATGTTAGATTGTTCTTTATCCACTTATATTGTGAAGTGTTCTTGAGTCCATATAATAATAAACGTAATATTATTTGTTTACAGAGTTTAGAGAATAAAATATAAATTTGTGTTTGGTCTGGATTACTAAAAATGTAGAAAACATGTCGCGTTAAAATTACGTTTATCGACAAAAGTATTCACAGCCTTAACCATCTATAAGTTATATTATAGATGATTATAGATGATCTATAACAGTGGTTGCGAACCTATGGCACGCGTGTCACAGATGACACGTAGAAATACATTATTGGCACGCGAGAGAAATAATTATTTTTGTTAAAAAATTCTCAATCTAGGTTTATGCGACATCAAAGGTGGAAAATATGAGACGGCTTATGCTCAGGCCAGTACGGTAACAGATTTTCTCAATGAAAAATGTTTTGTTTTTCACTTCATTGTGAACATTTTTAAAAACTGGCACGCGGACATAAAAAGGTTTGATACCGCCTGGTCTATAATATACATTAATAAACTCGCGAGGGCGTATATATTAATAGACTTGCGAAGGCGTATATATACGTCTTTCGTATATATTGATACTTATGAGGGTGTATATATACGTCTTTCGTATATATTGATAGACTTATGAGGGCGTATATATACGTCTATTGTATATATTGATAGACTTATGAAGGCGTATATATACACGTTCTTTGTAGTCAAAGGGTTAATAGACTAATAGTTGCATTATTTGTAAAGTTAGACTTAATATTATTATTATTATTGAGTTGTGTGAATTCAAATCGAATAAAATCGTTTATATATATTTCAAATCATGTAATTTATAAACAAATCACAAAATACAACGAAAGGCTATCGACTATTATTATTATTCATTATTATTATAAACTTGTGTGAATGCAAATCGAATAAATCTCGCGGTTTATAAATGTTTTAAATAACGTGATTTATAAATAATTCAGACAAGGAATAAGAACAATATTTAACAAACACTCGAATAATAGATATTACTTTCAAGTCGACATCGACGGACATAGAGAAAATGTTTTCAATCAATCGAATTTGAATTTGTTTGTACATGACGGCAACATAAGATTATAATATTAAAATATGCAACTGCGTACCAAGTTAACACAACAAAAAACTCGCTGGCGAATATTTTAGCAATTATATAAAATCTTGTTCCCGCTATTTAGATTAGTTTTATTCAAATGAATGTTTTATTCAAACTATCTCGGACATTTTAGAACTAACAAACTAAAACATTTTGTCCACTTTGAAGACTATTTTTGTCTATCAAGTTCGATAGGCGTAATCATGTAAAATCCTAGCACGATAGCCTTTCCTTTATCCCTTGAATAAAATCTTATTCCATCTATTTAAACTAGTTCTAATCCAATGAACTATCTAGGTCATTTTAGAACTGACTAATCATAATAATATTATCTAGTCTGTCTAATCCTAGCTCGATAGCCTTGCTTATCATGTTTTCTTTGCCCAATCTTTCTTGTCCGGTCTTGTCTGTCTAGTTTAGGGTTTCTGAATATCCGCACTTCTTCAAAACCGCGGTTTTCGGTTTTTGAATATTAAAAACCGCGGTTTGGGTTTTTTCTTTCCGGTTCGGTTGGATCTTTTGGTAGTAGTGTGTTATATTTCAACGAGATCTTAGATTTGTACAAAAGTTGGTGCTTAGGGAAAATGATTTTTCGGCGTAGGTGGATGTAGCTTTTATTATAGAGAGTGCTTGAAACAAAATTATTTTTGTTCTCCCTTCTTCTTCTTATGACGCCCTGTCCTTTCTAAGGTTGGCGATCCACATAGCTAACATTGTTCTGGACACAGCAACTCGAAAGATTTCAATGGAAGTGCACCCAAACCATCTTCTGAGGTCTTTCAACAAGGAGTTCTGACGTCTACCAACAGATCTTTTCCCTTGAATCTTTCCTTCAATTATTAGTCTCAGCAGTTCATACTTATTGCCTCTCATAATGTGGCCTATGTATGTAGTTTTTCTTTCTTTAATGAGGGCCATTTGTTCTTTCGGCTTCTGAATTCGTCTAAGCACTTCTTCATTCGTAATTCGAAAAAAACATTTCAAACGCCTCAATTTTCTTTCCAGTTGCAGGATGCAGGGTCCAGCATTCACATCCGTACATTAACACACTTGAGACATAACATCTAATCATGCGAACCCTGAGCTGCAAACTCAGATCAGGACTAGTAAAAAATCTTCTCATGTTTATGAATGTTTTCCTGGCTTGTTGGATTCTGGAACGGATCTCTCGTTTCGGATCGCGCCACGCGTTGACTATGGTACCCAGATATTTAAAACACGAGACTTGTTCAATCTGATTGCCGTTAATCAAAATTGTTTCAGCAGTGGGTGTCTTGGAGAAGACTAGCAGTTTGGTCTTTGATATATTTATGTCCAATCCATGATGCTCACTATATTCAGTTATTCATATTTTGTAGGTCTATTCATATTTTGTATGTTATCGGCAAGGACTACGGTGTCGTCTGCGAATCTGATATTGCTGATACTCACCCATGTCTTCCGCTAAAGCTTCTTTGAAAATTGCCTCCGAATAGATGTTGAATAGGAGTGGTGACAATATACAGCCCTGTCGTACGCCTCTTCGGATTGACACAGTGTCAGATGTTCCTCCGTCTATTCTTACTTCGGAAATCTGGTTCCAGTAGAGATTCGTTATCAATGTAATATGTCTTTTGTCAATCGCAGTTACGGATAATATTTCCACCTTCTTTTGATGCTTGACACGGTCGAATGCCTTTCGATAGTCAATAAAGCAAGCGTAGATATGTTCTATGTTCATGTCATCACTACGTTCATATCTCTGCACCTCTGTGCTAAAACATTTAAGGAAAAGAGAAGAGGGCTTCTCGAATGCCTAGTCCGTTCTGGAATCCAAATTGAGTGTCGCTTATTTGTTCTTAGCATTTCTTGTATATTCGAGTGTGGATTATTCTCAGAAAAACTTTAAGGATATGTGGCTTTAGAGTAACCATGCGATAGTCGTCGCATTGTGATGCGTTTGTTTTCTTCGGAATCGTTACAAAGGTAGACTTGAGCCACTGGGAGGGATCTTTCCCGTTCTGTATATGGTATTGAATGGTTCTAGTATGAGATCCAGTCCTTCTAGGCCTTCTTGGCTAGCAATGGTTTTAAGTACTTCCATTGGTACCTTATCTGCTCCCGTAGCCTTTCTGTTTTTATTTGTTCTATCAAAAGTTCTTTTATATGTAGCAACCTCCTGTTTCAAAGAATTATGATAGCGATTTGTTTGGAATAGTTTGCAAGGAATAGTTTGGATTGGCCACTTCGTCTAATTCTTCTGAATTTGCCGAACATTCACCTTCAACTTCAACCTTATTGTTGTCTGGATAAAGTCGTTCAAAAAGATTTTCCGCCAATATTAAAACAGACTTTGTTGGATCTTTCGAAGGATCTAATTAGCATATAGCCAATTCTGTTAATTTCAGATTTTCACGGGTCTTCAAACGATTCTTCAAATGAATATTTTTCATTGGAACTTTGTTTATATCAGAACCAATTAATTTCTTTTACAAGAATCCTAATACACCTTGTGCGGTAAATATGTTAGAATCACCGCGGCTTAACACCTAACCACCGGACATACGTCTCTCAGACCCAAAGTAGCAGTAATTTTCTCACCTGAGACGTATGGCAGGTGGTTAAGGGTTAATGTAGTTTCAAATGTAAACTAGAGTTTTTAATGTAAACTAGAGATACAGTTTTATTTAAGTGTTTTTCAACACTTATTGCGATATTATTTGCATAACATTAAATAAAGTTCCTTCAGTTCGCAGAAAGCCTTAATTGCAATAAAAATTGTTTTCTCCATGAATATTAATGTTTAAGCATAAGACACCGAACGTCTCAAACTAGTCCATTCATCTAGCGTAATACTAATTTTCTGTCCATTTGCTTTTATTTCCTGAAATTTTCAAATCAATTCTTTCTTTCTTTCTTCATATTCCTTCTGAATTAAGTTAACACCTGAAGGACATTTTGTCAAAATTTGGTTGGGAAACCGGACAGCTATTACTTTATAATATAGCCGAATAAGCTGATTTGATTTGATGCAGATTTTGATATTGCTCGAAAAGATATACCATCGATGGTTGCCATTTCTGCAACAACTGTTTGCAATATTTGAAAGAGCACATTGTATTTTATTTTTATTTATTTTTAGAAGAAAAAAAAAACGAAAACCGCGGTTCTTTATGACGTTTATGCGGTTTCGGTTTTTGCATAGAAACCCGCGGTTCGGATATATCCGAACCAGAAACCCTAGTCTTGTTTAAAGACAATTCAAGATCTGTTTGGTTTTGGCTGTCTGCATTGAAGACTATTCTTGTCCAACAAGTCCGATAGGCGTAATCTGAATGGCGTCTCTCTAATCCAGTCTCGATAATACCCTTAGCATTAGTACTTAAAGAAAATCTTATTCCAACTATTTAAACTAGTTCTAATCAAGCAATAATGTTGAACAGGCAATATTGTCTAGGTCTCTAATCCTAGTTCGATACACTTGCTTGTCATGTTTCTCTGCCCAATCTTTTCCCTTCATTAGTTTGAAGACTATTCAAGATCTGTTTGCTTTCGTCGGTCTTCTTTGAAGACTATTTTTGTCTATCAAATCCGATAGGCGTAATCATGACCGTCTGTCTAATCCTGGCTCGATAGCCTTACTATAGCACTTGAATAAAATCTAATTCCAACTATATAAACCAGTTCTAATCCAATACACTATCTAGGTCATTTTAGAACTGAATAGTCTTAACAATATTGTCTAGTCTGTATAATCCTTTTTTTTTATGAGGACGTAGCAAGCACTAGCGTTAACTTGTCAAGTGCCCCCCTTGGAATTCACGAACATCCCGGTACCGCTTTTCGAATGTCGTCAGGATACCGTTGTGTTTGTTATATCACGCATTGCCTTACATCCCCCATTTCGTATCATGTGTTAGGTTTTTTTTGCATTTCAATATTTCATGGTTCATGCATTTTCTTAGTTAGGTTAGTTCCTGGCTTTCTGTCCGGCAC
The DNA here is from genome assembly GCA_944588485.1 of Phosphuga atrata. Lineage (NCBI taxonomy): Eukaryota > Metazoa > Arthropoda > Insecta > Coleoptera > Silphidae > Phosphuga > Phosphuga atrata. The sequence goes on from OX155897.1 coordinate 13,561,315, forward strand.
GTTCGTCTGTCTCTTTCATGCTCATAATGCTTTAAGAAGCATTATGAGCATGAAAGAGACATATATGATAAGTCATACCATCCGTTGCTCTCCAGTTGTCTTTGGACTTTAACATGACCTCCAACAGTGTCTTTACTCCCAGTTCTAATTTTGTCCTCGTTGTCCAGTCGTCCCTCTCCGGAATTCATCTTTCACATTCGAAGACCGTGTGCGCTGGTTGAACTATCCGTTTGACCACGGTAGACACACAAATTGTCAGAGGCCCTGCCGATATTGTGCAGGTACTCTCTGAAGCATCCGTGCCCGCTGAACGATTGTGTGAGATAGTAGTTCATCTCTCCATATTTTCGTTCTACCCAAATTCCCACTTGTGGGAATAATAATTTTGTCCACTGTCCGTTAGTATAGCATGTCCAGTGCTTTTGCCACTCCTGGAAAAGATGTTGTTTGACAATTTTGTTTAGAGACAAAGTTCTCTCTTTTGCCCGCTGTTCCGCTTTTTGTACAGTTCTTTTCTTCCTTTTATCAAGAGTTCTATGGGTATACGCTATGGGTGCTTGTAAAAAGTATTAAAGTCTTTTCTATCTAATCAAGAGCCTTGTTTGAAAAGCTGTAAATATTGAGGACCAGATATCCTACCTTGTGGGAATACGTTTATTAGACTTCCTTTCTTTCACTGGTACTACAGTCGATATCCCTCATGGCTTATCCTTCTGCCTACACTTGTGTTCTGTTGTCTTGAGCTTACACACGTGTAGTTATCCATTACAGTTTTTAACATGGATGGCGATCCACTATTAGGGGAAGTTTTCAAGGCAGATTTTTACTGAGATGACTTGCAAGAGCCATGCACAGGAAAATGGTGGCTTATTTTTCCATATTTGTGTTCCCAGATTCGTACAGGTTTAATCAAATGAACTGTGTAGGTCATTTTAGAACTAACTATTCCTAACTTTATTATCTAGTTTTATCTATTTAGTCTTATCTATGAAATCCAGTCTGGTCATGCCTGTTTGTCCAATCATGGCTCGATCCCTTACTTCGAAAGGCTTGAATCCCTTGCTTGTCAAGTTTTGAATACCCAATCTTTTCTGTTCGGTCTTGTCTGTCTATTTTGAAGACTATTCAAATCGTTTCTATCTAAGCAAGTTTTCTAAGAAAAACTGTACATATTGAGGATCAAATATCCTACCTTGGAGAAAACCATTTAGACTAGTTTTCATCAAATGAACTACCTAGGGCATTTTAGAACTCACTAGTGTTAACAACATTGTCTATCAAGTCAGGTCAGGGTCATCCGTCTGGCGGGAAAGCCTTTGCTTTAGCAATTGAATAAAATCTTACTCCAACTATTTAAACTAGTTCTAATCCAATGAATTATCTAGGTCATTTTAGAACTCACTAGTCTTAACAATATTTCTCTAGTTTTATCTCTCTATCTGTCTAATCCTGGCTTGAGAGCCTTGATTGTTTAGTTTTGTCTGCCCAATATTTTCTGTTCGGTCTTCTCTATCTGGTTTGAAGACTATTCAAGTCTTTTTTATCTAATCAAGCCTTGTTTGAAAAATTGTAAATATTATGGATCAAGTATCCTACCTTGGGGGATACCAAACGTATTAATTTTTATTCCTCGTGTATTTTTTTGCAATAAAATTTATACAAACTTAAAACGGAACAAGACCCGAATATATAAATATATTCAGCCTTTCCAGAGCTTATAACAATTATTTAGTCTTTTTAGGACTACCAAAACAAATCTCACATGAAATTTGTTTGTTATTTTATAGCTTTCAGTCCACCTTCGTGGCACTCAACAAAAACCATAAAAATAACATTGTTTTTAAGATGTGTACACTGTTTGTGTAACATTGTTTATAAGATTGTTTTTAAGATGATACTGTGTACGCGTTTCGAGATTTATCTCTCATCAGCACAGCTTTGCTGCCATGAACAATAATTTTTAACCCTTTGCAGTATTCCATGTCAAAATTTAGTATTCTATGTATGGTATTTGGATATGAGAGTTGAACTAAATCTACGTTTGGATATTGTAGGATGGGCGGGATGAACATCTAAACACCGCTGCACATACTACGTAAGAAGCAATTTCTACAGAGCCTGTGTGCCGTCTGGTTCAACATAAAGATCCAACACAAATTAAATTGTAAATTATTAAACAGAATGTATAACATGTGTACTACATTCTAACTAGTCGTAATCACCGAAAACGTTTCCTCTTTTCTGAATCTGTTCAAGAATTTATGTTTTAATTTGCATTGAATTTAATATTCAAAGGAAAAGTTTTCTTTTATTCGAAAAGATTTTATCAGACAAGGATTGTGTCTACAAAGGAGTTGTCTAGATAAGTAGATAATTTTGTAGAGTATCTACATATAAGGGCAGACAGATATTTATTTTTTGAAGATATATATTTTTTTTGATTTGTGTGTTTGTGACGTGCAGGCAGTGTGTCACCTCATCGTTCCCGTCCGTCGACATCGTCTGGGTCTTGATGATGCTGTAGATCTTAACATACGGAGCCTTGATCAGCTGCACCCACACACAGATCACATTGTTTTTTTTACAATTTACAACATTCTTTACCCTTTCTTGAGATGTTTTTATCGTGCACATTTATAAATAAAATATTCTCGTTTGGATAGTTGTTGGAGATACATTTAATAACGTTTGTTTTGATAATCGCGAGTTTATTTCTGATACATTTCAATTAGAAATACAAATAGATTTTATACGCAAACTTAAAACAATCACACAGCCTGAATATATAAATATATTCTTTGAGTCTTTTTAGGACTACCAAAAGAAATCTCACATGAAATTTGTACAAATTATGATTGTTGTTTATGATTGGTTTAAGTTTGTATAACGTAGGATGGTTTCAATTCAAATTTATACGCTGTTTTAATTATTTTACCAAACACATAAAATAAATCAAACAAAACTTTATATGTGATATTTGATTTTTAATTTTATTTTATTTTACAACATGCAAATTTCATTCGGATATTTCAAATCTTGATCAAATCTTTTAATTTCGACAGAAATTTTAGGGAAATCATTGAATATAACCTGTTTTCGAAAAAAAAAAAATTAACTTTTTGAATTAGTTCTAATCCAATGAACTATATATGTCATTTTAGAAATGAGTAGCGTTTAAGAATATTGCATTTATCTATCAAGTCTGATCGGCGTTATCATGCCTGTCGTTTAGTCCTAGCTCGATAGCCTTGCTTGTCATGTTTTGTCTGCCCAAACTTTTCTGTTCCGTCTTGTCTGTCTAGTTTGAAGAGTTTTCAAGTCTTTTCTATCAAATCAAGCCCTATTTGAAAAATGGGGGGGGGGTGTATACTATTTAGACTAGTTTTAATCCAATGAACTATCTAGTTCATTTTAAAACTGACTAGTCTTAACCATGTTATCGAGTTTTATCCAACAAGTCCGATCTGCGTAATCATACCTGTCTGTCTAATCCCGGCTCGATAGCTTTGTTTGTCAAGTTTTGTCTATCCAATCTTTTCTGTTCGGTCCTGTCTGTCTAGTTTGAAGATTATTCAAGTCTTTTCTATGTAATCAAGCCTTATTTGAAAAACTGTAAATATTGAGTATCAAATATCCTACCTTGGGGGATACTATTTAGACTAGTTTTAATCAAATGAACTACCTAGTTCATTTTAGAACTGCCTAGTCTTAACTATGTTGTCGAGTTTTATCTATCTAGTCCTGTCTATCCAGCACGATCGGCGTAATACTGCCTGTCTGTCTAATCCCGGCTCGATAGCCTTATTTGTTAAAAGGCAATCACGACACAAAAGAAAAAAAGCCTGCGATGAGCTATGTCAGGAACTCGACAATAACATATAGGGTCTAGCGTACAAAATAGTTACGAGCAAACTTAAGGTGAAACCGAGGACGAATCTTACCAAAGAAGCCACACTGGAACAGATAAAAATTCTATTCCCGGAGAGCGAAAAAACCATCTGGGCTAAGAATAAACCTGGAAACGTACCAATAGTCACGGAAGAAGAAATAGAAGCAACTTCAAAGCGAATGAAAGAAAAAAAAGGCACCCGGGATAGGCCAAATACCACCGGAGGTTATAAAATATGTAGCTATCGCTTGCCCAGGAATCACGCTACAGTCTTTAACGAATCTTAAACTAGGCAACTTTCCACAGAAATGGAAAATTGCAAGACTAATCCTGATAGAGAAACAGATAAAAGATGTTACCAAACCGGTGGAATACAGACCAATATGTCTACTAGACTCGGGGCAAAAATACTAGAAGCCATAATAAAAACAGACTGGAAAACGAACTAAACGAAAAAAAGTCATTCATGAGAACCAGTTTGGCTTCCGAAAAGGGAGATCCACGATAGACGCACTAAAACGCTTTCTGTGGACAAAAATAATAAAAGCATTGGAAAAGGCCAAAGTAAGCGCACACCTAACAGAGATAATAAAATCGCATCTCGGCAACAGATTCACTGTGACACCCCAAGAGGGAAAAATCGAAGTGACAAGAGGGGCCCCACAGGGCTCAGTACTTGGACCGACATTGTGGAACGTCTACTACGATGAGATTCTTCGACTGGACTTAGGAGCGGAGGTTATGTTTGGGGCTTTGGTAGACGACCTTGCCATAGTGGTCAAGGCAAGGACCCCTACGATGCTAGAAGAAGCTGCACAGTATGCTGCAAACGCAGTAATCTCAAAGCTAAAGGAAATGGAGATCAAGATAGCGGCAGCAAAAACGGAGATCGTCCTCATGGCAGGAAGAAGAAAACTGAAAAGCCTTTGGGTCCAAGTAGAATGGACCACCATCGACCAAATATATGGGAGTACACATCGACGAAGACCTCAGAATGACTACACATAACCAAGAAATATGCAATAAGGCGCAAATAAGATTTTCATGTACCTCGCGCGCATTACCCCCAATGTAGGAGGACCGCGAAGTAGCAAGAGAAGGGGTTCTAACCTCAGCAGTGCGGGCAATAATATTGTATGCCGCGCCAGTATGGGCTTCTGTTCTAAGGTATAAAAGATACCATAGCATGATGTAACGGATGAACAGGAAAATGGCATTGCGTATTATCTCCGGTTATAGAACAATACCCACCGAGGCGGCACTTTCAATCGCCGCGCTACCCCCAATCCTACTACAGGTAGAAGAGAGAGTAGAGTTGCGCAGAAAAGGAGCTGAACATAAAGCGGAGGCTAGGGAAGCTCAATAAGTGGCAGTCGCAATGAGAATCATACCAGTGATGGACAAAAAAAAAATTTCCCAATGTAATAAAATGATATGTGAGGAAGTGGGGGAGAGGTATGATCCTACGCCACACAAGCATTGTCTGGGCATGGCGCTTTTGGCAAATATCTTTACAAAATTGGAAAACAAAATGACGAAATTTGTTGCTACTGTGAAAATATAGACTTCCCAGAACCGAAATAAAGCCGCCGCAGTGTGCGTACCAATAGATACAAATAATGCAGCGGAACGCCTCCTGTCTGTCTGATTCTCCTGCCTGTCTGGCGAAACAGTTCTCTCCAAATCGGAAGAAAACTGGGTGGTGATAATAACAATGCTCCACAATATAATGAAGGAAAAGACAGGAGATGAGAGGAAGAGAGAAGAGAAAAATAAAATGCACTTGGAAGATCAGATGAGACCAAAGCTATTACGAAGTAATGCCTAAAGGCGATTCCATAATAGCGAGAGTAATAATAGCATTGAAGTACAGGGCGGGGTTTTTAGTGGGTAGGACAGACCGGTGCTACCATCAAGCCGGGTGAGCCCCACACTCATCGGGGCTGTGCATCCTGGGAGTCGTACATAAAAGTATTTTAGTAATTATTCAAGCCTTTTCTATCTAAACAAGCCTTATTTGAAAAACTTTAAATATTGAGGATCAAATATCCTACCTTAGAGGATACCATTTAGACTATTTTTAATCAAATGAACTATCTAGTTCATTTTAAAATTGACTAGCCTAAACAATATTGTCGAGTTTAATCTATCTAGTCTTGTCTATCAGGTCCGATCGGCGTAATAACGCCTGTCTGTCTAATAACGGCTCGATAGCCTTGTTTGTCAAGTTTTATCTGTCCAATCTTTAATGTTCGGTTCTGTCTGTCTAGTATGAAGATTATTCAAGTCTTTTCTATCTAATCAAGCCTTGTTTGAAAAACTGTAAATATTGAGGATCAAATATCCTACCTTGGGGGATACTATTTAGACTACTTTCAATCAAATGAACTATCTAGTTCATATTAAAACTGATTAGCCTTAACAATATTGTCGAGTTTAATCCATCTAGTCTTGTCTATAAGGTCCCAACGGCGTAATCATGCCTGTGTGTCTAATCCCGTCTCGATAGCCTTGTTTGCCAAGTTTCGTCAAACCAATCTTTTATCTTCGGTCTTATTTGTCTAGTTGGAAGACTATTCAAGTCTTTTTATCTAATCAAGCCTTGTTTGAAGAACTGTTAATATTGAGGATCAAATATCCTACCTTGGGGGATACCATTTAGACTAGTTTAAATAATATATATATATATATATATATATATATATATATATATATATATTATATATTAAAAACTATTCAGATATTTAAAACCTTGATAAAATCTTTAAATTTCGACAGAAATTTGTGCAAAATTACTGTTTTCCGAAAACAAATTATTGTCTATTAACAAATAATTAAAAAAATTATTGACTATTAACATTTTGAGTGGGGCGGCGAGAATCATCCCGATATTAAAGAAGGAACGTATATATACGCCATTCGTATATATATATATATATATATATATATATATATATATATATATATATATATATATATATATATAGTCTTATGAGGGCGTATATATACGTCTTTCGTATTCAAAGTATAGTCCGACTGTTATTGTTATTATTTTGATAACAAATGCGTTGTTGGATTTAAAAGTGTGATAAACACGTCAAAAATTCCGATGATTCCCAGCGAAATGTATTTTCTCAAAACGGCAATAAATGAAAAAATATACGATACATGGGTATAAAATACGAATAAAAATATACACCATCGCGCGCTCCATAAAACTTACGTAATTAATGCCCGACGAACATATGTTTTATTCTCGAACGCATTGAGGTCATCAAGTTTTACATCACGTAGACAGAAGCATTACAAACATTTTATTAAAAACAAATCGACAAAATGGAATAAAAGAGTTTGAATAAAGCTTGGTTGCAATGAAAATAGATACCGCACCAAATCGCAATATATCTTTAATTGCAATTTTTAATTGATTAATCAATTATAAATCATTATATAATATTGATTTAATATTATAAATCATTATATCATTATATAATATTAATCAATTATGAATAAAATTATACTTTGCAATAAATTCATTGCTTCAATCTCAAAAAATCAATTTTAAAAATACTAAATTAAAAGCCATCAATTATTCGATGTATTTAATAGTTTCAAATTAATTCAGAAATTTATTAAGAATTACAAATTAACAAATCGACAAAATAAAATAAGAGATTCAATGAATTGATTAATTGCAATAAAATAGATACCGCACCAATTCGCCAAATATCTTTAATTGCATAAAAAAATATTAAAGGCGAAATGTGGCCTGAATATATAAATACAGTATAATCTCCATAATCCGACACATATGGGTCCAGACAACCGCCGGATTATCAGAAAGAGTGGTGGGAGGGAAGAGCGCGAACGGTCTCCAGACCGCCGGATTACTGAACGGGTCGTCCGATTAATCAACGGCCGAATTACCGAGATTATACTGCATATTCAACCTGTTCGTAGCTCTATAATATTAAGTCTTATTAGGACTGCAACAAAAATCCCATGCTGGAACAACTTCTTCCCTGGCTAATACCACGCAGCATTTTGAATTATAAAACAGACATTTACATGTTATTACCAGCACCAGTACATTTCCATGTCACTAACAAGTACTAGATACATAATGTATAGCCCAGTCAATTTGGCATTTCACCCCGGAATTTAACGGAAGAAGCTGAATTTTTGTATAGACCTTTATTTTAGCATTACAAATGTTGTCTCAAAAGTCACATATTTCAACATGTGAGCGTCCTTAGATATTCTAGGTCAAAGATCGCAAAAATCAGTTTTTTTAAGAATATTCTTCTGTTAGATTCCCTATTTTGACTGGGCTCCAATTTGACTGGGCTAGTACTGGTGCTGGTAATAACAATGTACTGCTGCTGGTAATAATATGCAAATGTCTGTTGTATAATTCAATAGCCTGTGTGGTATTAGCAAGGGAAGTAGTTGTTTCAACATGGGATTTGTTTTGTAGTTTTGTAACCAATTATAAACAATTTGGCAATAAATTTATTGCTTTAACCCTTTCGTCCCCTAACGTTAATAATATTACGGAAATAGAATAAACCTCATGTTATTATTAATTTTTTTCCAAATAAAAACCACATATCAGAATAATTCGACCATGTATAGAATTGTCGCAAGATATGAGTGGTACGTGGAATGGTATGAGATGTATGGATGAGTGGTACAAATCTTATCTACTCTTCTTGTCGAATTTTGTGAAGACTTTGCAAGTCTTGTCATTATCTAGTCATTCACTCTTGTCCAAAATGTTGTCCAACATTATCCAGTCTTGTTGAATATATACTAGACTTGTAAAGACTTTTTCAGTCTTGTACATGGTTGTTCAGTATTGATCAGTGTTTTGTATTCTGTTCAATGATTCAGTATTGATCATATTATCAATCATATAGGTTCGGTCTAGAGATGAGCATGGGACGAGTTTCTCGTTCCAGATCCCATCCCGTGGGACGGATCCCTGTCACTGTCCCATCCCATCACATTTTCGTCCCACTGTCCCATCCCACAAACCTAAAATTTTCGTCCCATTCCATCACATTCATCCCATCCCATCCCGGTCGCGTGACCGGTCCCACTCATCCCATTTTTCCCATACAGCAGACTCTTCGTTTCGGTTAAGACTTTCTTAACGATAATTCGTTTTCGATTCGATTCGATTTTTTCCATAATTTCTTTATCTGACAGTGAGTTAACTTTTTCGTCACAAACGGATTGTGAGACGTCATCGTCAGGAACTACATCGTTATCACAGAAATCTCCTGGGTTGGACATATTATGGAAAATGTGGGTATTGGCACGATAAGCAATTAATTATGCACGAACTAGATTTACTAGATTATAAAAACTCGTCCTACTCCGTCCCATACATATTTGTTGTCCCATCCGATCCCATCCCACGCAACGTTCACACCACTCATCCCATCCCATGGGACGATGAGATGGGATGGGATGGGACAATGGGATCCCCTGCTCATCTCTAGTTCGGTCTCGTCTGGTTTCGCCTTGTCTAAACTTATTTGGTTGTGATCTATTCTGGTCCAGTCTTGTAGTGTCCTTGGTCTGTCTTGTATTGTCTGCTATTGTCTGTTATTATTTACAACAACAATATTTGTCCTCTTACATATAACATATATGAAACCTGGTAAAAACCTATGCCTGGTAAATTTTAAATTCACAATTTACAATTTTCGGAAAATTAAATTTCAGTGGGACATATGTGTACCATTCGGGGCGAAAGGGGTAATCCCAAAAAATCAATTTTATAAATACTTAAGTTAAGAAGGAAGTTCGAGCGTAACTAATGAGTCAAAATAGTTCGACAAAATTATCAAATATATAATATATTATCAAAAAATAAAGATAAAAAATATTATCAAAATAGTGTTTGAATTTTGTGAAAAATTACTGTTTTTCGAAAACAAATTATTGACTATTAACAAATAATTAAAAAAATTATTGACTATTAACATTTTGAGTGGGGCGGCGAGAATCATCCCGATATTAAAGAAGGAACGTATATATAAGTCATTCGCATATATATATATATATATATATATATATATATATATATATATAATATGTAATATATAACAAAATAATATAACAAAAGTTTCAATTATCCCAATAGTTATTAAAATTAATTATTTTTATTTTTAATAACATAACAAATTCAAAATTGGTAATTATTATTTATTTAACAAAATAGAGTTATTAAAAGACTTCGTTATTTTTGACTTATACGGTGTACTAAAAAGATCTGGCAACAGCGCTTTATTGTGTCTTGAAAGTTTATAGTACAGAGAGAGAAAAGAATAGTAATTGAAAGGAGTCGAGTGTATTTTTTCTCTCTATATAACTATGTTTCCATCTTCTTCTTTTCTCTCAGCTGTTCTCGCGAGGTTGCCAAACCATCCGTCATATGAAATATTGTTGATAAACAAGATTCAAAATAAAGTTAGTTTAACTATAATTATTTAAATAATTTCATCGGTAACGTCACATTGCTTTAATCTTATCTTGTTATACAATTATCTAGTTTATTATATATAGTTTTTTATTCCTTAAAGTTTCGAAATTAATATCGAAAAAAGTTAACACATAACCACCTGACATACGTCTCTCAGACCCAAAGTAGCAGTAATTTGCTCACCTGAGACGTATGGCAGGTGGTTAAGGGTGAATAAAGACGTTGTCAGCCATAAAGGGGCTCGTACACGAGCAACAAAAAATACCCATTGCCGGGCAATGTTTCTAAAATTATGGCCCGGCAATGTTGCTGGACAATGTGTTGCCACATATTGCTAGGCAATGTGTAGCTCAGTATGTCTCAGCAATATTATGACATCAGTATTGCTCGAGACTTCGCGTGTACACGTTCAGCAATTATAGTCGACTGTGAAGAAGAGTACCTGTTAGTGCAGCCAGCATACATAGTACTTTTAATAAGAAGAAAAAAAAACGAGAAAACTGTAGATTCGTAATTTAAGTAATTAATTAATACTATTAATATATTAATATTAATAATTAATACTGGATGATTACTTATTTAAAAATTTTAGTAGAATGTCAAAAGGTCACTTTGAGTATTTAATTAACACAATCGGATTAATTTAATTAACTAATTGTAGTATATATTTTCAAAAGCAGGAGAACTCGAACATGTTCGTTAGCATTTGCCTGACACTGACAAAGAAATAAAACAGTTAATGTTAAACAATAAAAGTTAATGGCAATGTTGACTAGTGGTCGCTCTGGCAGCGATACCAAAAGCAACATGCCGGCCAGTAATGTCAATACGCGCATTAATAAGTACAAATATAAATATTGAGCAATATTGCCCAGCCATTATTGCCGTTAAAATATTGCTCGTGTACAAGCCCAGTAAGAGCCTGTGTATAAGAATTGAAAAAAACATCTTTTTTTTTTTTCGGATAAACAAAACGGTGGATCACTTTCAAATATTGAAAGGACATAAATAAAGTATTGATCTGCATGTATAAAAAGTTTCAAAGCTTAAACTTATAAAAAATATTTAACATGAGATTCGTTCGAACCTCTTTGAGGACAAAATTATTTTTTAAATTATAAACATCCTTTTTTTGGGTATATAGGTATATGTTTATACAAATACAGGAAGATAATTCAAAAATTAAACAAAACAAAATTAACGTTTATCCTGCAGGATATGGTTACCTATGCTAACCACTAGGAAGATAATACATAAAACAATTTTAATTATTATAATAACTAATTTCTATTTTGAGTGGAAGGAATAAAAGCAATTTCTCTCCTTATTGAGGCACAAGCCTACATCACACGTCGAGCATTTCCGGATGGTTGGAGTTGGAGTCTGCTCGGACCCATACCTCTTTTAGTGGGTTTCATCAGCATATATTGTCGTATGCTGCTTCGTCCTTTAAATTTTATCATGGGTTCATCCACAGATTGATATTCCACAGATCCACAGATTGACGGGTTCATCGGCGAGAGAAATGTTTGTCCTAATTTGGTAATAGGAGGCCTTACTTTGTAGAGCTTGTCATAATTTAGCCCGTTTCTTCTTGGCTATACAAAGTTGTCATTCAAATGTAATTTACTCAAGAGCCATTGAAATCTGTCTCTCAATATGGCGGAGCTAATAAAATAATCTCTTCTTTAGAGGACTAATAGTCCTTAAAACTTGGCATCTTCTTCAGAATCATTATCAGATTAACTCCAACAAATGTTTTTATTTCGGTTTAAGTAGTTGTTGGTATACATTTGTTACTATACTACCTCCAGAATTTTGTAGTGCATATAAATTGGTTTGGAAAAAATATCTTGTATAAGGTCTTCTGCAAATAAATGCAAAAACAAGTCGATGGGAGTTTCCAAGTTTTATGGAACATTTGGGCCTGCCTTCTCTAAAAATTGATTTGTTCTTGTAACTTGCCGGATGTCTTTTGTCCAAACAACTGATTTATCTTTCATGTCAATTTTAATTCTCGCGAGTGGAAGATTGTCTTCGCTGCCCCATTCTTCATTATTATTTTCATCAATATCCACTGCCTAATTGGGTTTATCGAAAATAATTTCCACCTTTTGGATGTTGTACAGATTTGTAATATTCGAAGTGATAGGTGCAACCAAATCGACTTCATCATCCATTTCATTAATTATATCAGAATTTACCGATTCGATGTAACTGGGTATTTCATCTAGCATTCTTTCAAACTCATCTTGCTGCATTTTTTTCTACATCAATTATACTCATTTTAATTTTAGGCCCAAAAAAATTACTCTAAATCCTAGTGGTTATCAGCACTAACCATAACAAAAAAGCAAGATTTCTACGTTATAAAATGCAACTCAACCAAATAATTAAATCGATAAGACTAATTAGAGCTAAAATTATTACTTATACGCTATTGTTGTAATATTTTTAATGAAAAAAAGGCAAAACTAGCCATCAATCAGTTGGCCGCATACACATTGTCAGAAGCATACACAACACGTGCACATACAAGTAATTTTCCCGCGAACTGATAAAGATAGCCATGCGAAATGATCAACATGACGTCATTACGACATAGACAAACTACTAAACACTCTGGTTCTTTCCTAAAGCCAGTATGCAAATATAGAATAATTTTTTAATATATGGTTAGTGCTGATAACCGCTGGTCCTCAAAGGGTTAAGAGCCATCAATTATTCATTTATTAAATAATTTAAAATTAATTCATTAAGAATTAGTAAATAAGTTCAAACTAGTAGTAAGATTGTTTAGTAATATTCTATTTTTATTGTCGCGTCATTACTATATTGTTAACTAGAAAGAGAATTTGTTTTAAACACAAAAAACTATTACTTCCATTAATTTCAAAACTACAGAAATTTTCCAACGATTTCCATTAAAATTTGCTACACATACAAACACACTCACACGAAATTTATAGAAACCGATTATAGTTCTTTAACAGTTTAATCGTCGTTCACAAAGAAACTATAAATTCGGAACAACTCGAAAGCTGGAACAACTGTTACTGGCCGATCACACATGTGTGTGATGCTACCGGCGATGATTATGGAATTATTTTATGAATTTATATGTTCTTTTTTTTCAATTTACCATCCTAATCATCATTATTATCGTCATCCTCGTCGATATTATTATTATATTATCATCACTTGGACCATCAGCATTATTATCAACATTATCATCATTATAATTATCAAATTATTTTCAATTATTTCGTGAATTTATAGTTTTTTTTATATTTAATTCTTTAAAAATATTGCCGGCTACTGGCTAAGTTTACTTCTACTGTGAACCCAATGGTCGTCATTTTTACAAGAAATGTCAGATCACAAATGAAAATAGTTTGAGCACCACTGCTGCAATAGATCGATGGGTGATGTACTGTCACTGTAATAAGCCGTTGAAAAGTTATGACATCGTGAAAACTGCGGAAAATGCGAGAAAATGTATTTTTCTACTGATATATGTGAAAATGGCATTTTTTCCACGGCTTACCCTGCATGAAAGTGACATTTTTTCATTCTAGAGATGAAAATATTTTCACATCTAGAGACGAAAATGAGCATTTTAAATTTATGATTCTCTCGATTAAAACACTAAACTAACTAAATTTGCATGGACTTTCTTATTAATTACATCAATTTCAATGAAATATTTTATGTACAAACGTAAAACGAGCCTGAAGCTATTTAAAAAACCGAAATAAAATTAGGACATTTGACTTAAAAAGTATCACCTTCTATCAGAATGCAATAAAATAATAATAAAAAATATGTTACCATGGAAACGACCACACCAACAATTAAATTTGTATTGACAGTTCTGACAGTTCGCTTCGAATTGGATTTATTAGTCGAATTATGGATTCTACAACCGAAATCAGAAGAAAAATTGCATTTTACTACTTGAGATGAAAGTTTTTTTTTGGTTCAGTGTGATTGCTAACTCGCTGGCGCTCGTGAGCAAACTCCCACCTCAACAAAAAACGCCACTTTCATCTCTTGTTGTAAAATATACTATTCCTTAAGGAAGTTCAAGCGTAACTAATGATTCAAAAAAGTGTTTTTTCTATATTTTCAATTATTCTAATAGTTGTTGAAATTAATTATTTTTATTTATAATAACATAACAATTAAAAAACTGGTAATAATATTTATTTAATTAAATAAAGTTATTAAATGACTTCGTTATTTTTGCCTTATACGGTGTAATAAAAAGATCTGGCAACAGCGCTTTATTGTGTCTTGAAAGTTTATTTGTACAGAGAGAGAAAACAATAGCAATTGAAAGGAGTCGAGTGCATAAGTGTCATGTTTCCATCTTTTTCTTTTCTCTCGACTGTTCTCGCGACGTTGCCAATTCATCCGTCATATGAATTATTGTCGATAAACAAGATTCAAAATAAAAATTTTAACTTTAATTATTTAAATAATTACATCGGTAACGTCACAATGCTTTAATATTTTCGTGTTTTGCAATGATCTAAGTTTATTGTATAAAGTTTTTTATTCCTTAAAGTTTCGAAATTAATAACGAAAAAAAGAAATAAAGATGTGACGGAAACATATCAGCCATAAGAGCCTGTGTATAAGAATTGAAAAAACATAATTTTTTTTTTCGGATAAATTATAAGGTGGATCACTTTTAAATTTTGAGGACATAAATAAAGTATTGATCTGCATGTATAAAAAGTTTCAAAGCTTAAACTTGTAAAACATATTTAACATTGGATTCGCTCGAATCTCCATAAAATCATTAATTATCAAATGAATGGAAAATTTCGTTGGTGGTTTTACCTGGTGTTTGTAAATATACAAATTGCATTTTGCTAGTCGTTTCCGTTCGCGAGATATGTACAGAATTTACCTAATATATACCTAATATGTACCTATGATTATGGAATTATTTTATGAATTTATATGTTCTTTTTTTTCAATTTACCATCCTAATCATCATTATTATCGTCATCCTCGTCGATATTATTATTATATTATCATCACTTGGACCATCAGCATTATTATCAACATTATCATCATTATAATTATCAAATTATTTTCAATTATTTCGTGAATTTATAGTTTTTTTTATATTTAATTCTTTAAAAATATTGCCGGCTACTGGCTAAGTTTACTTCTACTGTGAACCCAATGGTCGTCATTTTTACAAGAAATGTCAGATCACAAATGAAAATAGTTTGAGCACCACTGCTGCAATAGATCGATGGGTGATGTACTGTCACTGTAATAAGCCGTTGAAAAGTTATGACATCGTGAAAACTGCGGAAAATGCGAGAAAATGTATTTTTCTACTGATATATGTGAAAATGGCATTTTTTCCACGGCTTACCCTGCATGAAAGTGACATTTTTTCATTCTAGAGATGAAAATATTTTCACATCTAGAGACGAAAATGAGCATTTTAAATTTATGATTCTCTCGATTAAAACACTAAACTAACTAAATTTGCATGGACTTTCTTATTAATTACATCAATTTCAATGAAATATTTTATGTACAAACGTAAAACGAGCCTGAAGCTATTTAAAAAACCGAAATAAAATTAGGACATTTGACTTGAAAAGTATCACCTTCTATCAGAATGCAATAAAATAATAATAAAAAATATGTTACCATGGAAACGACCACACCAACAATTAAATTTGTATTGACAGTTCTGACAGTTCGCTTCGAATTGGATTTATTAGTCGAATTATGGATTCTACAACCGAAATCAGAAGAAAAATTGCATTTTACTACTTGAGATGAAAGTTTTTTTTTGGTTCAGTGTGATTGCTAACTCGCTGGCGCTCGTGAGCAAACTCCCACCTCAACAAAAAACGCCACTTTCATCTCTTGTTGTAAAATATACTATTCCTTAAGGAAGTTCAAGCGTAACTAATGATTCAAAAAAGTGTTTTTTCTATATTTTCAATTATTCTAATAGTTGTTGAAATTAATTATTTTTATTTATAATAACATAACAATTAAAAAACTGGTAATAATATTTATTTAATTAAATAAAGTTATTAAATGACTTCGTTATTTTTGCCTTATACGGTGTAATAAAAAGATCTGGCAACAGCGCTTTATTGTGTCTTGAAAGTTTATTTGTACAGAGAGAGAAAACAATAGCAATTGAAAGGAGTCGAGTGCATAAGTGTCATGTTTCCATCTTTTTCTTTTCTCTCGACTGTTCTCGCGACGTTGCCAATTCATCCGTCATATGAATTATTGTCGATAAACAAGATTCAAAATAAAAATTTTAACTTTAATTATTTAAATAATTACATCGGTAACGTCACAATGCTTTAATATTTTCGTGTTTTGCAATGATCTAAGTTTATTGTATAAAGTTTTTTATTCCTTAAAGTTTCGAAATTAATAACGAAAAAAAGAAATAAAGATGTGACGGAAACATATCAGCCATAAGAGCCTGTGTATAAGAATTGAAAAAACATAATTTTTTTTTTCGGATAAATTATAAGGTGGATCACTTTTAAATTTTGAGGACATAAATAAAGTATTGATCTGCATGTATAAAAAGTTTCAAAGCTTAAACTTGTAAAACATATTTAACATTGGATTCGCTCGAACCTCCATAAAATCATTAATTATCAAATGAATGGAAAATTTCGTTGGTGGTTTTACCTGGTGTTTGTAAATATACAAATTGCATTTTGCTAGTCGTTTCCGTTCGCGAGATATGTACAGAATTTACCTAATATATACCTAATATGTACCTAATTATATGTATGATATAATTAGGAAAATCGAGTGAAATTTCGTGAAATTTGGTCGCCCGAGCTAAGAACTGGGAAATTGTTTAAGGAAATCGAAGTGCATCCGTAAGGAAATGATCTCGGAAAATGATGCCGCAATCTGTTTTTAATTATTTGCAACCGTTCTCTAGATAAGCACTTTTGAAGTCGAAATTCGCGAAAATTTGAATTGAGAATTTCGCAGTAAAAAATTGAATCTTTCCAAACAATTTACACATCGATTTACTCGTCATGTCGTCTAGTTTTAGTGTGCCAAAACTTTGCTGCGATTTGTAGTATCAAAGAGGATTTTAAGAAACCGAAAACGCACGTTCTTCAGTAAAATAGTGAAATGTCAATATAAACAAGCACGTCTAGTTTCTATTCAGGGGCGCGATAAAATTTGACACAAAATGTTGCGACACAAATGAAAATAATTTGCGCACCACTGCTTTAGACTGCAAAACATTCAGAAAATATGATAACACCAGACCCAATACAAGTTTAATGACTCGCCAAAAGCTGTTACAGCTTGAATGGGATTTCCCAACGCCAGATCCGGTTATTACTTGACGAGGTCCTTACAGAACTCTTTAGACGGCAGAACATTTAGTTAGAAGATTACTTGCTTCTTTGTGTTTTCTGCAAGCAAACTCAGAAGTTCAACGAGCTTGGAACAACACGACAGCAAAATATATTGCACCACAAAGAACAAATTTCGTTTCCGAATAATTAGAATAATCGAGAATACAATTAGACTTATCTACATTGTCGTTAAGTTTGTCTCCAGTATAATCAGACTTATGTATACTGCCGTTAGGTTTGCTGCAGTATAATTAGTCTTATCTATAGTATAATGAGTCTCATCTACATTATAACTGGACATCGCTGCATTAAAAATTTAAATTTTTTTAAATTAAAGTAGTACATTATTTGTATTCCTTATTTTGTGACAGATATATAGTCCGATATGTACTCAGACCTACATGTATTACTTGTTTATCTTATGATCAATAAATATTTTGAATTCAATTAGATTTATCTACACTGCATTAGACCTGGTATTATAAGATCTTTGTATTACAACACAAGGTCCAATGCAAGCAAAATAACATATATTTAAATATCTTTATCTACTCACACCGCAAAATGAACACATTAATAAATACATTATTCTATGTGAAGGATTCCATTATTATAATCATGTGTAAAAGTATCCAAATCGTGCGTAAAAGTCCAATGTAAATCAAATGGAGTTTCATTATTAAACAATTTCTGTTTGTTGTTTCTATGGCAAATACACGCGTCACTAAAGAAAAAAACAAGACAAAACACTAAACTGAAATGTCAAGATTGAAACTGAATTTGTAATTCATCAATTTAATCCTCAACAATTTTAACATTTCAGTATCAGTTTTATAAAAACTGATACTGAAATGTTAAAATAAAAGGATTAAATTCCAAAAAGTTTTGACAATAACTTTTGCAAGATACGTCAAATCTTTAGAGAAAACATTCATCTACTCAGACAGCTAAATGAACACATTAATAAATACATTATTGTATGTGACGTATGCCTTTATTATAATCGTGTGTAAAAGTACAATGTAAATCAAATGGAGTTTCATTATTAAACGATTTCTGCTTGCTGCTACTATGGCAACCTAACCATAATCTAATCTAGATTAAATCTAGGCTAACCTAGATTACATCGAAGTAGGGAAAGATGGTTCCTTCTATGCACTCCACCTCCATTGACCTTGACATTTCCGGTTCCGACTTCCGTTTCCGGTTTCCCACTTTCGGTTTTTCACACATGAGAGTGAGAGGTACGTGGGGCTACGTGCGAGGTCTATGTAATCCCACGCTGGGTGTGAGGTCTATGTAATCCCACGCTGGGTGTGAGGTCTATGTAGTCCCACGTGTGAGGTCTATGTAGTCCCACGTGTGAGGTCTATGTAACCCCACGCTGGGTGCGAGGTCTGGTTTCGACTTCCGTTTTCGGTTTCGACATCCGTTTCCGGTTTCTCACTTCCTGTTTCCCACATCCGGCCGCCCCATTTCCAGTTCCTGCACTGTGCGCGGGAAAATTTAAAATTCGGCCCAGGCGGGAAAATTAAAAATCGGAACCGGAAGTGTCAAGGTCAAGGTCAGTGGAGGTCCTAGAATGAAAAATCTTTCCCTACTCATCGAAAACGACCAAATAGTGTTCCCGTTACTATGCGTTTTTACTAGTTAGCCATTTATTCCACGGAGGCGCTGAACGTTCTAACCTTATTGTGTCAGTGATTTGAAGTTTGTTGTCCTGGTCTTAACCCCCCCCCCCCCCCCCTCGAAACTAAATCCTGGCTACGCCCATGAATAAACTACAATTGTTTAGCTTTGGTTCTTCTAAATTGTTAGTTTAATCGCGTTTGTTCCAGTCAGTTACCGAAAATATTTAAACAGTCGCGTCCGTGCGAAACTTCGTTTCGCATTTTATAAAAAAAAAAAAAAAAAAATTGCAATTTTACACTTGGCAAGTAAAGCTAAACCAACAAAAACACAAATTTTCAAAAATTTCGTCTTTACCCGAATATGTTTAAACCAGGGATTCCCAACGGAATTGATGGTTGTAGTCGAAGGAATATTTAGGAAGATTGAATAGAACTCAAGTGGTCTATTGAGAGGTCGACAATAGACCGTTACATTGTTTAATTTTTTTTATGCGCATGCGTCTTTTTCCGCAATGTTTTTGGGCACTTTTTTGACGTATAACCAGTGAAAATAACAAAATGTGCCCGAAACTTTCATATTCCCGCTTTTTAAACAAGACAAACGCGCATGCTCTTAACTATCCGTAAAAAGGTCTATTGTTTTATAATATAATGTCAGAATGACAGACATATTTTGACTACGAATTTCTAATTGAAAACAAACAATTTTGAAAAATGTCAAGTTTGGCAAGCCTCCCTTATTTATTTCTGAAAATTAGTTTCAGATAAGTTCTTGTCAAACTTTGACAGGACTGGTAAGAAAATGACAATTATAAACGATTAAATAGCATATAAACAATTTCATTTGTTTTGCACATTCTTTTCTGTAATGTGTTATATCTAACATATATTGATATAATTTCTATTCCGTTTAGTGAAAAGTTGGACAGACGACTTAAAAATATTTCGCCAAAATTCGTTAAATCTTAGTTGTTTTGCCAAAATTTGACAGATCAAAAGACAACGTTTGTCAAAGTTTCACAAGCTCAAATATGTTTCGTATAGAAGCAACGAATAGACCTTTGAATAGTTGAAATTTTTTTGTGTGCGTGTGTCAATTTCCGCCATGTTTTTCGAGCACTTTTTGACTTATATCCAATGAAAATAACAAAATGTGCCCGAAACTTTCATATTCCCTCTTTCAAAACATGACGGACGCGCATGCGCATAACTAACCGTAAAAAGATCTATGGGGGATCGTTTTATATATTTTTTTTCTATTTTGCGTCTATAATGAAGTCATTAAAGCACTCATATGGGTTCGTTAATGGCTCTAAACATGGACGCGTACTGAAAAATCCCGCTTATTGAACTTGTTTTTTAATATAAGAATAATAATAGCCCCTTTCCTCCTAGCATTTACATGCCTTAAGGGGATAACTAAAAGCAAGGGTAGCTATTTTTTTCAGCCTCGGCTTATGTTGGAGATAGGGTGGTTGGAGATAGGGTGGCTACGCTCCTACGCCGCCTATTATTACGCCAGGTTTAACCCCAGCTCCTCATTTTCAAAGGCTGAGTGAACCTTGGCCGAAAATTTGCCTGATAAATATGGCTCAGAGTGGGGATCGAACCCTCGACCGTTGGATTTGTAGTCTAGAGCCTTGCCTCTAGACCACGTCGGCCGCAATATACTATTATTTAATTTGTATATACAGAGTGTCTCAAAAAATGTATAAACTACCACTAAGTAAAAAAGTACCACTTTGACAGTCACTAACATGCTGCCTTTTGTGTTTTTGCTTTTGTAATTAAAAAAGTTACAACATGGCAGAAAATCAACTTGAAAGAGAGGAAGTTTGTCCTGAAATGTTATTGGAAGACCGAAAACGCCACGGAAGTTCAAAGACGGCTCAGAAGGGAATTCGAGAAACAGCCACCAGGTTCATTGCTCGCATCAGAGATAAATTTGAAGCAGATGGTACCGTTCACAAGGTCAACAAGAAATATTCTGGACGACCACAGGCATCCACCAGCCATGGAAAAGAAGGAAATACTCCTTTGATACCCACATAAATATCTTCCGACAAACTGCTCGGGGGACCCACATCTCAAAAGATAGCGTCTATCGCATCATGAGGCATCTGGGCTAGAAATGCTACATTCCAACACTAATCCATACTTTCTACGAAGACGATCCTGACCGGAGAGTTCAATTCTGTGAATGGTACCTGGAAAAATGTGCAAAATATGCAGGGTTTCCATACAAAATTGTGTGGATCGATGAGGCCTCCTTTAAATGAAATGGCTTCATTAAACGCTATAATTGCAGGTACTGGCTCCCTGTAAGTCCTCATGTGTAACACCATATAAACTCACAGTGTAATGTGGGAGTAACAGTGTGATGTGGGATATCCGCATTGGACATCATAGGACAATTTTTTTAATGGAACCGTCACTGGTGAGAGGTTACCTCACCATTGCTGCAAGAGTTTCTCGGTCCACACATGACAGAGATGTTTGGTGAAGACGACGAGATTTACTCTCAGAACGATGGAGCACCTCCCCACTACCATCGCGATTTACGAGCTCACCTCGATGCAACTTTTGGAGACACATGGATTGGACGAAGGGGTAGCATTGAATACCCATACCTCAAGCCCATGGACTTTTGTGGGGATACCTCAATGACAGAGTTAATGGCACCATACCAAGTACAATTGATGCATTGGAATCTGGAAATTGGCATATTGCAAATGAACTGTTTCTTGACGTTTGCGAATCCCCTGGTGCGCGTTATCAACGTTGTCTGGATAATGATGGTCAAACATTTGCTTGTTTCTTCAATTACATTTGTCTTCTGTACTTGAAACCTTTCAACTTCTCTCTATGTTCATAAATAAAGTTTAACTCGTCATTCTAAGTGTTAGTACATTTTTGAGACACCCTGTATATAGTTTTAAAAATGGGGATCCCAGGTTTAAACAATCCGAGCGACTCCACTCACAGTTAAAAAATCGGCAAGACAAATTAAGATTTAAATTTACTTGTCTAAATGAAGTCTGTGTATGTGTATGTGCGTATCTGTACTTGAAGCCTTTCTTTCAACTTCTCTCTATGTTCATAAATAAAGTTTAACTCGTCATTCTAAGTGTTTCGTCGCATTTTTTTGAGACACCCTGTATATTGTTTTAAAGATGAGGATCCCAGGTTTAAACAATTCGAGCGACTCCACTCACACTTAACAAATTGGCAAGATAAATTAAGATTTAAATTTACTTGTCTAAATGAAATCTGTGTATGTGCGTATATGTGTGTTTGTGCCTAAACGAAGTTTGATTTAGTTAGATCTCAATAACTAACACCAAAATTGCTATGTCTGCTAACACCTATATTGCTATGCCTGTTAACACCTAAATTGTTATGCCTGCTAACACCTAAATTGCTATGCCTAATACCTAAATTGCTATGGTTACTAACATCTAAATTGCTGTGCCTGCTAACACTATGTGGAGTGTAGAGTGAAAGACATTACATGATTAACTAGTTTATATAAAGTTGTGATAAGGAAATATAATGTATTAGATTTTTAAACTAGATAACTCTAATTTAATTTAAAATTTATAAATAAGTCATTTTTTGCATAATTATTAAGTTATTATGTGGTGTGTGATTAGACTAGAATTAGTTAAATTAATAAAGAGTAAAAATATGTACCTGACTTGCCATTGTAGCTACAAAGCTTTATGTAAAATGTCCAACGAGCAACACTGATTTAAATAAGAATGTTTATAGCCTAGAGCCAATGGTATCTTTAGAAATAATTATTCGAAACTGTCGATGTGGACGCGGAGCGTTTTAATTGGAACTAATTATTGAGTGCACGAGTCGCTGGAAACGGGACCGCAGTTAGAAATTGGATCACAAGAAAAAGTGTTGAGAGAAAAAAGGCGATTCGGCTTGTAAGTGATTGTTGTGTCTGCGTGTCGGGATGGATAAAGCGCGACTGGTTTAAAATTCGAGCTCGAAACCGTTTTCACGGCGACTTTTATTTTTAATCCTCGCCTCCTGAGTGTGTGTGTTGTGACCTTTCGCCAAATAAGAAGTAATTTATAATTATGTGGAACGTTGAAAAATAAGTATAAGCGTTCAGGCGGTAAAATTGTTAAAAACATCGTTAACAGTTTTTAAAATTATCGATAACAATTTTTATCTTTCTTTCGATGCTTTTCGTTTTCGGCGTGCAAAAGTTGAAATGCGAATTTGAGATTGCAACTTTAACAAAATTAAAAATAATATCCATCGTTAAGTACTTGACATTGACCTTGATGCTTGTTTTAATACCGAACACGGTTTTTTTTATTCCTTTATAAATTATAAAACCCGATTATTAAAACTGTTATCAAATACACATTCTGCAAAAATCAGTCTTTGAATTAAGCACCATTCACACTTTAAATTGACTCAAATCAAGTTGAATAAACAAACAAGTCAAGCTTGAGTGAGTTACCTGCCTTAAATCAGGTTGGATCACCTGAGCTAACGATCACCTGGACTAGTGATAAAAACAACTGGCTTAATTTAAGTTGAATTCTAATTTAAATTTGATAACACTAGACATCAAGTATAACATGACTTAAGTTAATATGAACGACTTAGTCTAATTTGACTTAAATCAAGTTGCATTACTTGGTTTAATTGAACGTAAGTCAAGTTTAAAAACCCTGACTTGGTAATTTTTGCCTCATTAATGGCAATTTATATTAAATAGACAACGTTTTTTAAGTCTAAAAAGCTTTAAATACAAAAAAAAGGCCCAAACTGTGAAGGGTTCCCAAAATATAAGCTATTAGCAAAAATGCTGAATTGAATACCAAAGAAATGTGCAATATTTAGCCAACTAGTCAAGATCACTTTTTGTCAAGAGAGCTGGAACTACTGAAGCCATATTTGTAGCACGATTACTCATATAGAAGCTCGTGCGACAAAGAAACCACTGCATATTGCCTTCCTCGACCTCCAAAACGCCTTTGATCGCGTTCCTCATGAGTTAATTTGGTATGCGCTCCGAGACCATGGAGTGCCAGGATCATATGTTAATGTGGTCAAGATGCTATACACAAACACCAGTAGCAGAGTACGTTGTGCTGTTGGCACCTCGCACCTCAGATAACTTTCCTGTAAATGTCGGGGTACACCAAGGTTCAGCACTATCATCATCCCTCTATGTTCTTGCCATGGACACATCACTCGTGATCCTACAACGGAATGTCCCTTGGACCCTTCTATAAGCGAATGATGTAATGGTTGCAGATGTCTCCAACGTCAAGTTCAAGAGTGGAATAACCACCTCTCCCACTATTGTCTACGTCTAAACGTGAAAAAGACGGAATATCTGGAGTTAAACCCAAGTGCCGGTACCATTCAAGTCGGTGGAGAAAATCTAGTCAAGACCAACTCCTCTAGGTACCTTGAGGCAGCTTCAGTGATGAAGAAAGAGCCAGAGTAAATGCAACCTGGATGCGGTGGAAGGAGCTCACGGGTGTACTTTGCGACAAGAAAATGCCACTTCACATCAAATCTAAGATATATCGGACAGTGATACGGCCGGTTGCGCTATATGCAGTCGAATGTCGACCATCTGACAAGATTTCTGAACTTCATCTACATACCATTTTTTTTTATGTTTGGTCAAATGTGAATACCGGGTCATTAACCCTTCAAACACTGCGGCCTATTGTATATTGCCCACATTTTCTCTTATAGGCCCAGAAACCTAGATGTTTTTATAAATCTGCGCTAATTAATTACATATTTGTCTTCTGGTACAAACGCAGCCGACACTAGGGATAGAACTCGTTACCTCCAGATTTGTTAGATAACACTAGACCACGAGAGCCGACATCTACATGCCATGGAAATGAGAATGCTTCGTTGGCGAATGGGCATCTCCCTTATTGACATTGTCCGAAACAACACAATTCGAGGGCAAATGGGTGTCGCTCCAATTGTGAACAAAATGAGAAACAACTCCGATGGTATGACCATGCACTGCGAGCAGCTCCTGGTACTGTTCTCAATTCTGTCCTCCATTTTGAGATTGAAGACCAACGTCCCAGAGAGAGACCGAAGCAGCGATGGCAGGACACGATAAATAGAGACCTAAAAATCGTGGGCCTAAAACCAAATGACGCAGGAAACCCTGCAAAGTGGCGGTCATTGACCAAGAAAACGGACCCTGCACCAGCGGGAAAACGCTAAGAAGAAGAAGTCAACATCACTTTTTGGATCTCCTGTAAAGTTTCATATTTTGGAATTACGTCGATTTGCAACTAGACTACAGATATATAAATGTAAGTGTTCCCATTGCCTGACTGACTCATCAACGCACAGATCAAACCGTGATTTGGAAGGTACGTTCCTTTTATGACCAGTCAGGAAGGATTTGTGGAAATGTTGTTGTTTCTAAGACGGTGAAAAGGAAGCCAAAGCTTTTTACTAGGATATCTATATCTCAGAAACGGAAT
This sequence comes from Phosphuga atrata, assembly GCA_944588485.1. Taxonomy (NCBI): domain Eukaryota; kingdom Metazoa; phylum Arthropoda; class Insecta; order Coleoptera; family Silphidae; genus Phosphuga; species Phosphuga atrata. Next base: position 13,587,225 of record OX155897.1, read on the forward strand.
ATGTTACTGATATCAAATTTGGTATTGACCTTTAACCGGTGACAAGCGGTCTCACAGGCCGAGCGGCGTCTGCGAAACATTTCACACCCTTCCTCGCGTTTTTTGCAAACCTAAAAATTTGCTAGTGGTTAGGTTAGGTCAGGTTGCTCTCTAACCCTTAGGTTAGATCTAGTTTGTCTTGACCGACTAGCTTGTCCTCCCCGACTAGTTTGTCCTCCTCGACTAGCTTGTCTTCCCCTTTTAGTTTGGTGTCCCTTAAGCTAGAGACACACTGGTCCCACGTACGCAACGTATGCGATGCAACGTGGGAGAATTGGTGTGCACATTCGTCCCGCGTATGCAACGTAAATTTTGCCTCAGACGCTGTTGTAATTTCTCAGAAGGTGCACTAATACGTCTATAAGTCATGTTTTCTGATTCTGATAGCGAGTTTGAGGATGTTTTATTTAATTTACTATTTTTAAATGAATATTTCCACGCCACAAAAATAAAAACCAAAGTTAAGAAGAGAAGATATTGGGTTCATGACATAAATAAACAAAGAGAAAAAGTTGGCAAATACCATACATTAATGCAGAAACTGGAATTTGATGAGGAACGATTCTTTATGTACTTTCGCATGTCTAAAATGCAGTTTGAGGAGAACGCTTGCATCAAAGGTCTATTTGTTTCTGACGTGCTACGCATGAGTTCTAGAAACACACTGATCACAAGCGTGGATAACGTACGAACATCCCCTCCAACTTCCCACGCCGATCTGGACATCCCAGATCGACGTTGCGTGTGAGGCGTGTGATTGCGTTGCATACAATAAGTGTGTTTCTATGGCATTGTTTTTCAGAGTCCAGATTTCGTAATGCGTTGCATACGTTGCGTACGTGGGACCAGTGTGTCTTATTTACTCGTTTGTCTCCCCTGAATCGATTGGTGAAAACTAGAAGTTTCTGTGGTAAGCCGTTCAAAAGTTATGACAGCGTGAAACCTGCCGGCGATGCGAGATAGTGTACAGCCAAAAACGAATTATCCTGTTTATTTGAAACTTTAAATCGAAACAAACTAGAAAATCGTTTTCAGCACTTCGATTTCCTTCCGGTAACCAGCAAAAATCGCGACAATTTTTTCCAACAAAATCGTCATAAATTTTTTTCCATCATTTCGGTCGAAAAAAATGTGCTTTTTCGTTTTTTTTCAATTTTCTCAAGAACGGCAAATAGCAACGAAATCATTTTTGACACACAGAAACTACACGACAAGACGAACAAGTCGCTGTGTAAATTGTCCGGAAAGATCAATAATTCGTCGTGAAATTGCAAACTGAAATTTAACCGATATCTATTTGCTAAGTAGTTGTCTCGGAAACGGTTGCAGATAATCAAAAATCGATTGCGGCATCGTTTTCAGAAGGACATTTTCCTGTTAATACACTAAGATTGTCCGCAGGAAATTCACGACTTTCCGAGATCTCTACTCGAGCACCGAAATTTCTTAAAAATTTCTTCAATTGTTGCTGGCGATAGTGAACGGAGAGAACTAGCGAAATATAATTTGCATATTTGTAATCAGCAGCAAAAATGCTTTCAGAAACCTTTTTAAATTTTACTGTAACTCAAAAAATAAGGATCTTGGCAATATCGATTTTCTCGCATTTTATCGTTTCCGCAATCTTGGTTTCCCGGCGCGATGGTATTTCTTTAATTATAGGCGTCCCGGGAATATCGTATCAGCTTTCCGGCTAATTTTGGGTCGCTGAATTCAATGGTGAAAACTGGAAGTCTCTGTGGTAAGCCGTTCAAAAGTTATGACAGCGTGAAATCTACCGGAGATGTGAGATAGTGTACAGCTAAAAACGAGTGTACAGATAGTGTACAAAAAATGTATCTTGTTTATTATCGCATTTTTACAGTTATTACCAGTTATTACTTGCAATGAATAATTCCGGACCTCCAAAAAAAGAAGCGTAGGGAGTCAACAATGTGGGTTTAACACTGGCAAATGGCCATAAATAATGTAGCACCAAACACTAGCAAATGGCTTGAAAACCCGAAAATTGAAGAATTTCTGGCACAGGAAGACTCAATGGATCGGAAGCCGAAAATGTTCCAGAAAACTTCGTCCCGGAGCAAAGGGATCATGACTCGGAAACCGAGGAATGTGCTTCTGAAAATGGAGAACTAATTCAGGAGAAAGATAGAGAACTAATTCAGAGAAGACTAATTCAGAAAGTAAGAGTGATGATGAACCTTTTTCAAGAGTAGTTGGATGTTTCAATGGCAAAAATCGGTTCAAGTGGGCAAAAGATCCGCCAAACAGAGATGTGCGAATATGCTAACATAACATTATAGCTCGTATGCACATTTCAAGGTTGAATGCGCACGATGAAAGAGATCCGTTTTCTCTGTTAAAGAAAATAATGACTCCAGATATCCGCCAAACAGAGCTGTCCGGATAGGCCAGCATAACATTATAGCTCGTATGCCCTTCTCAAGGTTGAATATACACGATGAAAGAAATTCTTTTTCTCTGTGGAAGAAAATAATAAGTCCAGATATCATAGAAGAAATTTTGAAGTGGACAAATGTGAAAATTCGCGAACTCAAATCAAAATACAAAGTACAGCAGAGAAAATCGTCCTGAACCACAACATTTAGATATGATATAATTGCATGCGTTCCTTGGTCTTCTTATGTATACAGCTGTGTTCAAGTCCAGCCACGAAGGTTAGGAGTACCTGTTTGCAACTGATAGGACATTTTTAGATCAGTTATGTCACAGAAAAGGTTTCTGAATCTGTTATTATGTTTCTCTATTTCGCGTCTGTAATGGACTTATAACATGACTCATATGCGTGCGGTTATGGCTCGCCGTGTGAGATACAACTTTCTCAATATGTATCGGCGATTTTTTTATTTAGATATGGCATAAAAGGGCGCAAAATAGAAAAAAATAGTATAAAAAACTCGGTTATAAGGCGTTTTTCGTTATTCAGCACTTAGGGTAGGTGTTCACACGCTTTAATTTTTTTGCCGGGTGAGTCAGTCAGTGATCATGATGGATAGTAAAAGGTTGATTCAAAAATGCACTAAGATGCTTATACCTCATTTAATTGAGGAGTTAAACGAATTGTTGCGAAACGATAAGAAGCGCATTTGGACAAGGCCTTGGATGTTGAGGAGACCCGAACTTGGAGCAAGTAAAAACAAAATACTATAAAACTCTAATTCAAAAACAAAATACTATAATGAGGGAATCTATACCGGCAAAGATAAAGCTTCAAGTTGCTTTAAGCTTTTTAGCCTTCAATATCCATTTCTCTCGAAATGGATATGTATGCCGCGTCTCTTTTTGGCTTATTTTTGTAGTCCTGTGAACTAAAGTCCCACAGACATGGATTCACTTTATATATTTGAAAAAATTGAATTGTTTTTTCATTGTCCCATTTTAACGACATTTTCCTTTCTTTTTTAAAAAACGTAAAACCACAATTAATTAAAAATGAAATAAAGCAATACTTCATCAAAAGTTTAAATTGTAGTATTTAAAATTAAAATAAACTAGCCACCGTCACCGTACTGACAAAACGAGGAGAGTACTTGTTCAGACATGCCGAGTGGGACAGCAAGTCAGTAGCGGTAGAAGTGGGGGTAGCCACTCGGCCTGCACTCGGCCTAGTAAATAGAAAGGGGTCCGAGTGACTGTCTCTCCATTTTACTGGACCGAGCACTCGGCCGTGTACTCGGTGACATGTTTACACGTACCGAGTACTCGGCCAAGTTTACTGTCTCGCCACTCTACTCGTTACGTGTGATCAAGGCATTATTTAACTCGTTCTTTAATACACTATTACGGTTTGATAATGGGGCAGACCGAGAAGAAAGAAAACAGAGTGGATAAGCTAGCTGCGATTTCCAACATATTTGGAATATTTGTGAATAACTGCCAAATTCTATAAAACATCGGAGAGAGTGAAACTATTGATGAAATATTGATAGCTTTCATGTCGCTCTTATTTCGTCATATATACGCCAAACAAACCATCCAAGTACGGTTTGAAGATGATGTGCATGTGCGATGCGAAGCCCCATTATTTCTATAATGGCTATATTTACTGTGGAAAAGGATTTGATGGTGAAACTATGATATATGATGGAAAAGGATTTGATGGTGAAACTATGAAACGAAGAAAAGAAGTTTTTGGTTCCATCACAAGCAGTGATTCGCTTGACGAAACCCATACACGGTAGTGTACACAGTAATTTAACGTTCGACAATTGGTTCATATCGATTGAATTGGTAGACGCACTGAAAAAACGAGGTCTGATGTGTGTAGGTACTCTTAAAAAAAACAAAAGAGAAATTCCCAAAGAGTTCTTGCCATCTAAATCAAGAGATGTGGGATCTACACTCGGATTTACCAATCCAATGAATTTGATCTCACACGTGCCAAAGAAAAATAAAGATGTGTGTTTCTTCAATGCATCATTGAGAGTCTATTGATGAAAATACAGGCAAACCTGAAATTATAGCCTATTACAACCTGACGAAAGGAGGCGTTGACGAGATAGATGAAAAATGCTCTATCTACGCCGCCGTCGCAGAACGCGAAGGTGGCATATGGAGATATTTCTTCGAATGTTGGATATAAGTAGTATAGTAGTAGTATGTATAGGATATAAGTATAATGAACGCACACGTTTTATAGCAGGGCTGTCCAACCAGTCGATCGCGATCTACCGGTCGATCGCGGCGTGATTTTGAGTCGATCTTTAGTTTTGTCACGCTTCTATGTAATTACAAAAAAAATACATTTCGATAAATATGAAGTAACAATTAAAACACGCTTCTCGTACACTTAATACACACAATGTTATGGAAACTGTCTTTAAAATAATCAATTCTATACGTGGCAGTGCCCTTCACGATTGTTTAAATTAGAAAATGAGGATAATGATAACGAACTTTTGCTGCACACTGGCTCAGTAGAAGTCGATTTCTACTCCTTGACCCCAGACCCCCGGTGGCCCGCTACGCGTTTTGGTCGATCTTGGCAACAATATATACCAAAAAGTAGATCGCCACTACAAAAAGGTTGGACAGCCGTTTTATATCAAGCTGATGGTACCAATGGTGTAGAAATCTTACAAAGACTAAATAAAACTAAGGAACTAGGGAACATCATCAAAAGTGGGAAACGATATTTTCAAAAGAATAAATTAAGTCGAATATTTTGGACACGTTATGCGGCATCCGCAAAAATATGGTCTACTGCATCTAATAATTCTGGGAAAGATAATGGGAAAGATAAAGGACATGGTATGGCAAAACAACAGCCCAGCTGTTAAGTGCAGTAGTCGACAAAGTTAAAATCATGAACTTATTGTCCAACAGCATTGTCAACGATCGAAGCGGTCACTTAAAGAAGAAGAAGAAGATGGTGCTAATGCTATTGATCGGGGACAGTTCATAAAAATATTGGCCAGAAACGCGGTATTATAACCCATGCAGGGCCGAGTTTATAATACTCACATTCCACGCGATTTTGATCTTAATTAACAGCCGTGAGGCTGGTTGGAAGCAGCTCATGTACTCCAGTCTAGGTCTTCCTCTATAGTTCTTGCCGTCTACTATTACCTCAATATTATTTATAAGCTTCAGTAGTCCATTCTGTCGTAGTATCCATGCGATATACGAAACTATTTAGCGCGTACTTTGGGTTCTGATTTGCAACCTGAACCACAAAACTCCGATAACAGGCCAAAAACATGTGCCATTTGTCCTCCCAAATTAAAACGCAAATCTAATTACCAATGTAATTCGTGTAAAAAACATGTGTGCTTGCAGTGTGCGCAACAATTATGCCCTGACTGCCAACAAAAATAACGAAAGTTTGACCATTGCCAGTTTTGTAAAATGATACCTGTGATTAGCGCATTATTTCTTTTTGTACTGATTAGTATGTTAACTTTATGATAAAAAGTATTTTTGTTATAATATTACGTTTATTTAATATTTTTTGTTTGTAATTGTTGATCTCAGACTTCTTAAAGGAAACTACATATCTTGTAATACTCACACTATCTACTCACACATCACAATAAAGAACACATTAATAAATACATTATTGTATGTGAATGGTGCCATTATTTTAATCGTGAGTAAAAGTATCAAAATCGTGCGTAAAAGTCCAATGTAAATCAAAAGGAGTTTCATTATTAAACGATTTCTGTTTGTTGTTACTATGGCAACAACTCGCGTCACTAACAAAAAACATAGTCGTAGTGAAAATAAATTTTCTGACGTATAATAAAACTGAATTATTTTTTCTTATTTTGAATCAAGAAGTCACGGCCTATTGCTAGGCTTTGATTTATTGATTTATCTGGCTCTAATATAGTAACCTAACCATAACCTAATCTAGATTAAATCTAGGTTGACGTAGATTACATCGACAACGACCAAATAGTGTTCTCGCCACTGTGCGTTTTTTACTATTTAGAAATTTTTCCTCGGAAGCGCTGAGCGTCCTAACCTTATTCTGTCAATGATTTGAAGTTCTTTGTCTGTCAAAATTACAATTTTTACAATATTATCGGTAAGAAAGAATTATTTTTTGTAGATTCAACAGTATTTTCTCATGCTTCGTAGATAATAGTATTATTTACAGCAAGAGATGAAAGTGGCGTTTTTTTGGCGAGGTGGGAGTTTGCTCACCAGATCCAGCGAGTTAGCAATCACACCGAACCAAAAAAAAAAAACACTTTCATCTCGAGTAGTAAATGCAATTTTTTCTACTGATTTCGGTTGTAGAATCCATAATTCGACTTTAATAAATCCAATTCCAAGCGAACTGTCAGAACTGTCAATACAAATTTAATTGTTGGTTTGGTCGTTTCCATGGTATTGCATATATTGCATTTTAATAGAAGGTGATACTTTTCAAGTCAAATGTCCTAATTTTATTTCAGTTTTTTAAATAGTTTCAGGCTCGTTTTACGTTTGTACATAAAATATTTCAATGAAATTGATGTAATTAATAAGAAAGTCCATGCAAATTTGGTTAGGTTAGTGTTTTAATCGAGAAAATCATAAATTTATAATGCTTTTCTTAAATTAAAAAAAAATTCGTCTCTAGATGTGAAAATATTATCATCTCTAGAATGAAAAAATGTCACTTTCATGTAGGGTAAGCTGTGGAAAAATGCTATTTTCACATATATCAGTAGAAAAAATAATGTATGACACACGTGTGTGAAAAAGGGCTTGTCTGCAATCATTGCCTTCGGCTCGTGCTTTAAACTTTGCAACTCATGCACAAAAGGCCTTTTTCACAAAATTGTACCATAAACTACTATTACTATTTATTTGTTACTTTTATTTAATCCTTTCATAAGCTATTAAACGGTTTTTAAAGACTGCGGTAAGCTAACTATGCTATAGACCAGATACGGCAGCGGCCTCTCGGGCCGTTCCTCACCAGTTACGTTACACAAAAACATGTCACGGGTCAAAGGTTAAGATTCGTTAAGATTCGTTTAAAAATAAAGAGACACGTGAAAGACATATAAGTGTCTTTGAATCGAGTTTTAAGAACGTAGAAAATTCTGTTGTTACAAATCACAATTAGTTTACCAAAAATAAATTTTATAAACAACGTTATTTTTTGTTTCTCTCCAACAACTTTTCCAAACGTAATAAACACGTGTGTCTGTCATGTTGATGGTTCAATTCAGCGATCGCAGGCAAGATTAAAAAAAAAACGAACTGAAATTCCATCAACATCGACAACAACAACACACCTTCCTCCTCGTCACGGTCTATTTTATTATCGCCAACGATTTCAATGTTAGCAACAATTTATTTTTCAATCCGAAAAAGGAGCGTCGGCGCCACAACAAAAAAAATTGTTGTTAAATTCTCAAATTAATTAAAAGCTTAAATTATATTTGACGGAATATTTGTTTGTTGGTGAGACTCACCTCCCAACTCTCTCTGGTCAGTTCTGTAATCTCTCCGTCTTGACTTCCGTGGCGACTGGCCGAAGGCGTGGGCTCGTCATTCCACAATTCCGTGTCCAATTCCACTAGACTAAATCCTCTAGCACGAACCTGACAACAAACAATTTAAAATAAAGTAATTGTTAATAAGTTAATTGTTAGAATAATCTAAGTATAACGTTGCTAAATTTGTCTAATCTTGTCTTTTACAAACTATTTAGGGTAACCCATAGTTTGAGAAACGCTTAGCCAGTTTACAATATTAACATGTAACTATATACATATAATCTTGATAATCCGGCCGTTTGTTTATCCGGAACGTTCGATTTTCAGGCGCTCTGGGGAAACACGTGTCTTTTCTCTCCGCTGCCCGCGCCGAATATAAACCTCGCGCACAGCTGAAATAAAGTCAAAAACGACACCATCCAGTGTTCTTGGAAAAAGGTCTGGCCAACACACCCTGCTTTTAACTCTGAAAACTTGATTAACTATTCTGAACAAGTTAACTCCACTCTAAGTTTGTACATATTTTTTGTATGTACACGTTTACCTATATAGATATGTTACGGTAAAAGTACAAAATCGGCAAATGTAAACATTTACCCGTATATGTATACATCTACCAATTTGATAGGTCAATGTGAGTTAATATCTGAGATCAGCTTTATATATCTACTTTTACCGGAAAATGTGTACTTTTTGTATGTTACAATATCATGTGTATCTTGTTGCGACAGCCCTTGCACTGGGTATGTTAATGTAAACCTCTAACAATTGCCTACAGCATTAGGCATTTGTACACATTTGCCGGAAATAATTGGTAAATGTAAGTTTAACTCACATTTACCAACCAAGAAGGTAAATGTGTACATTTACCAAACTATGTACTTTTACCGTAACAGATACATATTGTATTCTTTCTGAAATTCAATTGTTCATAGAATATGTAAAATTGTTATTGTTTTGTTTTGATCCTGATAATCCGGAATTTTTTTATAATCCGGCGGTTATCTGGTCCCATATGTGTCGGATTATCAAGATTATACTGTATTACATAATTTCCGGTTTCTAAACATTTCATAAATTACTAAATCTTTCACTAATTCATATCTGTATCAAAGGACTAAATTGCATAATCACAGATTAAAGCTCAGATTGTTGTTATTGTTTTGTTTTAATCCTTATAATCCGGAACTTTAGATAATCCGGCGGCTGTCTGGTCCTATATGTGTCGGATTATCAAGATTATACTATATTACATGATTTCCGGTTTCTAAACATTTAATAAATTACTAAATCTTTCACTAATTCCTATCTGTATCAAACGACTAAATTGCATAATCACGGGTTAAAATTCAGATTAAATTTAGTAATTCTCTTACTTGGTCTTCGTTTAGTTCCCCGTAAAGCTGGGGCACCCAGGCTTGCACAAAGCTGTACAGCTCGTCGACTTTGTTTTTGGGCACGCTGAACCAGTACTCCGGTCGCATCTTCTTCTTGCCGTAGGACATGAGCGGCGTGGAGCGTGGGATGGGCTTGTCGGTCGGCTTGCCCATACGCAGGCGGAGGTACAGCGGTGGATCCTCGCAGGACCTCGCCGGTCTCGGTATCAACTCTAAATAAGACAAAGCGATCGGTTAGTTGAGTGGTTAAACGTGTGGGCGGACTGAAGTAGAGGAAATTGAAAATTAGATTTGTTTTGTATATAGAATACAAATTTTTTGAAGGATAATAAAAAAAGAGAAAAGTGAGAATAAGTGAATTGCTTTAGAAATCAGTATCAAGTTGAAACAATTAATTTAGCTCAAGAATGTGTAATCTAACTCTGATAGTTTAAGAATTAAATCAGTCTAGTTTAAGAATTAACCCTAGTTTAAGAACTAATTAAGTCTAGTTTAACAATAGGGAATATGCAATTGATTTAAATTTACTTGATTTTTTTATCCCCGATACTTTACGATCTTGACATTACACCTATACCATTATTTTCTCATTCAGTTTGTGTTTCGTGCCAAAAAACTTAAATAAAAAAGTCCAAAATATGCGAGCAAAATTCAAATTTGCCAATCGCATCACCATTGGTCGATGCTATGTGACTAGGGATTGCAATCCGGAAAACCGGATCCGGTAATCCGGCGGATCCCGCATCACTAAATTTTGGTACCGGATCCGGTGATGTTAATTTTTGGTAAAATAATCGCGCTGCTGCATGAGTAGGTACTTTAAATGCATAGTGCGCATGGCGCCACATGGTTTTTTCAAAACCAAAATTGATTTTGTGATAAATAATATATATATATATATATATATATATATATATATATATATATATATATATATATATATATATATAATCAGTAACCTTGTGTACCCTAAGGTGTAAGGTGTGATAAATAATGTATACTTAAAATATTTACCGTATTTACAGGTGTATAACGCGCACCTTTTTTCTAAAAAAATTGTCACAGTCAATTAACATTTGTAGACTCTCACTAGTTTCTTTACTGTGTGACTATTTGGAGGAATTTTGTAAATCTAAAAACTACAAATTTCTACAAAAAGTCTAAATTTTGAAAATCTGAAACCGTTTTGTTAATATTTTGAAAAATAAGGCAGCGCCAGATGGAGGAAGATGAGGTTGAGATTTTACAAAATCTACATTTGTAGAATGTGTAAAATGAATAGAGGAATTTTGGAAATCTAAAAACCACAAATTTCTTCAAAAAGACCAAATTTTGAAAATCTAAAACCAATTTGTTAATGTTTTGAAAAGTAAGGCAACGACATGTCAATGAAGATGAGGTTTAACACCTAACCACCTGACATACGTCTCTCAGACCCAAAGTAGCAGTAATTTTCTCACCTGAGACGTATGGCAGGTGGTCAAGGGTTAAATTTTACAAAATTAACATTTGTAGACTATCTCTATTTTCCTGACTGTGCAACTATTTTAAGGAATTTTGGGAATCTAAGAACCAAAAATTACTCCAAAAAGTCAAAATGTTGATAACCTAAAACCGTTCTGTTTATATGTTGAAAAAGAAAACAGCCACAGATCCATAAAGTGGAGGTTGAGATATTACAAAATTAACATTTGTAGATTCTCACTAGTTTCTTTACTCTGTGACTATTTGGAGGAATGTTGGAAATATGAATACCACAAATTTCTCCAAAAAGTAAAAATTTTTTAAATCTGAAACCGTTTTGTTATTATTTTCAAAAATAAGACAGCGACATATCAATGAAGATGAGGTTGAGCTCAAAAACATAGGTCCGCGTTATAAGCGCGTTATATTCCATCGATCCGGCCGGATCCGGACGGATCGGTGGGAATACGGCCGGATTGAAAATGACTCCGAATTGCAATCCTTATATGTGCACGTTATGACATTTATCGGCGTCAATATTCACTGTTTTGTTTTGCTGTGAAATATTTTTGTAGTGCTTTCTATTACCTAGTGCAATTTTTGTATATAGTGAGGTATATGGTAATATTATAAATTATCAAGAACAATGACTGAAAGTGGTTTAAATGAATTTAACACTTATGGCAATACCCAGTCGTTACTACGTTGTTCAATACCCGGGTACCCGTGTACCCGCATGGGTTTTTCATTCAATAAAATAATTTTAATACCCGGAAACTTTCACATTACAACTCGGGATTACCCATAGAGTATCCCTCTACCCGAAAAACCCTATTTCTATAAATAAAACCGCCGGGTGGGCAAAGTATGGGTTCAAAATATGGTGGATAAGCGACGCCAAAAATTCATATCCATTGAAAGGTCAAATTTACACTGGCAAACTAACAACTGGCCGTGAAATAAATCAAGGCGAAAGAGTGGAAGAGAGTAAAAGACTTAGCTGCAAAATATAAAGGATCCGGAAGAAATATTACAATGGATATTTTTTTTTACTACTTTACCTTTAGCAAAGCATTTATTGTATGGAACCTAACAATTGTAGGAACTTTGAAGAAAAATAAAAAATACATTTTAAATAACGTATTTTTAAGAAAATTAAGTGAAGAATTATATTTGACACCTATTCAAGAACGATCTCAAAATATGCAAATTATGAGAAATTTCACCACTAGGATTGCCATAGAAAGCATATATGGAAAACCAATAGATCCAACAAGCAGGGCAACAACATCAAGTGAGCCAGGCGGGTCTACTGAACAGACAGATTCCACTGGACGAAAAATTGTTGTAGGATCATGTCATTTTTGTTACCAGGATGTCTATAAAAAAAAGCGGAGAAAAAACGCGAAAATCGTGTAAAGAATGTAACAAACCAGTTTGCGATGAACATTCAAAAGCAATTGTAAAATATGACGCATGTTGACAATAATAAATGGAATATAAAAATATTTTATGTATAATTTATAATAAGTTTTATAATAAAATTAATTAAAAGTTAAATAAATCCGTTTATTTATATATTAAGAAATATTTTTTATTCTTAGAAATAAATTTAAATATATATTTATATATGGGTACCCGGGTACCCCGCGTATTGAACAACGGGGTATTTGACTTTAAGTCCAAAAAGTTTATATATTGTTTGGCATATTTTATTATTTATGTATATGAATCGATGTCAATAGACTCAAATAACGAGGATCTGAAAGGATTTGATGATTTTTCGTTAAATAAAAAAGAGAGTAAGTAAGAACATGCAAAAGGGTACCCATGTACCCGGGTATTGACATATGTATTATACATAAGTGTTAATATGTTATATCGTTTATTACCATTAATTAATTAAATGTGTGTATTCGCGATTTCCACACATCACATAACCTCAAAACTATCTCTCCGAAAATTTGACACTTGTGACCGGTTGATCTCTGAATTTCAACGGTGCCAACCTTGAAAAAATAAATTATTAAAGCACTGCGCGAGCCATTAACGAACGCATATGAGTGCTTTAATGACTCCATTATATACACAAAATAGAAAAGATGGATGAATTAAGCAAATAAATAAAAACGATGCATATTCCCCATTAAATCAGTCTAGTTGAAGAATTAATTACGTCCAGTTGAAGAATTAATTAAGCCTAGTTTAAGAATGAATTAAGTCTCTATCTAGACTTAATCTTGCAGACTATGTAGTAATGGCGTATTTAGTCTATTTAGTAACCTATTAACACTGTTTCTAATTTGGTATATACGATTCTAGTAAGCTTATTAATTATACTTAATATCAAGTTGGTCAAGGATATTTAACTTTAAGCTTGTCTAGTATTATTATTGAGTTGGTAGGTAACTTGTAAGATTTAAGACAGATGTTTAAGCATAGATTAGATAGAATATTATTAGTTATATTGCAGGCAATGTAGTAAACGTGCAATGATGTTTCAGCATTCTCCATTCAATCTTTCATAAGCAATGTTCAACAAGAAAAACAAAACGCATTTTGAGATAACATTTTCTGCAGCACTAAAAGACTATAAACTGAAGGTCTTTAATTTATTAGGTGATAGAGATAAGATACTTGAAGTGTTAATAAAAGGTTAAAAACCACTGGTTCAGATAGAAAAATGAAGTTAATTTGGTAAACTTAAAAAAGTTGGGACACGAAGCCTGAATATATAAATATATTCAACCTTTCCAGAACTCTATAACATTATTGAGTCTTTTTATATTTTTGGGTACATTTCACACTTTGCAAGCGATCAATTTATTGTCTTTTCTCTAGTAGCATCGGAGCTCTATACTGGATACCGCATACTGGAAACTGAACAAACCTCGTAGTAACAACTTAGGCCCTTCGGGGTCCGATGTTACTCTAAAATCCTTTAATTTGAAGTGATTTCAAACGGCATAGTTATAATTTACGATTTCGCATACTGGAGTGTTTTTAGGACTACCAAAACAAATCTCATGTTAAATTTTCCAAATATATATTTTATAGCTTTCAGTCCACCGTGGTATTCAACAAAAACCGAGTTTCGAGATTTATTTCTCATCAGTGCAGCTTTGCGTTTATAAATAACAATTTGTAAAAATATCTAAACTCTAGTCATCCACATGCGTTTCAAGTAAGTGTTTTAACTAACAAATAAACTTAAGTGAATAGCCATCTGCAGACGCGTTTCGAGATTTATCTTTCATCAGTGTAGCTATGCTTTTATGAATAACAAATTGTAAAAAACTTACTTGAAACCCAAGTGGATGACTAAGTGTTACATATTTATACAAATCGCTATTCATAAAAGCAAAGCTGCACTGATGACAGATAAATCTCGAAACGCGTCTGCAGATGGCTATTCACTTAAGTTTATTTGTTAGTTAAAACACTTACTTGAAACGCATGTGGATGACTAGAGGTTAGATATTTTTAAAAATTGTTATTTATAAACGCAAAGCTGCACTGATGAGAAATAAATCTCGAAACTCGTCTGCAGATTCACTTAAGTTAACAGAAAGACATGATCTTAAAAAACAATGTTATTTTTCTGGTTTTTGTTGAGTGCCACGAAGGTGGACTGAAAGCTAGTAAATAATTGTCAAATTTCACTTGAGATTTGTTTCGGTAGTCTTAAAAAGACTCAATAATGTTATAGAACTCCGGAAAGGTTCAATATATTTATATAATCAGGTTATGTTCCGAATTTATTAAGTTTATATGATTATAATGTGGAATGGTTTTACCAATTCTAAAAGATAATTTGGGTTAATTTAAACCTTGTGACCTCTAAATGGCTCTTGTCTAAAGTGACTAAATTTATATATTTTTGTGCAGAAAATATTTCACAAAATGTTTTTTCCCGTTTGTTTCAAAACTGGATACAATTCAAAACATTTAGATTTAGGCTTCCCGCGCACTAGGCAGCTTGGCTGCGCAGGCAGTATAACACATGACGGCGTATTGGAGCCCGTGCACTAGACGGCCACGAATTTCTGGCTGCGGCAGCCATTAGAACACATCTGAACAGCAGCCCATTAGCCAGAACGTGTGTAGCGACTGCATGTGTCTGCCATCAGTCTCAACGCACTTGTAGCAGGCAGACGTATCTTGTGTTCTGAAAGTTTCTCACAAAATGACTTTTGATACGATTATCTGCTTAAATATTTCGGCCGGTGCAGACAGATAGTTGAATTCATTTTTTTCTTCCAATATTATTATTTTTATCGTTTAATAGAAACAGACTTTGGATATTTTTAGACCATGACGTGGCCTTAAAGACCAAACAAATAAAAATTAATCAATCAAAAAATAAACTAACGAGAGACAGGCAAAACTAGACACGTCGTAGAATTTGATTAATATTTGCAAAAAAAATTCTAATTTGCACAGAAAAAAACTTGAACAATTAAACGCGAAATTTCGAAATAAATTAGTTTTCGGGGAACTTTTCGGTTTCAAGATAGAAACAGAAAGATAACTGTGATTTGTTGCTAATATACGGATGCAAACGATCTCGAACAAGAACTTGCAAATAAAAGTTTCTAATTTGCACAAGCTAACGAATAATTTTCTTCAATAATTAAATACGAAATTTTGAAATAAATTACTCTTAGAGGATCTTTTCGGTTTCAAGACAGAAACCCAAACACAATTGTGATTTGTTGTATTTGATCTGGCAGGTTCGTATTATGCGAATGCAAACGATCGCGATGAAGATCAACCACAAACACAAACAAGCACGATCGAACGTACAAACATATAAAGTGTAACCAGGCGACCGTCATTTGTCGAATTCGTTCGTGTCCATTTAAAACTAATCTCACGCCCTAAGCCGCACTACGGCTAAACCGCCGCGGTTTTTAATCGTGTGATTTTGTGAGTCAAGTAAGCTAATACAAGCGGCCTGACTTGCGTTTTTTTCCCGCGACAGATTTTGATAGCGTAGTGTGCTTCTCGAGCGGTTTCGGGGTTATAGCGGCTAACCCCTCGCTGGGAAAAAAGCGTAGTGCGGCCTAGCCCTAAAGTGCAATTTAATTGTTATTCGTGTGCGTTTGTGCTCGTTCGCGATTGATCTGTAGGATTCGTTTGTGTTCATTTAAAATGAATCTTAAAGTACAATTTAATTGTTGGTGGTGTTCGTTTGTGCTCGTTCGCGATTGATCTGTCGAATTCGTTCGTGCTCATTTCAAATGAATCTTAAAGTGCAATTTAATTGTTGTTCATGTTCGTTTGTGCTCGTTCGCGATTGATTTGTCGGATCCGTTCGTGTTCATTTCAAATGAATTTTAAAGTGTCATTTAATAGACCTTTTCATAGTTGAAATTCTTTTGTGCGCATGTGTCAATTTCCGCCATGTTATACGTCAAAAAGTGCCCAAACTTTTTGACGTATAACTAAATGTGTGCCCGAAACTTTCATATCCCGCCTTTCATACTTGGAAGTGGGTACTCGGATGTGCATGCGCCTAACTAACCGTAAAAGGGTCTATTGTTGTTCGTACTCGTTTGTCCTCGTTCGCGATTGATCTGCCGGATTCGTTCGTGTTCATTTAAAATGAACCTTAAAGTGTAATTTAATTGTTGGGTATTTATGCATTAACGCCACCACCGCTATATACCGGATCGACAGTTGTTAAAATCGAGTGCTGCCGCGCGTATGTTGTCTTGATTTATCTGTCCGCTTCGCTGGCAACCTAATCTAACCGAGGTTAAAAAATAGAAGTATTTTGAGTTTAAAAAATGTTTTAATTTTAAATAAATTGTTTTATTTTATAATTCATCATAAAAATTTTTGGTGTAGATTGGCGGCATTTAAAAATGTAGCGGTGGTGGCGTTAATGCGTAAGTACCAATTGTTGTTTAACATAAAGCCTTCCAAAGAAAGTCAGCATTTTTCATTCAAGATTCCGTTAGTGGAAAGACCGATTATCCAAGTCAAGATAATATTCACTTAATCGCTTTTTTTTCTTCCAAATGTTTGTGAATTGTGTCGAGTTTTGATGGCATGCAGTGCGGTTTTTGTTTTTGTTACGATTTCATGCTTTTTTCTTTGGTGTTAACCTACCCAGCATGTCAAGCCCGTAGTGCGGCGATCGCACTGCCGTAAAAGAATACAAAAACAAAATGTAGATCACTAAGTAAAATGAGGAGAGAATGATGATCGAACAGAAAAATTAACTCGTTGACGGCTGCTCGTCGATCCACAAAATAAACACAGAGAAAAATGTACAGAGAACAAAATCCAACACAAATTTAGAATATTAGATAACATCAGTTAATAAGATATTAGGTAACATTGTTAATAAGCAGATAGTACTTTTATTTCGAGTACATTTCAGACTTTGCAAGCGATCAATTTATTGTTTTTCCTCTAGAAACACCTCAACAGATAGCTTTATTTCTACTTTTCAATTTTCTAAATTTTCAATTTATTTCTTTCAAACGTCAATTTCGTCCTTTCAAACTTCAATTTCGCTCTTTTAAACGTTGGTCATTTTAAATGCCAATTTCGTTCTCTCAAACATCAATTTCATTATTTCAAACATCGATTTTGTCCTATCAATTTATTTCTTCAAAACATCAATTTCGTCCTTCCAGACTTCAATTTTGTTCTTTCTGAAGGCAGTTTTGTCAATTTAAATGTCAATTTCGTTCTTTCAAACATCAATTTCATTCTTTCAAACATCAATTTCATTCTTTCAAACATAGATTTTGTCCTTTCAATTTATTTCTTCCAAACATCAATTTCGTCTTTTCAAACTTCAATTTCGTTCTTTCAAACGGTAGTTTTGTTCCTTTAAATGTCAATTTCGTTCTGTCAAACATCAATTTCATCGTTTCAAAGATCGATTTTATCCATTCAATATATTTCTTCCAAACATCAATTTCGTCCTTTCAAACTTCAATTCTGTTCTTTCAGACGGCAGTTTTGCCATTTTAAATGTCAATTTCGTTCTTTCAAACATCAATTTCATTCTTTCAAACATCAATTTCGTCCTTTCAAACTTCAATTTCGTTCTTTCTAACGGCAGTTTTGTCATTTTAAATGTCAACTTCGTTCTTTCAAACATCGATTTTCAATTCATCAATTTCATCTTTTCAATTTCGTTCTTTCAAACGGTAGTTTTGTCATTTCCAATGTCAATGTCGTTCTTTCAAATATCAATTTCATTCTTTCAAACATCGATTTTGTCCTTTCAATTTATTACTTTCAAACATCAATTTCGTCCTTTCAGACTTCAATTTCCTTCTTTCTAACGGCAGTTTTGTCATTTTATATGTCAATTTCGTTCTTTCAAACATCAATTTCATCCTTTCAAAGATCGAGTTTGTCCTTTCAATTTATTTCTTCCAAACATCAATTTCGTTCTTTCAAACTTCAATTTCGTTCTTTCAAACGGTAGTTTTGTTCTTCTAAATGTCAATTTCGTTCTTTCAAACATCAATTTCCACATCCATCCTTTCAAAGATCGATTTTGTCCATTCAATTTATTTCTTCCAAACATCAATTTCGTCCTTTCAAACATCAATTCCGCTCTTTCAGACTGCAGTTTTGTCATTTTAAATGTCAATTTCGTTCTTTCAAACATCAATTTCATTCTTTCAAACATCAATTTCATTCTTTCAAACATAGATTTTGTCCTTTCAATTTATTTCTTCCAAACATCAATTTCGTCCTTTCAAACTTCAATTTCGTTCTTTCAAACGGTAGTTTTGTTCTTTTAAATGTCAATTTCGTTCTTTCAAACATCAATTTCATTCTTTCAAACATCAATTTCATTCTTTCAAACATCGATTTTGTCCTTTCAATTTATTTCTTCCAAACATCAATTTCGTTCATTCAAATGGCAGTTTTGTCATCTTAAATGTCAATTTCGTTCTTTCAAACATCAATTTCATTTTGTCAAACATCGATTTTGCCCTTTCAATTTATATCTTCCAAACATCAATTTCGTCCTTTCAAATTTCAATGTCGTTCTTTCAAACGGTAGATTTGTCATTTTAAGTGTCAATTTCGTTCTTTCAAGCATCAATTTAATTCTTTGTAACATCGAGTTTGTTCTTTCAATTGATTTCTTCCAAACATCAATTTAGTCCTTTCAAACTTCAATTTTGTTCTTTCAAGCGGCAGTTTTGTCATTTTAAATGTCAATTTCGTTCTTTCAGGCATCAATTTCATTCTCTCAAACAGTGATTTTGTCCTTTCAATTTATTTCTTTCAAACATCAATTTCGTCCTTTCAAACTTCAATTTCGTTCTTTCAAACGGCAGTTTTCTCATTTTAAATGTCAATTTCGTTCTTTCAAACATCAATTTCATTCTTACAATCACCGATTTTGTCCTTTCAATTTTCAATTCATTTCTTTCAAACAACAATTTTGTCAATTTCAATTCAATTTCATTCCTTTCATCATCGATTTTGTTCTTTCAATTTATTTCTTTCAAACATCAATTTCTCCCGTTCAAACTTCAATATCATTCTTTCAATCATCATCATCATCGATTTTCTCCTTTCAATGTATTGCTTTCAAACATCAATTTCGTCCTTTCAAACTTTAATTTCGATCTTTAAAACGTCAGATCTGTCATTTTAAATGTCAATTTCGTTCTTTGAAACATCAATTTTATTCTTTCAATCACCGATTTTGTCCTTTCAATTTATTTCTCTCAAACATCAATTTCGTCCTTACAAATTTAATTTCGTTCTTTAAAAGGTCAGTTTTGTCATTTTAAATGTCAACTTTTTTGTTTTAAACATCAATTTCATTTTTTCAATCACCGATTTTGTCCTTTCAATTTTCAATTTATTTCTTTCAAACATAAATTTCGTCCTTTCAAACTTCAATTTCATTCTTTCAATCATCGATTTCGTCCTTACAATTTATTGCTTTCAAACATCAATTCCGCCCTTTCAAACTTCAATATCATTTTTCAATCACCATTCTTTTAATCATTATCATCACCGATTTCCTGTCGTTTCAATTTTCAATATATTTCTTTCAAACATCAATTTCGTTCTTTCAAATTTCAATTTCGTTCTTTCGAACGTCAGTTTTGTCATTTGAAATGTCAATTTCGTTCTTTCAATCATCAATTTCGTCCTTTCAAACCTTAATTTCATTCTTTCAAACATCAATTTTATCCGTTCTATTTTCAATTTATTTCTTTTAAACATCAATTTACGTCTTATCAAACTTCAATTTCGTTCTTTCAAAAGTCAGTTTTCTCATTTCAAACGTCAATTTCGTTCTTTCAAAGGTCAATTTCGTTCTATCAAAGGTCTATTTCGTTCTTTCAAAGGTCAATTTCTTTCTTTCAAAGGTCAATTTCGTTCTTTCAAAGGTCAATTTCGTTCTTTCAAAGGTCAATTTCGTTCTTTCAAAGGTCAATTTCGTTCTTTCAAAGGTCAATTTCGTTCTTTCAAAGGTCAATTTCGTTCTTTCAAGTGTCAATTTAGTTCTTTCCATCATCAATTTTGTACTTTCAAATTTCAATTTATTTCTATCCAAAGTCAATTTCGTCCTTTGAAACTTCAATTTCGTTCTTTCAAACGTCAGTTTCGTCACTTCAAACACCAATTTCGTTTTTTCAAACGTTCGTTCAAATTCAGTTTATGCCTTGCAAAAGTCCGTTTTAAAGTTTTATCCTTTCAAACTTCAGTTTTGTTCCTTCAAATATCGACATTGGTTTAATAGCTAAAATTGTACCTAGTTAAATTGTACCTTCTTAGTTAAGTTTTAGTTATTGTAACTAAGCTTTATTTGTGGTGGATTTTGAACTCGAAGATTAAATCTAGAATAGCCCAATTGTTACTAACTAGCTAAGATTTTCTTGAATTCAATTTCAAACTAATTTAAACCACTTGTCAATAGAAGAAATTTTTAACAATTAGATATGTCTATACGTGGTTAAACCAAGTCAATCTTGCCTATTTAGTCTGGTCCAGGGGTCGGCAGACCGTAGCTTCTTTGTATAGCCATTTGCGGCTATACAAACATAAAACACTCCATCGTCCTACGTTCAAGCAATTAGTTTGTTATCGATTTTAACGTTCAGTAAAGTATATAGTCTGCTTATGTTTTTTTGTTTTCTTGCGGAAATAAGGTTCAGTTAAATCTATTCTATGTAGATTTGAACCTTATTTCCGTGCTAAAACTTTGGGCCTTTAACAGTTCCAAAATTATTACATTTCTCAAGACTGAAAACAACATTGAAGTAAAACTTCTTTAGACCTTACTTGAGAGACTAACTCAGGCATTTTTTCTGAAGAAAATAGCATACGGTAAAGTCTGTAGTCTGCTTACGATTTCCCGTTAATGGTAATTCTTTTAAAAATTGATAAGTAAATATTGCCTAACAATATTTGTTTACATGAAAGTGAATTTTTGAACTAAAACTTCTTTAGGAGCGACTTGAGAGCAACTCATCGTCAGATCTTTCTCCTAACGGAAATAACGTTCAGTAATGTTTATAGTCTACTTATAGATACATTATTTACAAAATGAGATATTACACGTTACAATTGAGTTTTAACTAACTGAAATATAAGCGAAACGAAACTAATTAAAACTTTCAGAGAAAAATTATAATATTTTTGTAAATGTAAGCAATTTTGCAATGAGTTAATAGAATCCATAAACTAGATTAAATTAGCTTTTCAATGATATATAATGCGTCTATTTAGTATTGATACTTAGCTAACAATCGATGTTTGAAAATTGACTATAACTTGTATAATTCTTCATTTCTCCGAACATATTTAGGCGATAAAAGTGAGATAAAATAAAACAATTTTTTTTAAATGATGATATTTTCGAAAATAATGGGTTCTCTAACACTTTTTTTTGTTATCTCGTTTCTTTGATAACTTTGCTCTTCTCACTTGAAAGCCTGCCGACTCCTGGTCTGGTCCATCTAGTCTTGTCTGTTTACTCTATTCAATCTCGTCTGACAATGTCAAAACTTACTTATACTAGCTGAACTAGAATAGATTAGACTTTTGTAAACTTAATTCTAGTTTAAACCAAGTCTAATCCTTCGTTGGCCAGCTACTAACAAAGCCTTATTTCCCTGACAATTTGGCTTTTCTCAATTGAAACCTTGCCGATCCCTGGTCTGATCTACCTGGTCTAGTCTTGTCTGTTTATTTAAGCTTGTCTGTCAAGGTCAACATTTACTTATATTAGCTGGATCAGGATAAATTGTTCTGTAGTCAAAACGTAATGAAACTAGAATAGATTAGCCTTTTGTAAACTTAAATCTAGTGTAAATCAAATCTAATATTTTGTTGATCAGATACAAAAAATGCCTCATTTCTCTAACAATTTGTCTTTTCTCAATTGAAAGTCTGCCGATCCCTGATCTGGTTCATATCTATCTAGTCTAGTCTTGTCTGTTTAGTCTATTTAAGCTTGTCTGGCAAGGTCAACATTTACTTATACTAGATAGATCAGGATTAATTGTTCTTAAGTCTAAACGTAATGAAACTAGTAGATTAGCCTTTTGTAAACTTAAATCTAGTTTAAACCAAGTCTAATCCTTCAAATACCTCCAAATACAAACGCAGCTCAAACCAAACAACTGTGACATATCACACAACTGTCACATTCATTGAGACTATCTATCTAACATTAAAGTTTCTTCTATTGACTCAGCAATTTCGATTAAACCTTTAAAAACTAAATGTCTAGTTGAATTCTCATCTACAGGCAGAGTAAGTGCTGTGTAAGCACGGTTAAACAAAATAAACGATTCTCTAACTCGAATATCGATATTACAACGAACGATGATAATGGAAATTAAAACAGAAAAAAAACTATTTCGAACAAGTAACGAGTTTTGTGTCGTAGTCGCTTACTGTCGAACGAGACGAAGAGTTCCGGCATGTCGTCGACGGAGACCATCGATCTGTAGTCCAGCTTCGGAGGCGGGGCTTTGCCGGGCTTGGGCGCGGCTTCCGGCGGTTGCCTGATGAACGTTCCCACCGACGACCGTCTGAAAACAATTAATAACAGAGAGTTAACAAAGCAGAAGATTAAGTGAATGGTAATAAATAAATTTAAAAAAAAACAAGGCGTGTAATGATTGATGTAGAATTAAGAACTGGTGAGAATTAAGGTCGATTGCCATATGCGCGACACTCAGCTACGCGACGTCGTGCAACATCGCCTGTCAAAAAATGATTACATTGTTTTAAAGGTCGATTCCCAAATGCGCGACACTCAGCTACGCGACGTCGTGCGGCATCGCCCGTCAAATAATGATAACATTGTTTTAAATGGGCACGTCGCGTAGCTGTCGCATAGCCATAGTGAGAACGTGCCCATTTAAAACATTGTAATCATTATTTGACAGGCGATCTCGCGTGACGTCGCGTAGCTGAGTGTCGCGTATATGAGAAACGGCCTTAAATGGGCACATCGCGTAGCCATAGTGAGAACGTGCCCATTTAAAACAATGTAATCATTATTTGACAGGCGATGTCGCGTGACGTCGCGTAGCTAAGTGTCGCGTATATGAGAAACGGCCTTAAATGGGCACATCGCGTAACCATAGTGAGAACGTGCCCATTTAAAACAATGTAATCATTATTTGACAGGCGATGTCGCGTGACGTCGCGTAGTTGACTGTCGCGTATATGAGAATCGGCCTTAAATGGGCACATCGCGTAGCTGTCGCGTAGCCATAGTGAGAACGTGCCCATTTAAAACAATGTAATCATTATTTGACAAGCGATGTCGCGCGACGTCGCGTAGCTGAGTGTCGCGTATATGAAAATCGGCTATTAGTTCTACATAAATGGAAATGAGCAAAATATATTCAAGCCTGCAAAAAATAATGAACTAGAGACAAACACAATGATGTTTTGATTGTGTTTTTGTGTTTCCTGGCTCACCTAAAACTGCAAAGGATATTTTAAAAACTTGCTAAAATAGAAATAATTAGCACATTGTTTGCGGGGAAACGTAATTTCTTACAAGTAGGAAATTTAGATTTTTCTGCATACAATGTGTTTTCTAAAAACAAGCAAAAAAAACAATATTAGTGTATTACGTTTGGTGTAGTTAGTATAATATTTTTCTTAGTTTGTTCGTTGTTTTGAAGTGTATTTATAATAAGAAAAGTGTACATAGATAAAGAACAGCCAAGAAATATGATTTAACATACCCAACCGCGCCGACTGTAGCGCCGACGGCATTAACGGCGCCGCCGACGGCGTTGACGGAGGCGCCGACAGCTTCGCCGACGGCGCCGACCGTGGCGCCGACGCTGGCGCCCACCTGGGCGCCCATAGCGCCGACGCTCGCGCCCACCGAACTGATAATGTTCGTCGGGAAGAAGCTCGTGCTCTCCGACGACGACGCCGTGCCGTGCGGGGAGTCGGTGCTGGCCGCCGTCGCCGGCGTCATCGGCGCACCGCCTGATCCGCCGCTATCCTCCGACGGCGTCTTACTCAAGAACAAGCCGGTACCAAAATCCACCAAATTGATTGGAGAACTGATTTTTTTTTTGTTCCGGTAATTTTTTTTTGCGCCAAATTTTTGCCAATTTCATTTTGTTTGTTTTATCGGAATGCAGGGAGCGTACACACAATTATGTTAGTTAGATTATTTACCACAATACACTATCAAACTCAAAAAAAATCAGTTAAATATATACAGGGTGACAACAATATATTCTTTGCACTCACGAATTTGCATTTTCATGACTTATGCAAATTAACCTTTGCTACTTACTTTAATCTAGTCTTTCAAAACAATCCAATTCAATATAAAAATTGCATTTTAATTTCGAAATTTTCTCTAATGTAGCTAATGCCTATAATAGGGGTGGCCAACCTTTTTGGAAGCAAACGTTTGATATGATAGAAACAAAGCCTCGTTTCCCTGACAATTTCTCTTTTCTCAATTGAAAGTCTGCCGATCCCTGGTCTGGTCTATCTCTGTCTAGTCTTGGCTGTTTAGTCTATTCAAGCTTGTATGGCAAGGTTAACATTTACTTATACTATATGGATCAGGATGAATTGTTCTTAAGTCAAAACGTAATGAAACTAGTAGATTAGCCTTCCGTAAACTTAAATCTAGTTTAAACCAAG
Source organism: Phosphuga atrata (assembly GCA_944588485.1). Classification (NCBI taxonomy): domain Eukaryota; kingdom Metazoa; phylum Arthropoda; class Insecta; order Coleoptera; family Silphidae; genus Phosphuga; species Phosphuga atrata. The sequence goes on from OX155897.1 coordinate 13,612,231, forward strand.
TATAAACCTTCATTGATAATGATAATGCCTATAATGCCCGCCATACACGCTACTGTCTACCGGAGAGGTTACATGTGCAGGTTTGACTGCGCAGGTCAACCGTACGCAAGAAACTGCACAGGTCGATTCCCACATACGCTCCGGTCTACCTGCGCATGCAAACCTGCACAGGTAGACCTCTCCGGTGGACTGTTGTGTGTATGACGGGCATAACAGGGGTGGTTAACATTTTTGGAAGCAAACGTTTTTCATATCAAACGTTTGCTTCCAAAAAGGTTGACCACCCCTGTTATGCGAAAGCTTGTTATTTGTCTAATTTTCTACATCTAGTTTAGTCTGACCATTTAAGTCAAGTCTTGTCTGTCTATTTATTTCAAGTCTGTCGTGTCCTATATGTTTCGACAGTCCAGGCTTGTATTATTTATGTATGAATGTTATATTTATTTACAGAAATTTTTATAAACAGAAACATTTAAAATCTAATTTTACTAATAAGATATGCCAAAAATCAAATTTTATCAATTTCAATAATGTGTCCATAAAACACCTTCTTAAGTAACTTCTTCGTATTTCTGCTTAAAAGCAGGCTAATGAAATTGATTGGAAATAAAATATATATTTTTTATTACTGATGCGCGAAAATTACTTCTTGACGCACGTTTTTTAATACGAGAAATACCACTTCTCGTTGTATTTCTTCATAACAAAAGGTGTTTGACGTTTCAGTTTGATGAAATATCTACTTGTCATAGGTGTTATTAAGATACGTGCGTGAGCAAAATTTTCCGTGTTTGGCGTAACTTAAAGAAAAAAAAAACCGGCCAAGTGCGAGTTGTGACTCGCGCACCGAGGGTTCCGTACAAACTTATAAGTAAGGTATCTTTAGGAGGACCTAACTGTATTCAACCCATATGCGTCTGGTGCCTGACAATACCACGCAACACATTAGTGTATTTTCATAAGTTTCTAATAGTAAATTCGCATTTTTCTTGTAATTAAACTACATATTTACGGTTTTCAGATTTTTCCCTTTACATGTGCTGTAAGACACCGCTTCTTGACAAATTTCATGATTCTAGGTCAACGGGAAGTACCCTATACGGGAAGTATCAAAACCTTGAATAGGTTTTGATTCCCTTCATCGCAAAATATGCGACATAAACGGTCATATCTTTCGATCGCGTTGACTTACAAGTTTGGTCAATTTTTTCACAGCTTAAAGAGACCGCAGACCCGAGTATTTGATACAAATTTCAACTTGTTACCTCTACGCGTTCCTGAGAAAAATGGTCTTGACAGACAGACAGACAGACAGACATACGGACAACAAAGTGGTCCTATAAGGGTTCCGTTTTCGGCACGGAACCTTAAAAAGAAGGCCGTTATGTTGTCCAGGAAGAGAAATGCGATTTTCTTCGTCTACATTGAAGGGATTGATGACAAGTGGAAGGAGATTACAAATATTATTAATGATCGTAGTGTAGCAGAGATTTTGGAAAATGAAAATTTTGTTGCAATCAAAGTTGAGGCTGACTGTTTATCGCATCAGTAGTTTTCTGAAATCTATAAACAAACTACATCCCCGACCATCTACTTCATAGGCAAAACAGGCGCCCCCATTGAAAATTTTAATGAGGCCCCTGATACTGCAACTATTGTGGACAAAATTAATAACATAATGTTCACATTGACAACGATTTATACAGTCACATAGATAATACCTACTCAAAATTGAAAAGTGATAATAACATCCACTTTGGGACAGCTTTACTAATTAAATCAATGTTGACACGGAAAGGGACATGGAAAGGGACACGGAAATCTTCTGTTACTCTTAGGCACACAGCGCTCAAGATGCATTGTGTGAGCCTTTCGCTACGTCAAAGCAAGTAACGAGAAAGGTCAAGACCTAATATGTCAGGGGCTTATGGCCCCCGATACTTATGGCCTATATACCTTTGGCCTTCAGCCCCTGACATATTAGGTCTTGACTTTTCCCGTTACTTGCTTTGACATAGCAAAAGGCTCACACAATGCATCTTGAGCGTTGTGTGCTAAAGAGTAACAGAAGATTTCCGTGTCCCTTTCCATGTCCCTTTCCGTGTCAACATTGATTTAATTAGTAAAGCTGTCCCAAAGTGGATGTTATTATCACTTTTCAATTTTGAGTAGGTATTATCTATGTGACTGTATAAATCGTTGTCAATGTGAACATTATGTTATTAATTTTGTCCACAATAGTTGCAGTATCAGGGGCCTCATTAATATTTTCAATGGGGGCGCCTGTTTTGCCTATGAAGTAGATGGACGGGGATGTAGTTTGTTTATAAAAAATTTTTTGGAAAATTTTCATTTTCCAAAATCTCTGCTACACTACGACTTTTATCACTTTTCAACTAATAACATATTAGTTAAAAGCGGAGGATCACCTATTAAAACTATAACGGAAAATTTATTGGAAGCAGAAGCATCTGCCAGTAGTTCTGTTGCTACTGCTCCTCTATCAGAACCGGTTAAACCTGAAGAACCGGCAAGTTCAAGTCCAGCTGTATGTGATGAGAGTGTTGCCTGTGAGAAACCAGAGAGACCAATTCCCAGCAATGTTGTATGTGATGTGGATTTTTGTCGCAAAGTTCCTGAAGTGCAGAAAGAACCCAAAGTTAAGGAGGCAAATGAGCACAAAAGTGAAAATACTTTGAGTGCTGAAGAAAAGTTGAAGTTGGCATAGGACCTAATCGAGAAAAAAAGAGAGTTGAAGAAAGCAGAAGAGGAAGAAAAACAAAGAAATAAAGAAATAGAACGTTGTAAGATAGGCCACGAAGTCCAGAAAAAGAAACGTTGGCAACAAGATCAAGAAATCAAACAGCGCATGGAGGAACGGGAGAAGGAAAAGCGCGAAGAAAAGGAAGCTCGCGATAAGGTCCGCCGACAAATCGAGAGGACAAACGTGAAAAAGCTGCCCGTTTGGCGACAGCCAGCGCTACAGTCCCATCGCAACCATCCGAACCCCAGCGAACAGTGAAACCTTAGAACTCGAACTCCTTACGCCTACCCGATGAAAGCTCGCACACCCACGACTTCCAAAGCTCCCTTCCGCTAAGCGAAGTCATTTCTTACATAAAATCCAATATCTGATGAATGATCTGATGAGATTTTGAATTGAATTGATTTACAATGATTTGAATTGATTTGACTTGATTTGGATTAATTTTAATTGATTTGAATAAATTTTAATAGAATTGATTTGGATTGAACTGAGTTGAATTGAGTTGAGTTGAATCGAATTGAGAATTTAATTGGATTGATTGATTTGTATTGATTTGACTTGATTTGATTTGGGTTAATTTGAATTGAACTGGTAATTGAATTGATTTGAATTGAATAGATTTGATTTGAGAGATGATTTGGATTAATTTGAATTGAACTGAGAATTGAATGGAATTGATTTGAATTGCATTGAATTGAATGAATTGATTTGATATGAATTGATTAGAGAATTTAATTAAATTGATTTGACTTGATTTGAATTAATTTGAATTTAACTGGTAATTGAATTGATTTGAATTAATTTGATTTGAGAGTTGATTTGGATTAATTTGAATTAAACTGAGAATTGAATTGATTTGAACTGAGTTAAATTGAATTGAGAATTTTATTGAATTGATTGGATTTGAGAGTTGAATTGAATTGTTTTGAATTGATTTGAATAGCATTGAATTGAATGAATTGATTTGGATTGATTTGAATTGTTTCTAGCCCCATGTATCTAATTTTGAATCCGCCCCGCATTTTTTGATCTTCCCGCGCGCTCGGACCGGAAGCCGGAAGTCGAAACAGGAAGCCGGAAGTCGAAACCGGAAGTGGCAAGGTCGGGAAGCGGGAGGAGGGGGAGGCTGGGCAAGAACGAATCATGTATCCCTACTAACCTTAGCTTCACCAACTTCGTCCTCTCGACAACTTTTAATTCCTGAATTAATTATTCATGAATAACCTGGGTAACGCACGCAAATATTTGCACGCAAATAATACCGCTAGGATACATTTTAAAAAACAAATAAATAAAAATAAAATGAACAGTAGGGAAAGATGTCATGTTCGGGATCTTACTCACACCTCAAGTTTTAATCAGCTTTAATCAGGCCTAATCAGCTTTCAATCAGCTTTAATCGGTCCTCCTCGGTGGGGTAGTTGACAACATACCCGCATTTCAATGCGGGAGACCCGGGTTCGAATCCTGGTCAGGGAGACAACAACTAGGGCGATTTTCATTGACCGTCCGGGCTGCCCACCCTGAATGAATGCAAACTATGCGATACCAGGGTGGCGCATACTTAAAGCCAAGGTAGCAAAAAAAAATCAGCTTTAATCAACTTTAATACACTACAAGAGTGTGAGGTCTATGTAACCCCACGCTAAATAGGGTGTGCTCTCTGTGAATCGGAAGTGGAGATGGAGGGTCCAGAACATTACTGATGGATTTATATAGTTGCTATTGGTTTTAAGACTTGATTAACAGCTGATTAAAGCTGATTAAACCTGTAGCGTGGGGCTACCTAGACTTCACACCCTGTTTAGCGTGGGGTTACATAGACCTCACACTCTTGTAGTGTATTAAAGCTGATTGAAAGCTGATTAAAAGCTGATTAAAAGCAGATTGAAAGCTAAGGATTGAGGAGGGTCCAGAACATGGCATGTTTCCCTACTATGAACACAACAAGAACTCAATATTAAAAAAATGACGTAGTGTCAGAAATGTTTTTCATTACAAAATAATAATAAAAATTAAAGAAAACGTTTTAAAATGAGGTAAATGTAAATTCTATGGTGATACCGGAGACAATTGAAAAAGCAAATACTTCATTTTTGATTCAATTTTTTTTGGATGCCCCCTGGATCTCAAACTTGTAAGATACATCCCCTCACATGAGTAATAAAAAAAGTATTGTGTAACACGGGCGGAATTGTCAATTGCCCTCTCGAGCGAATGTGCGCACTCACTTCGTTCGTGCGCCCAATTTCGCTCCCGCGTCAAATTGACAACTTACCGCCCTAGTTACAAAATATAGTATTATTTTATCGGGAATCGTGTCGTTAGCGTATAATAAATCGTCTAAGGGCGCGGGGTCGGCCACCCCTGGTCTAGGATTAAGACATGTTAGCTAAGTTACATAAGTTACAAGACAGATCCATGTAGGAAGGTCATAGCAAAGTCGATATTTAACTGTAACTTACGACTGTAATCTAAATAATGCTTGTTAGTTAAAATAGAAGTTTAAATGTAGTAATAATACTAAGCATCCTTTAAGAGTGTCTATAAACTAATTATAGACAAACAATTTTAACGAATCTCCCTGTATATATTTTCTGATTTTGTTCACATTGCTCCGTATAAGAGCAACGCTTTCCTCCCTTTCCTTACTGTTAGTCTACTTCATGATATTCAGACCATGCAAATCGTGCTGGTCCGAAACCGAAACCTACTGACCTTGAGAAAACTTTGGAGAAGACCGACGAATGATGCGAGTCGGCCGAGTGCGGCTGAATCTTCTCCGGCTCATCCTTACTCCCATCTCCGGCCAACGTCTCCATCCACGACAACGGATACGACAACCGCTTTAACATCTAAAAACCAAAAACAACTTTCAGTTCCCTTCATACAAAAACCAATTAAAACGTCCTGTTTTGTACTGTCTTGTCCAGTTTTGTCCTCTCTTATCATGTCTTATACAGTTTTGTCCTCTCTTATCCTGTATTATCCAGTTTCGTCCTTTCTTATCATGTCTTATATTGTCATGTCCTGTCCTGCCTTCTTGTTGGAAAACGCCATACTAAAATATGAATACCTTATTTTTTCTGCTTTCGCCCTTCTCGACCTCCTCGAGTTTGTCGGTGACGCTGGTAGAGAGACAGGGTTGCTCCAATTCGGAGCAAGAGTCCAGGCTGAAGGAGACGGAGCTCGCCTTTTTCCTGCCGGGGCTGTCGGTCTCGGTGGAGGTGATCTGCGTGGGGGCTATGGTGATGGGCGGGACCCATTCGCGCGACAGCACGATGTCCGCATCACTATAAACCTAAACGCAGGGAAACCAACCGAGAAAAAGAAAGAACAGACGCAAAGATTAGTTGGATTCGATGCGAGATTTACAATAATAATTGGATCACGGAACTTTCACCGCAGAAAATTATCTTTTTAAAAAAATTTCAAAACCGTTGTTAAGCATACAATAGACCTTTTTACGGTTAGTTAAGCGCAGCGCATCCGCCAAGTTTGAAAGACGGGAATATGAAGTATGTACCAAGTTCGGGCACTTTTTGACATAAACATGCCGGAAATTGACACATGCGTACAAAAAAATTCAACTATGAAAAGATCTATTATATAACAAAACCTCCGCGATTAATTCTACAAGATCAATTTTTCGCGATCAATTCTGCGATCAATTTTCCGGGATTGAAAGTGAAGTATGTAAGCTGTATGTAAGATTACTTCCTTGCTAAAATATAGTTCGATCGGATGTTTGTTTCGACAAAAATTTTAGCAAGAAAATAATTTAGAAATAACTATATCTAAACAAATAATGTGATGCCCCACATGACCAACCGTAATTCCGTAGAAGCCCCTTAATGTACGTATAAGACAATTTTAAATTTCACCAATCCTTTGCAACCATTTTAAACAACAATCGTGTGACAAAAAAGCTGGGTAAGAAATTTGTTTTCAAATTACCTGGCTGAGGGGCTGCAAAATCCGATTTATAACAGATTGAGAGAACAGACAGAGGAAAAGAAAAAAAAATATATCAATTAATTTACAAGAAAAAAATAAACACTGTTTGCTGCGGGTGGAATCGATAGGAGAAATACGAACCTTTTTGGTAACAACAGGAACGATCGCTGGAATACTCGTATCCCTGATATCGATTCCGGAATCGTGGCAACTCTGCTTCGTCAAACTATCATCTTCTTCCTCAATCTGTTCTTCTGGTAACGGCGCTGGGGACGCAGACAACGGCATATCATCAGTATCCATAGACCTAACAAAAACAACCTTAACAAATCAAACTAACTCTATTATTATGCTTACGCTCTATCTTTGGATGGGATGGCCCAGTGGTGGTCGAGGAGAGATTTGCGTCTTTCCGCCGAACCCTTGGGACCCTGGTCGGAGTCGTCCAGGTTGGTCGGCGTGACCAAATCCCGTTCGAAGGCTTTCGGAAAGGCGTCACCTTCTCTTTCGGTACAAGAACAAATCGACTCAGCGTCATCGCCAGTCACTAAAAAACCACCTGATCAACATTTAAATCACATTTACTATACACAGACACACACATTTAGAAGAACTAGAAGAGAAAACACACACAAATGTGGAAAATGACGAAAGGAAAGTTAAATTGGGGAAAGGGCACAAAAGATTATCAAACTAAAGCTTATAATACCGAGAGAAAAAAGTGGTTGCAAGTTTGAGAAACCCTGCTGTAATCTTACTTTGTTTTACTCAGTGAGAGAGATTAAGTATTAGACACAACAACATACAAATCATGATTTAGTTTCGATTAGTTTATATTATTCAAGTCTAAAAATAACATTTAAATACTAACCAAGTTCTGGAAAAGTCTCGTCCTTGACCAGCAAGGAATCTGTGTGTTTTTCGGGCTTGGGATAGTAAATCTCGGGTTTCTCGGCGCCGGAGTTTTCGACGTGGCTGACGCGCATGTGGGCGATGTCGCTGTAGATGGCGGCGTTGACGACGAACTCCATGGGCGCGATGACTCCGTACGCCTCGGGGCCGTGCTCGATGACGAGCGGGTCCGAGACGTTCGGGTCGAACATGACCGCGTTCGGCGTGACCAGCAGCACGCCGGACACGACGCCCTGGCCGTCGGTGATGTGGCGCACGTTGATCTTGAGGAACCGCTTGTAGATCGCCGAGTCCTCGTCGGCGAAGCTGTCGGTGGTGCACGACGGCGTGCGGATGCGTTCGGCATGGCCCGGCTTCGGACTCACCGGCCTCAAATTATCCAATAATTCTGAAATAACAATAAGGAACTAATTAAAATAACAACAATAAGGACGTATTCGATCTTCAATTTTGGGAATTTGTTAAAAAAAAATGTTAGATTAAATATGAAATGAAACTTTTTGTCAAAAATTATATTTTAGAATACAAATGTATACATTTCGTTAACAATGTTAAAATAATCAGTATAACTATTATACCGATAATGTTAGCATTGTTAAGGAAATGTATATACAGTATAATCTCGATAATCCGACACATATGGGACCAGACAACCGCCGCATTATAAGAAAGAGTGGTGGGAGGGAAGAGCGCGAGCGGTCTCTAGACCGCCCGATTACTGGACGTGTCGTCGGATTACCCAATGGCCGAATTATTGAGATTATACTGTATTCTAATATATATTTTTTGAAGAAAAGACTCGGTGTTTCATTTCATATTTATCAAACTCAACAAATGCAAATATTTTTTGTTCGATTACTTAATAGATTTATATAAGGCATTGCAGGACGGCATCTGTACAATTATTGTAGACTGTTTAACTCTTTGAGGCACGGGATTTTAAATATCACAGCATGCATATTTACGCAAGGTGCGACACTTTTAATATTGACGTGCCCAAAAGATATGAAGCAAAATTTTATTGTCCCAAAAAATTCGAATATACGTTCTACTCTGTTGCACACATTTACAAAGTGCACATTTTAAATGCAACTGGCACCGGAAATTTGAAGCAGATAAGATAAAACTAACAAATAAGTTCGTTTGATAAATAGTTGCTAGATTAATTTGTCTAGTAATTTATTTCATTACGAAACTGATTGTGATTGTTACAATTAAATAAATGCTTTTCCAGCTGGTTTATTAAAACGTAAATCCAACCGAAATTTGTCAATATTCACACTACATATTAAGTTATAGGCTGCTAAATCTGATTGAGATATTTAGATCAATCAAGTAAAATTAAATATTATCCCTTAATTAATAAAAAATATTCTTGTTCTTCTTTTGCCACTACAGCCCTAAATGGACTTTGGCCTAACGTCCCCTGCCTTATATTTATTTAAAAAATATTATTACAATTAAAAATTTCAGGGACTTTGCTGGTAATATGGTAACATTAACAGATAAATAGGCGAGACTAGAAAGGCAAGTCTAGACAGAAAAGACTAGACAGACAAGACTTTTTTTAATGGGGCGTAGATGGCACCTTTCGGTTAACCATACAAGTGAGCCCCTGAAATTAACCCGAACACTCAGGAACCGCTTATCGCATTTCTTCAGGTCGTTGGTTGACATTTTGCTACAGTTGTACTATCTACCTTCCGCACTGCGTGCGATTAGGGGTTCGATTTTTTGGGTTTTCATTTCTCTCGTCGCTTTATTTTTCATTAATTATTGTCTTGACCAATTTGTGGATAGTGTTCCATGCTTCCTGCGATTTTAGTATGAACGCCATCATATTTTGTGGACCGAGTTTGTCGTTCACAAACATTTCCCTCTCGTTTTCCCATCTCGAACACTCGAATATGGTATGGGCAGGGCCTCTCAGAGAGTGGAACAGAAGGGGCAGTTGCCATGGGCTTCATAATTTAAGGGGCCTTACTTTCCAAGATGTTAAGTAAATTTACTTATTGAATAAATATTTAATACCATAACAAAAACTATACTTTTTTCTCCCCCTAAGTTTTTACTTTTCAACGGATGTGGGAGGGGGCCTCCAAATGCGCCTTGCATTTTCTCTGAGAGGCTCTGGGTATGGGTGACACTATCGGCCAAACCACAATATACGCAATCTGCGTCGGATGCTCTCCCAATGTTGTGTAGGTAATCTCGGAAACATCTGTACCCCGAGAGGACCTTGGTGAGATAATATTACACTTCCCCGTATAGTGGAGTAATCCATGTTTCAATGTCCGAGATGAGGATCCTAGTCTACTGACCTTTTGTGGAGTTATTCCACTTTTCCTGTCACTCCAGAGTGAGTTTGGTACCGGCCTCTTTTTTAGAAGTTTTATTTTTGCCTGCCTCATATCGTTCATTCCTATATTTTGCCTGAAGTTAGATGGGTGGAGTACCTGCAATTATCAAAGCTGCGTCTCGAGATACTGTTCTGTAAGCACTGCAGACTCTTAGAGCCATTTTTCGTATACTGCTAATTGGTTGATTTTTTCCTTATTAAGGACGCCTACCCATACGGGAGCTCCATAATGCATGGCAGAGTGAGCCACAGCGCTAAGAGGTTTGCGTTTACTGCCTCTAGGTCCCCCCACATTTGGCATTAGTTTTTCTAGTGCCACAGTTGCTTTCATACCAGTTTCTGCCGCTTTTTTAATATGCTCTGCAAAGGACAGAGTTTTGTCAATTATGATGTCAAGGTATTTTAAGGAGTATTTGGTTTAATGTCCACTGCCAACACTTTAAAGGACATAGGGGCTAATTTTCTGTATCCCGTTGTCAGGACCGCTTCGGATTTTTCCAGCGCTAGGTGGAGAGAGACTTTGATGACATCCACTTGTTGATTTGTTCAATCGCCAAATTAGCTCTAAGCATAGTGCTTTGTCGTCTGCATCAATCCTTCTTCTGTTACGGCTGTTACCACTAGAGCCAAGTCGTTTGCAAAGCCAATCACTGTCCCCCCCAATGGCAGCCTTAATCTCAGCACATCGTCATATAGGACATTCCAGAAGGTTGGGCCTAATGTCGATCCTTGTGGAACACCGCTGCTCATGCTTCTCTCTTCCGTTTTCCGAGCCCCTTTAAGGATTACCTTTCTATCGCTAAGGTAGCTCCTCACCATGCGTAGTAGATACTCTTGCTGTGAGGCCTTCCATGATCTGCTTCCAGCTAGCGCTGTTAAATGCGTTTCTAACATCGATGGTCAAAACGCACACAGTTTCTTTGTTCTTTGTGTGCTATACATCATAATTTCTATGACAGATCTTAGCGCGTCAATTGTGGATTTTCCTTGCCTGAAGCCAAACTGTTTTTCTGACAGACCATGCCCATGCTCTTTCTGTTTTACCCACTATCGTGAGTGCCAGATCGTCAGCAAAACCTGTGATGTTAACTCCATCGCGTAACTTCAACCTGAGGACACCGTAGTAAAGTACGTTCCACAGGGTCGGTCCCATTACGGAGCCCCGAGGAACACCACTGTTGACGCCACTGGTTTGAACGTTGACGCCACTGCGGTCGCATTAGCTACGAACAATTCTTAGTAGATATGGCGGTATCTCTCTCTGTTAATTCATTCATAATGTGCTGCCAAGCTGCCGAATTAAAGGCATTTCTTATGTCTAATGTTATAAGCGCACATATTTTTCTTACTCGTTTTGTACCCTCTTTTGCTTTTTCCGCTATATTTATGACATACTTTACCGCATCTATTGCTACCGCTACCTTCTCTAAATCCGAATTGTCTTTGAGATAGGTTTCTCCCGTTATCTAGTTCTTTCTTTAATCGTGCTAAAATTAGATGTTCCAGCATTTTGCCAGCGACATAAAGGAGACAGAGGGGCCTGTATGAAGAAGGTACACCTAGGTGTTTGTTTGATTTTTTATTAATACTAGCTTAGCTTGCTTCCATCTGGTTGGCAACGTGCCGCTCAGTAGACATTTGTTATATATTGACAGTACGAGAGAAGGGAAATTTTGTACGGTTATTTTTACGGCCTCCGTGGGGATACAATCTAGTCCTGAAGCTTTGTTGTTACGCAGACGGCTACTGCTATCTTTAGTTCTTCTTCTGTGAATGGATCGGATTTGTTTGTCCTGAATTTGTCCTGAATGTCTAGTCTTGTTTGTCTAGTTTTGTCTGTCTAGTCTTGTCTGTCTAGTTTTGTCTGTCTACTCTTGTTTGACAAGACTTGTCTGACTAATCTTGACCGTTTAGTCTTGGCCGTCTAGTCTTGTCTGTCTAGTCTTTGTTTGGCTGGATTCGTCTGGGTCGAGTTGCCCCAATTCATAATCTACAGTTGCTGCTTTTCTCCCCATGCAAAACCCGAACTGTTGTCCCAATCCCTAAAAGCTCTAAGTCATAATATCAGGAACCCAGGAAAAAGAGAACAAGTAATTGCGGGGGATTTCAACGCTAAGTCCCCCTATTGGGATTCGTCAGGCATGGGCAAAAGAGGAAACCTGGTAACGAATTGGGCTGCGGAACTATATCTACTTGTACAAAACCAGGGAAATGACTACACTTTTGGGAGAGGAAACTCTCAGGCTGTTATAGATATCACGTTCTTCTTAATCGCAAGCAAACTCCAGGTCTGAAGAGTGCTGGATAGGGAATCCTTGAGTGACCGTCGCTACACCATCTACAACATACAGGAAAACAGAAGGCCAAAAGAAATAGCACCCCTAACAAGAACTAGGTGCACAATAAAGCACCTGAATGAGAAAAAAATTAAAACTCTTAAGACCTAAGTAACCTAACTTAATTAAGACCTAAGTAATAGCCACACAAAAAGTGCAGATATACTGGCTCAGGCGATGCACAAAGCATGTAAAAACTCCATAACTGGGGAAGGACGACCAAACCTAAAAAAGACAACATATTGGTGGACCTATGAAATTTCGAGCATAGGAGCTGCATGCACCGCTGCCAGGAGGAAGTACCAACGCCTAAGGACAAAACAAGCTGATAGCGAAGTTACCAGAGATACCAGAGAGTCTTATGTATCTGGCTTGCCTCAGATATATAAGAGTCGAAGAAAGGAGCTGCGGCAATTAATAAACAAAACTAAGCAGGAGCACTGGAGAAAAACTATGCACTGAGCTAGAAAATGACACATTGGGGAAGCCTTCCAAATCTTAAGAAGAAATATGAAAATTTGCTCACAAATTTCTCCATTAACAATAGAACCAGTACGTATAGTAACTGATGTGATTTTGCCACTCGACACTCCGTTCGATTGGCAACAGAAGTCACCAATATACATCTCTTCACTCCCGAAGAATTATCGCTCGCAAGCAGGCGAATTAAGAACACCAGATCACCGAGGCCAGATGGAATACCACCTGAAGTTGTGAAAACAGCTGCCCAGCACCAATCAATTTTCGTATTGGACACTATGAACACGCTGCTCACAGCGGAAAACTTTCCGGCCAGTTGGAAAAGGGCAAAGTTCGTTCTCACCACAAAAGGAGATACATAAATAGGGAACCCCACATCCTATATACCCATTTGCCTACTGGATGTATCGGGAAAACTGGTAGAGCAACTCTAAAGCAGAATAAAAGGACAACTTCAGACTGGGCATGATCTCTCAGAAAAACAATTTGGCTTCAAGCAAGGAAAATCCATAATTGATGACGCGCTAAGATATATCATAGAGATTGCCAAAAAGGCGAAGTCTGGCACGCAAAGAACAAGGAAACTGTGTGCGCTGCTAACCTTCGATATTAGAAACGCATTTAACAGCTCTAGCTAGAAGCAGATCATGGAAGGCCTGACATCAAAAGGTATCTACTACGCATGGTGAGGAGCTACCTTGGCGATAGAAAGATAGTCCTTAAAGGGGCTCGGAAAACAGAAGAAAGAAGCATAAAACGATGTTCCACAAGGAGCGACATTAGGCCCAAACTTGTGGAATGTCCTACATGACGATGTGCTGAGATTAAGACTACCATGGGGGCGACAGTAATTGATGACTTAGCTCTAATGGTAACAGCCAGAATAGAAGAAGGATTGATGCAGACGACATTGAATTCTAAAAGCCTCAATCTAGCGCCAGAAAAAACCGAGGCGATCCTTCTCATAGGACAGAAAAAGGTCCAACCAATAAAATTTGAAATTGAAAAACTGGCGATAATCCCAAAGCATCAAATAAAATACCTGGGCATAGTAACAGACAAGGCATTATCTTTCACACCGCACATAGCAGAAGCTGAAACAAAGGAGATGAGGACAATGGCAGCAATACAGCAACTACTGCCCAACATTAGAGGCCCCAGGAGCAGTAAACGCCGACTGGTCAGCTACGCAGTACACTGTGATGCACGGAGCACCAATATGGGCCAGAGCAAAAATGGCACTACGAATCTGTAGCGGTTACCGCACCATATCAAGTGAGGCAGTCTTGTCCATCGCGGGAATCCCGCCAATTGACTTGCTGGTGGAAGAGCAAAGAACACTGTACACTGTATACACTGTAGGAGATAGGTCGCAACTTAAAAAAAATCGGCCAGGAAAAACTAATTGAAAAATGGCAGCAAAGGTGACAGCAAGGCATTAAAGGAGAGTGGACCAAAAATTGAACCCTGGATAAACAGAGAGCTTAAAATATACCTAAATAGCTACTACCATCTCACCCAAGTATTGTCCGGTCACGGCTGTTTCAAGGACTACCTGCATCAAATTGGCAGAGCGGCAGACGACCAGTGCATATACTGTAGAGAGACCGATACCGTGAGCCATACAATCCCTCGATGGGAAATGGAAAGGCATAAAATTGCAACCAATTTAGAAGTACCTATCAACCCGAGAACGATAACTCGACATATGCTTAAGGCCGAAGACGCACTACTTTTTTTTTCCAGCGAGCGGTAACCGCTATAACCGCGAAACCGCTCGAGCAACACACAGTACGCTATGGGAAAAGTCAGTAGCGGGAAAAACCGCAAGTGAGGCCGCTTGTATTAGCTTACTTGAGTCACAAAATCACGTGATTAAAAACCGCGGCGGTTTAGCCGTAGTGCGGCCTAGGCCTAAAGCAAAAGAAATCTGGATTAAGACACAGCAATATATTCATCATATTATGGTATCCAAAATAATCGATGAAGCGAAGGAACAAAAGATAAACAGAAATTAAATTTAAATAATTCACCAGTAACTCCGAGGCCATGCGACCAGCAGTACCAGAATTCACGGTTGTGTTTCCTGTGCATATGCACTTGTCTGGTACAACCGCTACGCCCCTTAAAAAAAAACTCTTTGTTTGGCTAGTATTGCCTGTCTTGTCTTGCTGTCTAGTCTTACGTGTCTAGTTTTTCCTGTGTAGTTGGCTGTTCAGTCTTGCTTGTCTGTCTAGTCATCTTGAAGGTTTGTATATTAATTGTCTATAATCTTGATTGTTTATAATTTTGACAGTTTCATTCTTAATCGCCTCCAATCTTCTCCAATCGCCTCCAATCTTGACAGTTCAAATCTATATTGTTTATAATCTTAACAGTTTCAATCTTGGCAGTATCTTGTTTGTCTAACATCTTTAAGCTTTGTATCTTAATTGACTATAATCTTGATTGTTTATAATACGGACAGTTTCATTCTTAATCGTCTACAGTCTGGACAGATTGAATCTTTCTTGTCTATAATCTTGAGAGTTTGCATCTTTATCGTCTATCGACAGTTTGAATCTCTTTCTGTAATCTTGATAGTTTGAAACTTGGTTGTCTATAATCTTGACAGTATCATGTTTGTCTAATATCTTGAAGGTTTGTATCTTAATTGACTATACTCTTGATTGTTTATAATATTAACAGTCTCAATCTTGACAGTATCTTGTTTAGTCTATAATCTCGACAGTTTGAATCTTGATTGTCTTTTATCTTGATAGTTTGAAATTTGATTGTCTATAATCTTGACAGTTTCAATCTTGACAGTAACAATATTGTTTGTCTAACATCGTAAAGGTTTGTATCTTAATTGTCTATAAACGTGACAGCTTGAACCTTGATTGTCTAATATCTTGACAGTTTGAATCTTGATTTCCTATATTCTTAACGGTTCGAATCTGGATTGTCTTGATCTTGACAATTTGAATCTTGATTGTCTGTAGCCTTGGCAATCTCAATCCTGACTGTCTAACCTTAACAGTATAAATCTTATAAACACAATAAAGTCAAAACACAGCCTGAATATATAAATATATTCAACCTTTCCGGAGCTCTATAACACTAGTATAAATCTTGTTTGTCTATTTGACAGTTTATATCTTAATTGTTTAAAATCTGGAAAGTTTGAATCTTGATTGTTTAGAATTAGAATATTAACAGTTTCAAACTCTAGCGTCTATAATCTTGAATGTTTCAATCTTGATGGACTGTAATCTTAACAGTTTGGATCTTAATTGTAAAATATGTTGACAGTTTGTATATTTATTGTCTAAAATCTTTAGAATGAATCTTGATTGCTTACAATCGTGACAATTTGAATCTTTATTGTCTATAGCCTTGACAGTTTCAATCTTGATTTCCTATATTCTTAACAGTTCGAGTTTTGACTGTCTACAATCTTGCCAGTTTGAATCTTGTTTGACCATAATTCATTGTTGTCTGTATAATCTTTTCTGTCTGTCTAGTCTTCTCTCTCTGATCTTTTCTGTCTCTAGTTTTGTCATCTAGTCTGTCTAGTCACTCTCTAGCCTGTCTCGAAGGCGAAGATTACTCATAATTTATTTTGACGCTATATTGGAGTCATGTGTTATTAGCCTGGCGTTCAACGTGTTAAAGACAGGATCAGACAAGACTAGGCAAGATTAAAGATGCAATTAAATTAAACAATTTCAAGTGAAATTTCGGCGAAGATTGCTCATAATTTTTGTTGACGCTACGGTGGAATCATGTGTTATTATCGGTGCAATCAATGTATTAAAGGCATGATCAGACAAGACTAAACAAGAGAAAAAAAGACAATTTCATGTGAAATTTCGGCGAAGATTACTCATAATTTATGTTGACGCTATAGTGGAGTCATGTGTTATTAGCGTAGCAATCAATGCATTAAAGGCAGGATCAGACAAGACCAGACAGGAGAAAATAAATAAGACAATTTCAAGTGAAATTACGGCGAAGATTACTCCAAATTTATGTTGACGCTGCCTTCGAGGCATGTGTTATTAGCCTGGCGTACAACGTGTTAAAGACAGGACCAGACAAGACTAGGCAAGATTAAAGATGCAATTAAATTAAACAATTTCAAGTGAAATTTCGGCAAAGATTACTCATAATTTATGTTGACGCTACGGTGGAGTCAAGTGTTATTAACGTGGCAATCAATGTGTTAAAGGCAGGAACAGACAAGACCAGACAAGAAAAAATAAATAAGACAATTTCATGTGAAATTACAGCGAAGATTACTCATAATTTGTGTTGACGCTGCGGTGGAGTCATCTATTAATAACATGACATTCGGAGTATTAAAGACAGGATCAGACAAGTGGGGACAAGATATTTCTAGCCTGTCCAGTCTCTCTATCCTCCTCGGTAGTTTAGTACAACACACCCGCCTAACCAGAGGAAGACCCGGGTTCGATTCCCGGCCGAATAGGCATTTACAACTAGGGTAGTTCTCACTAACCTTCAGTGCTGGCCACCCTCAATGAATGCAAAACATGCGATACCGGGGTGGCGCATACTAATAGCCAAGTGGAATAGGAGGTTTAGTCTGGTCTGGTAGTCTGACAATTCAGTCTGGTCTCTCTAGTCTATTATTGTGTGTCTAGTCTGTGTGGCCTGTCTAGTCTCTCTAGACCAGTGGTGGGCAAATCTTTTAGCTCTCGGGCCACATCACGTGATGAAAATTTGACCGCGGGCCGCATTAAATAATTATCTATTTAGTTATTTGCATACCACGATCGTTGCATCTATACAAGCCTAGGCCCAATAAAATTCTTCGGTTTTTCTCAAAGAAACGAACAATATATAGTCCAACTAATTGTCCAACTGCAAGTGCCCCAAGGGCCGCTTTAAAAAAAATGCGTGTTTGGAGGGCCGCGTTATAAAATACTACAGCCCACTTGTACAGTCCTGACATACACTGCTTCTTAAACGATATATTTTTAGAGCCTGTTAATGTGCAGCGTCTATGAAATAGTGGCAGATAGATAATAAAGTAAACATCAGGCCTGGTAAACATAATAAACATGTCTTAGAGACTGACTTTCTGTATTTTTTATAGCTGTGTTTATTTTAGAATGCGAATCACAAAACCAATTTAAAGTTTTTATTGGAAATAGATATATTTTCTTAATTAAAGTAATTTATGTCAGGCCGCATAAAGCCGCATAAAATGTCAACGGGGGCCACAAACGGCCCACGGGCCGCTATTTTCCAAGACCTGCTCTAGCCCATTCTTGACTGAGTAGTCTCTCTAGCCAATTCTTGTTTGTCTAGTTTTATCACTCTATTTTTGTCTGTTTAGTCTTAACCAGTTAGTATTGTCTTTTTTGGAGCTAAATTTGAAATATATTTAGATTGCAAGTTAGTCTAGAAAAACAGCAATACAATTGAGTCCGTAACGCAGAACTAAGTCTAAATATAGGAAACATTCCAATTGGATTATTAAAACGTATTTAAAACGAGTTCATTCAATTAAATCCACTTAGCATTTTACCGAATATAAGCGGCTTGTACATCGAAATCCATTTAACAACATCGACAAAAAATAAAACTAAAATACGATTTAAAAAAAACTAAATAAATCTCCCAGCTGAGTTTATGTTTATCCACAAAAATTCCGTTGCACTGAGACACAACTTAACACACATTTTTCACACAAAAAAACAAAACAATGTACAGAAACTGGGACCTAGACTTGACCTTAATATTATTCTCGGTGCGTGGGATCACCGAGAATAAGTCTAATAAAATCGCAGTTTATCAGGTGAAATAGTAGGTTTCTTATCGGAGAGAAATTCTGATTTGCATTGTTTGAAGTGGTTAATGCAACCTTGAAGGTATAAAATTGGATATGCAAACACGAGAGAGAGAGAGAGCAATCAGGTGCGATACGCGTCTTAACATTATTACATAAAGAGAAATGTTGGAAAAAACTCACTTTGTACGAAGTTTACTGCGAACATAGTCCCACCGAAAGTGCTTTAATTACAGTTCGTCCATCAAGACAAAAAATACGCAACAGTTGGAAACCACACGTCGGAAAAGCCACGAAGTTTAAATTTACAGTGTTATCTATCCTACATTACTCGCTGCGTTTTCGCCGGCTTACTGGTTAGTCTAATCTATGTATATAAGTAACCGTTGTAATTTTATTCAAAATCGCTTTTTTTTAATTTATTTTATGTTTCTAGCTTAGCTAACAAAAAAAAAACGTTAAAATTACGTGTGTGGCCACCGAGTTTGGATTAATACCAGGATGCAAATGAAATAAAATTATAACACTGCTCCTCTCTCAGTTTACACTTTAATTGTTTCGTGAGTTGAAACAGGATGACAAACTCATTTTTTTGTAATATTGACTCATTGGAATTAATGTTATGTTTCCAGGTATCCATTTGAGAACATTCGGTCGCGGTTTCCGATCGATTGATTCCGTTTTTCTGGGAAGCTGCTGGGAATGTCGGGGCTGATCGTTATCGGGGATAATTGAAATCGATCATTAATTCGTGTTTTCTGTGGAAATAAGAAGTTGAAAAAAGTCTCGCCCGTGTTTTGAGTTTGTTCTGGGTAAATATTTGGACTGGGCGATAAATATGAGATTTTTGGACTAGTTTGTTTAAGTTAAATATTTAATCATAAATCTTATCTTACTCAAATTAAATTCATGAAACTCTTCAAATAAATTGGTTTGGTTAGAAATTTATGGATTCAAGGCATTTGGATAGATGGGATTTATATAAACCAAATGAACTAAAAATACGATTCTCTGGAATAAATTGTTTCTGTGGACTAAAATGTTATTTCTATGAAACAAAATCTTTGTTCTATCGAATAAAATGTCGTTTCTATAAACTACAATATCGATATTGTCACGACACTGAACTGAGTCCTAGTGAATAACGCAAATATTTGTTATATTTCAACACGATATTTGTTTTGTAGTCTCAAAAAGACTTAATAATATTATAGAGCTTTGGTTTTTGAAAATACAGTATAAGGTTAAGGTTGAATATACAGTATAATCTCGATAATCCGACACATATGGGACCAGACAACCGCCGGATTATCAGAAAGAGTGGTGGGAGGGAAGAGCGCGAGCGGTCCCCAGACCGCCGGATTACTAAACGTGTTTTTCGATTAACCAACGATCGAATTACCAAGATTATACTGTATTTATATATTCAAGTTGTGTTTCGCTTTAATAAGATGGTATGATTATTAATTTCGTTAGGGCCATCTATGGACTACGGTGCTTATGTTTTAGCTGTTTCTTGATGTCATCGTAGTTGTTTGCCACGATTGGTGTTCTTATTTGTGGGTTTGGCAGCTACTTTCTTGTTGGTACCTCGAGCTATTCTGATGGCCCAGTAGTCCGTCATTTTCCGGCTAAATTCAATCTTACTTTCCTCAGACCATTTCCTGATCTCGTCTTCTGGTATGTGGGTAACTTCTGTGAGGGATGTTACGAAGGATTTAGTTTTAAGAGTTGTATGATAATTACTCCGGTCGGCTATGTCAATTTGATTTAAATGGAGTTCCGAAAGATCCTTCTCCACTTGCTTCATCCACAAGATACCAGTAGCTTTGCCCTTGTTAGCAGCCTTGAAGATCCAATGGGATAACCTGTTTGAGTCCATTCTGGAAAGATGTCTGTGTAAAAATGTGTAAAAAACCAGTCGCCTTCTTCTGGTGGCATCTATGAGATTTTCTTGGTGTTTATATAGCTCACAATTTGGTTGAAACCATCTGCATCCATCTGGTAGAATTCTTGGTACTCGTACTATCCGTCTCAGGAACTTTCTTTCTTGCACCTCGAGGGCTCTTATTGGGGTCTTCTTAGTTAGATATAGGCACTCTGTTGCATAGAAGACTGAGGGTCTGACTACTGCATCGTAGTGTCTTAGTTTGACATTCATCGACAAATTTTTTGAAGCATATAGTTTTCTACAGGCATAGTAAGCCTTATCTAGTTTGAGTCTCCTGTGTTCAAGAGCCACTGTTTCGCTGAGGTCCTCTGAGAACCATTCCCCAAGGTACTTTTCATTTTTGACTCTATTGACGTAACTATTATCCCTGACTCTCATCATTCTAGGGGCATCTTTGATGTTAGTAACAAACTCGGCCTTTCCTATGTTGATCAGAAGACCCGTTTTAGCCGCAATTGAGTGTAGTGTTTGGAGCTGAGTAGTAGCCTCCTGAATGACATTTCCAATAAAGTAAGATCGTCTGCAAAGGCTAGGCATGGTATCCTTAGCTTGTCGGCTTTAATCCCCATCCTTAATCCAGTGTTGTCTGGTAGGATTCTCGTCCACTCTCTAATGATCTTTTCCAGAAAGCAATTAAATAATATGCATGAGATGCTGTCTCCTTGTCTCACCCCTGTTTTAATGGCGAAACTCTGCTTTGGCTGTGGTGTTGTCAGGGTGGCTTGTACCATCCTATTGATCTTGTCGTTGAGTCCTAGTTCTTTTAAGGTCTTAAAAAGAGTAATTCTGTCCACTGAGTCGTCGTATGCTTTCTGGAAGTCGACCCGTTGTCTGGCTCTTGACTTGCTGTATTGAAGGATGGTCTTCTGATTGTGTATCTGCTCGGTACAGGACCTCGATGCTCTGAACCCTGCTTGATATTCTCCTAACTCTTTATCCAGCTGTTTTGTTACATGGAGTTCCAGAATCTTGGAAAATATCTTATAGGTAACAGCAAGGAGTGATATTCTTCTGTAGTTACTTCTTCTTGTGGATTCGTTGGATAATGGCTGATGTCCAATCATCTAGGAGCCTCTCACTAGTCCATATATCCAGAATTACTTTATGTATCCTCCTGAAGGTGTGTTCTCCGGCATGTTTTAGCATTTCTGCTACTAAGCAGTCTTCCCCAGAAGCTTTATTATTCTTGAGTAGTTTAATTATTTCTCTGACTTATTCTACTCAGTATTAGGGTTAGCTGGTTCTGTAACTTGGAGACACTCAATAGGTTCTTCTGTATTTAAGAGTCCTTTGAAGTAGTTAGCTAGGGTCTTGGTACAATAGCCGTCATTAAGACACAAGGATCCATCTGGTCTCTGGAGGTGTAAGGTAGGGGACGTAATTGGGTTGTTTGTCGCTTGAGGCCTTTGTATAGATCTCTAGAGTTGTTCCTTACAAAATCCTCTTCAGCTTGCTTACTCAGTTCCTGGTTGTACTTCCTCATGGTACCTCTTATAATGCTCGATGTAGTTTTCCTTTGTGCAATAAAGGCTTGTAAATTAGCTTCGTTTTTATGTACATTCCATTTGATCCACGCTAGTCGCCTGGCTTCTATAGCTTTATCACACTCGCGTTATCAGAGGCTGAATCAGCCTCTCTTAGTAACTTGTGCTGTCTTCTTTAAGTTTGGTGATATCAAACCTAGGGATCTTCGTGTTCTTTGCTAACATACTAATGGTCTTTATTAGTGGTTTCAGGTTCGTCTTAACCAGAGACGGTGTCTTAACCAGAGTCGGAGAGAAGGTGTTTGAAAGTTGTAGATATCAAAAGTAATCCATAATTGGTGCAGACTCTGATTAAGCGTTCCCCAATCTGGGCATTGCGATCTCCTAACAATATAGTCGTATGGTGATTTGGGACTTTGTCTAGCGTTTCCTCAAGGGCATCCTAATACTAGTTTGTCGTTTCTGGTTTTTTCCTGTTAGAGTCATTGGTAGGAGCGTGGAAATTAATCATAGAGTATCCCCTATTCGTGCATTTGAAGGAAAGCACCGATGTTCTATCGTTTTGTGAGGAGAATAAGTTGGTACTATTTTATATTATTCCATGAGCTTCCTCTTGGCCCATCTTATGATGCTAGACGTAGTTTTCCTTTGTGCAATAAAGGCTTGTATATTAGCTTCGTTTTTATGTACTTTCCATTTGATCCACGCTAGTCGCCTGGCTTCTGTAGCTCTATCACTTTTTCTGGACTACCACGGATGCTTGTTCCCTTAAGGTCTATTGGGGATTGTTTCCTAAGCCGCTACTGTTATGG
Organism: Phosphuga atrata; assembly: GCA_944588485.1. Taxonomy (NCBI): domain Eukaryota; kingdom Metazoa; phylum Arthropoda; class Insecta; order Coleoptera; family Silphidae; genus Phosphuga; species Phosphuga atrata. The sequence goes on from OX155897.1 coordinate 13,635,089, forward strand.
CATCCCTAAGCGGATCCCATTTTGTAGATGTGTTAATCCTGTTGGTATTATGAATCAGTCTCTCTTGGTAACTAGTGCTGTCTTCTTTAAGTTTGGTGATATCAAACCTAGGGATCTTCGTGCTCTTTGCTAACATACCATCCATCCATGGCTCTACAACCCGGGGTGGGTCTTGGCCGCTTCAACAATTCTCCTCCATTCTCTCCGATCCTGAGTGGCTTCTTCCCAGTTGAGCACTCCCAGGGTTTGAAGGTCCTTGCGGTTATTATCCTGCCATCAAAGCTTTGGGCGCCCCAGTGGTTTTTTGTTGTTAGGGGGGCCTGAGTGGCTTCTTCCCAGTTGAGCACTCCCAGGGTTTGAAGGTCCTTGCGGATATTATCCCGCCATCAAAGCTTTGGGCGCCCCAGTGGTTTTTTGTTGTTAGGGGTTTCTTCCCAGACCATTTTAACTAGCCTAGAGTCATTACTCCTCTGGACATGTCCCAGCCATCTTAATCTGTTTGACTTCTTCTGAATGTAGAATTTTCTTCTGAATTTCTTGTACTATACTTGGGCTATTATATAGTTCATATACCTCGTTGTTCGTGCGCATCCTATACCGCAACGTTTGTTGATTACAGACTGCTCCAAATATTTTCCTAAGAATTTTTCTTTCAAAAAGATTGAGTAGTAACGTGTCTTGTACGGTCATGGTCCATGTTTCGCTAGCGTAACTTACCACTGGTCTTATAATTCTTTTATATATATTTATTTTTGTTTGTCTGGTCAGGATTCTTGATCGTAATAATTGCTGTGTAGCGTAGTAGCATTTACTTCCTTGTAGAATGCGCTGTCCTATTTCTACTTTAACGTTGTTATCTGATGTTATTAATGCCCCTAGGTATCGAAAAGACCGTACGTGCTCGAAGTTGTACTCATCCATGGTAACATTTTGTAGAATTCGATCTCGTCTTGTGTTTCGTGTCAAATGCATATACTTCGTTTTCTCCTCGTTGACTTTCAATCCCATCTTTTTTGCCTCTTTTTCGAGTTTTATAAAGGCTTCCTTCACGCTAATTATATTTCTTCCCACAACATCTAGATCATCTGCATACGCTAGAATCAGTCTGGGTCCGCTATTTTCGAAGATGCTCATACTTAGTTCGGTTCGTCTTATCACCTTCTCCAAGGCTAGGTTAAACAAAGCCGGCGACAGTGCATCCCCTTGTTTAAGGCCAGTTGTTATATCAAAAATTTCGCTGTATTGACCTTCTATTTTAATTGTACCATATGATTCTTCAACGCATACTTTAATCATTCTCGTGAGTTTGCTGGGTATTCCAAGCTCTTCTAGTGCTGACAATAAGCTTGCTCTGAAGATACTATCATACGTCTGTTTAAAGTCTACGAATAGATTGTGCAAATCTCTATCGAATTCCCAGCATTTTTCTAACAGTTGTCTTAACTTAAAAATAACAAAACATTAACATTAACGTCTTTATTAGAGGTTTCAGTTTCGTCTTAACCAGAGACAGGTAGTGGTCAGATTTAATGTTGGCGAGGAGCACCTTGACAATCATAATATCCCGGTGGTGTACCTTGTCTATTGCTACGTGGTCGATTAGGAATTCATCTTCATGCTATTTGGGCATCACCATGTCATGGCCTTCCTGGGAAGGTGTTTGAAAGTTGTAGACAGTAGGGAAAGATCCTTCGTTCTGGCGCCACCACCTCCTTATGGGATTTACATGTAATCTAGCCCCTTATGGGGGAATTACATGTAAAATCTAGCACGATGCCCCTTATGAAGATTTACATGTAAATCTAGCACGAAGCCCCTTATGGGGAATCCTATGCAAAATAGTTCTGAACGCGTCCGAGCGAGAATGTCTAGATGACGCTGCAAGATACGTGTACGTTGGATAGTGGGAAAATTCAAAATGAGGGGTGAGGGGTGAAAATTCAGATAGGGGTTGATTCAATTGAGATTAGAGAGGATTTAGATTGATAAGACTAGACAGACAAGACTAGACAGACAAGACTAGACAGACAAGACTAGATGGACAAGACTAGACGGACTAGACTAAACCATTTTAAACCATTTGATGAGAAAAATCAAATCTGGTGTCAGAACGGCTCTAGCATGTGCCTTAAGGGAGATACCGCCCGACCGACTACCCCTCAGTAGATGACGTCATCAGCCGCGGCAGATATTGCTAAACTAATTATCTCGATGCTGATTGGCTGATTAACGAATAAATAATTACAGTTGACCTTTTCCCTCAATTTATATGTAATGGACAAGACTGAACAGACAAGACTAGACAGACGAGACTAGTTAGATGAAGCTAGACAGATGGGGGCTAAATACATGAGATTAGACAGACCAAGCTAAATACATAAAATTAGATTAGACTAAAACTAAAATATCTAAGGGATTGTTTAATTCAACTAAAATATATTTTCGATTGCTTTTCTTATAATTGTTAATAATGTTTATATTTTTACTTTCATTGTGTTATCTACGTTTTATTTTGATTTGCGGCTTGTTGATTAGACGCAACCGGATGTTTGTCAGTCATAACACCAGGCAAGAATAGAGGGACTAGACTAGACAGACTAGATTAGACAGACAGACAAGCGGAGAAAATTCAAAATGAGTTGCGGATGGGTAGCGGACAATCGTGTATGCATACATAATTGATTGCAAACATATTACGGATTGATTCAAATGAGATTATTGGTTTTAGACCGGACAAGATCGGACAATACCGAACAAGGTCGAACAAGAACGGACAAGATTATACAGACCTTATATTTATCCGAATAATTTCCTATGAGTAAGCAAAATTTCTTAAACTTGCCTGTGAACCAGATCGTATTAATGTTTTTCATTTATATAAATACCAAAGAGTTCATTTTTCTGGCATCCACTTTCATCTACTTGCATCCACTTTTCATTTACTTGCATCCACTTTTCATCTACTTGCATCCACTTTTCATAACGCTAAACAGGGTGTGAGGTCTATGTGACCTCACGCCAAACAGGGTGTGAGGTCTATGTAACCCCACGCTAAACAGGGTGTGAGGTCTATGTGACCCCACGCTAAACAGGGTGTGAGGTCTATGTGACCCCACGCTAAACAGAGTGTGAGGTCTATGTAACCCCACGCTAAACAGGGTGTGAGGTCCATGTGACCCCACGCTAAACAGGGTGTGAGGTCTATGTGACCCCACGCTATACAGGGTGTGAGGTCTATGTAACCCCACGCTAAACTCCGTCCACTTTCCGTCCACCCCATCCACTTTCCGTCCACTTTTCATTCTTTCAGCTTTAATCTCATTGGGTTAGTTGGGTTAGCATTAGGTTATGTTAGCATTAGGTTAGGTTACGGGAGGTTAGGAATGAAGCGCACTTCATTCCTAACATCCCGTAACCTAACCTAATGCTAACCTAACCCAATGCTAACCCAATTAACCCAATGAGATTAAAGCTGAAAGAATGAAAAGTGGACGGAAAGTGGATGGGGTGGACGGAAAGTGGACGGAGTTTAGCGTGGGGTTACATAGACCTCACACCCTGTTTAGCGTGGGGTCACATAGACCTCACACCCTGTTTAGCGTGGGGTCACATAGACCTCACACCCTGTTTAGCGTGGGGTCACATAGACCTCACACCCTGTTTAGCGTGGGGTTACATAGACCTCACACCCTGTTTGGCGTGAGGTCACATAGACCTCACACCCTGTTTAGCGTTATGAAAAGTGGATGCAAGTAGATGAAAAGTGGATGCAAGTAAATGAAAAGTGGATGCAAGTAGATGAAAGTGGATGCCAGAAAAATGAACTCTTTGGTATTTATATAAATGAAAAACATTAATACGATCTGGTTCACAGGCAAGTTTAAGAAATTTTGCTTACTCATAGGAAATTATTCGGATAAATATAAGGTCTGTATAATCTTGTCCGTTCTTGTTCGACCTTGTTCGGTATTGTCCGATCTTGTCCGGTCTAAAACCAATAATCTCATTTGAATCAATCCGTAATATGTTTGCAATCAATTATGTATGCATACACGATTGTCCGCTACCCATCCGCAACTCATTTTGAATTTTCTCCGCTTGTCTGTCTGTCTAATCTAGTCTGTCTAGTCTAGTCCCTCTATTCTTGCCTGGTGTTATGACTGACAAACATCCGGTTGCGTCTAATCAACAAGCCGCAAATCAAAATAAAACGTAGATAACACAATGAAAGTAAAAATATAAACATTATTAACAATTATAAGAAAAGCAATCGAAAATATATTTTAGTTGAATTAAACAATCCCTTAGATATTTTAGTTTTAGTCTAATCTAATTTTATGTATTTAGCTTGGTCTGTCTAATCTCATGTATTTAGCCCCCATCTGTCTAGCTTCATCTAACTAGTCTCGTCTGTCTAGTCTTGTCTGTTCAGTCTTGTCCATTACATATAAATTGAGGGAAAAGGTCAACTGTAATTATTTATTCGTTAATCAGCCAATCAGCATCGAGATAATTAGTTTAGCAATATCTGCCGCGGCTGATGACGTCATCTACTGAGGGGTAGTCGGTCGGGCGGTATCTCCCTTAAGGCACATGCTAGAGCCGTTCTGACACCAGATTTGATTTTTCTCATCAAATGGTTTAAAATGGTTTAGTCTAGTCCGTCTAGTCTTGTCCATCTAGTCTTGTCTGTCTAGTCTTGTCTGTCTAGTCTTGTCTGTCTAGTCTTATCAATCTAAATCCTCTCTAATCTCAATTGAATCAACCCCTATCTGAATTTTCACCCCTCACCCCTCATTTTGAATTTTCCCACTATCCAACGTACACGTATCTTGCAGCGTTATCTAGACATTCTCGCTCGGACGCGTTCAGAACTATTTTGCATAGGATTCCCCATAAGGGGCTTCGTGCTAGATTTACATGTAAATCTCCATAAGGGGCATCGTGCTAGATTTTACATGTAATTCCCCCATAAGGGGCTAGATTACATGTAAATCCCATAAGGAGGTGGTGGCGCCAGAACGAAGGATCTTTCCCTACTGTAGACATCGAAAGTAATCCATAATAGGTGCAGACACTGATTAAGCGCTCCCCGTTGCTGTTGGTTCTCTTATGCGCAGGATATCTTCCTACGATCTTCTGGTGATTCTGTTCTCTACCGTAACAATATAGTCGTATGGTGATTTGGGACTTTGTCTAGGGTTTCCTCAAGGATATCCCAGTACTTGTTCGTCGTTTATGGGTTTTTCATTGGTAGGAGCGTGGAAATTAATCATAGAGTATACCCTATTCTTGCATCTGAAGGAAAGCACCGATGTTCTATCGTTTGGTGAGAAGAATAAGTTGGTATTATAAAAATGATATTTTATATTATACCATGTTGATACTATTTCATGTTAATACTAATTCAAGTTCACACAACGTCATGCTAATACAACTTCAAGTTGATACAACTTCAAATCGATTAAACTTGCTGCCGAGCTGAGAAAAAAAAACAAGTAGCTGATTTTGAGCACTTTTAGACAAAATTCTAGGCTTTATAACTTTGTAATTAGAATAACTACATAGTTCTAATCTTCACTAGCTGATAGCTAAATTAATCTAAATTATGTGTATGAAAGTTCAAATTGCTAACTAGTCAATTAGCTGAGGAAACAAGAAACAAACAAGTAACTTATTTTGTGCATTTTTAAGCTAAATACTAGGCTTTATAACATTGTAACTACACTAACTAGATAGTTCTAATCTTCACTATCCGATAGCCAAAGTTTTCTAAATTATGCGTATGAAACTTCAAAAAGCTAACTAGTCTATTAGCTGAGAAAACAAAAAAAAACAAGTTGCTGATTTTAAGCACTTTTAGACAAAATTCTAGGCTTCATAACGTTGTAACTACACTAACTAGATAGTTCTAATCTTCACAAACTGATAGCTAAAGTAATCTAAATTATGCGTATGAAAGTTCAAAAAGCTAACTAGTCTATTAGCTGAGGAAACAAGAAACAAACAAGTAACTTATTTTGTACATTTTTAGACTAAGTTCTAGGCTTTATAACTTTGTAACTACACTAAGTAGATAGTTCTAATCTTCACTAGCTGATAGCCAAAGTAATCAAAATTATGCGTATGAATGTTCAAAAAGCTAACTAGTTAGAAAAAACAAGTAGCTGATTTTGAACTCTTTTAGACAAAATTCTAGGCTTAATAACGTTGTAACTACACTAACTAGATAGTTCTAATCTTCACTAGCTGATAGCTAAAGTAATCTAAATTATGTGTATGAAAGTTCAAAATGCTAACTAGTCTATTAGCTGAGACAACAAAAACCAAATCAAAACTTATCGCTGGACAAATTCATGTTGATACAACTACAAATTACCTTCATGTTGATACTATTTGATATTAATACTAATTCATGCTGATATAACTTCATGTTGATGCAACATCAAAACGATTCAATTCAATAGACCTTTTTACGGATAGTTAAGCGCATGCGCGTCCGCCATGTTTAAAACGCGGGCATATGGATATTTCGGGCTCATTTTGATATTTCCATTGGTTATACGGCAAAAAGTGCCCGAAAAACATGGTGGAAATTGACACATGCGCACAAAAAATTTCAACTATAAAAAGGTCTATTGTCTGTCTTGTATGTCTAGTCTTGCTTGTACAACCCGAATTCGAAAGTACGCCTCATTTTATGGCAGAGGAACTATTGACCGCGAGCAAGCGTATCAAAAATGGCAGAACACCAGGCCCCGATGGAATACCACCCGAGATCGTGAAGATAACCGCTAGTCACCAACCTAAATTCGTTTTAAATGTAATGGCTTAATAAATGCCGGAAGCTTTCCAGCTAGATGGAAGCAAGCAAGACTTTCACTTATTAGAAAAGGAGATAAAACATTAGGAAATCCAACATCTTATAGGCGTATCTGCGTATTGGATGTGTCCAGCAAACTTTTGGAGCAACTCTTGCTATCACGATTAAAAAGAGAACTCGAGGCGGGAGTCGGACTATCGGAAACAACAATATGGCGTATAAAGAAGGTAGATCCACTATCAACGCCCTAAGCGCCGTATTGGAGATTGCAGAAAAGGCCAAACGTGGTACCCAAGGACTAGGCATATGTGTGCTTTCCTAACATTTGATGTTAGGACTGTCTTTTACAGAGCACATTGGAAACATATTATGGACAGTTTGACAATAAGGACCATATCTCCTTACTACGAATAATAAGAAACTACCTCAGCAGTAGAAGCATACTACTACTAGGAGACCGGAAAATAGAAGAACGACAAATTAGTAGCGGTGTTCCTCAGGGCTCAATTCTAGGACCTACAATGTGGAATATTTTATACGACGGAGTATTAACAATGAAGCTACCTTTGGGAGATACCATAATCGGCTTCGCGGATGATATTGCACTAGTCGAGAACAGAACTAGAGCTGATGCAAACAGCAAACCATGCAATAGAACAGATTAGTGGGTGGATGAAATCGAAGAGCCTGAGCTTTATGCCTGAAAACATTGAAGCGGTCCTTTGCACAGGCAACTTATGCCTGTAAAATTCAAAGTGGGAGAGGTGATAATAATACCGAAGCAACCTATCAAATACCTCGGAATAGACTGAAAAGTTAAAGGTTTGTCCTTTGCGGCAGGGCCGTCCCTAGCAAGTGCGGGTCCAGGGCAAAAAATAATTTTGGGCCCCTTAAACAATATTTTTATAATTTAAAATCTGCAAAATAATATTAGATTTTGAAATTTAATTATAATGAAATTAGCTACATCTAAAATTATTGTCCTAAACTAACTAAACTAAACGAAATTAATTTTTCGTGCCTTTATTTCTAAAAATGCATTACTGATTTCATCCAAATTTAAACTTTCACACAACTCGTGCTCAATCGACAGTAATGTTAAATTGTTTAGTCTTTCCTGGCTCATACTAGTTCTCAAATAATTTTTGACTAATTTTAACTCTGAAAAACTCCTTTCCGATGCCGCCAATGTTACGGGAATTGTCAAAATTATTCGTGAAATTGTAAAAAAAATTAGGAAAGTTATGAATAGGATGGTTGTCACTGTTACTACTTGGTAATTCATACTTACATTGAATTGAAAAATTCGCTATGTTTTAACCACTTTTATAATATGTAAAAATGCTATATAACTTATTATTCACAGTTATATAAATTTCTACATTTACATTCACGATTCAAGTTTCGACGCTTGACGGTAATTTTCAAGTTGACTTGAAAATGACAGTCAAACGTCGAAACTGTGTAAATGTAGAAATTTATATAACTATGAATAATAAGTTATATAACATCTTTACATATTATAAGTGTGGTTAAAAAAAACATTGTGAATTCAATCAATTCAATGTAAATTAGGAAAGGATTCTCGAATTTGTGATATTTTTTTTAAGCACTCTAAGGGTGACATTTTTATGGTATTTTGCAGAAAATTTCGCAAAATATCTTAAGTTCTTCAAATAATCCGCTACCAATTATATCACGGTTTTCGTCGACACGTAGGATTAGATCTAGTTCCGCACATTTCTTTTTTACTTCATCGTCGCTTAGTGTTTTTATTTCGGGGATGTTATATACAAATCCAAAATTTATTTCATGACTTTTTAGACTTCACAGAGGAAATAGTCCTGATGAAATTTTAATTCAAGGTCTCTGGTTTTCGAATCTTCGTCTTCGTATTTAAGTAGACTTTTTCTCTGACGTCTTCAGGTTTCTTTAAAATTTATTTCAATATCATTTGCACTACAAATTTCACTTGCACATGTTTTGCATTGGAAAAACCAGTCTCTTTGATACAGCCAAACTTAATCCGCTTCTTTTTGTAGTGCTTTGCTAACCTTATGTATGGCAAGCAGGAGGTCGTACCATATAATTAAGGATAACATAAATTCATAATTTATTTTCGCTTTTAATTGTTGGGTCTTTCGTGGTATCACTAACTTCTTCCAGGGCGTCGCGTAACTCAAATATGTGAAACCTAATTGTCGAATTCTAACCTAACTGTCGGATTCATGTCATAATTCCTACCTGGTGTTAGATAAGGACTTTAAGGTCGAATCTGGTATGTGCTTACAAAATATGGCCCATCTTTCAGCAGAGGCTGAGAATAAGGTGAAAAACCGTGAAATTGTACCAACAAATGTCATAGCCATCGCTACACTACCAGCCATGTCGCATAATGTTGAATTTAAAGAATGTGCCGTGCAAGGTACAAAAAACGCCCTATTTTGATTTCGATTTTTTTGCAAAATTCTAGACTGTACACTAGGGTGGAGCACGGATGTATGCAAAAATATTTTTTTCATGATTTAAAGTGGTAATAAGTTATGATTGATGATGATATATTTAAGTTATAATAAATAAAAAATTTTAATTAATTTGATGAATATCTTCTGCCTCCGCACTGACCTCGAAAATTAAAATTTAATGATAAAAGTCTAGTACAGTTATGGCCAAATATTAAGCTTAATTTAATAATAAATGGGTGATAAATGATACGCATTAAGCAATATATAATTGCTTGCTCTTTTTGTCTCAAATTTAAGCATTATTTTCCGTTATTCCAATTTGGCTTTTATTGCACCTAATCGTGACTTTTTTGTGCATTGAGAAGTGGCAGCTATCGTCGTCAATTTTGCAGACCGTTCAACAGCTTGAGTATAGCATGGAAGCCTTAAAAACAACACTTCATGCTCACCACCTGATTCAACGATAGATTGAATTTCTTGGTCGGGCAAGTTTTTCATAATCGGTAGATCACTTAATATTTCTTGCCAATTTATTAAATCAATATATGTTGAAGCATTGCAATTTATAGGCGGCAATTCAAACATTCTAGGTGTTGAAAGTTGAGACAAACTGCGTGCCTTTAATATGCGCCGGGCTGCCAGTTCTCGAATGTGCTTTCTGTCATCAGTTATCATTGCAAAAAGTATGCTCTCGGGATGTGCAAAATAGATATTGCGTTGAATCACAGTATCAATAACCTGGTTTTTTAAGTCTTTTTTCAAGCAGTCTCATAACATCCCCCAAACCTGCCAGTATTTATATTGGTACCATCACAACCGATTGACATAAGATGATGTTGAATTCCTTCATGTGGAAAATTGATTCCTTCATGTGATAGAAACCTTGTCATCCCAGTTTCTATTCCTTTAGCTGAACCAACGTTAAGTATATGTACCCCATGTAACTAGATCCTGGATCTTGATTTAGTTAGATGTTCTCCTCAACTGTCATAGTCCTGTAGCATTTACCAACTTTTTAATAATCTTCAACGTTTTATCTTTTCTCCCATCAAAATATAAGGCAGATAGTTTTGGTATTACGATCTACTTCATTAACTTATGTCTAGTTTTATTTCTCTCTCTCTTCGCACTTTATGTCTGTCAATGACCTCGATTTCGGACTTAAAATAATGGAATAAAATAGACGACGCAATCGCTGCTGTTGATCTATCTGATATTCAATACCTGTCGCAGGTCTTCGATAACGTAGGAAAATCGACGCATACTTTTTTTTCGGAATGCTTTTGTTAACACTTCAATACCCAGGTTTACCCCTTTTATATACCCCTTTTGCATGTTCTTACTTACATATATTTTTTATTTAACGAAAAATCATCAAATCCTTTCAGATCCTCGTTATTTGAGTCTATTGACATCGATTCATATACATATATAATAAAATAAGCCAAAAAATATATAAACTTTTTGGACTTAAAGTCAAATACCCCGTTGTTCAATACCCGGGTACCCATATAAAAATATATAATTAAATTTATTTCTAAGAATAAAAAATATTTCTTAATATATAAATAAACGGATTTATTTAACTTTTAATTAATTTTATTATAAAACTTATTATAAATTATACATAAAATATTTTTATATTCCATTTATTATTGGCAACATGCGTCACATTTTACAATTGCTTTTGAATGTTCATCGCAAATTGGTTTGTTACATTCTTTACACGATTTTCGCGTTTTTTCTCCGCTTTTTTTATAGACATCCTGGTAACAAAAATGACATGATCCTACAACAATTTTTCATCCAGTGGAATCTGTCTGTTCAGTAGACCCGCCTGGCTCACTTGATGTTGTTGCCCTGCTTGTTGGATCTATTGGTTTTCCATATATGCTTTCTATGGCAATCCTAGTGGTGAAATTTCTCATAATTTGCACATTTTGAGATCGTTCTTGAATAGCTGTCAAATATAATTCTTCACTTAATTTTCTTAAAAATACGTTATTTAGATGATAAATGATATAGCTGGCAAGACTGGCGATATCCAAAATATTAAAAAAAGTCCATCTGTGGATTGTGTAATGGCCCAACATCTTATCCATTATATCCACACCATTTTTTGGTTTATTATAATACTGAACAATTTCTGGTTTCTTTTTTTGTCTTCGCTGCAAATCTGAGTGCATCGTAGATAGAAGTATTTCATGAAACCCAAATAGAGAAAAAATTCTTCGCGATCTTAAGATCTTAGCATGTCTACTAGAATGTATTTTTAATTTATTTTGTAAATTAAACAATTTACAATTTTTGTATTTTTTAATTTTTAATTATTTTTTCAATGTTCCTACAATTGTTAGGTTCCATACAATAAATGCTTTGCTAAAGATAAAGTAGTAATAAAAATATCCATTGTAATATTTCTTCCAGATCCTTTATATTGTGCAGCTAAATCTTTTATTCTCTTTCACTCTTTCGCCTTGATTTATTTCACAGCCAGTTGTTATTTTGCCAGTGTAAATTTGACCTTTCAATGGATATGAATTTTTGGCGTCGCTTATCCACCATATTTTGATGCCATACTTTGCCCACCCGGCGGTTTTATTTATAGAAATAGGGTTTTTCGGGTAGTGGAATACTCTATGGGTAATCCCGAGTTGTAATGTGAAAGTCTCCGGGTATTAAAATTATTTTATTGAATGAAAAACCCATGCGGGTACACGGGTACCCGGGTATTGAACAACGTAGTAGTGACTGGGTATTGACATAAGTGTTAATGGTGTTAGTGGAATTATCTGAACTACTACGACTTTCAGACACTGACTATACCGGAGAACTACTAACTTCTATAACAGATAACGTTAATTAACAGATAAAGTATTTAAGGCTGTAGTCGGACGGTTTTCTCGTTCCTGTTTCCACTCTAGGATCTCTTGCAACTTTTTCGTAACACTTACGTAGATTGCACCTATTATTATATTTCGATAGGTTCTTTGATGGTTGAAAAAGTATGTTCTGGTTTGGGAATCTTTTTAACCTTGCGACAGATACATTAAAGGAAATCTTTACACTTACATGCTCTAACATCAAAAAGTACCTTACTACTTTGTCGAAAACTTTCTAACTTTTGACAGATCTTTGGGAGCCTTTTGACAAACTTGAGTAGGTTTTTGCATTTTAAATGGTATGTCCTTTAACATCTGTACGACCCTTGCTCGTGTTACTATCGGAATAGATGCAGTCTGCCATATATTTTCAATTCTGGATGTTACTATATCTGTTATTTCTGAAAATATGGGCTCTTTTTGGGGCAGTTTCCATTTGCAACTTTAGTTGATATCTTGTCCATTCATAATATTTTATTATATCTTTAGGTTAGGTTACTTATTAAATAACTAGTGCAAGTCTTATTCGAGGCAAAACCAATAGTTCACCAATGACGTTGCGGGGACTATTACTAAAAATCAAATCAAATAATATTTTGAATGGATTAATTTGAGCCTAAAAGGCACCGATTTTCCACTATTAGATCACTCACAACCCAAAAAAATATTTCACTCCACCCTACTGTACACCTTTGTTTTTGCCAATCATATTGGTGGCGTTGTCATACGATTGCCCTCGACAATCATAGTTAATATTCATAATTAGTAATTGTGTTTGAAGTTCGTCGAATAAATTGAGGCCAGTACATTTTAGAACTGGTGTAAAACCTATGACAAATTTACTGATTTTCACTTCGACACTAACTTTATCCTATTTGTAGTACAGTCCATTTGAACGGAAATATATTTGCTCTCTTTTATTTTGGAAATTATTTTCTCTCTAATTTTTTTACAGAGCAATTCAATAATTTGATTTTGAATTCTTGGTCCTGAATTGTAGTCATTGGTTTCATTATTTTTAATTTTTCTTAAATGCTCTGCCATGCGATGTCGAATTTTGAAAACATTTCAATTAGTCCTAGGAATTTTTCGTTATTTTTTTGAGAATATCGTACAATTGGAGTCACGTAAAGCGTCGTTGTGTTTGGCTAAATATTGAATTCATAATATAATTCTTTTTATAAATACCACGCCAATGTTCTCTCCATATCGCCATTTATTTGTCGTTGTTGAACAAAATTACAACAAAGTTGGAAAATAAATTTTGCAAGCTTTTCTGAGTCGCCTATATAACTAGACTCAGAAAAGCTTGCAAAATTAATTTTGTAATTTTCATTTAAAAACGTTTAATTAGTATATGCAGATAAAATTTCTGTAGCGATAAATGATTGCTACCGAGATTTTATCTATTTACAGTACTCCAAAAAAAAAACATACATGTGAGAAAATTATAGTTTATTTGTTTAGGAGCATGAGTTAACTAAATCTATGTTTTCATAGTCACTGAACAGTGGACACTACCACTCACCACTAACACTAACTTTGCGTGTGCAGTCAGTGTTTTTAATACTGCGCAACTCTAGTAAAAGCTTTGTTTTGCTACGTGTCCTTTGATTCGAGTAAAAAAAAAACATAAAAACGGAACGCAGCCTAAATGTTTGGTGCAGGCTCACGTTCGTGCCTGCCGGTTCGCATAAGGCTGCAGGGTCCACAAAGCGCGGGGCCCAGGGCCTGGGCCCCACTCGCCCCGGTCTAAGGACGGCTGTGCTTTGCGGCGCATATAACCGAAGAGGCAGGAAAGGGAATGAGGACAATGGCAACATACAGCAACTGACGCCAAACGTAGCGGGGCCAAAGAACAGCTCACGTAGAGTACTTAGCTCCGTAGTTCAGTATGTTATGTTGTATGGCGCTTCATTATGGGCTAAAGAACTAGAAAAAACGAAATCTCCACAAACTCGCAGCCGCCCACAGGAAAATGGCACTACGTGTATGCAGCGCTTAGAGTACGAGAGGCCGCTCAAGTTATCTCGGGAATACCGCCAATAGACCTGCTCGCAAAGGAGCGAAAAAAGTAGCACGGCTCTAATTATAGCAAAGAAAAACAACTTACCAGAGAAGAACTCATTGAGAAATAGCAAAGAAAATGGCTGTTAAGTGAAAAAGGACAGTGTACCCAACTGTTAATACCGGACATATCTTCCTGGATAAATAGAAAATATGGGGAAACTTATTACCATCTTACCCAGATACTAACCGGCCACGGCTGCTTTAGGGATTACCTGGACAATATCGGCAGAGCATCACGACGATTTATGTGTCTACTGTGGAGAAACAGGCAGCGTAAGTCACACAATCTTCCACTGTTGAAGATGGGAAACGGAAAGAGAAGAAGCTGAAAGGATCATGGCCCCATAACAACAATTCCATATATGCTACAGGGAAAAGCAAACTGGAACACCATGCAGGAGCTAATTCATACAATGATGAAAAAAAAATGACGAGATGCAAGCCCAAAAAAGACTTTCACAAACATAAAGTAGACTTATTCTATAACTCATCCGTCACTCCGAGGTTATGCGATCAGCGGGTCCAGAGTGTACGGATTCGTTCCAGGGGGGGCACTTGCCTAGTCAGATTATATTACCATGTACCTGGTCAGATTATGTTACCATGTAAAAAATCTGGTAAGATTATGTTAACATATATGTCAGGTTGTTTGGTTTTGTCTAGTCTTGTCTGCCTGGTCTTGTCTGTCGAGTTTTGTTTGTCTAGTCTTGTCAATAAATATGATACTCGAGCATGTAGTAAATATTTATAAATTCGCGAGTCGAGTTATTATTACAAGTCTGTAAATACACAAATCGTTTATAAATCGGAACCAATGAAATTCTCAAAGCGAAATTCTTATCGGGGCAGCAATTGATAAACCCACGGCGGGGCCAAGCTTTGCGTAAGACCGGATGGACGGCAGATGACATGGAATTATACTGTTGGATCGCAGAGAAAGAGAGAAATATGGATGGGTTTAACAAGGATTTTCTTTTATGGATTTCTCAATGAGGGGACGAGTTATAGGTTGGCGGTAAAACCGTATAATGCACGGTGTTATAAGGTAGTAGTTGTTATCCCAAGCCAACACTTGGCTTATCTGGCTGGATAAATATGACGTTCGGGTCAGCTTTCTCATTTAACTAAATAAACCAGAAAACTATAAATATATATTTGTAGAGATAAACAAATCTAATTTTATAGGTGCACAAATCCAACTACGAGACTAATATCAATTTGACTTAAACGCAAATTCTAAGTATAAAACCAATTAGAATTTGTTGTTCCTAGTACTTATTTTAAAGTTACTTAAACAAACCCAACTAAGAGGCTAATGTCAATTTGCCCTAAAACGCAAATTCTAACTTAAATTCCAATTGGAATTTGTCGTTCCTAGTGCTTATTTTAAAGTTACTTAAATTCGATTTTTTAAAAACAAAATTAATACTGAATTTGCCGTTCCTAGTACTTATTTTAAAGTTACTTAAACAAACCCATCTAAGAGGCTAATGTCAATTTGCCCGAAAACGCAAATTCTAACTTAAATTCCAATTTTAATTTGTCGTTCCTAGTGCTTATTTTAAAGTTACTTAAGTTCGATTTTTTAAAAACAAAATTAATACTGAATTTGCCGTTCCTAGTACTTATTTTAAAGTTACTTAAACAAACCCAACTAAGAGGCTAATGTCAATTTGCCCTAAAACGCAAATTCTAACTTAAATTCCAATTGGAATTAGTCGTTCCTAGTGCTTATTTTAAAGTTACTTAAGTTCGATTTTTTAAAAACAAAATTAATACTGAATTTGCCGTTCCTAGTACTTATTTTAAAGTTACTTAAACAAACCCATCTAAGAGGCTAATGTCAATTTGCCCGAAAACGCAAATTCTAACTTAAATTCCAATTTTAATTTGTCGTTCCTAGTGCTTATTTTAAAGTTACTTAAGTTCGATTTTTTAAAAACAAAATTAATACTGAATTTGCCGTTCCTAGTACTTATTTTAAAGTTACTTAAACAAACCCAACTAAGAGGCTAATGTCAATTTGCCCTAAAACGCAAATTCTAACTTAAATTCCAATTGGAATTAGTCGTTCCTAGTGCTTATTTTAAAGTTACTTAAGTTCGATTTTTTAAAAACAAAATTAATACTGAATTTGCCGTTCCTAGTACTTATTTTAAAGTTACTTAAACAAACCCATCTAAGAGGCTAATGTCAATTTGCCCTAAAACGCAAATTCTAACTTAAATTCCAATTGGAATTTGTCGTTCCTAGTGCTTATTTTAAAGTTACTTAAATTCGATTTTTTAAAAACAAAATTAATACTGAATTTGCCGTTCCTAGTACTTATTTTAAAGTTACTTAAACAAACCCAACTATGAGACTAATCTTAATTTGCCCTAAAACACAAGTATAATACCAATTAGAATTTGTCGTTCCTAGTACTTATTTTAAAGTTACTTAAGTTCGAAATTTTTAACTAATTTAATACTGAATTTGTCGTTCCTAGTACTTATTTTAAAGTTACTTAAACAAACCCAACTACAAGACTAATCTCAATATGCCCTAAAACGCAAATTCTAACTCTATTTCCAATTGGAATTTGTCATTCCTAGTAATTATTTTAAAGTTACTTAAGTTCGAATTTTTTTAACAAACTTAATTCTGAATTTGTCGTTCTTAGTACTTATTTTAAAGATACTTAATTACGATTTTTTTAACAAACTTAATTATGTTTTCAACTACTTGAAATATCTTAAAATAAGTTTCTGAAATCAATCTTCTATTGAGAATCAACAATTCTGAATTTGAAGCGTTTACCCTTTTCTTCAGGTGGCAGGTCATCGTGTGTATCCTCGATGGGTGTGGAGCTGTCCGAATCGTTTTCCAAGGGAGCTCGAGCGGGCACGTACAGCTGCTGTCCGGGGAAGATGAAAGGGGTGGCCAGACGGTTCAGCTTGGTCAGCTCTGACGGGGTCGTGTCGAACCTGGCGGCTACCGAGGTCAAGGTATCCCTATCCGCAACCTAAACAACAAGAAAAGAATATTTGGTGAGCTAGTTAAAATTTTTGTGTGATAAGATTAGAGGAATTAGACTGTTTAGTCTTGTCTGTCTAGTCTTGTCTGTCTAGTCTTGTCTGTCAAGTCTTGTCTGTCTAGTCTTGTCTGTCTAGTCTTGTCTGTCTAGTCTTGTCTGTCTAGTCTTGTCTGTCTAGTCTTGTCTGTCTAGTCTTGTCTGTCTAGTCTTGTCTGTCTAGTCTTGTCTGTCTAGTCTTGTCTGTCTAGTCTTGTCTGTCTAGTCTTGCCTGTCTAGTCTTGTCTGTCTAGTCTTGTCTGTCTAGTCTTGTCTGTCTAGTCTGTCTAGTCTGTCTAGTCTAGTCTTGTCTGTCTAGTCTTGTCTGTCTAGTCTTGTCTGTCTAGTCTTGTCTGTCTAGTCTTGTCTGTCTAGTCTTGTCTGTCTAGTCTGTCTAGTCTGTCTAGTCTGTCTAGTCTGTCTAGTCTGTCTAGTCTGTCTAGTCTGTCTAGTCTGTCTAGTCTGTCTAGTCTTGTCTGTCTAGTCTTGTCTGTCTGTCTAGTCTTGTCTGTCTAGTCTTGTCTGTCTAGTCTTGTATGTCTAGTCTTGTCTGTGTAGTCTTGTCTGTCTAGTCTTGTCTGTCTAGTCTTGTCTGTCTAGTCTTGTCTGTCTAGTCTTGTCTGTCTAGTCTTGTCTGTCTAGTCTTGTCTGTCTAGTCTTGTCTGTCTAGTCTTGTCTGTCTAGTCTTGTCTGTCTAGTCTTGTCTGTCTAGTCTTGTCTGTCTAGTCTTGTCTGTCTAGTCTTGTCTGTCTAGTCTTGTCTGTCTAGTCTTGTCTGTCTAGTCTTGTCTGTCTAGTCTTGTCTGTCTAGTCTTGTCTGTCTAGTCTTGTCTGTCTAGTCTTGTCTGTCTAGTCTTGTCTGTCTAGTCTTGTCTGTCTAGTCTTGTCTGTCTAGTCTTGTCTGTCTAGTCTTGTCTGTCTAGTCTTGTCTGTCTAGTCTTGTCTGTCTAGTCTTGTCTGTCTAGTCTTGTCTGTCTAGTCTTGTCTGTCTAGTCTTGTCTGTCTAGTCTTGTCTGTCTAGTCTTGTCTGTCTAGTCTTGTCTGTCTAGTCTTGTCTGTCTAGTCTTGTCTGTCTGTCCTCTTCGGTGGTGTAGTTGACAACATACCCGCCTTTCAATGCGGGAGACCCAGGTTCGAATCCTGGTCGGGGAGGCGACAACTAGGGCGGTTTTCATTAACCGTCCGGGCTGCCCACCCTGAATGAATGCAATATATGCGATACCTGGGTGGCGCATACTAAAAGCCAAGGTGGAATAGGGGATTTGGTAAGAGCTTACCCTGAACCACTTTTAAAAAGAAAAAAAGTCTTGTCTGTCTAGTCTTGTCTGTCTAGTCTTGTCTGTCTAGTCTTGTCTGTCTAGTCTTGTCTGTCTAGTCTTGTCTGTCTAGTCTTGTCTGTCTAGTCTTGTCTGTCTAGTCTTGTCTGTCTAGTCTTGTCTGTCTAGTCTTGTCTGTCTAGTCTTGTCTGTCTAGTCTTGTCTGTCTAGTCTTGTCTGTCTAGTTTTGTCTGTCTAGTTTTGTCTGTCTAGTCTTGTCTGTCTAGTCTTGTCTGTCTAGTCTTGTCTGTCTAGTCTTGTCTGTCTAGTCTTGTCTGTCTAGTCTTGTCTGTCTAGTCTTGTATGTCTAGTCTGTCTAGTCTTGTCTGTCTAGTCTTGTATGTATAGTATTGTCTGTCTAGTATTGTCTGTCTAGTCTTGTCTGTCTAGTCTTGTCTGTCTAGTCTTGTCTGTCTAGTCTTGTCTGTCTAGTCTTGTCTGTCTAGTCTTGTCTGTCTAGTCTTGTATGTCTAGTCTGTCTAGTCTTGTCTGTCTAGTCTTGTATGTATAGTATTGTCTGTCTAGTATTGTCTGTCTAGTATTGCCTGTCTAGTTTTGTCTGGTTATACAAAAAATTTGCACGAATGCATAAACAAGTTTTCATTTGCGATAACGTTGTGATTAAGATGCAGATGTTGAAGCGGCTTGTTAGCGATGATGAAATGGGTAAAAACTATTATTGCATAGATTTTGTCGGCTCTAATGCGGTTTACAAACCACATCATTATTATAATAATTAGCAATTGAAATCAACAAACAAAACAAAGAACGCGTAATCTTCGGTTGGTTATTTTTCCTTTTTCAACGGAAACATAATATCCAAATTATGACTAATAAATAAATTAAAGCCAAATATATGACAATATAAATATAGGACTAAATATTATTCAAGCGTTCATTATTTACGCCATGGTAATCTTCAGTTAGTTATTTTTCGCGATTAAAAACTTAATATCCAGATTATAACTAATAGGACAATCTAAAATATTATTCAATTGTTCATTATTTACGCCCTCGTCGAGGCAGATATAAATCGCAATAAAGATCGAGTTTACCATCAGAAACAATCTGGGAAATTATTATTCATTAAAGTCAATTAAACGGATCGACATAAGTCAATAACAAAGAGTGATGTTGCGTTGTGCGCCGCCTGGTCAGCGCCGTCGGAGGAATAACAATTAGGCTGGAAACAACAAACGATTCGAGAGCAAAAACAACACGCGGAAATTATTAAATAATTGCAACTCGTCGACACAACGTACGTACGGCGATTGCACAAACTTCTTATTGAATTTTAATGTTTGCAAACTTTATTTGACTTAAAACAATGTTTAGAGTTTAGAGCCAAAGGTTAATAGTGAATTTCTAATTTTGTCCGAATATTAAAGAAAATTAAACAAACGTTTTACACGTAATACTGATATTACGTAGCACCTATATCTCGTGATACCTATATGACGTAATACCTATATAACGTAATACCTATATCACGCAATACCTATATCACGTAATACCTATATCATGTTGTACCTATATAGAGCTAGAGACCTACGTAGAGCTTATATTACGTTGTACCTACATTCATTTATACTTTATATCAATTTGGACTCAATATTGGTAAAACTACACATAGATAATCGTACAAACTTAATAAAGTCGGAACACAGCCTGAATATATAAATATAGTCAACCTTTCCGGAGCTCTATAACATTATTGAGTCTCTTTAGGACTCCAAAGCAAATTTGATGTGAAATTTGCCAGCTATTTACCAGCTTTCAGTCCACTTTCGTGGCACTCAAGGTAAACCAGAAAAATAACATTGTTTTTTAAGATCATGTCTTTCTATTATCTTAAGTGGATAGCCATCTGCAGATGCGTTTCGAGATTTATCTCTCATAAGTGCAGCTTTGCTTTAATGCTATGAATAATAATTTGTAAAATACTTAATTTGAAACCTACGTGGATGACTAGGGGTTAGATATTTTTAATTTGACATTTCGTGAGATACATGAACTTAGCAGGTTATTGATTTAAATGATAATTTAATATTGGTAGAACCATACTACATTGTAGATAATCGTATAAACTTAATATAAGGGTCATTCCATGTCAATTCAACACGGAAAATACAATTTTCTTTCTTACCATCTCAGATTTTCTTGAAAGAAAGTGTACTTACTATTGGTATTGACTTGGAAAAATATGAAATTTTACTGAGATGGGTCAACTCATTTTTGAATCATAATGCTGTAAAGTTCCCATCAATGGGTGTAAAAAGAGGGAACACTAATTTTTTGAAACGCTGTAGTAGCCTTTTGAATCGATCTAAAGACCTGAAATTGGTGCCATTTTACAGCATTTTTAACGCACTTTTGTATGACATACAACACTATATAGGTTAATATATGAAAAAAAAATCACAAAACCTAATTTAATTTTTTTTTTTTTCAGAAATTACATATTTTAAAATTTTCATATTAATTCCATGAGTACTTAATATTGTTGCAAACAATAAGACAAAATATAAATTTGGGCAATGGCTTCATTGTTATTATTTATATTGTTTATGTGTATTGTTTCACCAATAAGTGAGTTTAGGTTTCAATATGTAAACTGATACATTGAGAATTCAGTGTTGTAATCCGTTACAGAAAACAAATCACTTTGTCAGAGACAGAAAAAAGTTGAGAAATGTCACAGCATGGATGCCTGAATTGTATCCACAAATAGTCAGTGGCTCAAAAATTTGCGATAGATGGAAGGAAATTAATGTGTTAAAAAATGCACAGGTCTTAAGTGACAAAAATGTTGAAAATGATCATTCTCACTCAGAAACATTCTCGGACAATGACGCAGACTTTATAACAAATTCAGAGGTTGTACAGTTACTTAATGTATTTCATGAGCAGTTGGGCGAGTCTCCCATTGCTAAGAGAAAAATTAAATCCAAGAAATATGGCACACTGAATGTAAGAAATATTTCCTCAACTATAAAAAGTAAAATTTTTGTGGCTGCAGCTGAAAGTTCGTCATCAGAAAATGATAATGATATTGAGAATTCAGAAGTTGTCAAAAATCTAAAAATTAAGTTTTTCAGTTGTACGAGTAGGACGAAAACGTTAATGCTTTTAACATGTTTACCTGAAAATTGGAGCATTAGAAAGAAAATGCGCGAATTTAATGCACCGAATTACATGGTTAGGCAATCAAAAAGAATTCTTAAAGAAAAAGGCTTCTTAGAAGGTCCAAATTTAAAACCAGGAAATAACTTGGCATTAACATAGAGACAGTTGAAATTGTACATTTATTTTATGAGCATGATGAAGTTAGTAAGGCAATGCCGGATATTAAAGATTGTGTAACAGTTACTGAAACAGATGGAACTAAATCAAAGATTTCGAAAAGCCTTATATTGTGTAATCTTAAAGAAGCATACCAAACAGTTTCAGGGCAAGTTTACTAACATAAAAATAGGTTTCTCTAAATTTGCAGATTTAAGACCTAAACATTGTGTGTTAGCTGGCCAAAGTGGAACACACTCTGTGTGTGCACAACTCACCAAAACGTAAAAGTCATGATAGAAAATGCAAAATTGAAGACCATAACAAATGGTAAAATACAAAATTACAAGCAATTCCTCGCGAAAGTGCTTTGTAACCCAACGTCTATTGATTGTAACATGAGAAAATGTGCTTATTGTCAAAACGGTGAAACTGAGATACGTAAAATTTTGTAGAAATCCATTGCTGAAAATTCAATTGAAAAAGTAAAATCTCGCCAGTGGGTTTCACTTGATCGTTTAGAGGTTTTAAAGGAAGATTAAGATGAATTTATTGATTTATTCTGCAGCAAGTTGTCTTCTTTGGTTCAGCATGACTTTATTGACAAGCAGCAGGGATCTTTTCTTAACAACACAAGAGAAAGTCTGAAAGAATCAGAATTCGTTGTCACCTGTAACTTTTCTGAAAATTATAGCATAGTATTACAAGATGAAGCACAGAGCTACCACTGGACGAGCCAACAGGTCACAATGCACCCCTTTGTTATATATTTTGAAGAGGAAAACAAAGTTGAACATGTTAGTTATGTAATTTTTCTGATACCCTAGAGCAGTGAACGTTTTGTGAAACGTGCGCAAACTTTTTTCATAGGCGACCCCCCATTTTGTGTAAAATTTTGTCGCGACCCCCGGATCGACAGTACTCGTTTTTTAATTGTTAGCGTAGGTAAAATTAAATTCTTTCTGTGATTTGTATTTACAGGGTGTTTTTAAAGAAGTATAGGTGACGTCATTGTTTGAAATACAGCCTTTTTAAAATAGCGGAGCAAACTTATAAACCATCATAAAAATACAATAAAAGTTGTGACACCATAAAATGAATCACATGTAAAAAACACCATGTATGTTTCTTCCTTATTAGAAGTTTAAATACAACACATAATTTTAGGAAACAATGGTTTTATTTGTGCATATAAGTATAAATATTTTTATAAAGAAAAACATTTTTTTATTACTCATGCGTTAAAAGTATTAATATGGCGCACGTTTTTTTAGTACGAGAAATGCCACTTTTGGTTGTATTTTCACGTAAGTTGGGTAACGCACGCAAATATTCAATATCGCTAGGTTACATTAAAAAAAACAATTAAATAAATAAAATAAACATAATCAAGACCTCAATATTAAAAAAGTGACTTGAAAGTGACTGAAAAATTAAACATGAGACTGACGATAGTTCTTATGACGAATCCACACCACCGGAGACAATTGATTCTTTTTGATTCTACTATTTTTTATGGTACCTTGAACCAAAACTTGTAAGATACATCACCCTCGCATGTCTAACAAAAATATTGTTTGTAACACGGGCGGTATTGTCAATTGCCCTCTCGAGCGAATGTGAGCACTCACTTCGTTCGTGCGCCCAATTTCGCTCTCGTGTCAGATTGACAACCCTACCGCCCTAGTTACAGAAAATACTATTAAAAAACTTTACATCATAAGAATTGAATGTGAGTTTCAACTAGTTCATGCAACTTGCAACTAGTTCATAATTGCTTCGATGTTCAGTTTAATATTGGAAATCGCAATTTTTTTCAAATCTGAGACTTAAATTGAATGCTCAGTGTTTCGTTGCTTGAAACATTAATTAACTATACTTTTTCATCTAAAGGGATATTTGAATGAATAATATCAAACGAAAATGGAACTAACTTAAATCATTATCTGGAAAGTTTTCGAACCTTCATTTCTCTCAATTTTATCAAATGACGAAAAATTTTTAAATAACAAGAATCTATATTATTTCCTTTAGTAAATTCTGAAAAGGACAGGAACATATTTGTGTTGTTTTTTTAAATTCTCCTTGCCAAAGTATCAGCTTCTTTCTAAAAGCTTCAATTTTACTGCTTAGTATTAAAATGTTTGTACTCTCTCCCTGTAGACTCATATTCATATCGTTTAGTTTTTCGAAAATGTCATCCATGTAACTTAGTTCTCCAATCTGACTCCGGTGTGTAGTAATAATGTCTCATAAACAGAACACCTATCTCATGACTATATCTTGTGCAAGTCTTCATCAATATCTTTTGCAACTAGAGCTTCCCTATATATATCATGCAATGGTTGAATACTATATGGGAAGCAATTTTCTTTATTAACCCTATTAATCCTTTATTACCATCAAATCAAAGCGCAACACAGTGGGTTCGGTCATTTTCCTCAAAATATCTATTAATAATTTAAAATATTTTCTTTCCGTTTGTCCTTCCTTCTAAATTTTTACAACATAACAAATCTTCCGATATGTCTTCTTTAAAAACTTATCTCACATAAACAATTAATTGCGACATTTTAGTAATGTCAGTAGTTTCGTCAAGTTGTAGAGCAAACACAGGAGAGTGTTGTATTGTTTTTTTTCTATTTTGCGTCTGTAATAGACTCATAAAAGCCCTCATATGCGTGCGGTTATGGCTCGCCGAGTGCTGTTATGAGTTATTTTTTTTCAAGTTTGGCACTGAAATTCGTTGTCAATGTCAAATTTTCGGCGAGATAGTTTTGAGGTTATGTGATGTGTGGAAATCGCGACTACACAAATTTAATTAATTAATGGTAATAAACGACATGGTAAATTTTACATGGTAATATAATAATTGTAGGTTTTTCTTAAATTTGAATTAGTGATTCAGAATTGACTCGAAATAAAATCAATTCCTAAATAACATATGTGGATCTGGTTAATTTAATTTATAAATCTACTTATTTCCCAAGGGCGCTAAAAACATTGATACCGCTCTGATTAGGTATTAAAACAGACAACTGTTTTCGTAAAAAAATGTAGTTCTATTTTTACAAATAATATAATTCAAATTTCAATATTTTACCGGTAAATACATTTTTGACTTGAATTAGGCGACGACCCACGGTTTGCCCACCACTGCCCTAGAGCACAACACAATTTCTGTGTATACTTTTTAAAAGAAACTGATAACCTTTCTGATAACCAAATTTCAAAAAATTCCCAAAAAGATTTTTTATTTTTCAGACGGGTCTGCTGCACAATACAAAAACAATCAAAAAAATTACACCTCTGCTTCCATGAGGATTTTAGACAAGTGGAGGCAGAATGGATTTTTTTTGCCACAGCACATGGCAAAGGGCCTTTCGACGGAGTAGGGGGTTATGTAAAGAGACTTTGTATAGTCAACACAAGAAGACTACATTGAATCAGAATGTTTCTTGAAAATCGTTTTGATCAAGCGCTGTCAAAGGAGCAGATCACTAAATAAAAAGCACTATCAAATGAACGATACCATCATGCATTCATTCCAAAAACTACTTCCAAAATATAAACTTTTTTACAAATTCAGAAGCTTGAGAAAAATCTCTTGATAAGCATAAATTAGCAGACATATCAAGGTACATCACAGTTCTGTATGATACAGAATGGGTGGCTTGGATATGTTTTACAAAAGAATGAAGGACTTGACGAAATAAAAATAACTTTTCTTCATCCAGCTGGATTCAATCCAGCTTTCTACATCTTTCTCATATCCAAGAAATGCTGTTATTCTGTGGGTCTCAGGATGCCCTTATGAAAGTGAATCCTCTAACTCCCACTGGAAGAATCTATGTTCTACTTGAATGTGATATCTGTCAGACAAAACAAGCCCTTTCAAACTTAAAATGAACATTTGTCCTATTATTTGATAGTGTAACTTTTATTAATAGTAACTATAGTAACTTTTGTTTATTTTCATTAATAAGTCAATATATCATTGTAGGATTTAGTAAAATGAATATGAAATAATGAATACTGAGTTGAATTAATGGAAGCAGAAGTTCAGTCTTCCATCCATTGCCCAAATTTATATTTTCGCCAGTGGTTTCCAATAATACTAGCTAGTCATGAAATTAATTTGAAAATTTTAAAATATGGAAATAAATATGAAAAAATTGAATTAAAATTTAAAAATGGATTCTAAGAATTTTTTTCTTAACTTAACCTATATAGTGTTGTAAATCATAAAAAAGGGTATGAAAAATGCTGTAAAATGCCACCAATTCTAGGTCTCTAGCTCAATTAGGAAAGATTCTACAGGAATTCAAAAAGTTCTTGTTCCCTGTTTTTCGGTCCATTTATGAGCATTTTACAGCTCTGTAATTCAAGAACGAGTTGACACATCTCAGTAAAAATTCATATATTTCCAGGTCTATACCAATAGTACACCTTAGCCAAATATCAGGAAAATTTGAGATCGTGAGGTTTAGACCCTGTGTTCATTTGATGTGGAATGACCCTAAAGTCGGAACACTGCCTAAATATATAAATATATTCAACGTTTCCGTAGCTCCATAACATTATTGATTCTTTTTAGGACGACTACCAAAACAAATCTCATGTGACTCAATAATGTTATAGAGCTCCAGAAAGGTTATATTAAATATATTTATATCTGCAGGCTGTGTTCCGACTTTACTAAGTTTAATTTCTACACATATCACGTAGTACCAATATAACATAGTGCCTATTATCACGTAATACGATATCGTTCTAGGTAATATATATTAGGTAGAACTTATACCATGTTGTACCTATATTATTTTATGCTTATACCACGTTGTACATCGATCAATATATACCTATATCATATTGTACCTATAACACTTTATATCATTTTATATCTACATTATTTTGAGACCTTTTTAATAATTGTTGCGCAAATGTGCTAAATTGGACCAATTAAACTGTGTTTTAAAAATATCCTGTTTATGCAATGCATCCTTATCAAACGGTTTTATTTCGATTCCAAAAAACTGAGAGCGAGAGTCGCGGGAAATCCGAAAGGCTTGAAATAGACTAAACTTGAACTGATTACTCATTGCATCAATATTTATACAATTGCGTCGACATTTTTTTCATCAATAACAGTTACACATTGAATGGGAAAATAATGTAGACCGTACATTACACAAACATTTTTCCTTCTGTCTGCGTTATTTCACGATTTGTTTATTCATCAAGGCTACCAAAATGATGCGAATCCAAAAATAAAGTTCGCTTTTTTAGTGTTGTTCGCAATCGGCATACTTGGTAAATTAGGATAGATTCAACTTATAAATCTAGCATAGATCCACAAGTCTTATCTAATTGAATCTATACTAGACAAATCTAAAAAGATATATTCACTCTAAAGTTATCAAGCAATTAGTTTATCCAGCCTTTCAAAGCCTGCAAGCTAGATAAATTTAGGGTAGATATACAAGTCTTATATAATCAAGTTGAATCTTTTCTAGACTAATCTAAGTTATCGTAACTCTGAAGCAATTACAAAGCCAGCATTAAATCTTGGCTTATTAATCAAAATGAGTCTATGTAATCTTATTTACCATACTCTTACTATTTAGTCTTAACTTATCTAGTTTTATCTAACAAATTGGATTTATCCCAGACTTATCTAACAAGCCGTCTTAGTCTGTACTAGATCCAGGAAGTTGAATCTAAACTTGACTTATGCCTCTGAATCTCTATAATCTCAATGTATCTATCTACATATGTTTATCTAGTATTGAATTAATGTGCCTTCTAGTCGTGAGCCAATTTATCTTTATCTAGTCTTGAACGATGAATCGTTGGTAAGTCTTGAGTCAATATAACTTTATCTATTCTTGAACGATGTATCTTTGTCTAGTCTTGAATCAAAGTATCGTAGTCTAGCCTTGAATCAACGTGTATTGAGTCAATTTAACTTTATTTAGTCTTGAACGATGTGTTTTTGTCCAGTCTTGAATCAATTTATCTTCTAGTCTTAAATCAATGTCTATCTAGTCGTATATGATCTGCTAGTCTTGAATCAATGTCTATCTAGTCGTATATGATCTGCTATCTAGTCGTATATGATCAGTCTTGAATCAATGTGTCTTCTAGTCTTGAATCAATGTACCTTTTTCTAGTCTTGCATCAGTGCAATGCATCTTCTAGTCTTGAATCAATGTATCTTTTTCTAGCCCTGAATCAATGTATCTTCTAGTCATAAGTCAATATATGTTTATCTAGTCTTGAAACAATACATACTCCTACGTACGTAATACGTACTCCTACTTCAATGTATTTTTACGTAGTCCTGAATTGTTGTATACACACACACACATATATATATATATATATATATATATATATATATATATATATATATATATATATATATATATATATCGTATATCTATCCAGTGCCGGGGCCCACAATAATTTGGGGCTTTTGGAAAGTAAAAAAGTGAATGACAATAACATTTTCCTGCTATGATGTCACATTTATTATGGTTAATTGGTACAAATCAAATATACATATGTTATTAATTAGATATGCTGTTGGTTTGAAATGGTTACGATTACGATGGTTTCCTTCGGGACTTCTTTAGTGCAAAATCATCTTCTATTATATCTTCAAAGTCTATTTTTTTAAGGGTATCACTTTCTATGCACATAATTGACAAATTAGTTATTCGTACTTGTAACATAGTTGTTCGTAATTAATTTTTCATTTTCTTTATGATCGCTCTCCACTACAATTGGTAACCATTAAGCAAAGGAACATTCTTGTAGCAACTTCAACATTTGGAAAAGTCTCTTCTAATTTATCAGACTTTATAAATGTAAGGTTGAGATACTCAAATCCGCCGATTCCTTTGCTATGTTCTTTAAAAACTCTCTTAAATGAAAACATTCTGAATTGAGCTCATATGCATTAATGTCTTCGTTATAGAATTCTTCAAATTCATTGCATTTTGTGTCAACTCGTCAGAATTGAATGTTATTAATTGGCAAAGAAAACTAAAACGATTGTCAATTTCTTGGTATGCTGCCGAACGATTTTTTAAATGTGCATATAATGTGTCGATTATAGGAATAAACGTATCTACATGATTTTTTTGCCATTCAACTGTACAGATTCTGTTGATCATTCAAAAAAAAAGTGACCCGTGTACTGCGAATTCTTTTTCTTTCAGATTTATCTTTATAGTCAGCATTTGAATTTTTTTGTTTAGCAACCGATTCGTACTGATCGAATTTATTGCGTGCGTTATTGACATAATCGATCAGAGATGCGTAGTTTCGTTGCAACGTCCATGGTAATGGTACTATTCTGTAAACTTAAGCTTGTTTTATTCATAATTCCCAAAAGATCATTCCATATCTCCGTTAAAAGAAAAGTATTCATCTTTTCCATTTTTTTGCTAGGCTTTGGGCTTCGTTTCTTGTTTCTCCTGGTTGATTGATGTCACTTGCAATAGAGGACAAAGCTTCAGAAATATTTAAATAACCATTTTGTAAGGCATTAAAGCATTAGCATGTTCAGACCATCCAGTATTCGGGAGAGACTTCAGGACTTTATTTGCGCCCAAATGCTCTGTCATAATTTTCCATCGTTTGGTCGGATCCGAGAAAAAATTTAATAATTTTTGGATAAACTGAAAATATGCTACAGCTTCGGAAACATATTAAACAGCCTGAACACCTACTAAATTTAGCGAATGTACTGCACATGGGACAAAAATTGCAAATTTACATTTTCTTTTATTCTTGACTGAACACCAGAATACTTTCCAGTCATATTTGATGCATTATCATAACATTGCCCACGACAATCTTTTATATTAATATCAAGGATATCAGAAAAGTTTAAAATAGTATCTGCTATGTATTCTGCATTTGGCTTATCCATACAGAAAAACTGCAAAAATCTATCATTAGGCTTTCCGTCTTTTACGTATCTAACGATGAAGGTTAGTTGGTCAACGTGAGAGAGATCTGGTGTAGAATCCACGCTTATAGAGTACTATTTTGATGATTTTATTTCGTTATCAATTGATTTTAAAACTTGCTGTCCCATTACATTAATAAACTAATTACAAATATTTGCAGACAAAATATATCAAGTTTGTCTGCAAATATTATTCTGCACATATTCCACAATTTCCGCAGTTTCGTATATGATCAGCAAGAAAAGGATCAAATTCACTAATCAGTTGTAAGCATCGCAAATAATTTCCGTTATTTTGAAACCTCAATATCTCATTATCACCACGAAAAGCAAGACTTCTAGAAACTAAAATTTAACTACTGCGACAATTCTTCAAATAATTGAAATTAATTCTGTATTATATTGGGACAACAACTCACTGTCAACTCGTCCCGTAGTTTTGCCTCTTGCGTCATTTATCATGAATTGCCTGGGCTGTAAACTGTTCTCATGCTCAAGTAATAAGTTACTTATATGCTTCCAATCTTTATATCCATTCGGAGAACTCAAACTATGTCCAGTAGTAGTATTAAATAGACGGCTGCAATAACAGTACACAGATTTCTTTGACGGTGAATAAAGGAGCCATTTTATTTCTATGGACTCACCATTCATCAATTTAGGGGTGAGAATATTTTTAGTCAAGTATCTAGTTTTTGTTTCACCGCTTGAATCTGGAAAACTTGTAGAAGTTTCGGAGAACTCACAATTTTGAATTTGGAAAAACTCTGGCCCTTTTCGAATCCAAATATCGTGTAATTCTTCTGTTAAAATTTCGTCACAATACGTACAAGGATCAGGTGATACATTTTCCAAGCTTGTAGTTATTAACTCACAGTAGCTTGAAGTAGAAGATTCAGCATCAGATGTGTGTTGTTCATTTTTGTCACATGTAGGATCTTTTTCCAGTTGATAGTCACAAGTATTTCGATCTTAAGGTGATGAAGGTGAAGAATTAGTCAGCCTATTTGCTTCTTCAACCGTAAAAAATGAAGTGAGTTTAGGAAGATTCTTTTTGAGCTACAACTACAGTTGCATGCTAAAGTGTCCGGCCAAAGATAATTTTATAATGAAGTAACGTTTAAAGAATGCAAAATGAAAACACAAATATATCATCGCAAAGTTCTTTTATTGTGCAATCAAAACGTGTAATTGAAAAAATATAAAAAAGTATTCATAATTATTTATAACAAAAATAATAATTTTCGCTTTTTCATAACTATCCGGCCAAGCATATATCATTCACATATCACTCAAATATACAAAGAAAAAAAATGAAAACAGGTTATAAATGTAAGATTTTTATCAATACTTGGTAGCCATACCCTTTGAAGCTATCACGGCAGCACATCGTTGAGGCATCGATTCAATAAGTTTGATGATTCTATCTTGAGAGATATTTTTCCATTCTTCTTGAACTTTTTCCCACAAAGCAGCTTTATTGGCACAATGGCAAGAGTTGAAACTAAGAGTAGGAACCGTCCTACTCTTAGTTTCAACTCTTGCCATAAATGTTCTATGGGATTCAAGTCCGGAGATTGACTCGGCCACTCTAAAACTCGAATATTTTTCTTGCTAAAAACCTGCTGAAGGAGCTGTGATCTTAGCTTTGGATCACATTATCTGCTGAAAAATCCATCCTCGTGGCATGTTCTGACGAGCATAAAGCAGCATTTCTTCTAATATAATATCTCTATACACAGCAGAGTTTTCATAATGCCTTCAATTTTAAAGATTGGACCGACGCCCTTCCAAGGGAATGCACCCCATAGCATAATGCTACCTCCACCATGTTTCACGGTTGGTGTTTGATATCGTGAATCATTTCTAGTACTTTTTGGTCGTCGAACGTACCTTCTCCCATCATTTCCAAACAAATTAATTTTAGTTTCGTCTGAAAACAGCACTTGCTTCCAATCTTCAACAGTCATTATTTTGCGGTATTTTTTTGCGAATTCGAATCTGGCCTTCTTATTTTTTTTACTGATGAGCGGTTTTTTAACTCCAACACGTCCAAAAAGTCCCACTTCTGTCAGTCGACGTGAAACAGTACTTTGGCTAATGTCAGCCAAATTTTCATCGCGTAATTCACGTGCGATGATTGCAGCATTCTTTTTAATTACTTTATCGACACGATTAGTTCTTTTCCGAGGTCTCCCAGGACAGTATTTATCTTTTAGAGTACCCGTAGTCTTGAATTTGTTTATTATATCGTTAACAGTCGATTTTCCAAGAGTCAAAATTTTAGCTATTTCACGTGAAACTTTTCCTTCATTGTGCAAATTGATAATCACTTTACGCATGTCTAAAGACGTGCGTTTCGGCATTTTGACTTAGTGTTACTGATCGTACAATACAAAAGGAACGGAGCTCTTAATGTTTACATACCATCGCGACTCCTAAAACAAAGTGAACAAAGCTTCACTTTGTTTACTCCGTAAACAAAGTGAAGCGAATTATATCTTCTTGGAATTTGGCCGGACATTTATGAAAAGACGAAAATTGTTATTTTTGTTATAAATAATTATGAATCGTTAAATATAATTTTTCAATTACACGTTTTGATTGCATAATAAAAGAACTTTACGATGAGTTATTTGTTTCCATTTTGCATCCTTTAAAGGTTACAATTATCTTTGGCCGGATACTTTTGCAAGCAACTGTATTTATTCTTTTTGGTGAACCACTTAAATATGTTCTTTTCGACATAACAAAATGAATAAATAAACGAACACGTCAACACTACTATTATCAGCACACTTCTAACACTTCTATTACTTTGGTATCTTGGTGCCAAGAATTTTGGATTGAAACTGAAGATAATACAGGGTTATTACAAAAGTTTTATTAATCGAAAACTAATAACGTTATTATGAATTCGTTTAAACTATTTTACACAGTGATTCTTAAAGTTTACTTTGGGGACTCATAGGTCATCAATATGGGCTCCTCCTGAAACACGGCAGACATCAAGACAATAGTCTAGTTAATTCCAAACCCGGTGTAACATATCTGCATTGACACTTTACACAGCTCGCGTGCTGCGTTGTTTTAACTCATTAGGAAGCGGAGGGACGTATACCAGGCCTTTCATTCCTTGGTGGCCACCGTACGAGAACGCTGTTGCACGGCCTATCCAGCGCTGTGGAAGTGTTTCTTCCAAATAATTTCTAACGACACGGAGCCGGTTAGGAGGAGCTCCATCTTGTTCTAAGATAAAGTTCCCCCCGTCCTCATGCAGTTGAGGCATCTATCAATTGATCAACATTTGATGATATGTAGCTCCCGTTACTGTGTTTTCTTCAAAGGACCATACACCTTGGTGCGAGATACAGCACAGAATACAGTCACTTTTGGAGAATCGCGCAAATGCTCCACCAACACTCTCGGAGGTTCAGTCCCCCATATTCGGACGTTGTGTTTATTCACTATGCCACTTATGTGGAACGTTGACTCGTCACTGCAAATTATCCCCTCGCAAAACTCATCTTTTTGATTAAGTTGCAGCATTGCATTCCATATAGTCGGTTGCGGAATTTGTAGTTCCGAACTTGCACGTGTTGTTGACTTTTGTGGATTCGTTGGTAAACAGCACGAACACGGCCCACTTCTGACACACAAGCTCTTCCCGGACTTTTGCCTTTACATAAACACCCTGTCGATCGAAATTTATTGTACAAATCGTAGATCGACTATCTAGTAGGTGGTGATTTTCCAAAACGTGTTCGAAAATGTCGTTGGACAACAGTTACGGAGTTCGTTTTGGCAAATTCAAGCACGCAATATGCTTTCTCAGTTGAGTTTGCTGCCATACTACCTATTATTATGCTTACGCAGTAATACAAATTGTACTATCGAAACTTCTACAGTTCCTAAATCTGACAGCGCAAAATGCATGTCAATATCACAAATAACTTTTGATTTATACAATACCAAAAGTGTCTATTTCTTTTATAGTAACCCTGTATATTGTTAAGAGCAGGAAGACTTACTCCCCGTTCTCATTTGCCTGCCGCCACTAATAACAAAATAATTCCAACCCCAAGTGCACGTTGTTGTTTCTATATTTTATATTTACAACTACAGAAAATAAATACTTATATCTAAAATTTGTAAGTCTAAATATTAAATTGTTTACAAACGCATTTAAAACCATTAGTGGTTACAAACAGTTGCAAGCTTGTAGCGGTCATAAAACAGTCCCAAAACGCATTCAAAACCATTAGTGCGCCACGACCAGATGTTAGGACCTATTGGTCGCTTTATCGTGATCTTAGTATAACAGTAAATATCTAATTTTAATAACCTTGAGATAAAGAAACTAAAAAATAAAATAATTTTAAGACACAATAAAAATAGAATTGTTGGGTCAAAACAAAATCACGCCACTTTTGGGAATTCTACAAGCATAGATAATGTCGACTTCGATAATGTCGAAATGCGGAACAACATACTTCCTACCTTTTGTCGGGTTATATCTACATACAATATAGAAAAAAAAAACTTGTATAGTGTAAGCGAATATATCGGCCTTTCGGGCCCCGCCTGCCGAGGGGGGCCCTGGACCCTGTATACCCTTATGGTAAAGACAG
Source organism: Phosphuga atrata (assembly GCA_944588485.1). Taxonomy (NCBI): domain Eukaryota; kingdom Metazoa; phylum Arthropoda; class Insecta; order Coleoptera; family Silphidae; genus Phosphuga; species Phosphuga atrata. The sequence continues at coordinate 13,669,590 of OX155897.1, forward strand.
TTATGCTAACAAGCCCTCCTTAGTCTGGACACGAGATCCAGGAAGTTGATGCTTATCTAGACTTAGAATATGCGTCTGAATATATATATATATATATATATATATATATATATATATATATATATATATATATATAAATGACATACAAGATAATATCAAAATAACATATATCAGGAAAACAAGAAAAGGTTGTAGTACAATTTATTGTGTTTGTTCCGCAATAGCGTTTCAACAGATTATGGTGAAAAAAAAACTTTGTATCGGATGGGAAAGACTCCCTATCTAAGAAGATCTAGATGTGCCAAGATGTTTTAAATGTCAAGGTTTCTATCATAGAATGAACGATTGCCGCAATAAACTAGCTTGCCCAATTTGTAAGGAGGAACATAAAGAAAGCAACTGCCCAAAACATACTAAATGTTGTATAAACTATGTCGCTTCAAATGAAAAATATAAAACGACATACAATACTCAACATTATGCCAGTGATGTGCTTTGTCCTAGTTTGGAGTACCAAAAACGAATTCTTCAAAGAAAAACTACATATACCCTAGAATGGCCATAGGAGACGAAGATGCTGTTCTAGAAGACCTTAAACTTGTAGGAAGAAATCTTGGTAAATACATCGATACTCCAAACAGCGAGTACAACGCTAATAATATTTTTAGTATCTTTCATCTTAATATTAAAAGCATTAAAAGAAATTTTGAGGAACTTTACTTACTTTGTCAACATATAATATACATTATGATATTATTATTTTAAGTGAATGTTTTAGGATAGATACACTAGAGCAAATTAATATTCCGGGTTATGAAACATAGTATAACAATGCTGATTTTAACAAAAATGACGGGGTCGTAATATTTTATAAAGAAAATTTGAATGTCATAATTACTAGTTTTAAACTCGTTAACTGTGGAGTTACATTAAGTATTTTAAATACTACTGTCGATGGTACATCGTTTCAAATTATTGCATTATCCCGTCCAAATCCATCTAATTTAATATCATTTTTAGAAGAAATTGATAACTACCATGAATTAAACCCAGAACATATCCACTTTCAATTGCTTGTAGGAGATATTAATATAGACATATTGGATAGAGACGTAAATACTAATAAATATATATCTGTGATGGCAAAACATGGATTTTTACCTTACATACAACTGCCGACTCGTGTAACTAAAGACACATCTACTTGCATAGACCATATATTTATTAAGCAGAAACATGTAAGAAATATAAGTATTAATTCATATATATTAAAGTGTAGTATCACCGATCACTAAGCTGTAATGGCTATATTTTATAAAGAAACACTTGCTCGGATCCAAGAAAATAAAAACGAAGGAACTCACACAATCAAAAAAATAAATACCGAAAAATTATTATCATTAATAGAAAATAAAAACTGGACTACGGTCATTGCAGCAAATGACGCTCAAATAGCTGCAGATGCTTTTACAGACATTTATCAGCATTTAATAAATGAATGCACGGTAATAAAAAAATTTCAGGGGAAAAAGGTTAAAAAAATTAAGCCTTGGATTACGGAAAGCCTTACAAGGTCCATTATCACAAGAGATAAATTAAAAAACCGATTATGTAATAATTTCTCGGTAGCTTTAGAAAAACAATATAAAGATTATAGGAATCGACTAAATAGTCTTTTAAAAAAATGTAAACACAGCTACTATAAAAACATAATAACACAAAATCAAAATAACATGAAAAAAATATATCAAGTAATTTCTGAAGCAACAAATGAGAAATCTAGAAAAAGTACAATAAGCTTAGATATATGCGATGACAATGGACAAACTTTTAATAGCAATAAAGAAATGGCAAATGTTTGTAATGAATATTTCACTAACATAGGCACCAAAATGATTGAAAAAATTAATATTCCAGACGATTTCTCATTAAATAGTATTCCCAGAAATAATAACTCTTTATTCTTAACTCCTGTTACAGAAAATGAAGTATTCCTCCACATCAATTCATTAAAGAATAGTAGTGCGCCTGGTTGTGATAGAGTCACCCCGCTTTTATTAAAAATAACTGCAAAATACATTCTACACCCTCTTAGCCATATCATTAACTTAATATTTAGTAATTTCCCAAACAATTTAAAAACTCAGTGATAATCCCTATTTACAAAGCAGGTGACAAAAATAAAATATCAAATTATCGCCCAATTAGTTTAATTAATAATTTTGGAAAAATTACTGAAAAATGCCTAAAAACACGCATAATAAACCTTTTAAATAGCAACAAAATATTAAGTGAATATCAGTATGGGTTCCGAGAAGGCAAAAGTACATCAGATGCCATGTATGAGGTTATTAATGAAGTTTCAAGCAATCTTAATGACAGTAAAAAATGCATAGCAGTATTCTTGGATTTTGCAAAGGCCTTTGACACGGTACATCATGCAAAATTACTACAAGTGTTAGAGCGATATGGAATTCGTGGTAGTGTATCAAGAATTTTCAGAGATTATCTAAACGACCGCTCACAATATGTGAAAGTCAATAAAAGTCTAAGTGAACCGCAACTGGTGAGAGTGTGTGTTGCTCAGGGGACAGTTCTAGGTCCTATACTCTTCACCATTTATATAAATAATCTATTAACACTTAACATAGATAGCAAAGTAATATAATATGCTGATGACACTGTTGCCATATTTAGTGGATATGATTGGGAAGTCACCAAGAAAGGCGTTCAAGAAGGTATGAATGTCATAAAGATATGGTTGGATGGGTATCAGCTGTCCCTAAATGCAGATAAGACCAATTATATAGCATTTACCATCACAGATATAAACAGACCCAAATTTCACAGCATTAATATTAAGGGCATTGGAGACATAAAAGAAGTTGACAATACTAAATATTTAGGAATTATTATAGATAAAAATATAAAATGTAACCAACATGTAGCATATTTAACAACGCGAATTAGAAAACTAATTTACAAATTTTATCAGTTAAGGGATATCTTGAGTAAAAATATATTGATTTTGGTATACAAATGCCTAGTAGAATCACTTTTAAGATATGGAATTCTGGTTTGGGGAGCACTATATGAAAATTCATTAAAAACCTTGTCTACAATTCAAAATTATATACTGAAAATTATTTACAAAAAAGGTAGACGATACCCAACCAGACTACTTTTTGGAAGGGATATATGCAATATAAGATCGCTGTACTTTCATACGTTGGTAATATTTATGCATAAAAAAGAACGTTTAAAAAATCGTATCTTGCATAATATTGTGACTCGTAGTATGACAAACAAATTGCTGGAAGTATCTAACTCTTATAAAAATGTACAAGCAAGATTTGCTTACCATCTTGCCCCAAAAATTAGAAATATTAAAAGTTACAAAAAAAATTCAATGCAATGTAAGACGTTTATAAATGACAACTATGTTTCATTCATAAAACTAATTGATTAATTTACTCTACTTTGTAATTATAATTAAAAAATTGTTTGATTTAGTATAGGAAAAATATTATCCAATTGTTAAAAAAAAACTATGATAAGTACGTTCTGCACAAAACAAGTGTTAAATCACTTAGGTGCATATTTGTAGAAATCAATATAGTGGTAGGTGGTAGGTATCACCAGCGAAGTAATTTTTAAACATTTTGCGTTAAGTTTATTTTTATTTTAGTTGTATTATATTAGGTGATGACCCTCCACTGAATAAATAAATAAATATATATAATCTTAACTTATCTATCAAACACATGTTTATCTAGTCTTGAATCAATGTATCGTCTGGTCTGGAATCAATATATCTTTGTCTGGTCTTGAACCAAAGTATCTTTGTCTAGTCTTGAATCAACGTATCTTTGTCTAGTCTTGAATCAATGTAACTTTGTATAGTCTTGAATCAATGTATCTTTGTCTAGACTTGAATCCAAGTACCTTCTAGTCTTGAGCCAATGTATCTTTATCTAGTCTTGAATGATGCATAATTGTTAAGTCTTGAATCAATGTATCTTCTAGTTTGGAATCAATGTATCTTTATCTAGTCTTGATTATTGTACTTTTGTCTAGTCTTGAATCAATGCATCTGTATCTATTCTTGAAACAATGCATCTGTATCTAGTCCTAGTTATATGTATTTTTATCTAGTCTTGAATTGTTTTATGGTATGTCAAGTTGAGACAGCTGTAGTAGACAATTTGTTAAACAAAAAAAAAGTTGTGTTTATGTAGTTTTATCTGTTTGTGTGCAAAAATATATCAATAACGTGTAAGAGGACAATTAAACCAATTAATGGCAAAAATAAACCAATTAAATACAGAGCTGATAATAAAAAACACGCAAAAGAAAAGAAAAAAACTTACAATGTAAGTCGTCGTATTTTCCGGCGGTCCTGTGCGTCTCCTCTCCGATAGACTGTTACTGGATCCATCGATATCTGCAAGCAAAACACCAACAAATAAATAACCCAGCGAATTGCAAACCTTATCGTTCTATTATTGTTAGACTTTTTCGTCCTTTAACCTGAATACTTGGTGTTGTCTCTCGTGGACAATCTGGCCAGACCGATCGCGTCTCTGCTCAGACTAATCCGCTCGTCGAAATAGTCCTCGACGAAGTTCATTGCGACTTTGTTTTCACGCGATTTCCAGCGGTGCGAAGTCGACGGCGCCAACAGGTGAACCCACCAACGACATGTTTGTGTACATTCTGAGAAAAGTGTTTACGCGAGTGGGAAACGTCAGGCGAGTTCGCGGCGACGACGCCAGAGGACCACCGTCGACGGTTCGACACTCTCGCCGAAAGAGGGCGCCTTGAATATTCAAATCGCGGTACCGATTGATATTTTTATTATTTTGATTTATAAGCGATAATTGCATAAAGATAGAGTGTTTGCTAATTAGTTTTAGGCGGCTATATCGATTACTGATAATGTGATTTGAAGTTTTACATAATCGTTTTCGGTTTTTAATGGATATTGAATACACTATTAGTCAACTGTCTCCAAAGATTTCTACAACATAGACTAAATTAGATCAGACTAAACGAAGGTTTGACCATAAAACAGATTGGTTAAGATTAACAAGACTAGACACAGCTAAAAAAGACTAGATAAGGCTACAAAAGCATATTAGTCATCTATCTAATATTATTTAGTTAAGACTAGTTACGACTATACTAGCATCTTGATTATCTGGTTTTATATGTCTGTATAATCTTGATTACTTAGTAAACACTAGATAACGCAATACAAGCATGTAGTCAAGACTAGTTAACGCGATACAAGCATGTTGGCTATCTAGTATTATCTGTGTATCTAATCCTGTTGATTTAACACTAGACCACGATATACAGGCATATTGACCATAGACTCATTGAGTCTAATCTTATTTATTGAGTTAAAACTAGATAATGCTATAGACGCATGTTGGCTATCTAATCTTGATTAAATAGTTAAGACTAGATAAGGCTATATAAGCATATTGGCCACGTAATCTTATCTGTCTGTCTAATCTTCGATTTTTAGTTAAAACTAGATAAGGCTATAGAAACATGTTGGCTACCTGCTCTTATCTGTCTGTTAAATCCTGCTTAGTTAAGACCATATAACGCTATACAAGCATATTGAAAATCTAGTGTTATCCATCTCTCTAATCTTGTTTATTGAGTTAAACTAGATAATGATATAGAAACATGTTGTCTATCTGGTCTTATAAGTCTGCTTAATCGTGATTATTTAGTGAAGACTAGATAAGGCTATACAAGCAAATTGGCCATCTAGTCTTATCTCTGTGCCTAAGCTTCTATATTTAGTTAAAACTAGATAAAGCGATAGATGCATGTTGGCTATCTAGTCTTATCTGTATGTATAATCCTGTTTAGTTAAGAATAGATAACGCTATACAAATATATTGACTATGTAGTCTTATCTGTCAGTCTAATCTTGTTTATTGAGGCAAATGTTGATAATGCTATAGAAGCTGGATATCTGGTCTTATATGTCTGTCTATTTTTTATTCATTTTGTCTGTCTGTTGCGACTAGATAAGGCTATACAAGCATATTCGCCATATAGTTTTATCTGTCTGTCTAAGTTTCTATATTTAGTTAAAACTAGATAAGCCAATAGTAGCATGTTGGCTATCTGGTCTTGTCTGCCTGATCCTGTCTATTTAGTTAAGACTAGATAACGTTGTACAAGCATATTGACCAACTAGTCTTATCTATCTCTCTAATCTTGCTTATTGAGTTAAAACTAGATAATGATACAGAAACATATTGTCTATCTGGTATTATAAGTCTGCTTAATCTTGATTATTTAGTTAAGAATAGATAACGCTATACAAGCATATTGACCATCTAGTCTCATCTAATATCTAATCTTGTTTATTGTATTAAGACACAGGTCAATGCGGTGTTTTTAAGCATTCCACAAAAGAGTTTAAAAATAATATTTAGAAGGGTTTTAAATATTGAATTTTGTAAAGAGCTATTAAATTTAAAGTGTTCTCGAGGTTTCTCAGCGCTTTTTGTGGTGAAAATTCCTTTGGAACATTTGGATTTCGACGGGTCAAAACTCGACAGTTGATGCCAAGGGAATTAAGATCAAGTATACCCTCTAAAAAGCATTTTGACCTTTTACCAACGTCTCTAAATAGTTGTGAATTTGAGAATTTCTTATCAGAAGTTATAAAGAAGCAAATAGAATCCCTGCAGCAACTGGTTATTACTGATTTAACAGTACAGATAAAATAATTAACTATATCCCTGAACAACGAAAAGTTAAGAAATGCAGCGGTTCTAGCCTGCACGGCTATGAGTGAGGATTGCACATCCTCACTAGAAACAAAAACAAAAAGTATAAATATGTCTAACCATAATGTACGATAACACAGACGGCCCAACACAGCAGAAAAAAATCGCATAGCTAAAAATTACTATTAATTCTACAATTAAACTGATTACGAACGAAAACGAAAACAAAAATGAAGATAACTGGGTGACACAACTTAGAGTTGAGCATGGGAGCCCATCGACCTATCCCATCCCATCCCATCGTCTCATGGGATGGGATGAGTGGTATGAACGTTGCGCGGGATGGGATGGGACGACAAATTTTTATAGGACGGAGTGGGACAAGTTTTGATAATCTAGTACAGCGCTGTCCAACTTCTCTTAGCCAGCGGGCCATTTTTTCTTTAGCAAATTTTTCGCGGGCCGAAAAGGCTCAAAAGTTATTTTATTTATACGAAAAAAATAAAGTCAAAGATAATAACATTTTTTCAACAATATTAAACTGAAATATCACATAGTATCGGACAAAACAATGTTATTCTTAAAAATAATACAAGAAATAATAAAAACACAATAAAATTAGAATAAGATTAAGCCTAAGCTATTTAACGGAAGCATTGTGGCCGTACTTGTTGAGCAACAATATCTTTTATGTCGATATCAATATTTGTTGTGGCAACTCTAATTATATTTTCAAGAGTGGAGTCTTTCAAGCTGTTTATAAATTTTGATTTTGTATATTTCATGTCAGAGAATGCACGCTCGCGGATATATTTAATTCTGAACATAGAAATGATTTGAAGTCCAAAATGTCTCATTTTTTGATATTTTTCTTTATCCAAATGTTTGAACACTTGTATTCCAATTGCTCCACTAGATGTAATGAATTTGTCAGACTGAATGTCGCATAATTCCATTTGATATTTAGGTTCAACGGAGGTAATATCGATATTGAATGGATCACTGAATAAATTAATACTCATCTATGAATCATCAAATTGAGAAAATCTTCTGTTAAAATCTTCAATAAGCATATCTAATTTAGGGAAAAATGTCAAAATTCACTTTTATGTTGTAGTCCTTCATATCTTCATACATCTCTTTGCAACATTCAAAATAAAATAAATTACTTTCCTGCAAATTTACCTTCTACAATTTTAATTTATTTCTGAATCCTGTTACATATTTTTAAAGACAAGACACATCTTGTTTTTTTCCTTCCAAGTATTTATTCAAAGTATTTAAATAATTTATAATGTCTGTTAGGAAAGCAACTGAATAAAGAATTTGCTGTCAAATCTTCATCGATGCCAACTTCCGTTAAAAAAAGAAGGCATTTTCCCGTACTTAACCAGCGAATATTACTATGTAAAAGCAAATCACCATACTCAGCTTGCAGTTCTTCCAAAAAAGTTTTAAATTTTCGATATGTAAGAAAACGATTTCAGCCACGATTTAAATTTGTTATTTTGCAAACCATGTCCATTACATCTTTTAGATTTAATGAAAGACCAGATAATGCCTGCTGATGCACAATACAATGGAACATTCAACAATTTATTCCTTCTTTTTGTAAGAGTCCTGCGAGCCCAATATTTTTGCCGGTCATAGCTCTGGCGCCGTCAATTACAATAGCGATAGTTCACTTGTCAAATTGGCCATACGGAACTATTGCACATTTTAATTCGTTATAAATATCTTCACCTTTTGTTGGTCCGTGTAATGATCGTAATTTTAAAGTTCTTCTGAATATTTCATAGTTTTCATTTCATCATAGTATTCATTTACGGTTCTTTCTATAAAAATAAGCATTTGACTTATGTCGGAAATATCTGTTACTTTCGTCCTGTTACGGAAAAATAGCAGCAATTATTGATTAGGTTTTATAATTTGTTAGTGACATGTATACTGATCTCGTTTACACGTCGGCTAACAGTTTGATAAGAAAGAGAAACTGTTTGATTTTTTTTTGCCATTTCGTTATTACTAAGAGCTTCAGCCATTTTTATGATCCAGACATTTTTTAATTAATTCTGCATCCGAAAAAGGCTTTTTTGCTTTTGCAATTTCTAAACAAACTGCAAACGACGCAGCTACTGACGCTTATTGAGAATTTGTTACTTGGGTAAAATAATTCGTTTGATAGTTCTGTTGTTTTTTCATTTTTTAGTTATTTTTAGTTATTCTCGAGTACGAATAATTTTTCATGCATTGATTGGTAATGGCGCTTTAAGTTGTATTCTTTGCACACAGGTACAGTCTGTAAACATCCCAAACACTGTGGCTTGCCCTTGTTAAGAATAAATAAATAATCAACCTCCCATCGTTCTTGAAATTCTCGATTTTTAGTATCAATCTTTCTTTTCTTGGAAGCACTCATAATTAAGGATTGTTTTAATTAACGAGTAAATATGAAATTCAGTTGATGAAACCCACGGTAGATTCCGTTAACTACTGTTGGACAAGATAAGCGGCTCTCGGCAGCAGTGATACTAGAATGCAGCCGCGGCTACAATCCCCACCGCTCCTTCTGCCACCACGTAAATTCGAGACGGACGAAAACGGACAATGCATAAAGAAGAAGCGCGCTCGGGCGGGCGACTTGGTGTTGGTAGAGAGTGCATAAACAGATACACTTGCATAGAGCGTGGATTCATTTTATCGAATGACCATAAAACAACCATAATTATTCGTCATTAGCATTTTTATAATTCTTATGTATATGGTTGAATAATCTCATATATTTTTTAAAGTTTTGATTACTATAACTCGCGGGCCATAAAAAAAGCCTCGCGGGCCGGATGCGGCCCGCGGGCCGCCACTTGGACACCGCTAATCTAGTAAATCAAGTTCGTGCATAATTAATTGCTTATCGTGCCAATACGCACATTTTCCATAATATATCCAGCCCAGGAGATTTCTGTGAGGTAGTTCCGTCTTACGATCCGTTTGCGACGAAAAAGGATTACTCACTGTCAGCTAAAGTAATTACGGAAAAATTAAATTTGAACGAATTATCGTTAAGAAAGTCTGAACCGAAAAGGTCTGCTGTATGGGAAAAATGGGATAATTACGAAAATGTGATGGGATGGGACATGACAGGGATCCGTCCCATGGGATGGGATCTGGAACGAGAAACTCGTCCCATGCTCATCTCTAACACAACGTTCCAAGCGGAAAGGCAGAAACTTGAAAACAGTAGTTGACATTAGTGACGACATTGCGCAAATAAGAGCAGCTGTAAGATACCAGCACTTACATTTACATATCTATAGACTAGATCCGAAGCTAACAACTAGTGATATTGTTGAATATCTTAGAAGGAAGAACTTCGATAAAGTAACATGTGAGAAGATGCTCCAATTGAAGATATCGAGAAGTTATTAAAACCAGAAATATTGCCTAAAACACCTGTGTTAACCGTTTTTTTAGCAAATCTCTCGAGTATATCGAGAAAGTTGCAATAACTCATGGAAAATCCCCTACACTCGAAGTGAATCAACCCGAAAACAAGACAAAACATACAAAAATTAAAAAAGAAAACATCAGCTTAATTAAAAATTTAAATACTCAATCAATCCGAAACTCAATTGATAGAATTGAATTTATGATCGAAGACACACGCAATTGAAAATACTTAGTTCTCACAGAACACTGGCAGACTACAATACAGCTACAAACATTAAAATTTAATAACCTTCACATAGCCTCGAGTTTCTGCAGAGAAGAAGGATCTTGTGCCACGAAAATATTAAGTACAAAATTAGAAGCGATTCTAATAAATATATTCTTACGTAAATTCTTACTCAGAGACCTACTCATTTGAATGTACTGCAATAGAAACAATAATCAATTCAAACACAATATTAATCATTGGTATATACAATCGAACACCGTTAGCAGATATTAAACATTTTTTCGAGAAATTACATGGACTACTTGCCAACATCACAATCGAAGGGAAACAATTTATTATAACGGGTGACTTTTTATAACGATCGAAAAATAGTCGTCAACTCAATTGGTTGTTGGAATCCTTCAATACTAAACATACTTTAAAGGAAGCTAGCCATCCAATTTGAAACACGTGCCTGGATAATATAGTGGATTGTACAAACTTAACATATGTAGTAAATACTCTGAATTATGAAATCTCAGACCACTTGGTACAATAAAAAACCTTTAAAACAAATAAAAGCCAACAGACACATCACAAATGCCGAAACTATAGTGAGGAAAATAAGAATCAATTTAAGCTAGCTTTGAGTGAGGAAACTTGGGAAGAACTTCAAGCAATAGAAGATAAGGATGTAAATTCGCAGTGAGACAAATGCTTCCCCATTAAAAAAATTAATAGTAATCAAGGGGAAAAAAAGATATAAGTGGCTAATTGAGATAAAAAAGACAAATAGAGACCTTGCAAATATTATCCAGACATTTCGAGGACTTAAAACAAAAGTATAATTCACTCAGAAGAAAATATAAAACCACTTTGAGACGGAAGAAAAAGAACCATTACCAAAATTCAATATCTAAAAGTGAGGATAAAATAAGAAGCACATGGAAGGCTGTCAAAGAAATAACGGAGCTGAACACAAGTAAGGAATCTCGCACAATACTCAATTTTAAACCAGAAATGTCAAACATAATTAACAAGTTTTTCGCCGAGAGAGGAATAAATATGACTCCTCAACATTTAGAAACTAGCAACTCCATCAACAAACTTCAAAATAACCCGAATACAATGTTCTTAAATCCACTCCACCAAGAGGAATTAATGAACACACACATAATAAATTTTAAGAATAAAAGAAGTGCTGCAATAGATGAAGTTAATATGCCAATTGTAAAATGGGTAGCAACAGAAATAGCTGGGCCACTAGAACTTATTATAAACAATTCCTTTCAGACAGGTATATTCCCAAAGGCACTAAAAATCTCGAAGATAGTACCGATTTATAAGAAAGGAGACATTCACAATTTATAACTATAGACCTATCAGTCTACGGCTCATCAATAACCAATGTGAGGACCCACAGAGAGCCAAACTGCGATAGTGACCATTTCCTGGTAGTGGGAAAATTACGGCAGAGAATATCAAATGTCGCCAAAACTAAAGGTACAAAAAGGGAGCAGTGGGATACAGACCAGTTGAGCAAAAATGAAGCCCTAAACAAATATCAAAACGCCATCAGCATGGAGTTAGATAGACTCCCAGACCATAGCAATATTGACGATGAGTGGAAGTCCATGGAGAGGGCAATAATAAAAGTAACCAAAGACGTAGTAGGGACAAAAAGAAAATCAAGAAACATAGATTGGTTCGATATGGAATGTGAAAGGGTTATAACAGAAAAGAATAATGCGCGACAAAAGATGCTGCAAAGAAACACTAGAACTAATAATGCAGTATACCAAGAGAAGCGGAGAGAAGCCAAAAGCTGCCTAAGGGAGGAAAAAAAGAGATATGATGCGTAAGAAAATAGAAAGCATAGAAGAGAACTATAATCAACGCAAAGTGAAGGATTTCTATAGAACAATCAGAAATGCAGCGAAAGGGTACCAGCCAATATTAAACGTATGCAAGGATAAGAACGGAAAAATCCTAACGGAAGAGAAAGATGTCATGGATAGATGGCGCCAGTACTTCGCCGAGATACTAAATGTTGATCATATGGAAGACCTAGAAGAGCCAGAAACAGTAATATACACAGCTCAAGAAAATACCGAACCACCTACATTGGATGAAGTCAAAACAGCCATGGAAAAGCTTAAAAATGGTAAGGCACCCGGCGAGGACGGCATCACTGCCGAAATTTTAAAACTGGCAGGAATAGATGCACATAAAAGACTGCACCAACTAATATGCAAAATATGGAAAGAAGAACAGATGCCTGAAAGGTGGAAAACTGGGTTAATCTGCCCTATCCACAAAAAAGGCGACAAACTGCGTCAATTACAGGGGAATAACACTACTCAACACTGCATATAAGGTACTCTCCAATGTGATATTCGACAGGATAAGACCGTATGCAGAAGAAATATTAGGAGAATATCAATGTGGCTTCCGAGAAAGTAGATCAACCCTGGATCAGGTATTTGTGCTAAGTCAAGCAATGGAAAAATGTTATGAATACAACATCGACCTGCACTGTCTGTTAATCGATTTTAAAAAAGCATTCGACAGTATTAAAAGAGAAAAACTAGGAAGTGCACTTGCTCTAGTGGGTATCCCACATAAACTTGCCAAACTAGCCATGATGACAATGGATGGATCCAAGGCCAGAGTAACAGTCCAAAACAAAACAGTCAACAAACACACAAACAAAGGAATTTGAAATAAGAACCGGTGTTAGGCAGGGAGATTGGAAAAATCTGAAAACAATTGGAAACCTCGAAAATAAGGGAAATATCATAACAAAATCATACCAAATATGTGCGTACGCGGACGACATACTGATCATGGCTAGGGACAACAGAACTCTAGAAGAATTGTTTTTAAAAATAGAAGAGGAAGCGAGGAAAGTCGGCCTGAAAATACATGCAGATAAAACAAAATACATAAAACTGTCACGTGATAACCCAAGAAGGGCCCCTCAGAACTTCATTATAAATGATCATCGGTTTGAAGAAGTTCAAAATGTCAAATATCTTGGAGTAACTTTCAATAACACAAATAATCTATCACTGAGGGTACAAGACAGAATCCAAGCTGCGAATCGATGCTATTATTCACATCTGAAGCTCTTTAAATCAAAAATCATCTCACGTAAAGCAAAACTGCGAATATATAAAACCCTGATCAGACCCGTGCTAACTTAGGGACTGAATCCTGGAGTATGTCGGAAGCAGACAAAAACTCTCTTCGTATTTTTGAAAGACGGATTTTACGGAAGATCTTTGGACCAGTGAGAGAGGAAGAAGGATACAGAATTCGCATGAACTACGAACTTCAAGAACTAATAGAAGGTGAAGACATAGTAAGATTCATTAAGGCACAGAGACTTCGATGGGCGGGCCACATGAATAGAATGCCGAGTGCGAGAGCACCCAGATCCATCCATAAAGCGCAACCTAATACCTCAAGAAGCAGAGGTAGACCCAGAACCAGGTGGAAAGATAAGGTAAAGGAAGATGTAGAAACTCTACAAGTAGGAAACTGGACACGTGTCGCTGAAGACCGTCAAAGGTGGAAGGGGATTGTTAAGGAGGCCAAAGCTCACCCTGGGCTGTAGAGTCAGAAGAAAAAGAATGTTTTTTTAGAAAAACAATCGGTTTTTTCGAAAAATATTGAAAAACTACTATGCACACGAATCCTCTCTTTTTGAATAAATACCATATCCTAACTAATTGTCAGCATGGTTTCAGGGCGGGAAAAAGCATTGAGACAGCCTGCTTTCAATATATTAGCTGCACAATACGGAATATAGAAAATCGAAACACTCCAGGTGGGATTTTCGTGGATTTATCTAAAGCGTATGATATCGTGAACCACAACCTGTCACGTCAAAAATTATGTGTGTATGGCATTAGAGGAGTAGCCCTGCAGTGGATCGAATCATATCTGAAAAACCGATCACAAATAACAGAAATTTTAACAGGACAGGATATAATCAAGGCCAAAATTAGAACTACCAATGTGGGGATTCCGCAGGGAAGTATATTGGGCCCCATATTATTTACATTATATGTAAATAATCTGTCTCAAACGACTATAGAAACAGATACAGTCATGATAAATTACGCAAATGACACCAGCCTCATAACCACAAACAAATATTTAGAAAATAACCCGAAGAAAGTTAGAACTACCATTAAATTAACACGTGGTTTGATGAAAATAAATTAATTATGAACGAAGAAAAAACGAACGTAATATTTTTTAAAACAAAACGAGACCAAAGATTATTTCCCAAAGAAATAGTAATCTTGGACAACACACAAAAAGTTCAAAAATGCGTTAAACTGTTGGGAATATATTTTGACGAGAATTTGGATTGGGAAACGCACATAATTAATTTATCAAAGAAACTCAATAGGTCTGTGTATGCGATGAGAATACTTAGACGATATTTCGATTCAAATACCTTAAAAACAGTTTATTACGCTAATGTACACAGCCTATTGAGGTTCGGGATCATGTTCTGGGGAAGCGGAACATTGAAAATCGGCCCTTGAAAAACGAAATTTTCAAAATTCAAAAGGAAGCTATCTGAGTAATTTTCGATCTGGAATTCACCGAGTCGTGCAGAGTTAAATTTAGAAAAGTGGAAAACCTAACAACAACTTTTTCTATTTAAACATAAAATTACTTTTGCGATTTAAAAGTAAACAATGGAAAGAATAGCAGACAAAACTGGGTAAATTACAACTTCCCCAGACATAACCCTAGCATGACAGAAAAACTGCCGCCGTACAGTAATATCAAACTATTTAACGCGCTACCAATGAATGTAAAACGAAAAAATAATATTAAGGAATGCAAGAAGCACATACGAAACATTCTTCTCCATATCGATCCCAATCCCTACAGAAGTACTACTTCTTCTTTTTCGCTTTCCTCTTGACAGAACAGTCCTGATCAAGCTTCGTAATACTTCGTTACTCGCTTTACAAACTCTCTCCATTTTCCACGGTTGTAGGCGCTGAGTGCTGCTCGGTTGATTGTTAAGTCAGTGAATGCCCTTATTTGATCAGTCCAGCCGTGTAGGAGACCTACCTCGGGACCTAGTACCTTCTACCCGACCCTAAACTATTAGTCGCTCCAAGTTGTCCTCGTCTCCTCTCTGAATGTGCTCGAAGTATCTAAGGATTCGAGCTTGCACTATTTTGGATAACCTTTGGGGTTCGTTTACTTCTTAGATGATGGACGCATTAGTTCTTCTTGCTGTCCAGGGAACTCGTAGGATTCTTCTCCAGCACCATAGTTCAAACGCGTCGATCTTCCTGCGATCGACAGCCTTCATCGACCATGTTTTTGCTCCGTATAGAAGTACCGGGAATATCAGTGTTTTAATGATAGTTTTTTTGTGTTTAAAGTGATAGCACTATCTTTCCATATTTGTGGAGGCTTTTCACTGTCCGTCTAGCGATTTCGCATCTACGAATGATTTCCTGAGAACAGGCACCCTCATTTGAAATCAGTGCTCCCAGATAGATATATTGGCTCACAACTTGGCATTGACCCAGGTGAAGGATGTCTGGCATATTATTCTGGACCCTGTCGATGATCATAACTTTGGTCTTTGAGTAGTTGATTCCCAAGGCAAGGTTATTACTTTCCATTTCCAGTTTATGCAAGATTTCCAGAGGTTCTTCTTGGGTATTTGCTAGTAAGACGGTATCGTCCGCTTAACGATGATTAGATATCTTTATTCCACCAACTGCAATTCCGCCGTTTCATCCGTCGGTCATCCTTCTCATAATATATTCTCCATAGATGTTAAATAGAAGAGGCGATAGGATACATCCTTGATGAACTCCTTTTCTATTTTACAGGGATTAGATAGTTGATTGTCAACTCTTACGACTGTCTTACTGTTTATATACAGATTCTGAATTAAAAGTGACAGATGATCCGGAACTCCTATTTCATTCAGGATTATCCAGAGCCAGTTCCAATTAATGCTTTCAAAGGCCTTACGATAGTCAACAAAGCATAAGTATAGTGGTCTGTTGAATTCGCGATACTTTTCAATGACTTGGCGAAGATTCAGTATTTGTTCTTTAGTACCACGACCGCGAACAAATCCTGCCTGGTCTGGTGGGATTTGCCATTCTAGATACTTTTTAATCTTTCATGTATTATAGAGAGCATTATTTTACTAGCGTGTAATAGCGTGAGATATCAGGCGGTAGTTGTCACACAAGGTTTTCACACCTTTCTTATGTAGAGGAATAAATATAGATGTCACCCACTCCTCTGGCCATGTTTTTGTGGACCAGATTTTTTGGCACAGGGTGTGAAAAATGTAAACACCTCTCACTCCCATGGCTTGAATTATTTCTGCTGGGATGTCGTGGCAGCCTGCAGCCTTGTTTGGTTTAAGTTTCTTGATGGCTAGTTCTATTTCTGCTTTAAGAATGTAAGGTTTATCCATTGCCTCTGTTTGCTTAGTTCTGCTGCTGGTGTTTCCCTTTTGGAACAGACTTTCACAATATTTTCTCCAGGTTTCTCGAACTTCATCCAGATCTGTGACTATTTCTCCGATTTCCCTCATTATGACCCGTGAATTGGAAAGAATTGAGGATTTATTTTCTTTACCGATTGGAATAAGCACTACACCAGCAAGATACAAGAAGTACTACACCAGCATTAAATCACCAATTTACCAAATTTGAAGTTAATATAATAATGAAGAGAGTCGTATGAGGAATCTTCAGTTTAAAAAAGGACTTGATGCTGAGTTCGCATAATGCAACATCGAGGTGATGAAGGTAGTGATACTGAGATCGTCCTAAATCGCCATAAATTTGAGAGAGATATTTTACCCATACTCCATAAAGGAATATTACCTAGGAGTTAAGCCTACTGGAATTAAAGGCTAACCGATAGTTCATTTAGCTTACATATGTTCACAATTTCAAGTCTCCCCTGTGTGTACCTCCAACTCAAATCTTTCGCTTGTCCAGCGGGGGCAGTAGAAAGCGGTATGTTCCACTGTGTCTACCTCCGCACAGTAGGTGCAGTCTTCCGATTCCTGCAGATGGAACCGTTTGAGGCAAAACAGCCATAGCCACCCAGAATTTGTGTAATGTGGTATCCAACCTCTCCATGTTTCCCGTTTGTCCCCTTTATTATATCCGGGATCAGTTTTTTGGTCCATTCACCCTTATCTTGCAGTTCATTCCATTTCTCCCGCCATTTCCTTCTAGTTCCTTATTTTATTTGTGCTGTGGCTTGTCCATTTTGTTTTTTATAGATACGGCATCTTTCGTCCACCAGTAATTCTATTGGCGGTACTTCGGCGATCACTTGAAATGCTGCTGTTGACGTGGTGCGGTATACGCTACGTATTCTTATCAGAAGTTTCCTTTGAACACTTTCCATTATGTTTCTAAATTTAACACATTTCGTGGTGTCGCTCCAGATTAGCGCCCCATACAACATTATCGAGTACACTACAGATGCAAGTATTTTCCTTTTACTGCTTCTTGCACCCCCAACGTTAGACATTATTCTCTGACAGTTTGGTCAATAACTCCTTTTTTGCGATGTTTTCGACATATTTGGTCATGCTCATATTGTGGTCAAAGTAGATTCCTAGATAGGTACTTGAGGACTCTAATGGTGCTAATCATTATTCCGTCCATCTGTATGGTATCTCCTTTAACCCTTAACCACCTGCCATACGTCACAGGTGAGAAAATACTGCTACTTTGGGCCTGAGAGACGTATTTCAGGTGGTTAGGTGTTAACTTCCTTCGGCCCACTAACAGTACGCATTCTTACATTTATTTGAAAAATTCACTGTTTTTACCACACTTATGTTATATAATAAGTGTGGTAAAAATATAGTCAATTTTTCAATTCAATGTAAGTAGGAATTACCATGTAGTAACAGTCGCAATCATCCTATTCAGAACGCATTCTGTTTTCTGGGGGGCTAACTGAAGCTTTTTCTTCTTCATGTCCTTTTGGATTGCAAGTATTGCGGTAGTTATTTTATCTTCTAGTGATGTCCCTGTTTGCCCGCAGGCGACTACAGCTAGGTCGTCCGCATATCCGACTAGGGTCACTCCCTCCGGCACTTACACATTTTTTACGATGTCGTAGTGAACGTTCCACAGCAGTCGACCGAGTATGGACCCCTGTGGTACACCGCATGCTACCTCGGTTGAGTGTTTATGTCCTATCAGCATTGTTCTGTTGGTGAAATAACTGCATATCAATTCTATTAGGTACGTAGATATGTTTCTTGCTTTAAGATCATCTACGATACCCTTCGAAGACGCGATTTTGGACGTCTAGCGTAACCATTGCGAAAAAATCCATTTCGTATCTCTTGCTTTGTTTTTAACTACTTGCATTGCATCTATGGTCGAGTGACCCTTTCTAAAACAGAACTGCATGCCCGCTAAACCTCCTGTTTGTTCGAGCTCTTCATTGAGTCTTCGATAAAGTAATTATTCCGGCAGTTTACCGGCAGTATTTAGCATGCTTAAGGGACGGTAGCTTTGACCCCATTTTTTTAGATTTTCCATTAGGACTAGTCTCGATTCCTTCCATATTTTTTTAAACTCTCTTCTGCTCAATAGTCTTTTATCAAGGCGTATTGCGATTGTCAAAGCAGTATTGCGTGAAGGCAGTATTGAGGGCTGTTAACTTGATTAGTTCCGCCGGGATGCAGCCCGGTCCGAGTGCCTTTCCCGATTTAAATTAGCTTGCTTGCTGCTACTTTTAGTTCATCCACTGTGAAATATGTTGGCTCAGCTTTCACGCAGACCAGCCAGCTCCTTCTCCCATTGCAGTACGGGGTTTTTCGGGAAGAGTTTGTTGGCTTCCTCCACCGTCTGCTCTTCTGTAAGGAAGGTTTTTGGTGCTACATTCATTTTTTTGCTTCTGTACTTTGTATGTATCATATTTCTTCTGTATGTATGTATCATATAGCTTCTGTACCGCTATCTCCATATATTGTGGTCTATCTCGTCGCAGAGCTTCTTCCATGCTTTCCTCTTAGCATCTAGTATGACCTTCTTAAGAGAGTTTCTGCGCTCGTGGTATTCGCATAAATATTGACTATCTAGTCTTATATGTCTGTCCAATCCTTTTTATTGAGTTACAACTAGATAATGCCCTAGAAGTATGTTGGCTATCTGGTCCTATCTGTCTGTCTAATCCTGTTTATTTTGTTAAGACTAGATAAAAAAGTTTAGTTGTTTAGTTGAAGTTAGTTTTATCTAGGAAACATGAAATGGATAATCTAAATTTAGACAGTTTTACTAAGTACTTTAGTAACATTTAATAAATTAGATTTAGACCAATTACGGTAAAACGCTTCATTAGCCAACAATGTCTTTTTTAATAATTGCACTTGCTTTTTTGTTGCTGTGATGATTCGGAGATGACGTAATTTGGTTTGGAAAAGAAATATTGCAAAAAATTGGTCAATTTAAAATTTCACGCGGTTTAGCGTAGATTGTGAGAATGCGGTCTAAGTATTAATAATAGTTTTAGAATGTCGTTAGAATGTGACGTAAAAAAACTGTTATGTTTTGTTTTGACAAGAAAAAGGAGAAACTTTTGTATGCAAATAATTTTGTTACATAGTTTTAAGCTTATTAATTTGCGACAAATTTATTTACACAGCAAATTTTTTAAAAAAGTTATTCGATAAATTTGAACCAAAGTTTTACCAAAACTATTTTGCTCAAATTTTAAGATGTGTCACTAAGCCAAGTTTTAATTAAAGAACTTTTATCTACTCGCGCAACAAAATTAACACTAAATTATTGTATGTGAACGCCATTAATACAATCGTGTGTAAAATAATTCAAATCGTGTGTAAAAGTCCAATGTAAATCAAATGGAGATTCATTTTTAAACGATTTCTTTTTGTTGTTACTATGGCAACAACTCACGTCACTAAACAAAAAACATAGATGTAGTGAAAATAAATTTTCTGAAGTAGATTAAAATTGAATTTTTTTTTTTGAATCAAGAGGTCTTGGCCTCTCAGTCTGGATGTATCTGGCACTAATATAACTTAACCTAACCATAACCTAATCTAGATTTAATCTTGGTTAAGCTAGATTACAGCGACAACCACCAAATATGTCATAATATGTGTTCCCGTCAGTGTGCGTTTTTACTATTGTCAGTCACGGAGGCGCTGAATGTTCTAAACTTATTGTGTCAGTGATTTGACGTATTTTGTCTGTCAAAATTACAATTTTTCAATATTATCGGTAAGCAACAATTATTATTTTGTAGATTCTACAGTATATTAACATG
Organism: Phosphuga atrata; assembly: GCA_944588485.1. Taxonomy (NCBI): domain Eukaryota; kingdom Metazoa; phylum Arthropoda; class Insecta; order Coleoptera; family Silphidae; genus Phosphuga; species Phosphuga atrata. The sequence goes on from OX155897.1 coordinate 13,690,344, forward strand.
CTTTGTATAGAAAATAACGTATGATACACGTGTGTGAAAGGCTTTTGTGTACAATCGTATCATAAACTACTTCTTCTGTGCGAACGGTTCTCCTCGGACCACGCGGAATCAACATTTATTGGCCTTGATGTTTGCCCAATAAAAAATGTCCTTTTCCGAATGGCCAAGTCCTTTTCCGAATGTTTGTACCAATTGGACCTTGTTGCATTTTTCTGCAAAAACGTATAGATTTTATGTGTTAACCTAGTTGGGTCCATTCGGTCCAAATGTCCCATGAATTGGATCCTTCTCATACGGATGGTGTCTGTGATTTTAGTAATTTTCAAATAGACGTCAGCATTAGGTTTTGGAAGGTGAACTCCATCTTTGATTTTTGGTCCCAACATGTTTGCATGATTTTGCGTTCTTTAATCTTCAATTGATTTCTCAGTGTTTTTTGTTGTAGATTAAGTGTCTCGGGGGTCTCGGGGGTGCAAGGGGTGGTGACAAAAGGCTACTCAAATGACAACCTCACCTGCTCGCGGTGCACCCTGCTAGAAAACCAACGAGGCTCTGTCGACCGAATCTCTGCCGGAATAAGCAGATAATCTCTTGCTAGCCAACAGCTACGGGTGGAGGAGCTGGCAAGAGTAAGGGTACCCCCGTATCCTTGGGACAAGAAAAGGTTCCTAAAGGCGGTTGAATCTAAACAGATCAACGGCACGAGGATATGGTAGGCAACGGAAAACCACCACATTAAAGATCCTTCGGGATATTCCTAGTAGAACCAATTACATGAATACAATAGTAACGGAAAACCGTAACGATCATGGATCTCGGAGTCCAAGATCCGGCAAGAGAGGAAACATCGCAAAAGAAGAAAAGTGTAAGGCCTCTCGGGTCGTCATGCGGCGAAATCCTTACATGGCAAGTGCAATACACACAAAGCAAAAAACTCCAGAAACCAGGAAAATGTCAACAATTAAAAGTATCGGTACCTGGAATGTGCGTAGCTTGTTCGAAAGTGGAAAAACTCAAAACCTATTAAGGGAAATAGACAGACTAAAAATAGACAGCCTCGGAGTAAGTGAAATGCGATGGAGAGGGTCTGGCGAATGTCAAGTCGAGGGGTACACTATCTACTATTCCGGGAACGACGACTCTAAACATTGGAATGGAGTAGGCATAATCGTCAGTCAAACTTTAAATAAGGCGGTAAAGAACGTCATAAACATATCTGATCGTGTAATTATAGTGCAAATAGAAACAAGACCAATAGCGTGCAATATAATTCAAGTATATGCACCCACAGGAGATGCACCAGATGATGTTACCGAGTTGTTCTACAACGATCTAAAAAGGGCAACTGATACAGTTAAACCGCATGAAATAAACATAATTATGGGTGATTTTAATGCCAAGGTGGGAAAGGGAAGACGAGAACGTATTGTAGGCGATTACGGACTGGGAAACCCAAACGACCGTGGAAACAGACTAGTTCAATTCTGCTTGGATGAAAACTACGTCATCGTAAACACATTTTTCAAACATCATCCAAGGCGCCTGTATACGTGGACGTCTAATGCAGACAGATGTGTAAGAAATCAAATAGATTTTATCATGATTAATAGTAGATTCAGAAATGCAATAAAAAACGCCAAAACATATCCCGGTTCCGATGTACATACAGATCATAACCTACTAACGGCATCTATAAATCTAACACTGAAAAAATGTGTTAGAACGCAAAAAGTACTCCGTATAGATACACAAAGGCTAAAAGATCAGATCATACGCTCAAAGGTTAGGAATGAAATAAACGAGAAACTAACAACATGGAGTAATACAACAGAAAATGCAGACATAGAACACACGTGGAAACAGCTGAAAACCACAGTAATAGAAGTAGGAGAAAGGTATCTAAGACCAAGCGAAAGGCCGAAAAAACAAGCACGGATGACCGAAGAGATACTATTACTAATGGATTCTAGAAGAGCATACAAAAACAAATGCGCACTAAGATATAAAGAAACCCAACGAGAAATCAGATCGAAAATAAGATCAGCAAAAGAGGTGTGGTTGTCTGGGCAATGCGCTGAAATTGAAGCTCTTGAAATAAAGCATGACTCCTTTAACTTGCACAAAAAAGTAAAGCAGGTCTCTGGTAACCACAAGCCTATAAGATCCCAAATGCTAATGGATGAGCAAAACACTATATTAACATCAACAGAGGATAAACTAAAAGAGTGGAATAGATACATAAAGACTCTTTTTAAGGACAACAGACATGAACCCTATAATATCGAACTACTCGGAAATGACGGAAGTGACATAACAAGATCAGAAGTCGAACATGTTATTGCGAGAATAAAGAATGGGAAGGCACCTGGCCCAGATGAAATACACGCAGGAATTTTTAAGATCCTTAAAGATGATAGTTCTCTCTCAATAATAGTAGACCTATTTAATAATATATATAGAACAGGTGAAATACCAAGAGATTGGTTAAAATCAACTTTCATCACCTTAGCAAAGAAATCAAATGCGAAACAATGTAAAGATTATAGGACCATCAGTCTCATGAGTCAAGTATTGAAACTATTTCTGAAGATCATCCATAATCGTATTTACCGCAAATGTGAAGAGTCGATCAGCGAGTCCCAGTTTGGCTTTCGGAATGGGTTCGGCACAAGGGAGGCACTTTTCAGTGTACAAGTTCTGGTACAACGATGCCTTGATGTTATTGTGGATGTTTTTGCCTGCTTCTTAGACTACGAAAAAGCATTTGACACCGTAAACCATAATAAAGTAGTAGATATACTTAAAGAACTAGGATTAGACGGGCAAGATATCCGCATTATAGCCAACCTGTATTGGAACCAAACAGCAGTGGTGTTAGTGAACAAAGAACTGTCAGAAGAGGTCATGATTCAAAGAGGGGTGCGACAAGGCTGTGTTCTCTCGCCATTACTTTTTAACCTTTATGCAGAAAAAATATTTCGAGAAGCATTGGATGGCAAGAACATAGGAGTAATCGTAGGAGGCATAGTGATCAATAACCTGAGGTATGCCGACGACACCGTTCTATTGGCTACGAACATAGAAGACCTACAAGAACTAATGACAACCGTTACAGAGCACAGCTTGTCCATGGGTCTTAAACTCAACGTTAATAAGACAAAATGGCTCGTCGTAAATAAAACCAGCGTAAATAACCAGCTGAATCTAAGAGTTGGAAATGAGGTGGTGGAACGCGTCAACTCCTATAAGTACCTTGGCTGTAACGTAAACGACAAATGGGACATGACATCGGAAATTAGAAGCCGCATCGAACAGGCAAGAGGAGCTTTCACCAAAATGAAGAAAGTGCTGAACAACAAGCACTTGGAAATCCCCCTCAGAATCAGATTGTTAAGGTGCTATGTGTTTAGTATCCTGTACTACGGCGTCGAGGCTTGGACACTTACGGAGGCTATGTGTAAGAAGGTGGAGGCTTTTGAGATGTGGACTTACCGTAAAGTGCTGAGAATTTCTTGGGTGGATCGAATTACTAACGTCGAGGTCTTGCAAAGAGTCAATAAGCAAACAGAAGTTCTCAACACAATAAAGAGAAGAAAACTGGAATACCTTGGTCATGTTATCCGAAATGATAAGTACAGGTTACAGCAGACAATAATACAGGGTAAAATACAAGGTACGCGCAGTCCAGGCCACCGCAGAACATCATGGCTCAAGAACCTTCGCCAATGGTTTGGACAAAGTACAAGATCCCTATTTCGAAAAGCTGCAGATAAAATTCAAATAATGAAATTGGTCGTCAACGCCCTTGGAGGGCATGACACATGAAGAAGAAGAAGAAGTGTCACGGCTGCTAAAGGGCTGCTAGTAACACTACTGTTTTATGATGTTCAATTCCAAGAGAGACATTTTTTGTTATAAACTTATTTTGTCAAATGGAAAGCAGTTTCCATTTACTGTAGTCTTGCTTCTATAGATTTTTCTAGATTTTTTATCATAAACTACTATTTTTAATGCGAAACAATTTTTTAATTTTCTGTATCAAAACTATTTTCGACGTTGTGCCTAGAGCAATATTTGAAACAAACTTAAGCGTTGTTAGTTGACAATACATTCAACCACTTAGTTTTAAGGCCAAATATAGACCGTTTCTTCGGGCTACTCGGCGCGCGTTCAAATTTAACAGCCGGAAGTTTTCGACAAAAAATATGTTACAAACATTCAGAGCACAAAAAATATGTTACGAACATTCCAAAGACGACAGCACTCCGAATAAAATTTAATAAAACGAAATAAATTCTCGTTCTGCATACAAATTGTGGGCCGCGCGAGGAATTCACGACTTCCTTGTCCACTCCAATCCAGTTTCGTTTTACACCCAAATACATTCAGATCCTTGCAACAAACATAATTATCGCGAGATATTAAACCTAGCCCATGCCAATTCGCACCTTCCACACGCATACCAACAATATATTTATGATGCAATAAACAAAATTTTATAATATATAATATATAATATATAATGAATAATATATAATGTATAAGATAAAATTGGTAAAACCATCCTACGTTATAGATAATCATACAAACTTACGGAACTGTGTTCCGATTGTTTTAAGTTTGTATAATATACCGGGTGTCTCAGACCACCCGTACCAGCCTTTTATTAAGACAATGCTTGGTCGAATGTGACTGGGACAAACATTTTTATGATCAAAGTGAACCCAAGGAATTCAAGGGGGTAGTTGCATGATGAAGGGGGTACCGCATGACATTCGTACTGAAAGAGTTTGTCGCATAGCCTCTCCTACCCAATTCCGACTCTCACATCCACGTCTGGTGAACCCTGGTAACCTGACCACTCTAGCCTGAGATGCGGTAACCAACCCGTATGGATGGTAAGGGTGGTCAGGGCTGGCGAGTGCGGGAGAAATGGTCCTGCGATCATCAGGGGGTTGGGCGTGTGGTTAACAACCAGCACCATAAAACAAAACCTGTTATGAAACCTTCAATAATGCCTAGGAATGGACTGGAAATACGGCAACGACACAAGCAACGGAAAAGGGAGAACGATTGGAAAATTGCATCGTGGAATGTTGTAACTTTATCGAGGCCTGGTGGGTTGAGAACTTTAACGGATGCCCTAAAAATCGGCGGAATGGACATAACTGCTGTTCAAGAAACAAGGTGGCCTGGAAAGAACTTACTAACCAGTAAGGAGTACTCATTTTACTACAGTGGTAAAACGGGCGGCAAAAAAAAAGGAATTTGGAGTGGGTTTTATTGTCACAGGAAAGGCCGGAGAGGCAGTAATTGGTTTTAACCCAATAAGTGAACGATTATGCTCCATAAGGCTAAGAGGGAAATTTAGAAATGTCACCCTGATTAATGTCCACGCACCAACTGAGGACAAGGAAGAAAACGTGAAGCACGAATTTTACGAGGAACTGCAGAAAGCATATCGTGATGCGCCAGAAGGAGATATCAAAATCATCCTTGGTGATTTTAATGCTAAAGTGGGACACGAGGAGATATACCGACCGACAATCGGACTGCACAGTCTTCATGCTGAGACTAATGAAAACGGAAGTAGGATGATAGACTTTGCGACGACCAACAACATGGTAGTCAGTAGCACATATTTCCCACACAAAAATATTCACAAATATTCACAAAGCCACATGGAAATCACCAGGTGGTAGAGTATTGATCCAGATAGACTATGTGATGATAGATGGGAGACACTGTTCAAATATCCTGGATGTAAGAGCCTGTCGAGGCCTCAATGTAGATTCGGATCATTATTTGGTAAGGGCGGTGCTTAGGGCTAGAATTGATTGTCAACGCACACAACAGCCGGCAGTTAAGAGATACGATCTGGAAAAATTCAAAACCGATGAGATGAAAGAGAGATTTCAGTACCAAATGCAGGAACGAATATCCAAACGGCCAGAAAACGCTCTAGTAGAGGTCAATGAAGCGTGGCAAAAGATCAAGCAGGACATCGAAGATACAGCAGCAGAGGTTGTGGGGTGGAAGAAGGGACAAAGGCGTAATAACTGGTTCGATGAAGAATGCAAGGAAGCTCTGACAGAGAAGAACAAAGCCAGAGAAAAGTACTACAACGAAATACTAGAGCGAATGTAGAGGATTATCGAAACAAACGGAAAGTTGAGAAAAAACTCTTCCGAAGAAAGAAATCTGAAAAAGATGAAGAAGATTTCGCGGAAATAGAAAGAATGAGTAATGCCAACGAAACTCGGGGACTCTATAAGGATAAGGACGGCAGAGTAATCGGACACACAGAAAGGTGTATCAAGAGGTGGGGTCAGTACTTCAGGGACCTGCTCAACCAGAACACTCGCGTAGTCCAAGAGGAAAGTATAACGCCAACATCAACATCAATATTAGGGACTGAGCAAGTGGAGGAACCCACCTTAGAAGAAGTAGAGACTGCAGTGCGCAGGATCAAGAACAATAAGGCGCCAGGTGCAGATGGCATTCCAAGAGAATTGTTGAAGTATGGAGGTAGAGCCCTAATATCGTGCATGCATGATCTCATATTAAACATATGGAAAACGGAAAAGCTACCGGATGAATGGAAGCTAGGGATAATATGCCCATTGTACAAGAAAGGTGATAAGTTAGATTGTTCTAACTACAGGGGGATAACGCTGCTAAACATTGCATACAAGGTCTTCGCTAATGTGTTGTACCGTCGCTTACTACCATACGCAGAAGAGAATATCGGTGAATACCAGTGCGGTTTCCGCACAAACAGGTCAACCACAGACCAACTGTTTGGCATTAGGCAGATCCTGGAGAAATGTAATGAGTTCAATATCACGACACACCATCTATTCGTGGACTTCAGAGCAGCATACGACAGCGTTATAAGACACAAACTGTGGGGGATAATGACAAGTTTCGGATTCCCTGAAAAACTGACAGCCCTAACCAGAGTAACACTGTCTGAAGTATCGTCTGTAGTAAGAATACGAAACAAGTTTTCTGAGACTTTTATAACAGAGGAAGGACTACGACAGGGAGACCCACTGGCAACTTTACTGTTTAACATCGTACTAGAAAAGACCGTTAGGAGTAGTGGAGTGGATACTAACGGCACTGTGTACTTTAAGTCAACACAACTATTGGCTTACGCAGACGACATTGATATAATTTGCAGAAGCGAACAGGCGACCAAAACTACTTACTCGCTGCTGGAGAAGGAAGCAAGTAACCTAGGACTCACTGTCAACGTAAACAAAACGAAATACATGGTGGCTAACGAAACTCATCGGAAGGTAGGACCAACGCTAGAACTAGACGGAAAGCACTTTGATACAGGAGATACATTTGTGTACTTGGGCTCGCAACTGAACAGCGTAAACCGGATGGGCGAGGAGATTAGAAGGCGGATAACTCTTTGTAACAGGTGCTATTATGGGCTACTTAAACTTTTTAGGTCCAAAACAATCCACCCCAAGCATAAGTGCACACTGTACAGGTCCCTGATAAGACCGGTGGTAACCTATGGTGCAGAAGCATGGAGCTTAACACAGAGCGAAGAACAGGCTTTAAGTGTATTTGAGAGAAGAATGCTACGTGCAATATTTGGAGCGACACAAGAACGAGGAATCTGGCGCCGAAGATATAATCACGAACTATATCAGCTCTACAATCTACCAGATATTATGAGTTTCATCAAGGTGGCAAGATTGAGATGGCTCGGACACATGCAGAGAATGGGTGATCATAGGGTTCCGAAAAAGTTGTTCAATGGCCAACCAGAGGGAAGGAGAAGGGCCGGAAGGCCAAGAGGGAGATGGAAGGATGCGGTAACAACTGACCTACAAAAACTTCAAGTACGGGACTGGAGAACGTTGGCGAGTGATAGATCCGCTTGGAGAAACATGCAGAAGGAGGCCCAGACCGGCAATCGGTTGTAGTGCCATTAAGAAGAAGAAGAACCCAAGTAATCCAGTGATGAATTTATTTTTTACCGGAATAATCCGGAAGTACCCGGAACCGGAAGTAACTTTAAAATTTAAAATGGCAACATAGGTCGAGTATGGTATTAATTGATAGGTCTTTTTAAAAGAAACAACTTTTATTAAAATGTTTTTTTAATATTTTGCATATTTACAGAAATTTAAAAAAAAAACGGGACGAAAGATCACCAGATATTCTTGAAGCAATTGCTCTGGACCCGAACATTTCGACTAGAAGAATTGAAATCGATGCTGGAATAAGTCGCTCCACTGCTTGGAGAGTTTTAAAAACAAACAAATTCCATACATACTATATCTGTTTACATCAGAAACTTGAAGAGCGGGATTTTCAAAATAGGGAAAAGGCGATCAATAGGGAAAAGGCGGTTTGACAAGAAACTCTTGCTTAATGAGCTGGACAACCATCTTGTTGCAAATACATTGTTAAACGTGTCGCATATGTTACGTCATCTAGAAGGTCAATAAGATAATTTTCTAAAAAATCAGCGTATTTAGCTCTGTTTAATAAACCATGGAAAAAATGCGGACCAATTATTTGGTTTCCTAAAATACCACACCAAAGATTAAGGGTCCACAAGTGTTGATTATCTTTGTAACTTCTCTTAACTAATGAGGGTTTTCATTACTCCAGTAGTAAGCATTATGTAAATTAACAACTCCGTTGCTTTTGAAGGTCGCCTCATCTGTCCATAAAATTTTGTGATGGAAATTATAATTTTTATGAAACAACCATTCACAAAAATTCAACCTATCTTGAAAATCCCGCTCTTCAAGTTTCTGGTGTAAAGAGATATGGTATGGATGGAAATTGTTTGTTTTTAAAACTCTCCAAGCAGTGGAGCGACTTATTCCAGCATCGATTTTAATTCTTCTAGTTGTTCGGGTCCAGAGCAATTGTTGCAAGAATATCTGGTGCTCTTTCATCTTGTTTTATTTTTTTAAATTTTTGTAAATATGCAAAATATTAAAAAAATATTTTAATAAAAGTTGTTTCTTTTAAAAATACCTATCAATTAATACCATACTCGACCTATGTTGCCATTTGAAATTTTAAAGTTACTTCCGGTTCCGGGTACTTCCGGATTATTCCGGATTATTGTTTGGGTTCAATAAATTCTTTGGGTTCACTTTGGTAATGAAATTTTTTGTCCCAGTCACATTCGACCAAGCGTTGTCGAAATAAAAGGCTGGTACGGGTGGTCTGAGACACCCGGTATAATATATAATGTATAATATATAAAGTATATAATGTATAATATATGTTCTTAATTTGGTCTTGTTTGTTTGGTTTGTGTTGACACGGTGGTGCAAAATAAATGCTAATAACAATGTAAGTTGTGAGTGTAAACAGAAAAAGTTTGTAACGTTCGTCCTTGGGGGTCGCGGCCCCCACAGTGCAACAGCCTGATACTTAGCGACGACGACGTTATCACCGAGCGGTATTTTTGTTGCGGTTGCAGATCTCCTTGAGACTCCACTAGCTAGTCTTTTAAACGACAGTTTCATATGTTATGTACGCTTCATTGCTTTATGTACGCTTCCTTCATGTTATGTATATATTATGTACGTTTCCGACACGTCGGAGATATGTTTACAAATATGGAAGTTGTTGAATGAATACAATTTGCGATAGTTTGTCGTGAAATAGAAAAAATCGAGGGAAATACCTATATAGACGACTCTATGGTAGAGATGAGCATGGAATCCCATCGACCCATCCCATCCCATCGTCCCATGGAATGGGATGAGTGGGATGAATATCGCGTGGTATGGGATGGGACGACATTTTTTTATGGGATGGAGTGGGACGAGTTTTGATAATCTAGTAAATCTAGTTCCTGAAAATTAATTGTTTTCATATAAAACTCTTTATTTTCATTTATTTGTAGACACAAGCAGGCTTCAGAATACAAATCACTGTGTTTTTGTTAGCTCTGTCTAGATTTTATTTTTCTGCAGCGTATATCTTTAGGCCGGGCCCATACGTACGGTTTCCGGATTCGGTTTCCTGATCAGGATTCCTGATTCGGAGACCCGAATGCTTGACTTACATATAAAATGTTCAACTGGGCGCACACGTTAGTACATTTTCCGAACGGAAAAAACCTGGCGTTCGTTTCGGAAATAAACCGTGCGTTCGGGTCATTCAGAACGGAAAAAACCGAATGATGTCATCCCGGACGCAGCGCTCGCATACATTTTTGATAATCCACCGCACACGAACGGAAATTTCCGTACGGAACTTTTCTTCCGTATCCAAACAACCTCATGCACATATTTTGTTTTAAATTTTCTCTTTTATGTGGAAGTTCATCAAAGGATTTCATTGTCAGCCTATAAAATTTGAAGAAATCTTCTGGGTGTGCTCGCAATTTTGCTCTTTTCAGATAGAATTGACTCTCTTTTATTCTTTTGTTTAGTGGGTGTAAAATAGGACTTTACTTTTTCACAAAAGAAAAATACTAAAAATGCTGAACTGCACATGCGCGATTCTGTAACTGACAAACTACCGCGCCGCCTCGTGAAAAAACTTAACTAAAACTTTTACAATAAGGCTTGCAACATACGCACGGTTTCCGGATTCGGTTTCAATATTGACGTTTCCTTTTTTTCTTACTTAGCGCCAGTAAAAGTGCAATAGAAATGAATTCGTCGTCGTCCATCTTAAACGTGCTTTCACGAAAGCGTCTCTCTATCTACTGGCAGTGAAAATTCCTAATACAAAAACTCGAACGTCTGCGCTAGTCTCACAGAATTCCGAATCAGGAATCCGGATCAGGAAATCGAATCTGGAAACCGTGCGTATGTTGCCACCCTTATTGTGAGAGGTTTGGTTAAGTTTTTTCACGAGGCGGCGCGGTAGTTTGTCAGTTACCGAATCGCGCATGTGCAGTTTAGCTAGTATTTTTCTTTTGTGATAAAGTAAAGTCCTATTTTAACCTTGAAAATGGTGCTTTGTTTAAAACGATTTTAACGGTTAGATAAAAAATATACAATAATCCAAAGTTATCGTTTATCGTGCCCAGGAGAATTCTGGGATAACGATGTAGTTCCTGAAAAATCTTCCGATCCGTTTGTGACGAAAAAGAATTATTCATTGTTAGAATTATCGTTAGAAAAACCGAAAAGAAAGTCTGCTGTATTGGAAAAATCGGATGAATGGCACGGGCTGCGTGACCGGGATGGGATGGGATGAATTGGATGGGATGGGATGAGTTAGATGCGATGGGACGAAAATTTTAGGTTTGTGCGATGAGATAGAGGGACGAAAATGTGATGGGATGGGACAGTAACAGGGAGCCGTTCCACGAGATGGGATCTGGAGCGAGAAACTTGTCCCATGCTCATCTCTACTCTATGGTATATTTTTCTGGCAATGACAAGGCAGACCACTCAAATGGCGTTGGAATAATACTAGACAAAAACGCAAACAAATTAGTCTCGATCTATGTACCGCACTCGGACAGAGGAATGCTAATACAACTAAAAGCAAACCCCAAAAACATTAATATCATACAAGTATATGCACCAACAGCTCTGTCCGGAACAAACCGGAGTCGGAAATATACGATTACTATGCGCAATTAAAAGAACTAAAATCATAAACCAAGAAAAACGAAATTACCATAATTATGGGAGATTTCAATGCGAAAGTGGGCAAAGGAAGAGTCGCTGATGTTGTCGGTAACCATGGCCTAGGTGATAGAAAATACAGAGGCGACTTGCTGGTGCAATTTTGCCAAGAAGAGCCTAACCTAACCTAACCATGGTCTAGGTGATAGAAATGATTTCTGGTGCAATTTTGCCAAAAAGAGAACCTTATGATTAGTAACACTTGGTTCCAACTATCTAACAGATGACTCTACACTTGGACATCCACACGACATCAGCCACACCACATAATACGAAACCAAATAGACTTTATACAAGTCGACAAGAGATATCGCAATGGAGTGCTTAGAGTGAGAACGTATCCGGGGGCGGACATTGGGCCAGATCCATCCATCCAATGCGCTACAGCCGAAATCGGGCCTTGGCTCTATTTTCTTCCTCCAGTCATCCCTGTCCTCCGCCGCCTTTCTCCAGTTTGGAGTTTCCGAGCATGTGTCGAGCGTCCCCCTAGATTTTGTCTGCCCATCTCGCCCCTGGTCTTCCAACCGGTCTTTTACCTTCTGGTTTTTGGTTGAAAATCCTCTTGACTACTCTTCACTCGTCCATCCTTTGTAAATGCCCGACCCATTTAAGTCTTTGTAATCTTATTGTTGTTGCTAGGTCTGCTTCTGCGAAGAGCTGGTAGATCTCGTGGTTGTGTTTTATTCTCCACTGTTCGTTTTCTTGGACCGGTCCATATATTCTGCGTAAGATCTTTCTTTCGAATGCGTTCACCATTGTTTCCGCTCTTTGTGAGAGCGTCCAGGTCTCGCTTCCATAGCATAATACATTCCATTGTTTTATAAAGTTTCAGTTTTGTTTTCCTGTGGACATTCCCTGATCTGATTATGGCCAAGATGTGGTAGTATTCTTTATTGGCATTACTGATTCTTCGTTGGATTTCCTTAATCTCGTCCCGTTTGCTGGATATGTTACAGCCTAGGTAGGTAAAGTCATTGACCACCTCCAAATTTTGGTCGCCTATTGTCATGTTCTGGCCTCTCCTCCTATCGCTTCGGGTCTGTATTAATACTTTGGTCTTATCTTCATTTACTTTTAGGCCCACTTCTTCAGCCGCGCCCTCTAGTTGTATGTAGGTTTTTTTCATTGATGTTAGGTTTCTTCCAAGTATGTTTATGTCATCTGCATATCCTGCTAGTTTTTTTTTCGCAAGTGACTCCACTGAAACGGAAGGACAGAGGGACCGCCAGCAATGGCATTACTGCCTCTGCATATCCTGCTAGTTGGGTGGATTTGTGTAGCAGCGATGCGTTGATGTCCGTGATTTTCCTTACTGCGTATTCTAATGCTAGATTAAAGTGCATTGGAGCGAGTCCATCTCCCTGCTTGAGCCTTGGTTTATTTTAAATGGATCTCTTAGGTTTCCTTGTATCTTCACCCAGCTTTCAGAATTCCTCATTGTTAGGTTTTGGGTCAGATCATAAACCCGTAATAGCTCAAGTAGATAAAGCGTAAAATCAATAGAAGACCAAACATGGAGGCACCCAAAGATCCAAAACTACAAGAGAAATTAAAGACGAAGCTCAACACTGAACTAAAAAATACCTGTTCGTATGAAGAGCAAATGGTGGAGGCCGTATGAGATCAACTTAAGCAAATATTTTAAAATTCCAAGAAACATTGAAAATACCTAAGACTGATAAAAGAAAGTAGTAGATGACAGAAGAAATCATGAATTTAATGGATGAACGAAGGAAATACAAAAATGTGGACCAAGAGAAATATAATGAGCTGAACTCAAACATAAGAAGAAACATTAGAAAAACCAAAGATAGAAAATGGATGGAAGAAAGATGCCAAGAACTACGAGACAAACACGATCTGTTCAACATCCACAAAAAGGTGAAAGAAATAGCTGGATATACCAGAAGCCACCTACCATCCAGATTAGTAAATGAGGACAACCAACTTCTGACAAATAAAGAAGAAATGAAACAAGAGTGGACAAAGTATATTCAAAATTTGTTCGATGGCGAAACTAATTTACCACATCCAAATCAAGGAGGAGACACTGACCCGAACATCATGAAATCAGAAGTTATTAAAGCTATAAAATCCACCAAATCAGATAAAGGACGACATGTACATAGAAATCTTAAAGCTTATACAAGAGGAAAATATCAACGTTCTTGTAAACTTCTATAACAAAATATATGAATCCGCAAACTTACCGAAAGACTGGTTGAAATCAATATCCATTGCCCTACCAAAGAAACCATACGCAAACAAGTGCGACCAATTCCCACTGATATGCTTGATGAGCCAAGTATTAAAAGTATTCCTAAAAATCCTACATAATAGTATACGTAAGAAATGCGAAGAAGACCTAAACAAGGAACAGTTTGGTTTTAGAGATGGACTTGGAACAAGAGAAGCGTTGTTTAGGCTGTCAGTTCTCATGCAAAAATGTTGAAATGTAGAAATAAAACTTCTGTTTTATTGATTTTGCAAAGGCATTTGACTGTTTAAAACACGACGTCCTAATTAACATTCTGATGACCAAAGGCCTCGACCAAAAAGATAACTCCTTCATAAAAAAAATTGTACGAACACCAGACTGCTGCAGTACGACTCGAGGACGACACGACCAGTGAAATACCTATTAAAATACCTATTAAACGTGGAGTACGTCAGGGCTATGTACTATCACCATTGCTGTTCAATATCTTCTTCTTCTTCCTCAGACCGTGTTAATCCACTCCTGGATGTAGGCCTCCTCTAACGTTTTCAAAGTTTTCCTGCATTGTGTAGTCTTGCACCAGTTTTTACCTGCTGTTTCCTGGATGTCGTCTCGCCATCTTTTCGCGCGTCTGCCCACGCTCCTTATCGTTGTTCTTGGTCTCCATTGTACGATTCTTTTGGTCCATTTGGATCCGTCTTGCCTTGCCATTTGGCCCACCTATCTCCATTTTAATTGCGCTATTCTTATGATGACATATTGGACCTTGCTGCTTCTCCTGATTTCCCCGTTTCTGACGTGGTTTCTGAGACTGATAACTAGAATTCTTCTTTTCATTGCTCTTTGAGTTATACTGAGTCTTTCTGCGCTTCCTCTAGTCAGGGTTGTAGTCTCCATGCCGCATGTTGTTACTGGTAATATGTACTTTCTTTTTTAGGTTAATGGGGATGGTTGTTGATTTTAGAATATAATTTAGCTTGGCGAATGCCGCCCAGCTCATCTTTTTCCTTCTAGATATTTCTGCAGTTTGGTCGGGAGTGTAAGGGGCTGAAACAAGATCTCATCAGCCCAAATGTCACCCTTACCTGCACGCGGTGCACCCTGCTACAGAACTGACGAGGCTCTGGCGACCGAGACACGGCGGTATAACCGTTTCATCGGAAATTAAGGAAATGTAATTTCCCACCCAAACTGGCCAACACGTTCGGCAAGCGTGGACTTTCACAGATGCCAAAACCTTCTAACAAATGATGAGTTCAATATCTACTCGGAACAAATATTCCTGAAATCCTTGGAAAACTCTACAACTTTTGAACAACATCAGGTACGCGGACGATACGGCTATATTTGCAGACAGTGCAGTTGGCCTACAACGTTTGATGAACCAAGTAATAGCAGAAGGTGATGCGCTTGGGCTAAAAGTAAATACGGCCAAAACGAGAACAATGGTTATCAGTAGAACGCTAATTTGCAAGTATACAATAAGTAAATAGAGCAGGTCTCTAAATTTAAATACTTGGGCAGCTGCATCACCGAAGACCTGGAACCAGATCTGGAAGTAAGAACACGCATCGAAATAGCCAGAACAACGTTCCTTAAGATGAGAAAAGAATTTTGCAAGAGAAGCCTAAACCTTAAACTAAGATATCGGTTCTTCGTTAAGTGCTATATTCACTCGGTACTCTTGTATGGTGTTGAGGCTTGGACGTTGAAGATGAATACTATGAACAAAATAGAAGCGTTTGAGATGTGGATCTTTCGAAGAATGCAAAGAATATCCTGGGCGGAACATATCACGAATAATTAGGTTGTAGACGCGTGGACAGAGACAGAGAGCTATTGGTTATTGTGAAGAAACGTAAGACAGCGAATTTTGGACATATCCTCAGAGATACATAATATAGCCTTCTAAAATTAATAATGGAGGGCAAGCTAGAGGGGCGCCGTGGTCCAGGACGAAGGAAGTGCTCCTGATTAAAGAACTAAGAGGCTGGACTAATCTGGACTCCCACTCATTCTTCAGAGCGCCACAAGACCGTGCGGAATTTGCCATGATAGTCAGTAATGCCAAACTTCAGTAATGGAGAAGACACCTAAAGTATCCACCATCAACAGTAAAAAAAAGTGAAGTTATTAAAAAATACATTTTAGGCTGATGAAGCGTTTTATCAAAGGTAATTGCAGTCTAAATCTAATTTAATGAAACTTATTGTTAGAAATAACTCTCCAAATCCAGCTTAGACTAAATAAAAGACTAAATAAAAGCTTTTGTAGACTAATTTTGGAATGCTGAATCGATTGCTGAAAACTAGAACTCTCTATGATGATTTGTTCAAAAGTTATGGCATTATGAAATCTGCGGAAAATGCGAGAATTTTTTGCTACAATCTTTATTTATCAAATTATTGTGTTTCTGAAAGTATTTTTCCTGCTGATTACACATGTACAAACTATATTTTGCTAGCTGTTTCCCTTCACGAGAAATAGCCTGCGAAAATTTATAAAACAGAGTCGTTTCCAAAATATCTGGAGTAGACAAGCAAGGCTAAACAGTAATGACTAGACAAACAGGACTAGACAAGCGAGATTAGACAAGATTGAATGGATAAGATTAGACTGGACAAACAAGACAAGACAAATAAGACTAGTGAACGATGTCTAGAAACCACCTAGTCATGCTACTAAACGAGTACTAGATAAATAACATTGATAATGATGATAACATTAATAATTTAGATTATAAATTTCTAGTTTCCTAGATATAACAGATTAAAGTTAAGAATTAAAAATAATTTAATTATTTTAAATTTAATTAAGAATCAAGCTGCAGTCTCACTTAAAGTGTTCTAAACAAACCTGTTTAAAACAAAATTTAGTCTTTTTTATCGTCTAATAAACAAAACTATTCAACAATTATGTAAATTGTCTTAATAACAAACTAATTATTTCATCTATATAAATCGTAAATTATGGAAGCTGCTTGTGTTATAAAGTAATAATTAAGAAGTCTCCTAATGATTATCTTTGAAATCAATTACGACCCGTTATCCTTGAACAATCCGAAATCTTTTCTCGATTTTTGCCATTTATTAATTAATAAATATTAATTTAAAAATCGTTTCTTGACGAAATGCCTCGAGAGTTTTACGTGTTCGAGTGTGATTTATGCGGTTCTACAAAAATTCGAGCATTTTTCAATCCAATTCCCCGCAATTTATTCATTTTTCTTTCTTAAAACTAGATTAAGGTTTTTTCAAGCCAACACACTTCATTAACAAACGTCTCGAAGACAACATTGAAATCTTTATAGACTATTTAATTGGGTTAGGGCTCGTGCAAGACTGGGCATTATAATCCTATAATGCCTAATCGAGTCCTTTTGTTCTCTGATTTATGTGGGTATGTGTATATAGAGGAATATTTTGTACATATATTTGTACTTTTGTATTTCTGTTTTTGTATGCATATATTTATGAAGAACAATAAATGAAATAAATAAATAATTCAATCTACAATTGAATTCTGTACTTTCATTTCAACTTATCTATATAAATCACACAATGCGTTATTTACTATCTAAGCTTGCTATATATGCACTAAACTTTACTAATCTAGATAATTAAAAATACTAAATTGATGATCTTATTAGGACCAGAAGTACTAGTGAGCTAACCTACACTGCTGAGGTGTCAACGCGTTTGTCAGGTAGTAGAGGCATGGCAAAAGGGATAAAAATTGTGACGAACGATCTTATGCAGAGTAAGCAACTTGAGTTTGAGTAAAGAATGAGCCAAGAGCTGTGACCTATACTATGTTGAAACTAAATCAACAGGTTATGTCTACAAGCAGACTCGGAAGTTTAGCTTTAAATTTGGGCATAAGATACCTCCATCACTGTCTCCGTCGTCTTACGAAATCTAAATAAGCTTGTTAACAGATTGTTGTGATAGAAACGCGAGCCGATATCAAAGCTCAAGCAGTTTTAAATAAAACTGCAGAACGTTTGTTATTGGCACAGCAAGAGTTTGTCAACAGTCTGCGAGTCTTGCTCGTCATTTACTCTGATGAGTAAGTGGGGCTGTGATGGAAGTTCCGGTCACAGCACATACAAATTTAGGAACACTAAGGATACTGATGAATTTTTGTTTGTTTTTTCATTCGTTCCCCTTCAATTAAAGGTTGAAAGTGGCAAGATAGTCTGGCAGTATCCTCGACCATCTTCTACAATGTATTGTCGTCCAATAAAGTTTATCTTTTGCAAAGAAACTAAAGCCTTCACTGTGGAAGAATGTAACCATGTGTTGGAAGAGATAAATAATTTATTGCGGACAATTTGCAAAGTAAAAGAAGGTGAGGTTTCGGTCATGCATGAAATGCTTCTGAACATGATTGATGGGAAAGTCTATAATGCGTTGACCGAAACTTCCTCATCACAGAAGTGCTTCATTTGTGGGGCAACCACAAAAATGATGAATCACGAATCAAGGGAGTTTGCAGCCAACAAAAACAATCTTGGTTTTGGTTTGTCTATATTGCATGGCTGGATTAGGTGTTTCAAATTGCTCCATATTATCGTATATATCGTCTTGATATTCAGAAATGGCAAATTAGATCGGAATATGAAAATGTTAGTGTGAAGCAAGTTAAAAATCCGTTTTAAAGCCGAAATGGGACTATGCCCCTTTACGGTTAGTTAAGTGCATGCGCGTCCGCCTTGTTTAAAAGGCGGGAATATGAAAGTTTGGGGCACATTTTCACTGTTATACGTCAAAAAAGTGCCTGAAAACATGGCGGAAATTGACGCATGGGCATAAAAAATTTAAACTATAAAATTTTTTTTCCAATTTATAAAAACCTAATCTAGAGTTTGAGACCTAGACGGGAGTAACAAGAATGTTTATATTTTCGCCAAAAATATTTAGTTCACAGACAAAAATTGATTGTTCATTCTATATAGAATCATCTAGATTTTAGTATTAGTCTATTTATTAAATCTACTACATATACAACAAACTCTATTTGATAATTGAATATAGGGTGAAAGTAAACTAATTTTATAGATACAATCATACCAACTTATTACAGCAGAACAGAGCTTGAATACAACCTTTATTTATTCAACCTTTCCGAAGCTCTATAATATTATTAAGTCTTTTTAAGACTATAAAATAAATCTCATTTTGAAAGACAAAAGATATTTGTGTTATTCACTAGGACTTAAAACAAGACACTAGATAAATAACATTGTTTTTTAAGATCAGATCTTTCTCTTTAACCCAAAGTGAATAGCCATCTGTAGACGCGTTTCGAGATCTATCTCTCATCAGTGCAGCTTTGCTCTTTTGAATTATAAAATGGAATACAGGAGGTACACACTTACTTTTTAGTGTCACAGTAGTGAACGGAGTCCTAGTGAATAAGACAAATATCTGTTGTTTTTCAACATGAGATAGTCCTAAAAAGACTTAATAATATTATAGAGCTTCGGAAAGGTAGAATATATTTATATATTCAAGATGTGTTCCGCTGTAATAAGTTGGAACAAACTTTATTAATCTATTTAATTTAGAGCTTGAGATCTAGACAGAAATTTTTTAATTTTCTAAAATTAAAAAATCCGCAATTTCTTGTCTAAATTTCCTGCAACAATATTTTTTTCACAGACGATATTAAATGGTTCATTCTATATAAAATCATCTAGATATATTAATTTAGTATGTTACAAATTTATCAATCGTTACTAATCCAGCTAGTAAACCTTATAAAAAATCTTATTTGTCAAGTCCAGGGGTGGGTAACCTTGCGTTGTGACGTTTCCAAAATGACTATTTCGGTAGACATACAAGACTGGACAGACAACACTGGGCAGACAAGACTGCATAAAGAAGACTGATCTGCCAAGGCTGGACAGACAAGACTGGACAGACAAGACCGGACATGCAAGACCAGACAGACAAGACTGGACAGACAAGTTAAAAAATTAACTGAAGTAATGATAATTTGTTATTATTCCTTTTTGTATTTTCAAATGTTTTTTGATGAACAAAATGTTGACTTGTGGATGACGAATTTAGACTTGTGGATAACAGTAGACTGCTGATGTTAGTCTAAGTTGTTCGAAAGTCGTCACCGATTTCTAAACGAACTAAACCATATGGAACAGAATACCCGACTTTCCTTGAAGATGTTCCAATTATTACGAGTATAGAACAACCCCACGATTTAGCTGAACATTTTTTAGGCTCATCCCAATTACAAGCTTGCAATTCTTATGGACGAAGACAGCATGATCACTTACTTGATGCTTTGAATAAAAATGAAGAGTTCAAAGCAAGATAATTGACTTTGTAAAGAATACTTGATTGTTTTGAAATTTATTGTTGCGGACTTTTTACCTGGTGTAACTGTTGTTAATCGTCTTTGACACACTTTAACTAAGATCCGAAAGCAAAAATTAAGCTTCTGCGTTCGTTCAATAAATATTCGTATTTTTGTTGAAAATAATTGTTGACATTTTCCAGATGATAGATAGTAGATGCGAACGCAACGAACGCAACTCGACGTTGCCACGTTTACAATTTTTGATTGATTCAACGGTCCTTGCTACATTGACACATTGCGGCGAGCAACCTAATTTAACCGGGGATATACCAACGGTCCTTGCCACATTAACCTACATTGGGTCGAGAGTTCGCGCTGCCGCACGTATCTTGTCTTAATTTATCTGTCCGCTTCGCGGCGGGCAACCTAATCTAACCGGGGTTAAACAAACGGTCCTTGCCATAATGACCTATATTGGATCGAGTTCGCGCTGCCGCGCGTATATTGTCTTGATTTATCTATCCGCTTCGCGGCGGGCAAAGTAATCTAACCGGGGTTAAACCAACGGTCCTTGCAACATTGACCTATATTGGATCGACAGTTCGCGCAGCCGCGCGTATGTTGTCTTGATTTATCTGTCCGCCTCGCGGCGGGCAACCTAATCTAACCGGAGCTGAACCAACGGTCCTTGCTACATTGACCTATACTGGATCGAGAGTTTGCGCAGCGGCGCTTACGTTGTCTTCATTTATCTGTCCGCTACTTTCGGTGAGCAACCTAATCTAACCGGGGATTAAACCAACGGTGCTTGCCATATTGAATCGAGAGTTCGCGCTGCCGCGCGTATGTTATCTTGATTTATCTTTCCGCTTCGCGGCGGGCAACCTAATCTAGCCGGGGTTAAACAAACGGTCTTTGCCTCATTCACCTATATTGGATCGAGAGACAGACCTATATTAGACGAAGACACAGCGATACGATAGAAAACCTGTGATGCTCTCTCTCGGCACGCACAAGCCAAGAGGCAGCGCTCATTCCAGTTAGTATATATTTCAGTGGTCGGGATCTCTTAAAATATTCCGAATATTCATAATAGACAAATCATTTCTGGAAGCCAATTTCGTATATACTTTACACAAACATGTGACGCAGAAAAATTTAAATAATTTATCTGTTGACAAAATTAATTTTGGCAACGCTGACCCAATTGTATCTACATTCTGAGTTATGTGTTACCAGTCATACACGTCAGTTATTTGGTTGAAGATATAAATTTTGTTATTACAAAAAGTTAAAAAAAAATCTGCTGGATATCCAGGACACTTTAATAATTAACTGGAGACATTGTAGCTGTTTGTGGAGTAGCTGTGTGTTGCAATATGAATGAAACTTCAATATGACGCTTAAGATTGTATATATGTTGCGAAAATGATAGTTTTCATATAAACGAAAATAAACGTTGCAAATACGTTGAAAATAAACGTCGAGTTAGTAGCGTTCGCATCAGTTATCTGTCATCTTGAAAATGTCAAAAATTATTTTCAACAAAAATGAAACGAAAATTTATTGAACCAACGTAGAAGCTTAATTTTTGCTTTCGTATCTTAGTTGAAGAGTGCCAAAGACGATTAACAACAGTTACACCAGGCAAAAACTCCGCAACAGTAAGTTTCAAAACAATCCCGTATTCTTTACCTAACCCTAAACCCTAACATGCTCGCCAATGATAAAATGGACTAAACGTGGACTAAAGATGTGATATGGAGTGATTCTCCACCAGATCGTACATTGCCACAAACTCATGAAGTCTCACCATGGCTTAGAGATGTAGTATGGAGTGATTTACAAAATCATGAAATCTCACCGTCGCTTAGAGATGTTGTGTGGAGTGATACTCCAGCAGATCGTACAACCCTAAAAGCTCATAAAGTCTCATCGTGGCCTAAAAATGTGAATTTGAAGTGATACTCCAACAGACGATGCTCCGTTAAATGATAGGCAACCATCTCCGTCTCAGTACAGCTTGGGTGTTGTACATGAATTTATGTTCTGTAATTTCGAAGAGGGAATGCCATCTCATCCCTACCCAGTCAGAGTTCCAGCAGTTACACCATATTCTGGTCTATATGATAAAACTGCAAAAACCAGTCATATTTCCGAAAGGTTATTGGGGAAGAACACATGAAATGACAAAATGGAGGAGATTAAATTTCGAGAATGGACCTCCTGATTCCCCTCAATCTGCTAAAATGTATGACACGGCTAGTGCACCATCTCCTACAATTTCTCCAAGTGTATTAACTGTTTTTACCCACTCTTCCATCTCCGTCACAACAACTTCAAAGAGGGTCTAGAGGTATAGGACGGAGTGGATATCCAACAGATATTTCCCCTGGTAGTAACTGCGAGGAACAAAATTAGGTGAGAAAACCTAGGGAAAATAATTGTACAAAACACATGCTATGACAAATCGATGGGGATCATGTTTTTACAATGGATCGCCGCCTGATTGCCATCAACCAACTGAAATGTATAATACATCTCGTGCCCTATCTCCTGCGTCTTCTCCAAGAAGAACAGTTGCATCGTCACAAACTTCTTTAGATTTATCGTGGGATAGAAATAAAGCGTAGGGTGCACCTTGTACAGATGTTTCCCCTGAAGAACCTTTTTCTTCTTATTCTTCTTTCCGGAAGCCTAAAGGCTTGTCTTTATGCCAACCTCATTGCATATGCTCCTGAGATTCTGACGACAAGCAGCCCTTCCATCTCTTTGCTGGTCGACATGATGCTGGTTTTCCGTCTCGCGCGATTTTTGCTAGTCTGTTACCATCCTAGATATGTTCATTCCAGAAGCGCCTACGCGCACATGTCCACCTCACCACGTCTTCTGTCTCGCATTCTTCCCGAATTTGTTTACTCCTTCTTTGGTCTTTGTGTGTGTTTCCCGTTATTTCTCTTAGTACTCTCATTCCATTGGTGCGCGCCAACCTTTTGGTCTCGGCTCGTGTTTCTGCTGTGTATGTCAATACGGATCTTACACATTCTTTGTATATTCTGACTTTGGTTGTAGTTGATATGCTTGCATTTTTCCAGATAGTTGTTATCAAGACTCCAGCTATTCTGGCTGACTTGTTGATCTGGTTTCGTACGACATTCTTGAGGTCACCGTACGGTGATGAGGTGACCGTAAGGTGAAGGATATTGTTGTTCCCAGGTAGTTAAACTCGAAGACCAGTTCTATTATTTTCTTGCATAGTTCTAGTTTGTATCTGCAATTGCCATGCTTTTTGTTTTGGTGGTTGATATTTCCATATTAACATTAACAGCTTCTTTGTTAAATGTCTGTAAGAGCTATTGTAGTCCGTCTTCTGTGTCCGTGAATAGCGTTGCGTCGACAGCATAGAAGATAATCTAACGTTGTTGTTTTCCCATCTTGTACCCATGGTTTACCTTACGCACTTGCTCAATTATTCGGTCCATTATGATATTGAAGAGTAATGGACTGAGGCTGTCGCCTTGTCGTACTCCCGTATTTTGTTCTATTTCCTCTTCCGAAATTTTCTTCCGTTTTTTTTTCTGAATTTGTCCTTATTTCTGTGGTATTGTTTGTGTTGAGCTGTCTGACTGTCTCGATGATGCTTGGATGTGTTCCTCTGCGTTCTAGCTCCTTCAGAACGTCCTCCAACTTTATTTTGTCGAACGCTTTCATCAAATGTGCTTCATCTATGAAGCACAGTTATGCTGGTTTATTGTATTCTATTTCCTTCTCCACGACCTGTCTGACAACGAACACTGCATCGACCGTCGACCGGTTTTTCCGAAACCCTGTACTTTACTTATAATGGTATGTCTGAGAATGCGTTGTTGCGAACTGGTAATTTGGTATGGCGCTGCTCCAGGATCAGGACAATGGATGAATTAATTACACGCAAATATGTCCTTTATATGTAATTAAATACTACTTATCTACTAATATCTTATGTACAACTAATCGCTAACTTATTACAATAATTACTAACTAACTTGAAAATAATAAATAATAAACAATACACTTAATTCTACGAAACTTATGGTCGAAACCCGGAATTTACTTCAACGAAAATACGGAGGTTCGTCTTCAAAACTCAAATTACTCTCTTGCTAGCTCAATTCTGACCGCCCCTTTTTAACTTCCCCTCTACCTCATCACCTCGGTCTTGGTGTGAGTCCTCCCCTAATCTTTATGGAAAATTTCCAAAACTCATAAAACAAAATCCTCTCGGCGTCTCGGCACGATCCCTAAGTTCGAGCGTCTGCCCGCATGATTTAGATAAAGCAGACTAATGGTCCTAAATAAACAAAAACTAATCGGGTGTCCACTTAGTTTTCTTTGCCGACTCGTGAGAAACTCAAATTCTTTGAAACCAAAATCGCGAGATCACAACAGCGTTACTGCAGAATACGGGTAAATAATTTCATGGATGTATCCAGAAGACATATTCATGAAGAACTTATGGAGGATATCTTAGGTGTTCTACCTCGAAAATTATCAAAATTCGCAGTGCGTTTCAATAAACCCACAAACTTGTCAGTTTCCACCAGAAGTATCATTCATCTGTGAAAAAAGATTCATCATGTGATGAACTTTGGGCAGAAATTGTTGTAATAGTCTTGACAGTACTGGACAAACAACACTTTTATTTTTTGGGAACGTTGGCCAGCCTAGGCTGGCTCAAGTGGCTCCACTGAAACGGATGGACAGACGGACCAACACGATGGCATTACTGCTTCTGCCCACCCTTAGAGTCTTCCCGTAACGGGCACCAGATGAACAAAAGTATAAAGGGATTAAACACAAGGAAAAGATGCTATGCAATAGCATTTACAATAACAGCAACAAAACAAAGACAAGAAAAACCCTACCGCCCTTGTTCCCACACAGGCAACTCTTAGCACGCATAACAGAATTGGCGAATGGGCTTAAGGTCCACGTCCCAAGATAGACAAAGAAGATTGGACAGACAAGACTGGACAGATAAGACTTAACAGACAAGACTTGTCAGAGAAGACTGGTCAGATAAGACTGGACAGACAAGAGTGAACATACAAGACTGAACAGACAAGACTGACCACAAGACTTTTTTTAAAAAGTGGTTCGGGGGAAGCTATCACCAAACCCCTCATTCCACCTTAGCTTTTAGTATGCGCCACCCCGGTATCGCATATTTAGCATTCATTCGAGATGGGCAGTCCAGACTGTTAGTGAATACCGCCCTAGTTGTTGTCTCCACGACCAGGATTCGAACCCGGGTCTCCCGCATTGAATGGCGGGTATGTTGTCAACTACACCACCAAGGAGGACTGGCCAGACAAGACTAGACAGACGAGACCATACAAACAAGTCTGGACAGACAACACTAGACAGACAAAACTAGACAGACAAGACTAGACAGACAACACTAGACAGACAAGACTAGACAGACTAGACAGAGAAGGCTAGACAGACAAAACTAGTATAAGACCATAAGTCCGCATGCGACCTTCAAGTACCTACTCCTGGTCGAGTGTAACCTTGTTTTCCCACTTGACTATAACTAATTTTATTTAATAAATTAAATGTGTCATTTAAAATTAATTAATTTAAAACGCATTAATTAACCGCAACTTATCTAATTTTGCAATCTACGAAATGGGCAATTTTTCCATCTAAACAAATAGTTTAATAGTTTATTTTAAATTAACAACAAACAGTTACCAATTGAAATTAAATGAAACGAAAAATGAATTTTGCTAAGAAACACGTGCAGAAATATGAATTCTTGCTATTAATATCGCTTGGCCGCGATTAATAAAACAGATTAAGCAATGGCAAAACAATAAAACTTTTTGGCAAACGGATTTCAACGCGATTTATGGAATTCCTGCGAAGGCGAAATCAAAGTTTATAAACCACAGTGCTTGTTTGTTTTGCGAAGTGTTGTAAATAGATCGTAAAATCTATTTATAAAAACTCGCACACACTAATTCGTAAACTTGTCTGTGGTTTTCCTATCTTATATTATTTGGAGTTGTTTTTCTTGAAAATCTAGCTGGTAGCAAATTGTGCAACGAAACCGTAATAAATTTAAAAACGCGATCATTAGTCCAGACCGATTATAATAATAGATAAATCTGGCGATACACAGCGATTACAATATCAATTTCGTTTTAGAAATTGATTTCTTATTTATCTTGAGTTACTAAATCTCGACGCAAATGACTAATTAGCTTAGTTATTGATTGTTGCGATAAATTATTAATAATTTCCATATATTAAACGGCTATTAACTACCGAAAAAAAATAGTAAACTTGACAAACGATGTTTGAAAAAAGTTGAAATTTTCATAAGTGTGCCAAATTATAACTGTAATTTCAACGACGTATAAATTACCTTCATCACCCATCCCAAGAAAAATAAATCGTCAGAATGCGATGATTACAGAATGATAAGGTTAAAGTCACAAGTACTGAAAGTGTTGCTACATAAAATTCACACAAGAATCTACCAGAATTTCTTTGGAATTTTGGAAATTATTTGTTTCTCAAAATTTATTCTTGTTCTGTTATTATATTCTTTATTTACTTCAAGAAATAAATATTTATTTCTTGATGTAAATAAAGTATATAAATACAAAACAAGAATAATAAAAACTTCAAAATGGTCAAACATACAAATAATGTCTCAAGATTTAGGTGGACGTTTTAGAAATTGATTTCTTATTTATCTTGGGATACTAAATCTCGACTCACATGACTAATTAGTTTATGTATTGATTGCTGCAATAAATTATTGTTAATTGCCATATATTAAAGGGCTATTAACTACAAAAAAAAACTTGAATAAACAATGTTAAAAAAAGAGTTTTAAGACAAATTTTTATGATTTTACCAAATTTTGATTTTAATTTAAACAAGTTGTAAATAACTTATTTTTTTAATTACATAAGATTTAGATGAAAATGTTGCTTTCTTAAATGAAAACTGAGTTATTAGTCTGCAAGATTTACGAACGCGATACGCGTACAGTTATCCTTGATCTCTGACTTAATCCGATTCACAGTGAAAAAAAATTGCAAATTGGAATTCCACTTTCGTTTTCTCCTCGCAAATTTTCGCGTTTCCATTCGCCACGAGGCGGCGGCGGCATTTGTCCGAAGTGTGTCATTGCAAAAAAGGGTCACACGAAATTGCACGGCGTTCAAAAACGATCTTAATGAGGCGAGGATATGCGAAGTTACGCCTTCCCGCTTATTATTGCTGCTCGCGACCTTTGGGAATTCGCGACAGAGTTCGCAATAACTCAGAACGAAAAATGATTTATTGAAACCGGACGCACTTGAAAAATTAATTTTTGCAAGGAAAAGGTTAGTCGCGAATTGTACAAACAAAATATGATTTAATTGTTCTAGTTTGGATTTAGTGTGCTAGTTTTTTTCGCAGTAAAACTAGTAGCTTTCCGTAGCGCTGGATTAATGTCTTCGAGCTAGTTTTTTTCACACGTACTCTGTATGAGATATCATCTAAATATTATTAGCATATAATTATCCGTCGTTTAGTTTGAGATTGAAATGATATTGACGATGATAGTTCAATGATTATTTAATTTATTTTAGATAAACCTTTAAAAATCGGTATGAATATATAGTTATTTATATCTTGCTGAGTTTGAAGATTTGATAATATTAAATAGTAGCATTTGTATCTTTTCTTCAAAGATTATAATTTCTAGGAAATTATTGTATACATATCGTCAAGTGAAGTGAGGTGCCAGTGAAGTAGTTGTTTTTAAGGAAAGTTTGTTAAAGACAGATTATTTATACAAATGATGTTAACTTTGTTGACGATATGTATACAATAATTTCCTAGAAATTATAATCTTTGAAGAAAAGATACAAATGCTACTATTTAATGAATATATAGGGTCTTTCAATTGTCACGATTCAACTTTGACATTTATTGTGGCTAGGTTTTGAAACGCTGAGTTGTTATTCAGCTACGTTTGTATTTTGCCAATTTTTTCTTTTCTTTGGCGTTACAACCCTGGGTGAGTTTTGGCCTGCTCGCCGGTCTTTTTCCATTCCGCTCTATCATTTGCTGCTTCGTTCCAATTTCTCATTCCGAGTGTTTTGAGATCTTTCTTCACTCCATCTATCCATATTTTTCTATGTCTTCCTCTTACTCTGCTTTCAACTGGCTTCCAGTCTGTTATTATCTTTGTTGCCCTTGTGTGTTCCATTCTCTCTACATGTCTGAGCCATCTGATTCTTTGTGCCTTTATAAATCGTACAATATCCGCATTATTTATTCAGATGTTCAGTTCATGGTTCATACGAATTCTGAACATTCCGTTTTATTCCTGTATCGGGCCAAACACTTTCCTTAGAATACTTCGTTCGAAAATTCTAAGATTGGTGTCGTCGTTCTTCGATAAAGACCACGTTTCGCAGCCGTATGTAACCACAGGTCTAATTATTGTTTTATAAATTCTTAGTTTAGATGCGCTGTTTAGCAGTCTTGACGTTAGTAGTTTTTTTATACAAATAATAACCTCAGTTTCCTGCTACTATCCTGCTCTTGATCTCTTCGCTTGTTTGATTTTGTGTGTTCAATTGTGCGCCAGGATAACAGAACAGACACACTCGAAGTTGTAGTCTTCTATGTTTATGGGTTGTAGGTTGTTGTTACTTCCTCTTGCTAGTTTCATGTATTTCGTTTTTGCTTCGTTTATTTTCAGTCCGGATCTTGTAGTTTCTTTGTCCATATCTGTTAATGTTTCCCTAATAGTTATTTAATTCCTCCCTATTATTACGATATCATCTGCGTATGCACATATTTGTCTTGTTCTGTTGCTTATACATCCGTTTATGTTAAGTTTCTTAATTGCTCCATCAAGTACTAGGTTAAATAAAAGTGCTGAAAGTGCTTCGCCTTGTCTCACTCCTTTATTGAACTAGAAAGCTTCCGACAGTTCGTTTTGTACAACTACTATCGCTTTCGATTCATGCATGATACCATATTAACCAGTTTTCGTGGTATTCCCATAAGTACCAGGTCGTTCTGTAGCTTACGTCTGTTTACACCGTCGAAATCCTGTTTGAAATTGATAAACAGGTTATGAAATGTGATATTGTGTTCGCAGCATTTTTCCATTATCTGTCTCATCGTGTGAAGTTGGTCTGTGGTTGATCGGTTTGGTCGGAATCCGCATTGGTCGCCCAAGAAGATCAAAAAAGCCTTTGGTTGATTATACTTGAGAGTACTTTGTAGGTGACGCAGAGTAACGTTATCCCTCTACAGTTATTACAATTATTGTTATCGCCCTTTTTGTGAATGGACTGTATAATTCCTAGCTTCCATTCCTCTGGCATCTTCTCTTCTTACCATATAATCCTGATGAGCATCATATGTATTCTTGTCCACAGTAACTCGCCAGCGTTCTTTAGGAGCTCTTTAGAGGCTTTGTTGTTTCTTAGGCATTTGATGACATCTACTACCTCATCGCATGTCGGTTCTATGTCCTGAGGTTCTACTGCTGTATTTTGACATAGCCCCCATTTAATCATGCAAAAGCACACGCTTCAACAACGCACACAAATTGTGGAAATTTATTTTGAAAATTGGTGCTTTGTAAGTCAGATGCTGCGCGATGTAAACGGTCGTAATGATCGTAACACGTGACCGTGATTGAACGACTGATAAAGAGATTTGAGTAAACTGGGCAGGTTTGTGATTGAGTAAAGAATATAGGGGTCGTCCATTAATCATGTGATGTTTTTTAACAATTTTAATAAATATCAATTTCTTATAACGCCATGTATATAACGCCAATTTTTGCGATTTTTGCGATTTTATAAATGAAAATTTTTGCAAATTTTAAAATAGATTCTTAGATAACATTAAATTTGCAACACGTTTTGTCTAAAACGTTTCTCTAAATTCTTTACTTTATTGTGTGTCAGTCTGTCCGTCGATCCCTATATGTGGCTGTTTGTGGAATCGTAGCTTCTAAACAAATGGACCGATTTTGATGCGGTTTTTTTTATCTGAAAGCTGACGTGAGCGAGGAGGTTCTTATCTATAATTTATGAAGATCTGTTGAGGCGCATGATGATCATGCGCTCATTTTCTTCTTGACAAAATTAATCTGCAACCAATTTGACACAAGTGTTTGTCTAGTTCCGTATATCCAAACTTGTGTTTAAAAACTGACGTGATCGAGAAGGTTCTTAGCTATAGTTTATGAAGATCTGTTCAGGCATATGTTGATCCCTTTTAACATTTACTAATCTGGCTTACTAAATAAATCAGTAGATAGTTTTTCTAAACTGTTATCGGTTTCTGGAAAAGCATTCCAAGTTCTACTTAGTTCTAAATTAAATCGAATTTGGAAAAATTTCCTCCACTTGCTCAAGTTACAAATTAACTTGCAATCACAAATTCAAATAGCTTAAACTAATTCCGCATTAATTCGAACTCGAATAAATTTCCTATGTCAGATTAACTTGCATTCACAAATTCTTGAAAACAGTTGAAACTAATTCTGGAATAATCTAAGTAATCTAATATTGGTTTTTTTTTTTGTAGAAATCGGATAAAAATGTGGATATATTTTCCGATAGAAAATGTGCGTTGTTGCTTCAAAATTTCGACTCGGCTATTACAAATTGGCGATTAAGAAAGATTCGTCCAGAAAGTTGCGGTTTCTTAAGGAATAAGCCAATTGTTTGCTGCCGATATGCGGAAAGGAAATTTCAGACAGTTAGAAAGCGTAAGAGTTTCAATACAGTTACATTAGGTTAGGTTGAATTAGGTTTACGATAGTTTGCTGCCGATTTCTTTGGAATTTTCTGTTGACTTACATCAGTCAAATTTATTCAGGTCAGCTAAGTTTATCAAATATTTATTATCTTGGGAGTAATATGAAGAATAATATTAAGATAGATCTAAGTAAACCCACGGGACCGCGGGCCAGATCCCACCTTCAAATTGATTTTATTCGGCTCTCGTAACAATTTTCAAATCTTATTAAGCCTGGGTAAGTGTGTAGACTTCGCCTTCAGACAGACCCCACATATTGTTACCTTCACAATCATGGGACCTATACAGGATTCATCCCAGTTCATCAACTATTTGTTCCTGTAATTCCTTACCTACATTTCAACTTCCACACAAAACGTTTGATCATCGGTATAATATGAATGTTGGTGAATATCAGATATAGGCACGATCTATCGTCTATAATAGTACGAATATATATGGAGTTATCAAACCATTTACCTATTTTCAATTTCCATTTTGTAACTCAAATGTCAACTGTAAATTGTCAGATCTACAAATAATAATTATTTTTTTAAATAAGTCTTTTCTACCTCATTTAACTGGATTTCTGGAAAATAGTAGTACCGTAGTACCTCCAAGGTACTTTGCTTGTACACACTAGTACACATATTGCTTGTACTCACCAGTGCTTCTACACACCAATTTGACAAACCAAGAAAATTCCAAAACGCACACCTATAAAGAAAGCTACCTAAAGCCTACTAAAAATTCCATCTTCGAAGACGTCTTGTATTGATGAAGATATTGCAATGTTCGAACAATGTTTAGATTTGAGAAAGAGAATGAAGAGAGAGTGAAGAGGAGTTATCAAAACCAAAAGAGACCAAAAATTCAAAAAAAGTCGAAATATATAAAGTTGAGAAAATTACAGACATAAGAGTGAATTTGCTGTCCGAATGGGATGATGAAGAATAAGAAGAAAAAGAGGTGTCTAGAAAGGAGGTGCAGAGTACTTCCATCCTGCCCGAACAGAAAAGGTGGATAAATCTTGCTCTGACTTTATAGACGACGAACAAGTTGCTGAAAAAGTACCCAGATATGTCAGATAAATCTGCATAACCTGCAGAAGATCCCAATCTTCCCAAAGCTAAAGGTGATATCAATCGTACTGTCATTATCAACATCCATGAATCTGTCGCTCCAGAACGGGAAGCTAAGAAATTAATATTTTGATGAAGCGTCGCTGCGTCCAGGAACTGCTAAGTAAATCAAGTAATAAAACTAGAATACAAAAAAATAAAAAGAAGATTGATAATGATAAAGTATGGATTATACTTACTCTGTGTAAGCAACGTACGTAAGTAACAAAACAACAATATCCAATCGTTTAGTTTTCAGTCTTGATTTATTTACTCAGAAAAAATCGTTAAATAGACCGTTAACGACGTCTGCTCTCACCTGTCTGCGCGTTCTCTTTAACGCCAACGTGACGCATACCATATGGAAACTCTGCAGGAACTTAGAAGACCTTGTAAGATAGATTGATACATCTAAGTTCATACGTATTTTCTATTCGTTATACCTATGTAGGTATAACTAATTATACTTCTTCACATAGCAATCCCCCGAAGCGGCACACTCATCATCAAAATAGGTTTATTAATAGGTACTTTTAATGGAGTTAAATGGGCAAGAAATAAATTTAATTTTTTGCTTTTTAGTGGTTTTTTGTGTCGGGGGTTGCTTAAAATTTTTATTTTTTTATTAGATATCATCTCTTAAATTTGACAACCTAAAGAAGCTTTTAAGCTTCATTTGTTGTAATTTTCTGCATAAAAACACTAAATGAAAAAATGTTGAAAGTAACTTTTATAGAAAATTAAATTCTTTACAACTTTTATCTAAAAAAAAATTGCCTAAAATTCTTAGTTTTTGAGTTATAGTCTTCCAAACTTTTACTTAAATTAGATTTTCGATTTTTTCAGAAAATTTTCAAAATATACAATTATAAACAATTCAATTCTCTACTAATGTTGTTTAAACCACTTTTGTCTATTTTGTCTGTTTTTCTAAAATTTCTCCCATTTAGACTTCCCTTCAAATCGTTCCAAAAATCACAAAACAAGTGATAAAATCAAACAAATTTTCTCTTAGACAATGAAATTCTTAACACTATTTGTCTAAAACATTTTCACGTACTTTGTTACAACTTACTACTACTTTACTACAACGAATCAAACCCAAACCTTGTATAAATTTGATTCCCTCTGAATTTTTCGAAATTTCCAAACCAAATTTTTTCAAAACAAAATTAACTCCGTTGTTTAGGCAATGGAATTTTCTACAAATATTGTAGAAGCCACTAGTAGGGAAAGATGGTATGTTCTATTCCCGCCTCCCCCATAAGGATTTACATGTAACCCCCCCTTACGGGAAATTACATGTAAAATTTAGCCTACCCCTCCGTATGGGAAATCCTATACGAAATAGTTCTGAACGTGTCCGAGCGTGTATGTGTAGACTAGCGCTGGCGCCAAGTGAGGGTGCCCGAAGGGAAAGAGGATTTAGACCGGACAAGAGCGGACAATACCAAACACGAATAGACTAAGCGGGAAAATTCAAAATGGGTTGCGGGATGGCGATTGTAGAAATAAATACTCAGTTTCTTGGAATTAATCTATGTGTTTATCCCATTAAGAGTTTGACCTAGTTTTTGGTGAACCCATGCAAAGAATTGTGGGAAAGTTAAAACCGTCGAGTCAGCATTTTGCTGTTTCAACCTGTCTGGATGAGTCATTGAACACGTGATACATCCGGCGTATTTTGATTGGCTTATTGAATCTACATACTGAATATTCACCCTAAACCTCCAAGAAGATAAAGTTGGAGCCGCAGACAGTCAACAATACCCAACAAGGTTAAAGTTTGCGGGAGATCCTTCGATTACAGAAACACCTTCAAGCAACAGTGAAGCTGGTTCAGCAGAACATCATCCAAGCTTGTGTCAGCTATAGAATTGATGGTTCAAGGATTGATGTAGATAGCTTTATTAGTAAATTGAACAGCCGTTGTACGAGAAGCCCCATTCTATCCATACACTTTCCGTCCACTTTCCATCCACTTTCCGTCCACCGTCCACTTTTTCCGTCCACCGTCCACTTTCCGTCCACTTTAATCAGCTTTTAAACAGATTTTAATCAGATTTTAAACAGCTTTTTAATCAGCTTTTTAATAAGCTTTTGAATCAGCTTTTAAACAGCTTTATAATCAGCTTTTAAACAGCTTTTTATTTAGCTTTTAAAAAGCTTTGTAATCAGCTTTTAAACAGCTTTCAATTAGCTTTCAATCAGCTTTAATCTCATTGGATTAGTTGGGTTAGCATTAGGTTAGGTTACGGGAGGTTGGGAATGAAGCGCGCTTCAACTAATGCAATGAGATTAAAGCTGATTGAAAGCTGTTTAAAGCTGTTTAAAAGCTGATTAAAAAGCTTTTCTAAAGCTGTTTAAAAGCTGATTAAAAAGCTGTTTAAAAGCTGTTTGAAAGCTGATTAAAAAGCTGTTCAAAAGCTGATTACAATCTGTTTAAAAGCTGAATAAAAAGCTGTTTAAAAGCCGATTATAAAGCTGTTTAAAAGCTGATTATAAAGCTGATTAAAAAGCTGATTAAAAAGCTGTTTTTAAAATCTGTTTAAAAGCTGATTTAAGTGGACGGAAAGTGGACGGTGGACGGAAAAAGTGGACGGTGGACGGAAAAAAGTGGACGGTGGACGGAAAGTGGATGAAAAGTGGACGGAAAGTATATGGATAGAATGGGGCTTCTCGTACAACGGGTTCAATTTACTAATAAAACTAACAATCTACATAGCTATCTACATCAATCCTTGAATCATCAATTCTATAGCTGACACAAGCTTGGATGATGTTCTGCTAGACCAGCTTCACTGTTGTTTGAAGATGTTTCTATAATCGAAGGAACTTCCGCAAACTTTAACCTTGTTGGGTATTGTTGACTGTCTACGGCTCCAACTTTATCTTCTTGGAAGTTAGGGTGAATATTCAGTATGTAGACTCAATAAGCCTATCAAAATGCGCCGGATGTATCACGTGTTCAATGACTCATCCAGACAGGTTGAAACAAGAAAATGCTGACTCGGTGGTTTTCAACAACGGTTTTAACCTTCACAC
Source organism: Phosphuga atrata (assembly GCA_944588485.1). Classification (NCBI taxonomy): domain Eukaryota; kingdom Metazoa; phylum Arthropoda; class Insecta; order Coleoptera; family Silphidae; genus Phosphuga; species Phosphuga atrata. The sequence continues at coordinate 13,725,512 of OX155897.1, forward strand.
GATTCTATGCATGTATGACCCATCCAAATTTCTCAGAATACATCGAATAACTTCAAACTCACATCCAGATGAGTTGAAACATGAAACTGATAGCGTTTCCTATCTCACGATTTAGATATGTCATACCGACACATATGGGACTAGACAACCGCCGGACTATAAGAAAGAGTGGTGGGAGGGAAGAGCGCGAGCGGTCTCCAAACCGCCGGATTACTGGACGTGTAGTCCAATTAACCAACGGCCCAATTACTGAGATTATACTGTATAAATTTTTTGATTTCGATCTTTATTTTTTGCTCTCCACTTCCAAAGTAGAAGTTGTAAGACAAGAAGGAAACTTGAATTTTGTAAAAGCCTTATAAGTGAGAATAAAAAAAATAGTCTTTTACCTCCCTTCTATTTTCCAAGTGACGCCACTGGCCTAGTGACCCACGAGCTAGTACGCAAAATATTATGAACAAAATTTGACCCACTACTCAAAAAGGTTCGCCATCCCTGGTCTACGCCAATAAACCAACAATTATTGCTCAATTGGAGAACAACAATAATCGAACTATGAAAAATACTATAGTTTTCCCACTAATTTTGTCAAGACATATTATTTTTCCCGGGTGCCATTAATTTTGTTCTGCGTGCCAACTGTGACACGCGTGCCAACTGTGACACGCGTGCCAACTGTGACACGCGTGCCAAAAGTTCGTCACCGCTGGCTTAGACCAGTTGCAACGGCTTTAAAATAGAATCACATTTACGTATCAAACAGGTAGGACACTTTTAATACTGCCCTGCCCCAAAGGGTTAAGCAACAAATTAGTATGAGTACAATAAAACGAATTTGAAATAAACCGTTTCTAGAACGATCTCAATAAACAAGTCCGCGTAAACAAGCGTGGATATTGAAAATAAACTCATTACTCAGCCGGTCAAGTAAATGTTAATGGAATATTTTATTGAAAGTTGATTTAGTGAAATGAGTTTTTTTTTATCGGTTCCGGTGTCGGAGGTGAAAAAACCGGAACGACGACGAGGATGATGAACGGTCGGACAAAGAGACAACTCACCTCTGTCGAGGTTCTTCTCGACATGGTCGTCCACCTTGGCTCGCAGGGCTTCCAAGTCGAACGGGGAAGTTATTCCGTGATCCACGCTCCTACTCTTACTCCTAGAACACAAGAAACACACGATTAAAATAAAATCTACTTAAATAAATATTCAATCGAGATGGATGCTAAGTTCAAGGTTTCTAAATAAAACGTTTAATTTCTCGAATATTTGGATTTTTCGCGGAAATACCAAATTGGTTTTAATGACTTGAAGGATGATGATTCATAAATTGCTTGATTTAGTTTAATAGCTCATCTAAAGGAAAATATTGGACAATAAGTGAAAGTCCCATCTAACTTTGGTTTCAATTAAAAACCGCGATAACATCGACTTATCTCCCAAAATTTTAGATTTTCCGGGAAAATATTAAATGATAATTAAATGTGATATATGTTTTCCGACTAATTTTGGGACGCTGAATCGATTAGTAAAAACTAGAAGTATTTGCGATAAACCGTTATGACATCGTGAAATCTGCGGAAAATGCGAGAAAATGTATTTCCATAAAATCAATATTTATCAAGTGATTGGAAAATTTCAAAGTGTGTTTGAAAGTGTTTTCCCTGCTGATTGTAAATATACAAATTGCATTTTGCCAGCCGCTTTAGGGCTTCACACGAGAGTCTCGTTTCTAATCTCGTCTTCAATCTTTGACTCTGACACGGGCAGCCGCAACATTTTCTTCATAAATTTGAACTGCTCTTTCTGGCTCGGACAAGTTCGGGTTGCTCGGGTTCAAATTTACGAAAAAATGTTACGGCTGCCCGGAACGAGATCAGAAACGAGACTCTCGTGTGAAGAGACTCCCTTAGCCGCTTCCGTTCGCGAGATATGACTTTGCCAAAATCTTGCGAAATCTTTAATCGCAGTCGAAGTCTTCAATCTTTGACTCTGACACGGATAGCCGTGTAACATTTTCTTCTTAAATTTGAACTGCTCGTTCTGGCTCGGGCAAGTTCGGGTTGCTCGGTTTCAAATTTATGAAAAAATGTACGGCTGCCCGGAACGAGATCAGAAACGAGACTCTCATGTGAAGTCCTAATGCCCGCCATACACACAACGGTCCACCAGAGAGGTCTACCTGTGCAGGTTTGCCTGCGCAGGTATACCGGAGCGTGTGTGGGAATAGACCTGTGCAGTTTCTTGCGTACGGTTGACCTGCGCAGGCGAAACTGCACATGTAATCTCACCGGTAGACCGTAGCGTGTATGGCAGGCATAAGCGGCTTCCGTTCGCGAGATATAACTGGTAAAATCTTGCGAAATCTCGCAAATTTTGGTCGCCCACACCGATATTGATGTATTAAAACATTAATTGGAAATATCTAATTTGGACCCTTTATCTGAAATAGCAAATTGAGCTATAAAATTAAAAAAACCTAAGTATGTTAAATCATCATTAAAACTAGAAAAACCTAAATTAGAAGACAACTGAATGAATCATGTTGAAACTTGCTGAAACTACGATGTTATTGAGACATTAACAAAGAGCCGACATAAAATTCAATCCGGTACTTACGTATTAACGCCACCACCGTTATATATTGGATCGAGAGTTCGCGCTACAGCGCGTATGTATATAACCAGGGATAACCGGGAGACTAACCCGGGTTAAAAAATAAAGTATTTTGAGTTTTAAAAATGTTTTAATTTTAAATAAAATGTTGTATTTTATGATTTATCATAAAAATATTAGGTGTAGAATATTATGGCGGCATTTAAAAATGTAGCGGTGGTGGCGTTAATACGTAAGTACCTTAAATCCACTAAGTTAATAAACGTAATTATAAACATTGGAATAAACTAAGTTAACTAACTCCAAATATTTTGTAGTTTATATTTTTGAAAGGCTATCGACCTAGATATCACAATATAATTTAAAACAAAAAAATAGCTGTGCAGATTTCCTTCTGCTCTGATAAATTCTGGCAAAGGGGCAAAACAAAGAGCGACAATTAGAAATTCCGCGGTGGAAACTCGCACTGGCCAGTGTACAGCAGCGCGCAAGTGTTTGCAATAATTCTATAACGTTTTTTTTTTTTTTTTTGTTGAAAATAAAAGTGGACTGCGAATGCTCGCGACTTTCTAATTTAGTGTTCGTTACCTTGTCCAGAGGAAGTTCTCGCTCGGTCTCGTGACTGCGCCCACGTCTTGCGATGCCCTACGTGACCTACCGTGCCAAAAAAAGAAAAACAAAACAAAAATAATAAATAAACACAGGCAGACACACATGCACAAATTATAAATAACACATGCACAAAAAAACACAAACATGTTAGATAACGCTTAAATTAGAATTAGTTATATGTGTCGTAATCCTTAAATCTATACAAATTGAATAGACTTAGTAAGCGATTGCTAAAAAGATAGAATCACTAATAAATCATCGTCTGTCAAATATATTTGGTTTTGAAATGATTTACTATCTTATTATCTATGTTTACATCTTAGTTTGTGAACTAAATTACATAATAATTATTATGAATGTCTATAGTTTGTAAACTGGATAGAATAATGACAATTTGTGCGGACTTAGTTAACTTAATAACTAAGATAATGTTAAAAACTAGAAGATTCTAAATATAGTGAGCAACAAATTACTGTTAGTCAAATATACATGTTCTTGCAACGATTCACTATGTTATTAATTTATTATGTACGGTATAATCTCGATAATCCGACACATATGGGACCAGACAACCGCCGGATTATAAGAAAGACTGGTGCAAGGGAAGAGCACGAGCAGTCTCTAGACCGCAGGATTACTACTGGGCGTGTCGTCCGATTAACCAACGGCCGAATTACCGAGATTATACTGTATGTTTAAATCTTAGTTGCAGGCTAGGTGGAATAATGAAAATTTGTGCAGACTTTGTTGACTCAATAACTGGATCAATGCTGAAAACTAGAAGATTCTAGATAGGATGAGCAATAAATTATTGTTGTTTAAATATAGATGTTCTTGCGACGATTCACTATCTTATTATGTAAGTCTAAAAATAATGAGATTGTGTATGGGGCAATTGTAATTTATATTATTATTTCTGGTGTTCTTATCGTTGTTCATTTGAAAATCTGCGAAGTAATACCTGTATTTAGATAACGAGAGTCCCAAAAGTCTTGGAATCCACTCTTGCCATGAATTTGAAGAAGTAGGTGATTTCTTAATTAACACACATAAAATTAAACAAATTATCAAATGTCATTTTTAAGCAGCTGTCAGCGGTCTTGAGGTTATGTCGCATTGTTTTTAGTGTTAACTTCAACAATTTCATTAGTTATAAATAAAACGCCTTCTCAGAAAATGAAAACTGATTTATTTTATAGTGTTGTGAATTATAAAATTAACAAAAAAGAACAAACATTACAACAGATGTTGAATGTGTTGTCCATTTTCACGAATACACAAATAAATTCGCCGTTTTATGTTATCGAACACATTTTGTAATACTGTGTTGTTTATCTCTTCACATTTTCTTATTACATTGGTCAAGTCTATTGTTTGAGTATGGGATTGTGGGTTGGGGCAATTGTGGTCAGACTGTGCTAGAACCGCTAAATTTGGTGTATAAAAGAATACTAAAAATTTGTCTAAAAAAACCACTTGACTATCCTTCAGCTTTTCTTTTTACTGAATTTCGGACTTTAAATATTCAAAATTTGTTTATATTAAATTCTCTAAAATACATTCATAAGCACCAGTCTGACCTCCCTGTAAGCCCACCCCACAATCACGCGACTCGCAGACAACAATGCATGCCCCTGTACGAGCCTCGCAGCCGAACCTCCTTGGCTGAGAGGCACGTTGCACGTTGGGGTCCCAGACTTTACAATCGCCTACCTGAGGAGGTCTCCTTGTCTATGGGGTATAACCGTTACTGCGGTGCAATAGAACGACTGGTTGCGAATACATTTAGCAGAACTTCTTAATGTGTGTATGTATGTATGTGTGTGTGTGTATGTGTATATATATATATGTATATATGTGTGTATGTATATGTATATGTATATGTATATATATATATATATATATATATATATATATATATATATATATATATATATATATATATATATATATATATATATTTTATATATATTTTATATATATTTTATATATATTTTATATATATTTTATATATATTTTATATATATTTTATATATATTTTATATACATTTTCCAAAAATTAATAACAGTGAGAAGAATTATTTTATTTCAATTATTTTATTTTTAATTTTATATCAGAGTAAAGTTTTTTTTTTATTTTCATTCTAAGATAAAAGAAGATAAATTTTATTTTCATTCTAAGATAAAAGAAGATAAATTTTATTTTCATTCTAAGATAAAAGAAGATACATTTTATTTTCATTCTAAGATAAAAGAAGATAAATTTTATTTGTTTTAAAAGACTCCTGGCTACGCACGGGCACTGCCTCTGTTGCCAGTATTTTCTGTAAATATTTGTTATTGTGTATTTGTATATTTAAAAGAAATACATTTATTTTGATTTTTTGATTTGACATTGTTTCGCAGATCTTCTACTGTATGCACTGGACTGCTGAATACTGAATTTTTTAAATACGGAAAAAGAAAAAAGTCCAGAGGATCACAAGAACGTGGTGGAAATCGGTCTTTGCTTATTAGCCTGTCGTCGAAGAATTCCTTAAGATAATTTAATGTTTCACGGGCAATGTGCGGTCTAGCAGAATCTTGTTGGAAGAAGCCATTTTGGAGTTCATCATCATGAAGTTCGTTAGTAAATTGTTGCAAAATAGTGGGTCTATAAGTGGCAGCGTTTAAATTACCATCGAAAAATAAGGGACCGATAATTCTGCGTCTTGACATTGCTAACTACACACCAACTTTGATTGGATGCAGTGTCTCTTAAAAAATGTGGGTTGTCAACACTCCACATGCGCATGTTTTGGGAATTAATGTATCTGTTTAGATGAAACCAGGTTTCGTCGGTGAAAAAAGTTAAATTTAACACTTCGTCGTTCATATTTTCATTGAACCACCGACAGTAAGCCAGTCTTTTATTATAATCGAGTGGTAAAAGTTCTTGGTACATTTGCAACTTATATGGTTTCTTGTGAAGATCTTGTAGAAAAATCCTGTGAGTGGTAGTACGACTTGAATTCAACTGTTGAGCTAGTCTCCTAATTGAAGTGGTAGGTTCGTCTTGAACTGCATTTCTGATGTTGTTTATAATATTCTCATTATAAATACGAGGCCTTACACTTCTTGATTTGTTGTTAATGTTACCAGTACTTCGAAAGCAATCGACTGATCGTAATACCTGCCTTCCAAACTGATTTCTATTAAATACAGCCATAGGAAAACGTTGCCTAAATTCTTGAATGCACGGGTCGATACTGTATTGAAATTCACCATTTTCCAGGCGTCTACCATTACGAAAATAACTTACGACAATAAAAGTGTTTCGCTCTTTTGTATTAACATTATGAGTGGGGTTTGGGAATATCCGGTGTTTTTAGACTCGGCGAGTCCGAGTCGAGTCGACGATTATTTTGCGGGTCCGGGTTCGGGTCGGGACAGGCCCTTGTTTCCCACTGCGTACTCTGGGCACGTGCCCAGGGCCCGGCGATTTCCAGGGGCCCCCTTGTTGTGAAGCACCAAGTGTGAAATAACCAATTTAGTTGAGAAACTTAATTGGTCAAGAGGCATACTGGTCTAGAAGCAAGAATCAAGGAGAATTGTGAACAAAGGGGACAAATTCACAATTCTCCTTGATTACTGCTTGTAGACCAGTATGCCTCTTGACCAATTAAGTTTCTCAACTAAATTGGTTATTTCACACTTGACGCCTAACAACAAGGGGGCCCCTAGAGATCGCGGGTCCCTGGCACGTGCCCTGAGTACCCAGTCGGAAAGAAGGGCCTGCCCGGACCCGAACCCGGACCCGAAAAATAATCGTCGGCTCGACTTGGACTCGCCGAGTCTAAAAAGACCGGGTATTCCGAAACCCTACTCATAATTGCATCTCTTTTAGGTAGATTGCCCGATTGTGCTTTAAAAAGCCAATTTCAGTCATTCTTCTTCTTCTTCTATTAACATGACCCTTCAACGATCGTTAGTTATCATGTTGACGATGATTGGTTTGTTGACAGCAGCCATGACAACATTTTTATATTAAATAAATTAAGTAAGACCGGTAGAAATAACATAAAACGGCGAATTAACTTGTTTATTCGTGAAAATGGACAACACATTCAACATCTGTTGAGTTGTTTCTTTTCTTCTTTGTTAATTTTATAATTCACAACACTGTAAAATACATCAGTGTTAAATTTAGGAGAAGGCGTTTTATTTATAACTAATGAAATTGTTTAACTTAACACTAAAAACAATGCGACATAACCTCAAGACCACTGACAGCTACTTAAAAATGACATTTTAAATTTGTTTAATTTTTTTGTGTGTGAATTAAGAAATGACCTACGTCTTCAAATTCATAGCAAGAGTGGATTCCAAGACTTCTGGGACTCACGATATATGTTACAAGTACAATATGCTAAATTAATTATGTCCAACAGCTTATTTTAGAAAGACAAATCAAAGTGATAGCTAAGAATTAAAATGCGAAAATAATAAGTAATATCAGCACAAATAATGTTTGAATATATTAGGAATTGAGGAATTGAGACCTTAGGTTTACCACAAGGAATAAAGTGTCAAAAGTCCCCATCAGTCCCATGTGAGCTTAGGGACTTATTCGGGGCCCAAGGTCAAAATTTTAGGTTTTTTGGATTTTTCTCGAAAACGGTAAGTTTTATCGAAAAAGTACCTCAGAGCAAAGTTGTAGATCTTAAAATTCTTTATAAAAATGGTCCCTATGATTTTTCTCTAAGACCCATTATTTCCCAGATATTGCGATTGTAAGAATCATGTTCTACATAGTATGCACACATATGCCACGTATATACATATTTAGGTACTCAAGCAAGCAAAAATGTCTACTCGTGTCTCTTTTATGTATACATTATACTATTCTAAGAAAATTTACTCTAAAATGACCGCCGGTCCCTTACCGAATCCCCTCTACTTGAATAACATCTGGCCTTGAAAAACATCTGCCTATTCTTTTGTCCATGTGGTGTCGTTCACGTATACCTGCTTCTTTTAGTGTTGAACGAGCAGTTCGAGTGACTATACGTATTTATTACAAGCGTCTACTATTGAAGTTAGTGCTGATTTACTGCCCTTTACTGCCTTGAACTTTACTGCCCCCTGCTCCAGAAAAACTTCTTAACACTATTTTTTGCAATTGCAAGAAAGGTTGTAGTGCCAAATGTGGTTGTAAAAAAGTAGGGTTGCAGTGTTCTCCAGCGTGTACCAATTGCCAAGGTGTCTCTTGCTCAAATGTTCAATTAAATACAAGAGAGGAAGATTCATGTGATTTTGATGAAGAGACAACTGATTCATCTTCATTTGAACAATTTCTAAGCGTTCATCAACAGGAAGGAGAAGAAGAAGAACAAGAAGAAATTGAAGAAAACATGATTGTTGAAGTTGAATATGAAGAGTATGAGTCAGAGTTGAATATGAAGAGTATGAGTTAAAGTAATAAAAAAAAGTTAGAACGACAGTTAAACTCAGTAACCCATATCAATAATCTTCATACTATTAAATAATTATTGTTCCTGAAAATAACGTCATAAAGGTTCGTGGAATAGGCCTACCGGGGATACCACGTTAAAAAAAACGCGCCGAGTACACTACCTCACAGGTGGTGTGGAAATGTGTGCATATTATGTAGAACGTGATTCTTACAAGCGCAATATCTGGGAAATAGTGGGTCTTAGAGAAAAAATCATAGGGAACATTTTTATAGAGAATTTTAAGATCTACAACTTTGCCCTGAGGTACATTTTCGATAAAACTTACCGTTTTCGAGAAAAATCCAAAAAACCTAAAATTTTGACCTTGGGCCCCGAATATGTCCCTAAGCTCACATGGGACACTTTATTCCTTGTGGTAAACCTAAGGTCTCTACGAAGATTTGGCTCTGTCGGAATTTTTTTATTTGATCACTATTTTTATGTCTAAAATGACCGGACTAATATGGTTCTTTGTCGTACCTTGTATGACGTTCACTCGGTTTGTGAAAACTTGTAAACTTGTGCCTGTGTTTGACTATGAACAGGATACTTTCATATATCGTCGGTCCAGATGAACAGGGTATTAACTCAAAAAAGCCTGAAGAGCGATATGAAGTTTTCAAATCAATATATTTCCATTTCTGTAAATAATTGGTTAACCTATCTTATAGTATCTTTTAAACTATTGATTAACGTTAATTTATAACGTTTTTGTTCACTTCCCGACTTTGTTAGTTTTGCCATTACTGAGAAAAAAAAAGAAATTCTGCAGGCAAGAACATTATGAGTTAATACCCTGTTCATCCAAACGAACGATATGTAGATGCCCGTAGTAGTTAGTTTATTCGCCCTTTTAAAAACACCCCTTCATGATTCGCGGTATTTTAAGTTTTCTAGAATACGGCCTGCTTCTGTATCCTGAAAATGTTCCTAATGTAAATGCTGTTTACCCCTAGACCCCTAGACCCTAGATCCCCCTAGACCCCCGACCCCTAGAACAGGGGTCGACAAAGTGTGGCTCGCGAGCCTCGTGTGGCTCTTTTGGTGTGAGCTTGTGGCTTTTCAGAAATATATTGGAATATAAAAAAATCACAGAAAAAGGAACAGAACGGTTCCTTCTCGGAAGTCTTACGACTGCCGCAGCCAAGTTCATAACTCACAGTCATAGTACGGATCTCGGTTGTTTCTTTTAGTTATTATGTAACGCAGTCAAGTCAGTGCATAGTTCAAAATTGTGCTTTTTCGGACATAATTAGCCGATAAATAGCCGATTGACGCGATATCGTGTATTCCAAACTGAATGAACTGAATCGTTTGCGTCTGTACCTAATGCTGCTGGTCTTAAAATTTGTATTATTTGCTATCAAAAACTAGCACACAACAAAAAGTCTATTGTCCAGAGACATTCAGAAAATATACACATGCCGCATTTACATTAATTTCCGTAATTAAAGAATTATCGCTTGGTGATAAGAATTATCGCTTGGTAAGAAAGAAAGAAATTGAAGAACTAAAGAAAAATTTTTAAAAGACTATCTCTTCCTCTTTTAATTGTTGTTCCTCTTTTAATCGTTGGATGCAGTCTACAAATAATGCTAACTTGGAAAGCTTTGTCGTGAGTTAGGAAATCGTCAAAAACGGAAAACCATTGACGGATGGTGGGTACACAAAAAGTTGTTTTATAAATGTGGCTGACATACTTTTTCACAATTTTAACAATAAAGCAGATATTATTTATAAAATCAAAAGCTTACCATTTGTTAAGACCCAACAATTTTATTTTAATTTGGTCTTAAAACTAGATTCTTTGTTAAGTGTGTTTCTAAAAGTAGGGAATATTAAATTACATTAAAATTATGTTAAACCGGCCAGTAGATCCCAACATCTGGCCGTTCGAGTAGTGGATACTTGTTGAATGCGTTTAAAGCTGTTTATTGCCGCTACGCATCTGGAAGACCATTGGTAATCACTAATCTTTCACGTAAATACGCTTTGGAGGCTGTTTATGATCGCTAATGGTTTTTGGATGCTTGGTGGTCGTAAACAATTGCAAATGCTGTGTAATATTTATATTTAAGGATTCTTAGTATAAGTATTTTAAATTTTGGGCAGTTGTAAAGATAGCCATAGAAATTACCACGTGCACTTCGGGTTAGAATTCTTTTTGGTTCAGTAGGGGCAGGCAAATGGGATTGACTTTTCCTGTTTTTAACAATATGTAATCATATTTAGTTCAATTGTAACCCTCTTGCCACAAAAATACCAAGAAGGTTCCAAACTCCGACAGTGCACGTCGTCATAAGTGTTTTAAGGTAGATTTAAAGAATTTATACTTGTCTAACGAGGCGTGCAAGTTTCATTTCGCCCAAACATATAAATTCCAGTGCCGATCGAATCTATTGGCAACCCTAATGTAACCGCCTTAGATTTGACCACGCGAACGTTTGTCCAAAGATAAACAGCCACCGCGACTCAACATTTGTCTGCTAAAATTGTAACAGACAGGACAAAAAATGTCATTAAATGTATGCCAACAAGTTGAGGACGTTAAATTAGCATCAGCCATATCAATAGCGGTCGATGAGTCTTGTGACATAAAGGATACTGCGTAAGTTGTCCTTTTTACTCCCTAAATTTCATAAGATGGTCCCAAAAAAGAACTCCTGGGATTATTGCCACTCAAGGGTCAAACACGAGAAGATCTTGAAAATGCAGTGCCAGAATGTCTGAAGAAAAAGCACATCCCACTTACTAAAATTATGTCAATTGCAACAGATGGAGTCATTTGGATTTGTCCCAATTTTAAAAGAAAAAAAAATTGATCATGACGTGTTATTTTTCCATTGCATAATTCACCAGGAAGCACTTTGCGCACAAACATTACCAGAAGATATTGGTAAAGTTATGGATTTTGTAGTCAAGGTCATCAATAATATTTTCGCAAAGGCACTTATACGGCACACAATTCATAAATATGATATTATGGGCACTATAATGGTGTATATATGGGCATATAAAGGCACACAATACATAAATATGATATTATGGAAAAAAAAACATCAATGGCTCTTGATCCAGTTTGAAATCATTTTAAATAAAAATTTGTCTCTTAAGTTTATAGAGTTTACCGACCCCTGCCCAAGAACATCGTTTCACAAACTTTCTATCCACGTGTATCCCTTTCAAATATTTTAACACTTCGTACCCCTTAGTAGAAAATTTCCGAGATATGCTATTAAAAACAACAACTGTACTTGTCTTTTTTACGTAATATACAGTCTCCAGATAGGGGTTTCAAAGATAAAAATATAGTTATTTATTAAACAAGCGGATAAAATTAAGGTTTAACCCCTTGCCACATGAATAAAATGACGTTGACGTGTCCATATACATGTGATCTTATCAGATATACATGACGTCTTAGAGACGTCATTGTATGTCAAGAGGTTAACGAGATTTAAATTCGCGAGTTAAAGCTTAATTTTATTCGATAGTGCATACAAACTTTTAATTAATTTTGCTTTTAATTTTACAAGTTAAATTCAAAGAAAAGTTCGATTTTGTTTTTTAAGAGAAGCATAGAAGTCGTCCGCCCATTATTGTATTGTTTCCATGACAGCGAAAAATTGTCGATTCTTACGTCAAAATCTTGTTTAGCGTTTAATTAATTTGTGTTTTATTAATCATAAATGGATATATCCTAAAAATAGTTAAATGGTGACGCAATTGCGGAAAGATTACTCCCGCGAAAATCAAGACATTTATACAAAAAATGTGTAACAAGTTTTGTGATTGGGGAGCAAAAAAGAACATCAGCGAAGTCAACATTTAGGGTTGTGTTTACGGAGCCCGCAAGTGAAGTATTTTGATGCATTGCTATGAATACTTTTATTTCACTAGCGAAATAAAATTTTTATTTTATTAGTGAATAAACAAACCACTGTTTTATTGATCCGCATCCAAGGAATTAAACGTAACTTTTTAAGGTAAAAACCCAAAAGGTACAAATCTTAGAAAAAATGTTATTCTTTATGAGTTCACTTTGGCTTTCACTTGTCTTTATATACGTAAAAACAATCTGCAATCATTTTATCGTGAGCAGTTAGTAAAATAATCTATTAATTAATTGTATTGTATTAATTAATTAATTGTATTGTACTGTATTAATTAATTATCAAAGATGATGAAGCTGAATCATTTTTAGATCTCAAACACTTTATAAAAAGTAATGTTTGATGCACTATTTTTTTATGTAATTTAAATATTGTTATTTTTTGACTCATGCGGGATAAGTACTATTTTGGCGCCCGTTTTTGGGTGCGACATATGACCTTTTGTCAATTAAAATTCAAATTATGCTTCGAGCACGCTAATATTCAATAAAAATCGATAAGTTACACCTTGATATTAAAAAATTGACGTGAAACTTAAATTTTGTTACATTACAAAATAAAAATTAAAGAAAACGTTTTAAAATGAGTAAATTCTATGGTGCTACCGGTGACTGAGGAGAGTTCTTATGACGAATTCACACCATCGGAGACAATTGAAAAATCAAATTCTTCATATTTACTTCGTTTTTTTTTTTATTGATGGCCGCTGGACCCCAATCTTGTAAGATACGTTCCCTCGCATGAGTAATAAAAAATCTTATCTGCAACTCGTGCGGTATTGTCAATTGCGAAAAACGAGAGCTCTCACTTCGTTCGTGAGCCCAATTTTGCTCTCGTGGGCAATTAACAACTTACCGCCCTAGTTGCACAATATACTATTTTCATTTTATATACATTTTGAAACACATATTTGAATATTTTGGAACATCGTTTCGTACCCCTTTCAAACCATTCGCGTACCCCTTGGGGTACGCGTACCACACTTTGAGAAACACTGCCCTAGAAGATGATTCCAAATTTTATATTTGATTGGAAGTTAGAGAAGTACACTAGCCTCAGAACTTGATCATCTACGTATCGTTGTAGGACTCGCAATACAAAAACTGCCCTGTTAAGTTTATTTGTAACATGGTCGACCTGTGACGACCACTCAAGTGTAACGTCAATATACAGTCCAAGGAGTCTTACTGATTGGTCTACCTTTATTACATCATTCCCCATTCGGATTTCTTGAAGGTAACTCGAGGTGCTTCTATTAGTTTGGAAGATCTGTGTTTAATACTAAATTTACTATTAGTAAACCATGCGGTCATCAATGACATTGCTAGACCAGCATTCCGACTAATGTCCTCCACTGTCTTGTTAATTAATAGCACAGTCGTATCGTCGGCACAATTGATCCTATAGTACTTACTTGTGGTATCCCCATGTTGATTGTTCTTACGTTGAAATACACATATCCACAACTGGTTTTAAGTTTGGAAATTTGTGTTCTATTTCTCAAAAATGATGTAATCCAGTCCAGGCGACCCCTCTGATATCATATTTAGATAGTTTATCCGGTACAATGATGTTTATCTGCTAGATCCACTAGGTCGTATGCTTTCGATAGGTCAAGTGACATCTCGTATGGAATATTTCCAGCTTCAAGCTGGAATACTATGTCGTTGATAAATAGATAGCCGTATCCGTGTTCTTCCCTTTTATGAAGCCATGCTGTTGGTGGCTTATAATATGTTGTTTCTCACAGAAAAAAAAGAAAAGTACTGTAGAACACATAAGTTTTTCAAAAATTTCAGAAAACACCGATAACATATTTATCGGTCTGTAGTTCTCTATACCCGCTCTATTGCCCGATTTGTAAACAGCAATTTGACTAATTTGACCCAGTTTTAGCTTCATTGCAAATTAGCCAGAGTTAAAAGAGTTATCTATTATATGCTGCAGCGGGGAGATAATATAGGGGAGCACGTTTTTTACAATTACAGATGAGCTTTCATCATGGCCCGCACTTTTTTTGCTTTTTAGGTTCATGATTGTGTTACCAAGTTTCTCCTTACTAATTGGGGTTAGAAATTTAGATTTAGTATTCACTGGAATATTATCTCCGTATTGTATATTATTGTTAAAGTGTACAAGGTTTTTAGCTACGTTGGCGAAGAAATTAGTTGTTAAATTAATTCCTAATTTGGGACACTTGTGAGTGGATCTTCGTTGTGGTTTATATATAGATCATTTTTCTTCTTCAGTTTGGTGATTTTCCTAATTATACTCCATGTGGTTTTTTGTTGGTTTGATGATGGTTGTATTTGTTTTCTAAAATGCTCCTTTTTATTCTTCTTTAATAAGTTAGTTTATTTTATGCGTAAGTTATTGTAACTATTCCTAATATCCGGATTGTAGGCTGCAAATGTTTGAAGGAGTTCCAGGTTTTTCTCCAACTGCCTTTCACCTATCATTCTTGCATATCCATTCGCTTCTCTTGTTCCCATTCCTCTTCAAAATCCGAATTGCTCATCCGCCACGTTTTCTTTCATTATCCTCTTTCATTATCCTTCTATTCAACACTCGCAATAATATTTTCGCCGCATGTCCTACTAGACTGATGTTTCTGTGCTCACCGGACTTCTTTTTAGTCAGAGGTATCATCAGCGTCTTCAGGAAGTCTTCTGGCCACACTCCTGATTCATATATCATTACATAAAGATGTAAATTCACTCATTCCTCTTTCCTGAAGACACCTCAATATCTCTACTGGAATTCCATCGGCTCCAGCAGCATTGCCTACTTTTATGTCCTTCATTGATTTTTCTACTTCTGCCATCATAATGCCGGATCCCATATTGTTTGAACAGAGCGAGTCTTTCTTCTCTTTCCAATTCCAATACCCTTGGATTTTCATCCGTTTTATATAGGTCTTTCATGTATTCTTCCCATCTATTAAGGATTTCTTTACGTCTATCAGCACTTTTCCGTTCTTGTCTTCTACTTCATTACTACAAACTGCTCTTGATGTTCTATCCCAAGTAATCTCTTTTATTTTGTTGTAAACAATGTTATGCCTGCCTAATCTTTCCAGTTCTTCCATTTCATTACAAAGGTTTTCCAGCCACAGTTTCTTTTCTTAATTTCGTGCTTAGCTTTCGATAGATTCTCCTTCCTTCATCTGTACAGATATTTTTGTACCTTCTTTTATCGTACATCTTTGCTATCATTACGTGATTTATCCAAGGCTTTTTTGATCTTGTTCCTTTCTTATAACCAATCTTCTGTTCAGTAGTTCTTATTACTCCCATTTTATTTCTGTTCCATTTTCCCTCAACCCTCAGCATCTTCCTCATCTTGTAGCGGCTTAAGATTCGTTATCCCTTCTAGGGCATCCAAACCGGTAAAAAACGAACCCGGTTAACCGGATCTTCTGTTAAAATTTACGTAACCGTAAAACCGGATTTTTTTTCGAAAAACCGAAAGTAGGTTTTTATTTATTTTATTTTTTTCTTCAAGTAGAAAATAATTTTATTTTTCTATGGTTATTCATATTGTAGATTTATTTGTACTAAAATAAAACGTCAGGGGTCGACCATTAATCACGTGATGTTTTTTAGCAACTTTTTAACATTGCATGACTCAATCAACAGAGGCGGCTTTTTTTTCGGCGGCTTTTGATTTATATCGCCGCTCTATATTTGTCTCTCTCATGCCCCTCATTCACGATCAGTTAAACTAATCAGTTGCTCTGACGTACATCCAAAAACTGACCGTGAGTGTGAAATACTAACGTAAAATTTTGAACTGACGGCAACCCACGGATTTACCGGGCACACTATAAATCCGCTGGCTTCAGTTTGTTTTCAGCACGCTAAACTGACCGCGCATGCGCTTAGTCAGTCGTAGTTTAACCGGCACGGCGTCCGGGCGTACAATAACTGAAGAGTTTGTAAAAAAATAGCTTGAAATATGTACATTCGTCCATTCTAAAATAGTTATGCCAGTCACTCGGTTTCAGTGACAACTCATTTAACAAATTAATATGAGATAACTGTTATTTCTTTTTTAACCATTTTTTAATTCCGTTTATTTTTTTGTTGTTTTTTATTGATTAAACTAATTGTCATATGTAGAATATCCTCTTCATAATCCGAATCAATTTTTTTAAGTTACGCGGGGAGAAATTTGCTAGCCAGATACAGCACGCGACAATCGAGAACTGAAGGCCGGTTTTAAGCCAGTGAGTGGGGAAATCATTTTGAACTGATCAGTTTTAACTGATCAGTTTTAACTGATCAGTTCTAAACATCAGTTCAACTGATCAGTTTAAATTGATCGTGAATGGCGACCTTCAGACTCACAATCAATGCCACTACGCGGCGTATGCCCTTAACAGCTCGGCCCCGTCGATCCTGCTTCAGGCCAACCACTACTAGGCAAATTGTAGAAAAAAATAATTTAACAATACGTGGTGAAACATATTACATGTTGAATTGTTTGTGTAGACCTAATAACATTAAGTTTATAAAAATTATTATTAAGGTATATAAAAATAAATCTTTTAATTTCAGTCTTCTTCTTCTTCTTCCAATGCGTATCCATTAATGGATGTTTGCGATAACATTTTCCATTGCTTCCTTATTCCTTGCGGTGTGTATCAACGACTGTATATGGCGTAGCCCTGTTCACTGTCTGATATTTCGCAGCCAGGACATTTTTTTCCTTCCGATCCCTCTCCGGCCTTCGATCTTGCCTTCGATCAATAGATGCAAGAATTGATATTTCGTGTTCCGCATTATATGCCCTAGATATGCCGTTTTTCTTTTCTTAATCAATTCAAACAGTTCACGTTGTCTGTTGACACGTCTTAGAACTTCTTCGTTTGTTAATCTAGCAGTCCAAGGTATCTTCAGGATTCTGCGATACAGCCACATCTCGAAAGCCTCTAATTTGTTAATTGCAGCCGTCTTTAATGTCCAACCTTCCATACCGTAAAGAAGCACCGACCAGACGTAGCATTTAATGAATCTGAGTCTTAGGTTGAGGTCAAAATCGGAACAGGTCAGCACTCTTCGAAACCTCAGGAATGCCTGTCGAGCTTTTTCAATGCGACATTTTATTTCCTTGTCTGATGTCCAGTCTTCGAAAAGCCAGATGCCCAAGTATTTAAATTTTTCTACTCTTTCTATGGGCCCTGCGTTAAATGGTATGGTGGAGTTTTCAAACATATTTAGGTTTCTAGAGATAATCATAAACTTTGTTTTTTTGATGTTGATATTTAAGCCCATTGATTTGCTCTGTTCTCCTACCTTGTTGACCAGTTGTTGTAGGTCGTGTATATTATCCGCGATTAAGACCGTATCGTCAGCATAGCGGATATTGTTAATCCACACTCCATTAACTTTGACTCCCATTTCCACGTCTTCCAAAGCCTCTTGGAATATTGTTTCCGAATATAAGTTGAATAGGAGTGGAGACAGCACACATCCCTGTCGTACCCCCCTTCTAATCTGTATGGCTTTGGACATATTATTGCCTAATTTGATTTGCGCTGTTTGGTTCCAATATAGGTTTTCAATGCATCTAATGTCCTTTTGGTCTATATCAAGCCTATTGAGGAGCTGCATTAATTTGTGGTGTTGTACGCGATCAAATGCCTTTTCATAGTCTATGAAACATAGACACACATCCTTTCTCTGATCATAGCAGTTTTGGACAAGCACTTGTGTTGCAACTATCGCTTCTCGTGTACCTAAACCCTGTCTAAACCCAAACTGCGAGTCGCCTATGTCTCTTTCACATTTCTTGTAAATTCTCTGGTGTATGATTTTGAGGAATAATTTTAAAGTGTGGCTCATCAGGCTAATAAGTCTATGATCTTCACATTTTCTTGCATTGGTCTTCTTAGGCAGGGGGATAAAGGTAGAGCACAACCACTGTTTGGGGTAGTGACCTGTCTCATATATGGTGTTAAATACTTTATGTAGTGCTGTGATGCCTCTTAATTTCAGTACGACCAAAAAAATGTTTGCCGCCAAATTTGCCGACCCTAAAATCTGCCGCCCTAGGCTCCAGCCTACTCAGCCTGCTGGTAAATCCAGTACTGTCTCCTAGTTTAGACATTGTTTTGAGACAAAACATACGCGGCAACGATTTACGCATGTATTCGGTAAAAGAATTAAGGAAAAGCTTTAAGAGCAGTAAATATGTAGTGAAATAAAGGTTCACAGATTTAAAGTGCGCATAATCTTGATCCTAAAGAAATATAAATACTTACTCCATTCTTACATTTTAATCTAGTTTCGTACTTTGATAAATATATATCTTTCTCCATATGAATAAATATTTATTTTGTTTGGTTTACAGCAGCAATTTATTTATTTTTATACTTAAAACCGGATGTTAACCGGTTAACCGGTTTTTAACCGAAACACCGAAAACCGGTTTTTGAAATTTCATCGGTTTTTTGGATGTCCTAATCCCTTCATCCATCTACTTCCCACCTCTTCTTTGTCCCTACTTTTTAACTTACCTAAGTTACATTTTCTTTCTTTCCGTGCTCGTTTCACCTTTTTAAGCCTAAGTCTGAATTCCGCAATAAGCAGAATGTTCTGCTTATTGCGGAATTCAGACTTAGGCTATCATCTCTAAATCACTGTATATATCCGCACCTGGTAATCCACACGCTCACTTCACTCTGTTTTTGTACCTTTTTTCTACTAGGATGAAGTTAATTTGACTTCGGTAACGATCTCCAGGCGATTTCCAAGTGTACAGCCTTCTTTTATGATTTTTAAACCATGGGTTGCTAACTATCATTATTGTTTCTTTGCAGAAATCTGCCTCTCTCATTTCTCTTTCCAATTCCGTACTTGCCAACTATTCCTCCTTATCTTATTATGTATGTCTAAATCTTAGTTTCTAGACTATATAGAATAATGAAAATTTGTAACTTTATAACTAAAACAATACTGAAAACTAGAAGATTCTAAATAGAGTGAATAACAAATTACTGTTAGTCAAATATTGATATTCTCGCGACGATTCACTATCTTATTATGCACGTCGAAATCTTAGTTTGCAGACTAGATAGAACAATAAAAAATTGTACAGACTTAGTAAACTTCACAAGTAAGCAAATGCTGAAGAGTAGAAGATCCTACATATAAGGAGAAAGAAGTTATTGTCTGTCAAATATATAAAGTTGTTCGGAAAGTAATTTCTTTTTTCATTCACACACGAATGTCATTAGTTGTATTTTTAAGCAGCCTACTTTACCTTCAATCAAATTATCATTTGATATTTTGACCGCTCGCATTTCAAGGTATATTAATTCAGTTTCTTGCAAACAATGCTAAGAGGAAGGAATTGTCTAAAAATAGATCTTACCTAAACAAATGTAGACTTTACTTCATGGGCGTAGCCAAGGGGGGTTTTGGGGGTTCTAACCCCCGAAATATGCAAAATATTACAGAAATATTATATTTAAATAAGGAGAGACGACTCTCTTCAAAAGAGCATGGTAGATGTGGAGTTTAGGAACCCTTGTGTGTCAGTTTTAGATAGTAAATTTCTGCATTTTTGTAATTGTATTTTCTTCAAACCCACGCCGAAACTAAACCCTACGCGCGTGCTTTGCTTTGTCTATTATTACTAGATTTGTCTAGTCTACAATAAATTACTTAAACAAGTTTCTTCATTTAGTTTGAAATGTCTAAACAAGTGAAGGCTTAGTAAAATAGTTACACTAACTCACTTTGTCTACAATTACAAGATCGAAGATACAAGAGATACAAGATCGATTATCGAAACTAAATTAGATTCACAAGTTTCTTCATTTATCTTATCTAAATATAAGTGTAGACTTGGTAAAAAGGTTAAAAAAAAAACGAAATTATTTTCCGAACAATATTTGATGGATAATAATTTCTTTCTCATTCTGTCTACAGACTTTTAGTTTTCAACAATGACTTACAAGTTGTGTTTATTAAGTCTGTACAAATATTGCTTATTCTATCTAGTCTACAAACTGAGTTTTAGACGGAGATATTGAAAATAACTACGTTTGACAAACAATAATTTTTATCGCGTTTTATTTAGACTCTTCTGGTTTTAAGATTGTTTAAAACGTGAAAATTTGTAATAAATCTAATAATACATATTAAAACTTAGAATTGGTAAAACCATACTACTTTATAGATAATCATATAAACTTAATGAAGTCGGAACACAGCCTGAAAATATAAATATATTCAACCTTTCCGGAACTCTATAAAACTAATAAGTCTTTTTAGACCTTCCAAAAACAAATCTCATGTGAAATTTGTCAATTTTCACATGAGTTTTGTTTTTGGTCCTAAAAAGGAGTCATTAATTTTATAGAGTTCCGGAAAGGTTGAATATATTTATTTATTCAGGCTGTGTTCCGACTTTATTATGTTTATATTAAAACTTGTTTTTGCAAATTTTTGTGACCTAATTTTTAATCGCGAAATATTTTCTGCTAACGATAACAGTTCGAAAGACGAAAAATATTCATTCTTTTTTTCGCAAAATCTAAAGCTAATAATATATAGATAAGTAGTGTTTTTTTCCTCTCGTTGTTGAGTGCACGCGTCGTCCTTGTTCCAATAAAATATTTATAAACATTTGCGATAAAAAAAACGTAAATAAATGAATTGCAAAAAAAAGCTTTGCAGATTTCACCGGAAATCTCGGTTTATGCATCTTTTCAACGGCAGTGTAATTTATTGATTGCGAAATTCGTTTTGGTTTAAGGAAGCTGAATATTTGCAATTTTGCCAAACAGGAAAACGACGGACGCAGAAATTTCTAATTTGGTTTTTTTCCTTTAAAACTTTGACGACTTACTAGTAACAGTTTGAGTAACAGATTTACGTATAAACTCAAAATACCAGTGAGTAAATGAAACAAAGCGTTTCGTGGAAACTTAACGTTTAATTAAAAACGATAAGTTTTTAATTAAACAAGAATAATTAACCGAAAACAAATTTATTTTCGTGTTGTTATCTGGTCGACCTTTTCATTAAAAAATTATCTCGAAAATGTAAAAAGAATATAAATCATTTCTGGACTGGACACACAATAAACACGCGGAGATAATTTCTCATATTTGTACGTCGAGATAACACAATCTCGTTTCATTTTTACATAATTCCACCGAACATAAAAACACCGATATTTTCGTCTCTGGTATTTATATCGCTTTATTTATACAATTATCTACATAACACACGAAAAATAATCCATTATTTTTTTATTTATCATGTTAGATAATTATATAAATACATCGAATGATAAACAATTTAATACTGGTCCTCAAATAGATGTATAACGGGTCGATTGGATTACGCGAGCTTTAAAACTACTAGCCGACGAGTTTAGGAGAAGGTGAGTCAGCTAGTGCGATAGTAAGAATGACACATTAAACTTTCCACTAGTTCATTAGCTAACTAGCTAGCTATACAAATAGTGCTGAGAAGATGGAATTTTCAGACTTGTAATGTACAGATTGTAATGAACAGATTGTAAACTTCACAAGTAAGCAAATGCTAAAAACTAGAAGATTCTATATAAAACTAGAAAGAAGTTATTGTCTGTCAAAAATATAAAGTTCTTCGGAAAATAATTTCGTTTTTTGTCATTAGTTTTATTTTTAAGCAACCTATTTCATTCCTATTTCATAGTTTGACCGCTGGCATTTCAAGGTTTATTGGTTACATTTCTTTATAATTATTAGATTTGTCTAGTCAGACTAAATTACTGCAACAAGTTTCTTCTTTCATCTTCTTTAAATAATTGTAAGGTTGATAAACTGGCTAGATCGGTGCTGGCTAACTTATGGCACGCGTGCCACAGCTGGCACGCGTGTCACAGCTGGCACGTATACAATTTTTATTGGCACGCGAACAACTCCTCACGCGTGCCTTCTAAACTCCTTAAACTTTAGCGTTTCGAAAAGAAATTTTTAAGTTTCTCAATTTACTTTTGTGCAACATCAAAGGTGCAAAATGTAAGACCTGTTATATTTAGACTAATACGGTAACTGATTTTGACTATCACATTGTAAAAGTTGAGCTGGCACGTCAGTATGCCAAAATGTGAAAATGGCAAAAAAAATGGCATGCGGCCGGAAAAAGGTTCCACCCCTGAGCTAGACCAACTTTAACTAGGAGTACTAGATCAATTATTATTTCACAAATTTCCTCCTTGATTTAGTCTAAACAGATGTAGACTTAGAAAACTAGTTAGACTAACTTACTTTGTCTGCAATTACTAGCTTTGTCTAGCTAAGACTAAATTACTTTTACAAGTCTCTCCATTTATTTTGTCTAATCGGACATAGACTCAGTCAACTGGTGTGACTAACTCACTTTGTCTGCAATTACTAGATTTGTCTAGACTAGACAAATTACTTTCACGCAAGTTTAGCTTTCACAAGTAGGTACTAGCCGACGAGTTTAGAAATAGGTCTTGTCTGTCTGGTCCTGTCTCTCTATCTAGTCTGTGAGTGATGGCTACAAGGTCGTCATCAAGAAAATTGCGGGAATTGTTAATACTCTCCAAGGTGACTCCACGGAAGCCAAGAAGCTGTTCCCAATACATGAGCAAGTGAACTGGGTGGAGCCCATGGGATGGAGACCGGCGCCCCTTCGGCCGGATGAGGGAAGGAAAAGGGTCCTGACCGGCGTCCCACCCGAAACGCGCAAGGATATGTGCCTGAGAATGATGAATGAAGAGTTGATGAATAGCAGTTTCTCCAAGGAGTGGAAGAAAGGCAGACTGGTTATGATTGAAAAATAATTGAAAGAAGGAGAGGAAGCCAAGTGCAGGCCAATCTGCTAATTGAATGGGATAGCGAAGATGTTTGAGAGCATGATAAATTATCAGAGCTAGAATAAATTAGGATTTCTAGAGAGCAGATTATTCAAAGGAACAATATGGGTTCAGGACCGGCCGCACTATGACGCAATTAAGAAATTTATTGTAAACTTGATGTAAATGGAGGCACTGCGATTGACGGCGCGCCCGGCAAAAAAAAAGTCTTGTCTGTATAGTCTTGTCTGTCTAGTTTACTAGTGAACAAGCCCATACGCCAGCAAGCCCGACTTCAACTATCTCGACATATTGCTTAAACTTCGGCTAATTTACTTGCGACTATTTCACTAGCTACCATTACTAGGGTAGCTAGTGAAATAGTAAACTCGCTCAAGGTAATTGGCCCTTAACTAATAAACCAGTCATCCGATTTATTCAAAAATTCAAATACTCTTATTAATAAGTCAAAACATTTGCTAAAATAATGCATACGATTTTTGTGCAAAACACAATTGCAACTCTACAAAAATAAACGTGAATTATGCAACAACAATTTGCATAAGAATATTCTAATTTGTTTTGTCAAACCGATCGCAAAAGTGTAAAAAAAGCTTCCAATTAGAGAGAAACAAAAACAAGTATTTCCACTCTCGCTAAAAATATCGCGAATAAACAAATTTTGCAAAAAAAAAACTTCCTCGCATAAATTCAATTCCATGTGAATTTTTCTCCTTGCCGTCGGATTTCGCACTCGCCTTAATCATTCTGTTTACGCATTTTCTTTCCAGAGGCGCAAATTCAAATATCCGAATCTGTCACGCTCATTAATAATGGAACAGATTCTTGCAACCGTTCCCCGACTCATTTGCGAAAATACAAAGGCCGAATTAATTAACACAGATAAATTAATTGAAACACATGTTTGTCGTTTCAGATTAATCGGATAATTTATTGCAAATTAAAAGCAAATCTTGAAACGAAAAATAAACATCCAATTGAAGTTGCTAATTTTGTTTTTATTGACTTATTGGTGATACGGGCCGGCAAATCCCCGATTAACGCGATTAATTTGCCAGAAATGACCGTACCAAGGCCTAGATTACACCGCCGCGGTTTTTAAACGAGTGATTTTGTGACTCAAGATAGGCCTAGGCCGCACTACGGCTAAACCGCCGAGGATTTTAATGGCGTAATTTTGTGAATCTTCTTCTTCCTTGGCGCTACAGCCCTCTATGGGCCTTGGCCTGCTTCACAACGTCCCTCCATATCCTTCTGTCCTGTACTGTGTGGGGCCATTGCCGCACCTCGAGTACTTTCAAGTCTTTAATAACGTCGTCTCTCCATCGGATTCGTGGCCTCTCGATCTCTTTTCGGCAGGCAACCATAGCGTCAGAGCTTTTGGGGTTCGGTCGTCCTTCATTCGCATGATGTGCCCGAACCACCTTAGCCTCTGCGCCTTCACATGCCTCACAATGACTCTTCCCTCGAGTATTCCATCTATTTCTGCGTTAGTTCTTATTGTCCATCCTTTATCTTCCTGTATCCCTCCATATATTTTTCTTATGATATTTCTTTTGCATACTCTTAAAGCTTCCTCACCACTTTTGCATAGTGTCCATGTTTCACTCGCATAAGTGATTATTGGACGGATTAGTGTTTTGTACACTTTCAGTTTAGCTTTTCTGCTCAGTAGTTTGGATCCTAGCAGTTTCCTGTTGGCAAAGTATGCTTTCCTCCCTAACATAATTCTGTGAGCGATTTCCTCACTCATCTTAACTTAACTTAGCCCCTAGTACCCACCTAGGTCACTTCCTCGTAGTTTCTACCATTTACTTGAATTGGTCTTAAATCTGTCACTTGCTCCCTACCACATCTCATGTACTTTGTTTTATTTTCGTTTATTATCAGTCCGCATGGTTCAGTTTTTTGTTCAAGTCTCGCTGTTATTTCTTTTAGGTGCTCCCTACCTCTTGATGCGATGTATATATCGTCAGCGTATGCTCCCACTTGCGCTGCTCTAGTTTTTAGGGTGCCTGTTACGTTCACCTCTCTGATTACTGCCTCCAGCAGTAGGTTGAACAACATTGCAGATAAGGCATTGCCCTGTCTTACTCCCGTTCCTATTGCAAAGTCGCCCATGAGCTTGGAGTCTATTAGGACTTGCGCACTTGACTCAGTTAGTGTTAGTCCTACAAGTCTACCCAGTTTCATGGGTACTCCTAGTACCAGTAATTATCTCATTAGCTCTTTTCTGGAGACACTATCAAACGCCTGTTTGTAGTCAATATATATGCTATACAATGTTATGTTATGCTCATAACATTTTTCCATTATTTGTCTTTGCGTGTGAATTTGATCTATGGTCGACCTGTTGCTTCGGAAAACACACTGGTAATCGCCTAATATTTCTTCTGAATATATTGCAAGTCTTTTGCATATTACTGCTGACAGCACCTTGTAGGCTATATTTAAAAGAGTGATCCCTCGGTAGTTAGCGCAGTCCTTCTTATTTCCCTTTCTATGGATTGGGCATATGATGCCTTTTTTCCATTCCATAGAGATGGTTTCCGTATTCCATACCATGACAATTAATACGTGGATTCGTGTCCACAAGTGCTCTCCACCGCTTTTTAAGAGTTCTGCTGTTATGGTATCACTTCCTGATGCTTTATAATTTTTCAGCTTTAAAAACCTCTCTTACTTCTTGATATGTGGGTTCCGGGATTTCTGGTTGCGCTGCGTGATAATATTTTGCGTCTTCCCCATTGTTTTCATGTTCTTCGTTCTTAGATGTTAACAGCTCGCTATAGTACTGACGCCACCTTTTCAAGTACTTCTTTTTCCGCACTTAGTAATCTTCCTTCCTTACTGAGAAAGGGGTTGGTTCTCGATTGGAAGTGTCTGGTTTGCATTGCTATTTGTTTATAGAACTTTCTGTTCTGGTTGTTATTGTTGTATTCATCTAAGTCCTCTACTTATTTATTTAGCGCATTTTTCCTCTTCTGTTTACTCACTCTTTTTGCAGCTCTTCTTAATTCCTCGTATTTTGCTCTATTTGCTCTTGTCATTGTTTGCAGCATCTTTTTTCTGGCCTCGTTTCTTTCCCTCAGAGCTCTTCTGCACTCATCATCGAACCAAGTGTTTCTGTCCTTTACTTCCTTCCCGACTGTCTTTTCCGCTACGTCAATTATGACACTTTTTATGGCATTCCATTCCTTGTCCACGTTTTCGCCGGTTTCCGTTCTTTCTAGGGAACGCTCAATTAGGTCTTGATATTGTTTTTGTTTATCCTTCGCTCTTAGGGCCTGCGCCAAATTCCATTTTTTTACATGTTTCTTACCCCCCACAATAGTTGTAATTCTTTGCCTCACCGAGACACGTAAGAGATAGTGATCAGAGTCGCAGTTAGCGCCTCTCATAGTTTTTACGTCTGTGATCATTGTTGCCCTTCGTTAATTGATAAATACATGGTCAATTTGGTTAACCCCTCGGTTTCCTGGCATCACCCACGTGCCTTTGTGTATTCTTTTGTGCGGGAAGCATATGCTACTGATTTTTATGTTGCAACCCGCTGCCACATGGCACAGTCTTTTCCCGTTCTCACTTGTTTGGTCGTGTAGTGAGTGCGTTCCCGCTACACTTCTGTACGCGTCCTCTATACCTACCTTCGCATTAAAGTCGCCTAACACTATTAATGCATCATTTTCCGACACTTCTTCGCAGGTTCTCTGTAATTTGATGTAGAAGTGTTCCTTTTCATCATCCTCTCCCTGTCAATTTTGTGATTCAAGTAAGCTAATACAAGCGGCCTCACTTGCGTTTTTTCCCGCATGATTTTTCCCATAGCGTACTGTGTGTTTCTCGAACGGTTTCGCGGTAATAGCGGTTAACGCTCGCTTGAAAACCCGTAGTGCGGCTTCGGCCTAAGCGAAATCGCGCTTGGTTAGGTTAGGTTACGATGAAATGAGCCCCCGGTGGAATTCGTAGTACACCCGCAAAGTAAGTAAAATAACTGGGAATCGTTTTTGACGAAAAGCTAACCTTCGGGAGTCACGTAAAAGTGGCAGGCGCCAAAGCATATAACAGAGTAAAGACAAAAGTAAAGTGCTGCCATCCGTAGTGAATAACATCATATTGTAGACACCGAGTTGAAACGGGGCACCCGTGTGGGCCAGCTGCAATAAGCTCCATAGGCATAGGGAAGCCTTGAAAAGGGCTCAAAGGAAGATCGCCATAAGCCCGCCACTCACGGTCAGTTAAACTGGCCAGCTGAACTAACAAAAACGTACCGTGAGTGTGAAATCTTAAGGGTAAGAGTAAGGCGTATATAGAACGGTCGGGACTGATGCGGTGCGGTCTTAATAACATATTCGGTGCGATCTTAATAACATATTTTAAAAAATTCCGCCTGAAATTATAAATCGCGTTAAATCGAATTACGCGTTAATTGAGCTCGCGCTAATCAAGGGATGTCTGTATATATGTTCCGGTAAAAGTAGGTACATTGGTAAATGTACACATTTACCGGTGTATGTACACATATACCTTCTTGGTTGGTAAATGTGAGATCAACTTACATTTACCAATTATTTCCGGCAAATGTGTACATATGCCGAATGTTGTTGGCAATTGTATATAGGTTTACATTAATATATCCAGCGTACAGTGTCTGACAAATAATGTTAGGTCAGAAAAATAATTTCAAAAAAAATAAATTGTTATTTATTACACAAGCGGATAAAATTGAGGTTTAACGAGCGTATTGTTAAAATCTTTAAAGTATAATTAAATAATAAAATGGTCTTGCAGAAAAATTATATTACAAATTATTTCAAGTACATTTTAACCGTAATACAAGTGTGTTTTATTATTTTTAACTTTTACCTATATACGTTGGAAAATGTGTACTTTTACCGGTAAAAGTAGATATATAAAGCTGATCTCAGATTTAAACTCACATTTACCGATCAAAATGGTATATGTATACATATACCGGTAAATGTTTACATTTGCCGATTTTGTACTTTTACAGTAACATATAAATTGGTATGAAATATTTTTAAGTACGCATTTTTGGCAGAAAATTAAAAACTTATTTATAGGTTTAATCAACATTTGTGCAAAATTTTTTCACATAAGCAACAAAAAAACGAATCAAACGTTTGAATGAAATGTTTGCAATCTTGCCTTGCTTACTGTCTCCCACACGCTCGCAGGAAATGAAAACCGCCCAGAACGATATTGCGCGACAATTCCGCACACATTTTTTTTTACAAACGGTAATGCAAACAGAGAAATATTGTTATCCGATTTTTTCGCAACAAACTAATATCGAGTGGGATAATTAGCAGAACCGGCGAGGGAGACACGAAATACTCTTAATGATAATCAAATGAAAAAAAAAACTTGACACACTTTTCGTTTTGCTTTTTACACTTTTCGTTTAATTTAGATTTTAATCAAAATTTAATCTTATTAATAGTAAATTAGCTGTCCAAACAAGACAAACCAGTTTTTAGTTGTTTGTTTGGTCTTATAATTAGTACTATCTGAATCGTTCTGTTTTCCTATATAGCTTCTCTAACTTGCCAGACTAGATAATAATTAGATGAAGAAACTTACAATTTGGTAGACAAGTTGTAAATCGTGCCAAGCGTTTCCTGATTGTCTGTATTATCAAATTGGTAAAGTTTTTAATTAAATCACACGGTTCTGATTCGTGCAAAAAATAAGTTATGGACAGTGTTTATCGCCCAAAAGGGAATATGCATGTTTTTCTTTAATATTTTTAATTCATTGTTATTATACATTGTTTATATGACGGTGTATATTATAGCATAGTAAAAAATGCCGTTATAACGTAGTAAAAAGTAAAAACTGCTTAAAATGCTGTAATTAAGTTTAAACAAATATTTAAAATACAGAAAAATTTCAGTTGTTTAAACGCTGCCATTTTCGCGCGGTCTGTTCATGGCGTCAATTACTACTGACAGTTCAGTCCATTGTTTACTACAGCGTTCTCATTTTTAACATCACGTGTGTTTTCTAACCAAAAGACTGCAATGACATACAAATGTAAATAATACGAACTTGTTTACATAGTATGTTACGTCACTTTCGTTTTAACCAATGGTGTTGCGTTTCATAAATTTGAATTTCCCTAGCTTAATTTGCACTTTCATTTATTAATTTTAAGTATTTAAAAAGACATTAATTACATAAATAATGGTTTAGTTCAAATGTCCGGTCAATAAAGATTCGAAAAAAAAAAAAAAATTTGAACCAAATTTAAATTTCACGCATGTTCCCTATTTTTATTTAAACGAAGTTCGCTAATAGTTTGCAGGATATTATATCACAAAATCATATTTGGAATTAATAAATATTTACACTTTCTAGTTTCGTAGATTTAGGGTTGGTTCAGAGTTTCCAGACTGGATTTCTTGGAGCGCAGTCTGTCCATCAATGCAAGAATTCTTGCAGAAAATTTGCACGCTCCAGTGCACACTTTCACATTTGACTTAATAATTTTCCTACTTGGAGAAATAAGTAAAAATTGTGCGAAACTAAATAAAGGAGCAGCCCTCGCCACGGTCAATACAATCGGCCGCATTTGTGTAAATTTATTCATCGTCTGATGGGCATATTGTGTCAATGATTATTATATTGTCAATGGCGTCAATTAAATTGACTATAAAAGACTTCAATTAAATTAAAGGCGTCAATTAAATTGACTATGAAAGAAGAATCAAATGAATTTTATTTTTATTGAAGCTTCTATATATTGAAGCAGTGTCAATATTTATTGTTTGCGAGAATGAATAAAATAAATAAAATAAAAATCCGTTCATTTCCTGTAAACTATTCGCTCCGAGCGCAACAACACTAGCGCCAAAGGTGGCAGTTTTACGAACTTCATGACCAGTTAGGTCATTAACTAGCATTTATTTGTAAATATTGACATGTATTTTGCTAAATAAAAAAGTGTTTTATTATTTTACATAAACTAAAGTATAATACTGAAAGTGCATAAACATGAAACTAAAGCGCAAAACTTGAGAATGGATGTAAAAAATAGGCTATATATCGCTTATGTGTAATCTTAGAGAGATATAAACTCGAAAATCGTTTTCAGCAAGCAAAAAAAATCCAAAAACATTTTTTACCAAAAAATTTTTCTACAAAAAGTTTCGGGCACATATTTAGTTCGGGCACTTTTTGACATATAACATGACGGAAATTGACACGTGCGCATAAAAAAATTTGAAAAATGAAAAGGAGTTATAGATACTTTTGATGGCTTGTATGTATTTATCTTGTTCTCTCAGGCTCTCCCGCATACTTGTGTGTGCCACCGTGTGAAAAGCTTCTTGGTAGTCTATAAAAGCGATATACAGGGGTCTGTTTCGCTCCTGGTATTTTT
The DNA here is from genome assembly GCA_944588485.1 of Phosphuga atrata. NCBI lineage: Eukaryota > Metazoa > Arthropoda > Insecta > Coleoptera > Silphidae > Phosphuga > Phosphuga atrata. The sequence goes on from OX155897.1 coordinate 13,756,381, forward strand.
CAACAATTATTTGGATATGGTCTATTGTAGAGAATCCCTTTCTGAAACCCTCGTGCTCTACCGGTTGTTTTGTTTCTAATGTTAAACTTATCCTCGTGTTTATAATAGAGGAGAAGAGTTTGTTGAGAGTCGGTAGCAAGCTTATTGTTCTATAGTTCCCAATATCCCGTGAGAAGGGTATATAGACAATATTTAGTAGTAGCGCCCATCGGTGTTTTTTTTAAACCAGTGCGGGTCAAAGGCCTAAAAACACTGCGGCTTTGTGGCCTATTGTATTTCCCCCTATTGTATTCCCCTATTGTATTGTGTTCAAACAATTAATAGATCCAGCCCCTGTGTTAGTTCTAGGAGTCTATGCGCCATGTTTTTCAAGGGGATATCATTTGCTGTAACGTAAATGCTAAGCTCGTGTCTGCTACGTGCAATTACTTCACAATAGAAGATTATAGGCAGTTTCCTCCTCTTCATAGCATAGTCTGCACAGTGGTTCATCTCTCCAGATCCCCATTTCGTGCATATGTTTCAAACAGTACAACGACAGTTCATGATCGTACAGGGCATTGGCCTGTAAGTACACCGGGCACAATTGTCATCTGCTTCCTTTTCAGTTGCAAGATTTCAGCAGTTAAGTTTTTTTAGCATTCTTTTGCTGTGTTTCTGTCCGTTTGTTTTATTCCACTGTAGCCGGTGTTTAGCAGCTACTACGGGCTATGGTTTTGGTAATATTTGAGTCCCTGCTAGCACTGATGTTTGTTTTGTTAGCACCGTCCTTTGCTAACTTGTCCGCCATTTCGATTCCTATAAGTCCCCAGTGGCTCGGTACCACTATCGGTGCTAACTTGTAGAAACAATCTTTCATTCATTTTAATGAAAAAATGAACTAGATAGGTACGACGTCTGTCTTCGGCGAATGCAAGATTGTAACTGTCCAAATATTGAAGCAATTATATTGACCGTGTGAGGGTCATCTTATAAATAAACGAAGAACATGCTACTGAAGGCAACATCTTTACAGTACTTTTATATGGAATGGAGTCCAGGACCCTGACAGAGGCTACCGAACGGAGACTCGAGGCATTTGAGATTTGACTATACCGCCGCATACTCAAAATTTCCTGGACCGCTCAAGTCACTAACCAGCAGGTCCTTGAGAAAATGGTAAAAGAACGAAAGGTCTTACTAACAATAAAGACAAAGAAGCTCGAACACCTTGGCCATATAATGAGGAACAGTCAACGGTACGGTCTACTGCAACTTATACTACAAGGAAGAGTAGATGGAAGAAGAGGGCCAGGAAGTAGAAGAATATTAGGGGCTGAAAAACCATCGAACCTGATGCAACACAACAAGAACAAATCTATTCAGGGCTGCAACAAACAAAGTCCGAATTTCCATGATGGTCGTCAACATCCGAAGCGGATAGGCTTCATCAATATTTTTTCTTTCAAGATATTTATTTGATAATATTGAAGCAATTATATTGACCGTGTGAAGGCTCACTAAGACTCATAATTAATATGTAATCAATCATAATCAATAGACCTTTTTACGGTTAGTTAAGCCCATGCGCATCTACAAAGTTTAAAGGCGGGAATATGAAAGTTTCGGGCGTTTGACGTATAACATGGTGTTGAGTCGCGGTGGTTGTTGTCTTTGGACAAACGTTCGCGTGATCAAACCTAAGGCGGTTAATTCAGGGTTGCCAATAGATTTGATAAGCACTGCAAATTATATGTTTGGGCAAATAAAACTTGCACGCCTCGATAAACAAGTATTTATTTATTTATTTAACTCTATTTTGCAAGTGTAACGACGTGCACTGTCGGAGTTTGGAATCTTCTCGGTATGTTTGTGGCAAGAGGGTGATTAGATATTGTTACAAACAGGAAAACTAAATCCCACCTCCCATTTGCCTGCCCCCACTGAACCAAGAATTCCAACCCGAAGTGCACGTGGTAATTTCTATGGCCAATCTTAAAACTACCCAAAATTTAAATAATTATTCTAAGGAACCTTAAACATAAACATTGCATTGTATTGTTTACGACCACCAAGGATCCAAAAATCATCGTAAACATCCGCCGAAGCGTATTTTCATAAGCGTATTAAAGGATTGGTGATTACAAATGGTCTTTCAGATGCGTAGCGGCCATAAACAGCTCCAAACACATTCAACAAATATCTACTACCCTACCCACCAGATGTTGGGAATCTGCTGGTCGGTTTGAGATAATATTGATGTAATTATTATTTACCTAATTTTAGAAATGCACTAAACAAGAAAATAGTTTTAAGACGAAAATAAAAATAAAAATAACATTGTTGGATCTTGGTGACCACATGAACACATGGTGAAAATTGACGCATGCGCACAAAAATTTTCAACAATGAAAAGGTCTATTGCAAAGATTTTCAGTAAAGAAATACTCGCCCTAAGCCAAATATTAACGAAATCAACAAATGATAACTAATTGTAATCTGGCGTCCGTCAAAAATAAACAAAAGTTTAAACCAGTGGTTCTCAAACTGGGTGCCGCGGCACGCTGGGGTGCCGCGAAAGTTTGCCTGGGGTGCCGCAGCAATAATTAAGAAATGTAGAAAGAAAAATTACATGAGGAGTTAATCGAATTTGAGTTCCTACTTTTAATGCAAAATTGTAGACAATTCGCTAAAATCAGGATTGGTCTGAATCAATCAAGTTCGTCTGCCTCAGTTCGCGAAAGCGCAACTCACGACCAAAAGATAATCCGAGGAAAAATAAGGAAATATGATCCAAGCTACCTCATATCGTTTGTTTCTGTTGGGAACGAACAAGCACCGAAACAAGACATCTGGAAAGCAATCAGTCTGATTTAGTACATAAACATGAAGAAATCTTCAAACGAAATTTGTCCAAAAAGTCTAAATTTTTGTAACCCGACAAGGGTGCCGCGAGATTGTTTTAGCTGTATAAGGGTGCCGCGGCAAAAAAAGTTTGAGAACCACTGGTTTAAACTAATAGACGCTATTAATAATACATATTTACTAATAATCTAAAGCGAATATAATCGGCACAGACTGTTTCGGCACAGACATATACACTTCTATCTTTCACCAATAATACCAATCGCGTTACAAAGAAAACAATCGGAAAGCGCGGATTGATGTAATTATACATTATACATTTTTATTTCTTTCGGCGGAAACCGAAATCGTGTTTACCGGTTATCCGCAAAAATTGCGATAATATTTATCCTCGTAGAAACTTGTTATTCGTTTTAACAGCAACAAAATTGAGGAATATTTATAAAACAAATATGCGGGCGGCGTTTGGGCGTCGGGTCGTCTGCAAAACTAACAGGAAATTGAAACGAAGCGTCGGTTTGCAGTCAATTGTCCGGCGCATCAAAGCGACTGTTTGGCGTCGCCCACTAAAAGGACGGCGACGCAATTAGATCAAACAACACGTGCTAAAACTATCTATGTTAGCACCAGACTAAACTGGAAAACTGAACAGATACACGAGACTAGACTAAGCAAAACGAGAGACTTGACTCTGACAAAAATTAGCACTTTAAAACTAAATATTTCACAAACGGATCTCTTAAGTGAAATATTATTTTCAATAACCTGTAATATTTTTGAAAGACCTATCCCCAACACCCCACGCCATGGGGTAGACGACAAAAAGAAAACGTCGCCACTTTACGTGTTGAGGAGGTAGGGTTACCCTAAAAACCCCTTTTTTAAGATTTTATTTGACCACTTTGTATTAAAATAACAAAGGTTTCCATAACCGTAAACGGGGAATCCATACAGCAAGGTTTAAGTATCTTGGCGGCTTGTCAACCAACACTGTGACAAGACGAAAGAAATAACGTCGAGAACAGAACAAGCCTACAGAACATTTATAACCATGTGAAATTCCTTTATTAGAAGGCAGAACTCATGTCTGAAAGGCCTACTCCGTTGGTGCTTACTATGATGAGAAGAAATGCCAAATACCTGGGGCACATCATGAAAGGTAGGCGTTACGAACTCCAACGATTAATTATTGAGGGGAACATACAAGGAAAGAGGTCGATTAGCAGACGACAGAACTCATGGCTGAAAGACCTACGACTTTGGTTCAACTGTACCACCACTGATGTCTTCCGAGCATCCGTGTCATGAACGATAATGGTCAATTGGATCGCCAACCTTCGGAAGAGGATGGCGTGAGAAGAAGTAGTTTACGTATTTTATTATTCGTTGGATTTCCTTGCCTGTTATCGTAGATCTCCGATAGACATACTCTTTGACCGCCTCGAGTTTATATTCATCTACTGTGAGATTTTATACCAGTCTTATCAGGTGGTTTTTTATCGACGTTACCAAGCATGTTGTGTTCGTCTCGTTTACTTTAAAACCCATTCCTGCAGCTGCTGTCTAAATTTTAACGTCCCGAACAGTTCACAATGTATGGCCAATATCGTCAGGATATCCTAGTAGCTGACTTGATCAAGTGAATTCAGTGCTCGTTGCTTGCACATCCGTATATCTGACCACCTTTTCTCGCATGTAGTCAAATAGGATGCACGAGAGTGATGAGTGAGAGAAAACTGAAGATGTTGTCAGATGGGTCAGATCCCAGAGAAGGCACTGGAGAGACCATGTAGACAGGATGGGCCAGGATAGAATTGCCAAGTGGACAAAAGACGGAAGGCCACAAAGCAAAAGCCCCCAGGCCGCCCGCCCAAGAGATGGCAGGAGTCCTGGACGTCCGAATCGCAAGAGGGGTAGACAGCAGTACAATACAGGACAAAGTCCTAAATCAAGAAGAAAAAGAAGAAGAGAGTGATGTTTTGAGTCAACTTGTATCTTTATAGATGACAGCGTTTGTCATTATCATTTTTGGAACGCAGCCTGAATATATAAATATATTCTATCTTTCCGGAGCTCTATAATATTATTGAGTCTTTTTTAGGACTACCAAAACAAATCTCATGTGAAATTTTGGTAGTGCTAAAAAGACTCAATAATATTATAGCGCTCCGGAAAAGATAAATGTGTATTCAGGCTGAGTTCCAACTTTATTAAGTTTAGATGATTATCTATAATGTAGTACGGTTTTACCAATAGTAAATTTTCATCTTCATTAGACAAACTAACTTGTTTGGTATGTCGAGGGTTTGCATTGCGCCATACAGTTCTATCCTTTTGTGCGCATGTGTCAATTTCCGTTAAAAAGTTACCGAATTCTTTGATGTATAACTATGCGCCCGAAACTTTCATCAACAACTTGGCGGATGAAACTAAAACTAACCGTAAAAACGGCCAAGTGCGCGTCGGGCCACGCGCAATGCAGGGTTCCGTAGTTGCTTTACTTACTCTTATGGCTTAAGATTCAAATGTCTAAAAAAATCCATAACACTTGATTCTAACAAAAATTAGTTCTTTAAAGCTTAATATTTAACAAACGGATCTCTTAATCGAAATATTGTTTTCACAAATCTGTAATATTTTTGAAAGACCTATTCAACGACACCCAACACTAAGGGGTAGACGAGAAAAAAACGTCCCCACTTTACGTATAGACGAGCTAGGTACTCTAAAAAAATTCAAGATTTTATTTTACCACTTTGTCGGCGAGACAAATCTGTATATCCATGCCAAATTACAACTTTACATTTCTAATAGTCTCTGAGCTGAACTGCGGACAGACGGACGGACATATCGAAACCATAAGGGTTCTTTGTTGATAACAACGGAACCCGAAAAATGAAACTAGACTAAATGGACATGGTTAAACAGACAGGAGTACTGTAATTACATTACACGGAATTTTTTTGATAAGAATTTTCTTTATCAAAAAAATAAATAAATCTGTTTTTTCCCTGAACGTTGAAAATAACAGATTAGTTAACCAAACATTATCTATTAATCGAATGTTTGGCTACTTGGCAAACACTTGTTATCTGCAGTTACTTTATTAAATCATTTTTGGTACAATCTAATCGCATTTTAATTATTTTTTTTAGTTTTAGAAAATCACAATTTTAATTTTCGAATTCTTCAGAAACTTTGACGATTTATATGATAATTTAGGATTGGTAAAACCATACTACATTATAGATAATCAATGATTATCTATAATGTAGTATGGATTTACCAATTCTAAATTAAATAAATCATTTAAATCAATAACCTGCAAAGTTCAGTCTCTCTCACGAAATTTATTTATTTATTTTAATATCAGGAAATACAATACACACTTACATAATACATGACATAAAACATAAGGATGCACCTATAGAGGTGAGTTACACCTGTACGGACTTTGTAAAGAATACGGGATGGTTTTGAAATTTAGCGTTGCGGACTTTTTACCTGGTGTAACTATTGTTAATCGTCTTTGGCACTCTTTAACTAAGATCCGAAAGCAAAAATTAATCTTCTACGTTGTCTACTCTAGGTTGGTTCAATAAATATTCGTGTTTTTGTTGACATTTTCAAGATGGCAGATAGTAGATGCGAACGCAACTAACTCGACATTGCCACGTTTATTATTTGTGATTGATTCAACGGTCCTTGTCACATTGTCCTATATTGGAGCGTATGTTGTTTTGATTTATCTGCCCGCTTCGCGGCGGGCAACCTAATCTAACCGGGGTTAAACCAAAAATAATGTAGAGTTCGCGCTGCCGCGCGTATGTTCTCTTGGTTTATCTACCCGCTTCGCGGCAGGCATCCTAATCTAACCGAGATTGGTCCTTGCCACATTGTTCTATATTGCATCGAGAGGTCGCGCTGCCGCGCGTAAGTTGCCCGCTTTGCGGCGGGCAACCCAATAAAACCGGGGTTAAAGCAACGGTCCTTGCCACATTGTCCTATATTGGATCGAGAGTTCGCGCTAATCTAACCGAGGTTAAACCAACGGTCCTTGCAACATTGTCCCATATTGGATTGAGATTTTTGCTATCGGATCTTAGTTAAAGAGTGCCAAAGACGATTAACAACAGTTACACCAGATAAAAAGTCCGCAACACTAAGTTTCAAAACAATCCACCTGTACATAAGCCTGAGAAGTAATTTATTCACATAAATAAACTTTGTCGATAACATTCGAGTAATAGGTATAAATAAAATAAAAAAAACATAAGCAATGAAACAACATAATAAAGTATATGAAGAGTCAAAGATTAGAATATTCAAAAGTAAACTGTAAGATAACAAAATATTGGAAGAGATTTAAGATAACAAAATATGTATTTGAAAGAGAACAAAAAGAGGTGTCAAATTAAATGTCTAAATGTCAAATTAAAAATATCTAACCCCCAGTCCTCCACGTGGGTTTCAAGTAAGTGGTTTAAATATTATGATTCATAAAAGCAAAGCTGCACTGATGAAAGATATATTCCCACTTTATTAAGTTTATAGCTGAAGCGTTTAAGTACCAATTTTACGATAATTTTATTCGTTAAGACCAATCTATAAATAGCTGGGTAACATAATATAGCGATTGAGTAAGCAAAACAAATAGAGAAAACTGAAAAACTAGTCGGTCTCATTGCCGTTAGTATTTGAAAGTAGAATGAATCCGTTCGCGTAGAATTTCCATTAGAACACTTACAAAACGAAATAAAACAAGCATTGTATAACAAGTGTATTAGTAACAGCTAGTCGAACTACACAAACACACTCTGCATAGAACGTGTCATTTATTATTGCGTTTTGAGCGCGAGAGAGAGAGAGGGATGTCGGGGGGAAAAAACGTGTTCCGGCTTTCGCAAGCGATTCCGCACGTACAACGAACGTCTAATGCTAGAAGAGCCGAGGACACAAATTCCAAAATTCTTTTTCGTGCGACGTTTAAGCGACGCGAACAGGAAGGAAACGTCGTCGAATGTACTTTCGATGACCTAGGAAATCGGTCTCAAGGATGCCGGTTTTAAAGAGTAAAGTTAAAGGTTGCTGGACCAATGAGTTCGCGAAAATGTTATCACCCAGACCATACTTAGCTGGTTTTTTGAATAAATTTGACTTAATAAGTGTTTCAAGAATTTTGACACAAATTTTGAAAAATAACATGCAGATCAAATTTGGTTCTCAAAGCTATAAACTATTTCTAACTATATACAAACTATTACTAACTAGCTATATACTAATTATCTATGTATAGGATAGTACTAGTTATCTAGAAACTATCTATAAACTATTACTAACTAGCTATAAACAAATTGCCTTGTATGTCTAGCCTTGTCTGTCTAGTCTTGTCGGTCTAGTCTTGTCTGTCTAGTCTTGTCTGTCTAGTCTTGTCTGTCTAGTCTTGTCTGTCTAGTCTTGTCTGTCTAGTCTTGTCTGTCTAGTCTTGTCTGTCTAGTCTTGTCTGTCTAGTCTTGTCTGTCTAGTCTTGTCTGTCTAGTCTTGTCTGTCTAGTCTTGTCTGTCTAGTCTTGTCTGTCTAGTCTTGTCTGTCTAGTCTTGTCTGTCTAGTCTTGTCTGTCTAGTCTTGTCTGTCTAGTCTTGTCTGTCTAGTCTTGTCTGTCTAGTCTTGTCTGTCTAGTCTTGTCTGTCTAGTCTTGTCTGTCTAGTCTTGTCCGTCTAGTCTTGTCCGTCTAGTCTTGTCTGCCTAGTCTTGTCTGCCTAGTCTTGTCTGTCTAGTCTTGTCTGTCTAGTCTTGTCTGTCTAGTCTTGTGTGTCTAGTCTTGTGTGTCTAGTCTTGTCTCTCTAGTCTTGTCTCTCTAGTCTTGTCTGTCTAGTCTTGTCTGTCTAGTCTTGTCTGTCTAGTCTTGTCTGTCTAGTCTTGTCTGTCTAGTCTTGTCTGTCTAGTCTTGTCTGTCTAGTCTTGTCTGTCTAGTCTTGTCTGTCTAGTCTTGTCTGTCTAGTCTTGTCTGTCTAGTCTTGTCTGTCTAGTCTTGTCTGTCTAGTCTTGTCTGTCTAGTCTTGTCTGTCTAGTCTTGTCTGTCTAGTCTTGTCTGTCTAGTCTTGTCTGTCTAGTCTTGTCTGTCTAGTCTTGTCTGTCTAGTCTTGTCTGTCTAGTCTTGTCTGTCTAGTCTTGTCTGTCTAGTCTTGTCTGTCTAGTCTTGTCTGTCTAGTCTTGTCTGTCTAGTCTTGTCTGTCTAGTCTTGTCTGTCTAGTCTTGTCTGTCTAGTCTTGTCTGTCTAGTCTTGTCTGTCTAGTCTTGTCTGTCTAGTCTTGTCTGTCTAGTCTTGTCTGTCTAGTCTTGTCTGTCTAGTCTTGTCTGTCTAGTCTTGTCTGTCTAGTCTTGTCTGTCTAGTCTTGTCTGTCTAGTCTTGTCTGTCTAGTCTTGTCTGTCTAGTCTTGTCTGTCTAGTCTTGTCTGTCTAGTCTTGTCTGTCTAGTCTTGTCTGTCTAGTCTTGTCTGTCTAGTCTTGTCTGTCTAGTCTTGTCTGTCTAGTCTTGTCTGTCTAGTCTTGTCTGTCTAGTCTTGTCTGTCTAGTCTTGTCTGTCTAGTCTTGTCTGTCTAGTCTTGTCTGTCTAGTCTTGTCTGTCTAGTCTTGTCTGTCTAGTCTTGTCTGTCTAGTCTTGTCTGTCTAGTCTTGTCTGTCTAGTCTTGTCTGTCTAGTCTTGTCTGTCTAGTCTTGTCTGTCTAGTCTTGTCTGTCTAGTCTTGTCTGTCTAGTCTTGTCTGTCTAGTCTTGTCTGTCTAGTCTTGTCTGTCTAGTCTTGTCTGTCTAGTCTTGTCTGTCTAGTCTTGTCTGTCTAGTCTTGTCTGTCTAGTCTTGTCTGTCTAGTCTTGTCTGTCTAGTCTTGTCTGTCTAGTCTTGTCTGTCTAGTCTTGTCTGTCTAGTCTTGTCTGTCTAGTCTTGTCTGTCTAGTCTTGTCTGTCTAGTCTTGTCTGTCTAGTCTTGTCTGTCTAGTCTTGTCTGTCTAGTCTTGTCTGTCTAGTCTTGTCTGTCTAGTCTTGTCTGTCTAGTCTTGTCTGTCTAGTCTTGTCTGTCTAGTCTTGTCTGTCTAGTCTTGTCTGTCTAGTCTTGTCTGTCTAGTCTTGTCTGTCTAGTCTTGTCTGTCTAGTCTTGTCTGTCTAGTCTTGTCTGTCTAGTCTTGTCTGTCTAGTCTTGTCTGTCTAGTCTTGTCTGTCTAGTCTTGTCTGTCTAGTCTTGTCTGTCTAGTCTTGTCTGTCTAGTCTTGTCTGTCTAGTCTTGTCTGTCTAGTCTTGTCTGTCTAGTCTTGTCTGTCTAGTCTTGTCTGTCTAGTCTTGTCTGTCTAGTCTTGTCTGTCTAGTCTTGTCTGTCTAGTCTTGTCTGTCTAGTCTTGTCTGTCTAGTCTTGTCTGTCTAGTCTTGTCTGTCTAGTCTTGTCTGTCTAGTCTTGTCTGTCTAGTCTTGTCTGTCTAGTCTTGTCTGTCTAGTCTTGTCTGTCTAGTCTTGTCTGTCTAGTCTTGTCTGTCTAGTCTTGTCTGTCTAGTCTTGTCTGTCTAGTCTTGTCTGTCTAGTCTTGTCTGTCTAGTCTTGTCTGTCTAGTCTTGTCTGTCTAGTTTTGTCTGTCCAGTCGTGTCTATCCAGTCTTATCTGACCAGTCTTGTCGGTAAAGTCTTGTCGGTCCAGTCTTCTCTGTCCAGTCTTGTCTGTCCACTCTTGTGTATCCAGTCTTGTCTGTCCAGCCTTATCTAACCAGTCTTGTTCATACGGCCTTGTGTGTTAAGTCTTGTCTGACCAATCTTGTCGGTCCAATTTTGTCTGTGCAGTCTTCTCTGTCTACTCTTGCGTGTCCAGTCTTATCAGTCTACTCTTGTCTGTACAGTCTTGTCTGTCCACTCTTGTGTGTCCCGACTTAGCTTTTCAGGCCTTATCTCACCAGTCTTTTCTATCCAGCCTTGTCTGTCCAGTCTTGTCTCTCCAGTCTTGTCGGTCTAGTTTTGCCTGTCCAGTCCTAAACCTAGTACTGTCTATCTGTCCTCGGCAGTGTAGTGGGCAACATATTCGCCTGACAAGCGAGAGATCGGGCTTGGATTCCCCGCCGAGGCAGAGATATTTTCAACCAGGGCGGCACTAACCATATGGCCTGCCCACCCTCAAGGACCGCGAAATATGCGTCTTACGCGCTTACAAAACATTGTCTTACAAAACATTGCGTAATTAATAAACTACTGATCCGATTTATCACGTAACCACTTAAAACTATTACTCATAAGTCCTAAATTCCAAAAACTTATCAATTTTTTACCTGGGCCAGGGTTGGTTGGCGAAAATGTTCCACCAGGAGGGCCGTTTCTGGCGGGTGTCGGTTGGCACGACCGTGGGCTCAACGACGCCTTTTTTCCGCTTCCGCTCGAACTTGATCGCGTGCCAGGACTTCCGCCTGGTCTTCTTGTTCTCCGGCAGGCCCTCGGCCCGGTCCTCAACGAACCACTGCTTGTCCTCGTCCACGATCCACGGGTCCTTCTCGTGAACGACCCGCAACACGTCTGAATTCATCGCGAAAGAAAACTCTCAAAATTTATTAAACTTATATGGAGCACATAATGCAATAGTTTTCGATTAAAACGTTTGCTTAGTTTAACATTGTCGGTGAAACGAAACTCCGGAAAAACTTTCACGTGTAGAAATATTGTTAACTCTCTCTGCTTCTGTTTGTATTAATATTTTTAAAAACCCGTTGGGTTGCAGGTAACAGCAGGATTTTTTCACGCACACGTCGAAAAACACCCACGAAAATAAAATAAAAACTAATAAGACTTATTGATTGTGTACTCTATAGAGATTGGTAGTGCACTAACCTCGCGATCGCGTCGCGACTCGACTCGTAGCGATACGTTCGTTCCGTGTGTACGTCTGTCCGTTGGAAGTAGTTACACTAACTATCTAGACGGACGCGTTCGGTGCCGTTGTTTCGACTTTCACGAAACTGAACCGCAATACTCGAGTTTTGTACGCGGAGACACGACAACATAATTTTTTTTTTCTTCGTATAAGTATCACAGATTTTTATACATCTCGGCGTTTTTTACGGCGTTTATGTAAAGCGGAAATATTTGATTTCCATCGAGCCGCTGGCCAGCTCCCTTCCTAAAACTACTTTCGTCAAAACGTTTATTACACGCTTAATTAACTAATTCCAATCGCTAATAGTTTCTCCGGATTATTCTCAAACACGTCATTAAAACCAATTCATTAACACTGTGTAGCTACTTTACTAGAGAAACTAATTTATGCCAAAATTAACATACGAACAAGTCAAACTATTGCTGATATGATCAGCTGTAGTAGTCAGTATTTTTGTCCTCTCATTACAAGGTCCAAGTATTCAAGCCTTGTCGTGTATTGATGGTTATTAGGATTTCTGGTACTTACGTACTAACGCCACCGCAGCTACAGATTTGAACAAAATGGATGGTTAGATTAGGTTATAACGGAGCAGATAAATCCAAACCACATATCGCGCGGTAGCGCGACCTCTCATTCCGAAATAAGAAAAAATATTGGATAAGGTTTAGCTAATCTAAATATTGTATAAGGTTTAGGTAATCTAAACCTTATCCAATATTTTTTCTTATTTCGGATTGAGAGGTGGCGTTATAGGTGGAGCAGATAAATCTAGACCACATATCGCGCGGTACCGCGACCTGTCGCTGCGGTGGCGTTAATACGTCAGTACCAAATTTCTATTCCTAGGATTTCTAAGATTACTGTCGTGTATTGATGGTTATTAAGATTTCTCGTTGTTTATCCATTCTTCTGAGGATCTCAACATTAGTATTTTTGTCGACGCATGACACCCCAAGTATACTGCGATAAACTCACGACTTCGAAGGCTTCTAGTTTATTAGTGTATTTGTTATTTAATATCTATGTCTCCATACCATTGAGCAGAAAACATAGCAACTGACTAATCGCATTTTAAGGTTTAGATTGATGTCATGAGCAATGTTCCCTCCAATTTCTGTTAGTGTTGCGCGGCCTAAAGTCGAGTGTGAGCAAAAAAAAAATTAAATTAAAAATGAATTGCGCAATTTTGTTATACTTTTATTTATTCAAACCATATTACCAAGTAGCAAAGTAATAGTTTTGAATATTTTTTCAAAACTCGGTTTTAATTATTTGCCCATTTGATAAATGTAATTTTATTCTCATTAGATCACCTAGATGTTTATATTAGGTCTGTCTGTTGCGATCTTTTCTTTTAATGGTATTCATGACTGAAAATTCCCGTTCGTAATCCGCACTTGACCCTTGGAAGGTACCCATTATATAAATGTAAAGCATAGCAAGATTCGAAAATTATGAATGGGCTAGTAAGAAAGTTAACGTATAGTCGAATGTTTTGAACAATCCAAGTCTACTCTTCTTCAATATTGTAATTTTCATTTCAGAATATTCAATATTGTCAATATTGTAATTTATCATAAATATAGAATACAATTGGTAAAACCATCCCACGTTATAGATAATCATACAAACTTAAAACAAACGGTACACGGCCTGAATATATAAATATATTCAGCCTTTCCGGAGTTCTATAACAATTACTGAATCTTTTTAGAACGACCAAAACTAAAGTTTTTTTTATGGCTTTCAATCCATAAAGACTCAGTAATTGTTATAGAGCTCCGGAAAGGCTGAATATATTTATATATTCAGACTGTTCTCTGTTTGTTTTAAGTTTGTATAAATATAGAATATTTTTCGGAAAGATTCATTATATTCTGTTTTCCAAAATTTAAATTTATTCCTGAATTTATAACAAGTGCTAACCATTGTTTTTTGATCGTCATCGGGAAATTGTCTTTACAAATGCATACAGACACGTTGGAGAAATTGCATTATATATATTTGAAGTATCGATCGTAATTTTTGCACTAACTGTGAAATCTTGGGTTAAATCTTCAAATTTTTGCTTTTCATACTCGATCGGTAAAACATTGTGTAAACAGTTCTGAGTAATTTTTTTATATTCTGCATAACAGGTACATTTTGCAGCTACCCCATTTTTCTTTCCAATCATGACATTATCTCCAGTACACATTATAATATTTTTATTACTCATGCGTTAAAAATACTATCTTGATGCACGTTTTTTAGTGCGAGAAATGCAATTTTTGTTTGCAATACCACATAACTTGGGTAACGCACACAAATATTTAATATCGCTAAGTTACATTAAAAAAAACAATAAGATAAACACACCCAAGACCTCAATATTAAAAAAGTGACAGAAATTTTGTTTCATTACAAAATAAAAAATTAAAGAAAACGTTTTAAAATGAGTGTAAATTATATGGTGATACCGGAGACTGATGAGAGTTCTTATGATGAATCCACAACACCGGAGACAATTGAAAAAGCAAATTCTTTATTTGTTATTCCATTTCTATTTTTTGGATGGCCCTGGATCCAAAACTTGTAAAATACGTCTCCTTGTATGAGTAATAAAAAATATTATTTGCAACACAGGCGGTATTGTCAATTGACCTCTCGAGCGAATGTGCGCACTCACATCGTTCGTGCGCCAAATTTCGCTCTCGTGGCCAATTGACAACTTACCACCCTAGTTGCAAAATATAATCATATTTTGATCTTTAAGTTATGTACAATTATTTCAATGTATAATTATCAATGTTTTGTAATTTATATCATTATCACGATATTTAAAATAAAAAATTAGTTCTTTTGAAGTGAAATATCGGTGCTGTCGTCCACAATTCGTGCATAGGAGGTTGAATTTTCATTTCGTTAAAAACATTTTTTTCCAGGATATTGTTTATACATTGGGTGAATTCAAAAGTATAATTTTGACTTCGCCAAATTTGTGGCAACTTAATTTTTCCATATGCTTATGGATTTTGGGAACGGAATTCATTGATACGTATTCGTTAATATTACATTTTTGATTGAATTTTGACCGTTCTTGCTTTTCCCTTTTTTTCGTGACGTCCTTTAGGTGTTTCCATTAACATTTTAACATATTTACAATTAACATTTTTTCAATGTTTTCTATGTTGTTTTTGAATAATATGTCTTTTTAAATAATCTAACAATTTCGTCAATTTCGAAGACAAAATCAACGTCTCGTAATTTAAGTGCGCGGAAACTAAATTTATCTGCGCAGATTTTAAAATGTCACAAAAACTACTGCGCATCCGCGCACCCGCGGCAACATTGGTCATGAGTACCTAGGTAACATGCGCGCTTCATACTTATGAACGCAGCAACGGCTTTTTCGGTCCTTATTCAATTTAAATTGACAGTATGTATATATAATATTTAAATTGACTTTATTTAATTTAAAGCGTCGACAAAGCTGCAGAAATTGTTTTAGGAACAACAAATTGTTAACCGTGCCTTATTTTCATTTATAAATGCCTGTGTTATATAAAAAAAAACTCAGAATTACTCTATATCCTCTAACATGCACACATATAACACAAGGAATGGTAAATTATTACAAACTGAAAAACATCACACTACCTTATATGCAAATTCTTTTTTCTGCATTGGTGTTAAATTATGCAATAATATATCGTCAGAAATAAGCACTCAATCATACAATAAGTTTAAAAAATCAATAAAAGAAAAATTAATAGCTGGTACATTTTATGGAATTGATGAATACTTAGAACACCAAATTGGTTAAACGATATCATTGAACAAGTGAAAAATTTCTAAAAGTAGATATTTTGAGATTTAAAAATTTGAATGTATTCAAATGTATGGAATTGTTTTTTATTTATTGTGTTTTCTATATATTGCTTGTGTATTTGTTTTTTTTTCGCAATTTATTTTAAAATTTTCTCTTTTTCGAATGTTGACAATTGCAAATTATATATGTATATTATTTTTTATAATTTCTATATAATTGTAAGCAGTAAAGTGAATAAAGTTTTATTATTATTATTATTATTATTATTATGTTGTGAAGGGGGTGGCTGGGAACCACCAATGTTCAGAGGGAAGTATGGCTGGCCAATATTTCTTCGGTCTCTGAGATTTATCTGAATATCTCGTGATCTTGAAAAGTAATGTTCACAGGGATTCGGGTAATAATAGTCGGGTTGGTTTTAACAATTTGATTAAACACTAATACAAATACACTAAATAACTTACGACATATCTTACCACCTGGTTCGTTTGGATGAACAGGGTAATTAACTTATAATGTTCCTGCAGAATTTATTTATTTTTTCTCTCAGTAATAGCAAAATCAGGAAGTGAACAAAAACGTTATTAAAAATAAACGTTAATCAATTGTTTAAAAGGTATTATAAGAGAGGTTGGTTAACCTCATAACCTTAATTATTTACAGAAATGAAAATATATTGATTTGAAAACTTCAAATCGCTCTTCAGGCTTTTTTTGAGTAAATACCCTGTTCATCCGGACCGACGACCTATTGACTATCATCACATGTCCTTTGCTTCTCGGCGGTCTTGAGCCTATCGCTCAGCTAATCCGGCGTCTTGTTGTTTGTTTCCTTTGTTTTTCTTTTCTTCTTTTGTTTCTTTTGTTTGTGGGTTTGTTTGTTTCTCTGATGTGTTCCTTCCGACCTATTGACAGCTGGGGAATGGTATTTATACCATTCCTTGTATCTCTAAGAGTGGTTAAATCATATCAAATAAGGGGGAGATTGAGATTACTTGGCTCCTCCCATAAACAATCAAGGCATAAATACTAAAAATGTCTAGTCCACTGGTGTATCTTTATGGGAAGGTTTTATGGGCCTTCTCACGTTTTATAAAATGTTTGGGGAAGTAGATTTTAGCGTGGTAATAAAAACCCTTAGTTTCTGGAAAAACTATAAAACCATTGCATTTATCCAAAACGTGGGACCAAGGGCACGTTTTGAAATGTGCGCTAATGGCACATATGTCCAGTCCTGGTTTTTATTAATATTTTTATGGTAAACACTTATTTCTTAGTGAGTTAAATCGTTGTTGTTGTATACATTGGTTCTTAGATGGTTATAAACTTGGGTGCATAGAAATCGCCCTATTTAAACTTTTGACTTTAATTATTTTTATTTTGAAACTATTTATGAGATGAAATAAAGAAATATGCCGTTTGAAAGACAATTTAAACGAACGTATTTATGTGGTGGTTATAGCGAGAATAACAAACTTGTGAAAGATTGTAATTATTTCCTTTGCAATTGAAATTTGCACATTATTCTTTTTTTATAATTCGATTAGTTTTCAAGAGTGTTAGTTAAATGCATACCACACCGCAAAAAGCGTTTTTGTTCTAATCTAAAATGGACTTAGCCAGCGAGCTGTTGCTCGACAATCGGATTTGACACGCGCCACGGTTCGATGAGTGTTCCAACGTTATGTGGAAACTGGTTCCTTTCTTAGACGACCAGGTACAGCCTATTTATTGATTCAAATATGAGTACGCATATGTGACCAGCATTCCGTCGTAAAGACACTATGCTGGCATGTTCGCGTGTCTGACCCATTTAGACTATTCTCCTATTAGTTCCATGATATTGATTTATTGAGCGACGTCGTGATCAAGCCCTATTATTTTTTTGGTACACTGGTCGAAAATAAGTCAAAATTGTTTATTTTCCTCAAGTGTTTTTAAAGTTTCGAGTGAAAGAAATACATCAGCAAACTCTTTGAAGACGAACGGACAAAACAACTCTTTGATGCTGCTAATCTAGAAAGCACGACAATAACAACAGAGGAAGTCACAAAAACAATAAAACAACTAGAAGATGGTAAAAAAGCTCCAGGAGCAGACAAAATCAAACACTTACCTCAGCTCATCGTAAATCACGCCTGCGTTTTATAAGGGATCATTTAAATTGGACGTTGGAACAATGGAGGTCTGTTCTGTTCACAGATGAGACCAGAATATGCCTCTATGGTAGCGAACGAAGAAGAGGTTTAACGGGTGCTAGGTGCATCAAGGAGATTTTAACAGTTTATGTGATACCTTACGTCGACTAGATTGGAGAAGAATTTATCTTTGTGCATGACAATGCATACCGCAAGGATCGTGCAGGATTACATTACATAAATCGGGTTACGGTTATGGAGTGGCCAGCATGCAGTCCTGACCTAAATCCGATATTGATAATTATTGAAAATTAACATTACTTCTTATGTAAAACACGCACAAACTTAATCATTTTGAGGACCCTCAAGCTTCAAACTAATTTTGTGTTTGAACTTAAACTTATAAACGCGTGCGAGAATCGAATGTATGAATTGTGAAATTGTTGATAAGAACCGCCGAGTCTACATTTTCGTATATCAACTTGTATGATTTTATCGCTATAAATTCAGATGTTCAGACGTTTTGTTTACAATAAATTTAGTATCGAGCATCGAGCGCGGTCGGATGTTTAGCATTGATAATTATTTTGTAGCTATTCAGAACGCGATTGATATTTAAGCCTGAGCTCTAAATTTATCAACAATTAATACTGTATCAATATCCATATCCCTGCGATCAATGTGTAAAAGTTTTCGCAAGCAAGGATAATCTTGGATATATAAATATTCATAAGGAATAATAATAAATAAGGAATAATAAATATGTGATGATAATCAAAAAATGTACTAAAAATTCTACGTTTGCAATTAGCATTAAACAATATGTGGGACAACTTTGAGGAGGGTTTAAATGTTACTTGAAGATTTTGCTTTCGAAAGACGTTTGCGATTTGCTCGCTTGTTTGGATAAAATATGTCAGGAAGATGAAAGTTTTCTCTGAATTTGGGAATTTCAGACATATTTGAGCCATTGTTATTTGAGTAAGCTTGTAATTTTAAAAGTTCCTCCACAAGAGATAAATAAAAAAACATATGAGAAAATATTATAAAATCAACAATGATGGTGGGAAGAAGAGGAGTCTAAATACTGAATGTTCACTGTACACATCTAAGAAGATAAAGTTGGAGCCGCAGGCAGCCAAATAATTTATGTTAAATATGCAATCAACAATCCACAACAAGGCTAAAGTATGCTTATGATGGTGGTGGGGGGCGAGGAGCGAGAAGGGTCCAGAACGATCTTTCCCTACTTCCGATAGAATATTTATGGAATGACCTTATGAATAAGCGGGCTAGGCTTTGTGTACCTTGATCAAAGGTTTTAAAAGAAATCATGAATGAGTTTAGTTTTTGAGAAAATCAAATTTGAAATTCCATTGTGTTAGGCATTGATTTTGAAAGATTTGGAGATGACTTGGAAAATGTAGTCTTACAAAATATTGTGTAACTAATAAATTACTTATCTGATTTGTCATTTAAATTTGTAATTTAAACACTTCAAACTTATACTCTGATAAATCTTAAATAGATTGGAAAGATAACAAAGGTGTACGAGGATAGAGTAATTTATAATGTCCTTAGGTAAATATAATGTCCTTGTGCAAATGTCGATTATCAAACTCGTTGAATATGTAAGTTTTGTAATAGTATATTACGTGACAAGAGTTGTAAGAAGCATATTACGTACGAGCGGAACGTAATTCCGCGAGGACGTAATTGCCTTACAACTCGAATTATCTACTATATGTAACATACTATATGTACATCAATATGTTTGATGTAACACCTTCGACCTTATTTAACTTGATAGAAATGAAAAGAAATACATTTATAATGGTTACATACCTTTTTATTTAGTACTTGTTTGTAGTTTTCGTTAGATTTAAACGTGAAAAAACGAAATGAATCACAGCTCTATGTGAATGATGTGACGTTTAATGATTGTTTGGAAATCACGGAGTACTAAATTTAAAAATAGTATCAACGTGCAGCTCTCAACCAATCAACGAATCGTAAACCAAACAAGCAAGGGTGATTTTGAATTATTACATAACATTAATCGCTAATTGTTACATATGTGTGTGGTATGATGTATTTACATAGTCCACGAACTGTACAATAATGGGCATTTACAATTGTGGTCGTAGATAAAATAATATAGTCTAATAAAGAGTATAGGCCAAGAATAGGCTATTATATTTAAATTGTTAAATATCAAAATCTTCTCTTTACCAGGAGCAACACAATAAAAACTTGATAAAAAGTTGATGAAATCTTCCTGAAAACATGACAAAAGTTTCTAGAAGACCTGACAAAAACATGAATTGACGAAAAAGTGGACAAAAATATAATGACTCGTCCTATAAATCTGAAATTTTAGTTACAGGGGTTCCTTGTGTCGCTAATCACGAATATGTTTTCAAAATTTTCAAAAACAAAATGGCGGATTTCATACTTATCCAATTGTTACAAAAGGGCGAGTTTTTTTAGGTTTTTTTCGATACAATTTGATATCTCCAAATTTAAAGAAGTCCAGCTATTGAAATATGCTAATAAATCCTAAAAAGTTTTAAAAGAAATCTTGAATGCGTCTTGAGAAAATCAAATTTGAAGTTTGATGTTTATTTACTGTTTGAGTTTGTAAATTTGGTTCTTGCTAAATTTGCTCTTGTTATAAATGCAAAATGTTATAATATTGTATATATAATATTGTCTAACTAATAAATTAAGGATCAGATATTTCAAATATTACTAATAATTCCTCAGAATATCAAAATAATTGCCTTTGAAACTTGACAAAAACCAATTGAAAACTCCACGAAAACTTGATAAAAAGTTGATGAAATCTTCTTGAAAACTCGACAAAACTTGCTCAAATTTGTCCGAAAACTTCACAAAACTTGAAATGAACGCTGAAATCAATTGAAAACCTCAAAAAAACCTTGAAAAAACATACTGAAATTTCCAAAAAACTTGACAAAAGCTTAAAAAGAAACTGACAAAAACATGCTAAAATGACAAGAAAAGAATTAAGAAAAATAATATGTTCTCTAATTCGCTAATTGACTAATAACATAAATAAATATAATTACTAATACGATTCGTACCATCATTAGTACTACCATCCCTTTCCTGTTCATGCTACAGAATGCCTTACAATGAACAGGAAAGGGATGATGGAAACTCTGGAAATTAGGGAAAGAAGGATTTTGAGGAAAGTTTTGGGTCCAATAAAGGAAAATTGTGAATTCAAAAAACGGCATAATCCTGAACTCTACGTGCACATGGAAAAAATAACCGACATTATTCGGAAGAGAAGGTTCACATTTTATAATTACATGGCACGAATGAACCCAACGAGATTTACAAACAAAATCGTTACCTATTTCATAGGAAAGAAGATTGCATGGTTTACAGAACTGGACAAAGCCTTGAAAGAAGTGGGGATCACATAGGCAGATATTCAAGAACGTAAACCTCTTAAGATGAAGCTGAAATTATTCCAGAGTTTCCAAGAAAAGTCCAAGCCCAAAACAGCCTAGATCTGGAGTGAAGAAACATCGAGAACGAATGCGACAATACCGGGTTAACATTAAAGCCCAAGGAGGGAAACAGTTGAAACAACGTGTTCCTAAACTGGCCGAAACGGGAAAAAAACTAGTACGATTCGACTCCTTACACATATCTGCTACGGGAGAAATACATTGGAAAGGGATGGCCGTGAATTGGAAAGGGAGAGGCAGGCCGTGTGGGGTACTAGAAAATGACATATCCTGATAAATAATAGGAGTAATAATTATGAATAGATGATAAGTCCATACTGATGAAGCCAAAAGGCATAACCGCGTCCAATTGTTCATGATTATTATTATTTAGTTCACCCCACATATTTGTCATTTTCTAGCACCCCACATGACCTCTCGTAGCACGTAAGTGCAGGAGCCGAATCGTACTAGTAATTATATTTATTGATGTTATTAGTCAATTAGAGAACACACAGTATTTTTCTTTTTCTTGTAATATGGAAATTCACATAGTATTTTTTTCCTATTTTTTATTTTATGCTAAAATGAATCGAAAACCCCATGAAAGCTTGAAGAAATCTTCCTGAAAAGTTGGCAAAACTTGTTGAAATCTTCCTGGAAGCTTGACAAACACCCTTCAAGAAAAACTTGGTGTGTTTTCTTACTAAAACATACTAAAAACTTGGAACGAACGCTGAAATCCATTGAAAACCTCATAAAAAGATCTTTTCCCAACTTTTTAGTCTCACCCAATCTCTGGCAGATAAGCCCTCAACTACAGACAAACAACGCCCCTCCCCCCCAAAATTATAGGGTTATATATTCAACTTCATCAATTTGTTAAGTCACTTGAAAATGACCGTCAAACGTCGAAACTTGAGTCGTGATAAGTGTAGAAATTTATATAACTGTGAATAACAAGTTGTATAACATTTTTACATAATATAAGTGTGGTAAACACATAGTGAATTTTTCAATTCAATGTCATAAAAAGATGATGAAATCTTCCTGAAAACTTGATAAAACTTACTGAAATCTTCCTGAAAACTTGACAAGAGTTCAAGAAAACCTGACAAAAACATGCTGAAATTAATTGAAAACCCTATGAAAGCTTGAGGACATCTTCCAGAAAAGTTGACTAAACTTGTTGAAATCTTCCTGAAAACTTGACAAAAGCTTGAAGAAAACCTTACAAAAGCTTCAAGGAATCCTGACAAAAGCTTCAAGGAATCCTGACAAAAGCTTCAAGAAAACCTGGCAAAAAGTTGATAAAAACTTGCTGGAATCAATTGAAAGCTTCATAAAAAGTTGATGAAATCATCCTGAAAACTTGACAAAAGCTTCAAGAAACCCTGACTAAAACTTGCTGAAATTAATGAATAATAACCTATAAAAACTTATAATAACTTATAAAAAAAACTTATAATAACTTATAAAAAAATTGCAGAAAACTTGCTGAAATATTCCTGAAACGCTTCTTCAAAAGCTTCATGGAAATCTGACAATAACTTGTGTAAACTAAATCGTGATGAAAATTCTTTGAGCCATTTCCTCCGGAAAAATTATGCCATTTTTGAAAAAATTAAATTTGAAATTTCCTTGTTCTGACGTTGAATTGCTGTTTCGGTTAAACTAGTTGTCCTAAAATTAAGACTTCATTATCTCAAACAATATCTAATTCCAAGTTACAAAACAATTTGTTTACAAAAAACTAATTGTATTAACAACAAATCAGTCATTAAGAATACACAACAAATTCGGTTTCAACTAGATCCCTTGTCTACAAATCGCAAAGTGGAAACTTTCCTATACACTGATAAGCTATAAATAATTATTTTTTATTTAATTATTATCAATTTATGTTTATCTAGAGACTGTAAACAAACGAATAAAAACAAAATAAAAGTCTCATAGTTGTATAATAACGTAGACTAGAAGTCGCCAAACTTTACTAAAGGTCTAATCTTGGTTATCTAATTGAATTCCATTGTATGAGTATCTAATTGAAGTATCAAATCTCGATTAAGAATATGAGAAATTTTTGACAAAATTTAGCAAATGTATATAAAATTGTATACAAAGTTTCAAATCAAAACGGAAAATTTCAAGCAATTTGACAATTTTTATTAAAATTTTTGAAAAGTGGCACTTTGTCATTTCACAAATTTTGACCAATGTCCGACAAAATTAAGTTGGAATTTCGCAACAAAAAAAAATAGCAAAAAATGTTTATTGCATACAAATTTGTTTTACGCAGTATATAACATTTTGACAGCAAAATTTAGTGAAGCGAATTTTAAGGTCTACACTTTATTTCAAGGTTAATTACTTACAACTTGACAGACAAAAAGCACTAGATAACAGGGTTTCTTATAAGAAATTTAATTCCCTACAAGTTTTACTTGCAACACTTTTCAAAATGTCTCTTACTTTCTGAGTTATTTTCGCATTTTTGGGACAAGCAAAATATAAAACTAAAACAAAGTTTTCACTATGTTGAAGGTTAATTATTACCAAAAACATGTGAGAATAAAAATCGCTAGATAACGCAGTTTCATATGGGAAATTTAATTCTCTACAAGTTTCATATGAAACATTTCTAAAAATTTCGGTTAGTTTCGCGTGCTATTCGCAAATTTTCGGAAAAAATAAAATGTGAAACAAAAATGTTCATACATATTGTTCAAGGTCGATTATCACCAACTTGACACACTTAAAATCACTAAATAGCAAGGTTTCTTATAGGAAATTTAATTCTCCTCAAGTTTTATTTGCAACATTTCTCAAAATTTCGCTTAGTTTTGCATGATATTAGCGAATTTTCTGAACAAGAAAAATGTGAAACAAAAATGTTCATTGACATTGTTCAAGGTCGATTATCACCAACTTGACACACTTAAAATCACTAGATAACAGGATTTCTTATCGGAAATTTAATTCTCCTCAAGTTTAATTCGCAACATTTCTCAAAATTTCTTACTTTGGCGTGTAATTCGCAAATTTTCGGAACACGAAAAATGTGAAACAAAAATGTTCATTGACATTGTTCAAGGTCGATTATCACCAACTTGACACACCTAAAATCACTAGATAAAGGAAATTTAATTCTCTACAAGTTTCATTTGCAACATTTCTCAGAAGTTTGCTTAGTTTCACGTGTTATTCGCAAATTGTCGGAACAAGAAAACTGTGAAACGAAAATTTTCATTGACATTGTTCAAGGTCAATTATTGCCAACTTGGCACACTTAAAATCACTAGATAATAGGGTTTCTTATAGGAAATATAATTCTCTACAAGTTTTTGCAACATTTCTCAAATTTTTGCTTAGTTGGCGTATTATTCGCAAATTTTCGAAGCAAGAAAAATGTAAAACAAAAATATTCATTGATATTCTTCAAGGTCGACTATCACTAACTTGACACGCTTAAAATCTCTAGATAACAGGGTTCCTCATAGGAAATTTAATTCTCTACAAGTTTTACTTGCAATATTTCAAAAAAATTCGCTTAGGCCCTGTTCACACAAGCAATTTTTCAATTACGCTACTGTTTAATCGCAGTTGCAATGTTACGTGCACAGTACTGCAACTGAACAGTTTGGTTGCAAGGTGTGTGCACACATGCAATTGCAATTATAAATTAGTTGCGTCATGGAATTCATAGAAGTAGCTGCATTGTGTGCCCTTGAGATGAGAAGGAAAAAAGTATAATTTATTTATAAAGAATTAGTTTCCTTCTTAAATTCGTTTTGAATGGCTATAAATCTTCCATTCTGAAAAGTACAGATTTCTGAGAAAGGCCTAATAACAAGATTTTTAAGATTGTTCATTCATTGCACATGTTATTTATTGCACATTGTACATGTTATTAGAAAACTAATTCCCTCTCGTAAACTAACATTAAAATTATTGTAAAACTACAACAAAGTACAATTTTTGAGTCTTGCGACAATTGAACAATTGCAATATGCAACTATTTGATTGCAAGTGTGCACACCTCCATTCAATCCCATGAGACACAAAACGATTGCGCAACTAAACAGTTTGTGTCAAAACCCAAACTGTTTAGTTGCTGCAACTGGTGATTTAGTTGCAGTTGCAAGTGTCCACAGCTGCATAGAGATCCATGAGACACAAAACTGCAATCAAGCAGTTGCGCAATTGAAAATTGCATGTGTGAACGGGGCCTTAGTTTCACGTGTTATTCGCAAATTTGAGCAATAAGAAAAATCTGAAACAAAAATGTTCATTGTCATTGTTCAAGGTCGATTATCACCTACTTTACAAATTAAAAATCACTAGATAACAGGGTTTCTTATAGGAAATGTAATTCTCTACAAGTTTTATTTGCAACATTTCTCAAAATTTCGCTTAGTTTCATGTGTTATTCGCAAATTTTCGCAACGAGAAAAATGTGAAACAAAAATGTTCATTGACATTGTTCAAGGGCAATTATCACCAACTTGACAAACTAAAAACCATTAGATAACAGGGTCTCTTGTAGGAAATTTAATTCTCAACAAGTTTTATTTGCAACATTTCTCAAAATTTTGCTTAGTTTCGCATGTTACTCGCAAATTTTTGGAACAAGAAAATTTTGTGAAACAAAAATGTTCATTGACATTGTTCAAGGGCAATTATTACCAACTTGACACGCATAAAAACACTAGGTAATAGGGTTTCTTATAGGAAATTTAATTCGCTACAAATTTATTTGCAACATTACTCAAAATTTCGCTTAGCTTCTCGTGTTATTCGCAAATTTTCTGAACTAGAAAAATGTGAAACAAAAATGTTCATTGACTTTGTTCAAGGTCGATTATCACCAACTTGATACGCTTGAAATAACTAGATAACATAGTTTCTGATAGAAAATTTAATTCTCTACAAGTTTTATTTGCAACATGTTTCCAAATTTCGCATAGCTCCGCGTGATATTCGCAAATTGTCGGAACAAGAAAAATGCGAAACGAAAATGCTCACTGACATAGTTCCAGGTGGATTGTCACCAACTTGACACATCTAAAATCACTAGATAACAGGGTTTTTCAATATTTCTCAAAATTTCGCTTAGTTTCGCGAGTTATTCGCAAATTTCGAAACACGAAAAATGTGAAACAACTTGCCTTGTATCACCAACTTGACACACTTAAAATCACTAGATAACAAGGTTTCTTATAGGAAATTTAATTCTCTATAAGTTGTATTTGCAACATTTCTGAAAATTTTGCTTAGTTTCGCGTGTTATTTGCAAATTTTCGGAACAAGAAAATTTTGTGAAAGAAAAATGTTCATTGACATTGTTCAGGGGCAATTATTCCCAACTTGACACGCATAAAATTACTAGGTAATAGGGTTTCGTACAGGAAATTTAATTCTCTACAAGTTCTATGCAACATTTCTCAAAATTTCACTTAGTTTGACGTGTTATTTGCAAATTTTTGGAACAAGCAAATTGTAATACAAAAATGTTCATTGACATTGTTCAAGGTCGATTATCACCAACTTGACAGACTAAAAATCACTAGATGACAGGGTTTCTTTTAGGAAATTTAATTCTATACAAGTTTTATTTGCAACATTTCTGAAAATTTCGCTTAATTTCCGCGTGTTATTCGCAAATTTTCGGAACAAGAAAAATGTCGATCGAAAATGTTCAATGACATTGTCTAAGGTCGATTATCACCAGCTTAACACACCTAAAATCACTAGATGACAGGGTTTCTTATAGAAAATTTAATTCTCTACAAGTTATATTTGCAACAATTCTCAAAATTTCGCTTATTGTTAGTATCGCGAGTTATTCGCAAATTTTCGGAACAAGAAAAATGTGAAACAAAATCTTCATGGACATTGTTCAAAGTCGATTATCACCAAATTGACACGCTTAAAATCACCAGATAACAGGGTTTCTTTTAGCAAATTTAATTCTCTACAAGTTTTATTTGCAACAATTCTCAAAATTTCGCTGTTTCGCGTGTTATTAGCGAATTTTCGCAACGAGAAAATTCGCAACAAAAATGTTTATCGACATTGTTCAAGGTCGATTATTACCAACTTTACAAACTAAAAATCACTAGATACTACAAAATTCTGCAGATCCAGTTTTGAAGTCTGTGTGTAATTGTTTTGTTAGTAAACAGTGATTTTATTAATTGACTAAATGTCTGCCGTGACCTATTCAGAGCGATGCAACTCGCGATAAATAGATACAAACAGTTAGACGGCTCTTATTCCACCCGTAAGAATTCGCAATGCGAACGGTATTTCGCACACTTAGATAACACGCAGCTATTTGTTCCATCGCCTATCTTCTAGTCTGTCTAGTCTCTTCTGAATAGTGTTGTCTGTCTAGTCTTGTCCGTCTAGTCTTATCTGTCTAGTCTTGTCTATCTAGTATTGTCTGTCTAGTCTTGTCATGTCTGTCTAGTCTTGTGTGTCTAGTCTTGTCTGTCTAGTCTTGTCTGTCTAGTCTTGTCTATCTAGTTTTGTTTGTCTAGTTGTCTAGACAAACTAGTGTTTGTCTAGATTTGTCTAGACAATGTCTAGTTTTGTCTGTTTAGTCTTGTCTGTGTAGTCTAGTGTGTCTAATCCAGTCTCTTTAGCCTGTCTAGTCTGTCTAGTCTGTCTAGTCCGCCTAGTCTGTCTAGTCTGTCTAGTCTGTCTAGTCCGTCTAGTCTGTCTAGTCTGTCTAGTCTGTCTAGTCTGTCTAGTCTGTCTAGTCTGTCTAGTCTGTCTAGTCTGTCTAGTCTGTCTAGTCTGTCTAGTCGGTCTAGTCTGTCTAGTCTGTCTAGTCTGTCTAGTCTGTCTAGTCTGTCTAGTCTGTCTAGTCTGTCTAGTCTGTCTAGTCTGTCTAGTCTGTCTAGTCTGTCTAGTCTGTCTAGTCTGTCTAGTCTGTCTAGTCTGTCTAGTCTGTCTAGTCTGTCTAGTCTGTCTAGTCTGTCTAGTCTGTCTAGTCTGTCTAGTCTGTCTAGTCTGTCTAGTCTGTCTAGTCTGTCTAGTCTGTCTAGTCTGTCTAGTCTGTCTAGTCTGTCTAGTCTGTCTAGTCTGTCTAGTCTGTCTAGTCTGTCTAGTCTGTCTAGTCTGTCTAGTCTGTCTAGTCTGTCTAGTCTGTCTAGTCTGTCTAGTCTGTCTAGTCTGTCTAGTCTGTCTAGTCTGTCTAGTCTGTCTAGTCTGTCTAGTCTGTCTAGTCTGTCTAGTCTGTCTAGTATATCTTGTCTGTCTAGTCTGTCTAGTCTTATCTGTCTCTTCAATAAATACAAATTGTTAGTTAATACATTCAGCATCATCAACTATCATAGTAAATATCAAAACAACAAGTCGCGGTGCGTCCTTAAACTCGATAGAAAGCTTTCAATCAAAACCAATTAAAGCGGATAAATAAGAATTTCGTTTCCTTCCGATCCTTGAGGATGCTAAAAAAATAAACGAAACACAAAACAAGTCCGTGCCCAGACGTACAAGTTAAGAACTTAATGGCACATAATCCGTGATTTATGTCCGTTTCAAAATCAAAGTAAATTGTAAACAAGGCTACGTACAAGCAGCCCAAGACCGTTCCGAGTTTGATAAATCGCCAGACAACGGAATCCATGAAACGAATTTGATGTCGATGCCGGTTGCACAACTCCGGGAAGATAAAAAAATCGCTTACTAATGCAAAGATAGGAAATTCCTTGAAAGAATTGGGCCAATTTTTAAATAAATCTTTACCGGCGAGAATTTCGCTTACAATGCCATTGTACAAATTCAATCTTTAATTTCTCTCGTGGAAACGAGTTTGGGGTCCGAAATTCCTCGCGGTTCGTCGAAAATTCTAAATATAGATTCAGATCGTTTTTTATTCTTGCTCGCGCGAAATTGTTTTGCCCTCGGGCGAGATTATTAGCGAGAGCGGTTCTGTTTTCGCCTCGAGAACGGGGTTAAAAATAGCACCGAATTGCATTCGCACTTTGTAATATTAAAAGTGAGTTTTTGAGAGTTTTTTTTTTTATTGTTCTTTGGCAGAGAGATTGAAGCCGTGGGTTTCACGCATTCGTGAAATTTTCCCGAAATGATTTGTGCCAACAATTTCCGAGAAAACATGTTGTTTGACTCATACATACTTGTTTCAATCTGTTCATAGATTAACACTTCTTAAAGTTTATTTGTTTATTAAAGTTTGTAACTAATAAACTAATGATGCGGTTTGTTTCAAAATTTACATTTGATTTACATCGAAATCAAAAATACTTGTTTCAATTTGTTCATAAAATAACACTTCTTAATCTAGTTCATTTGTTTGTTAAACTTTGTAACCAATAAACTAGTGATCCGATTTGTTTCAAGATTAGCACTTAAATACTTCAAACTATTAGTAACTAGCTATAAGTGTCTTCTCTCGTGTGGATTTTTATAAACATTCTAATTATAGATATGTAGACATCTCATTTATCCCTTTTATATAGACAACCCCATTAATAACTTTGCCTCCCCTTTTCACCCTCTTAGAAACGACATAGACAAATATCCTTCTCTAGTAGATGTTTAAATCATAAAAGCAATGTCCCTTCCAAATTTTACGTTCGTAGCTTACACGTTTTAGGCTGTGCGTTAAAGTCAGTCAGTCAGAACACTTCCAATTAAATATACAGGGTTGTCAAAAAATATCTTGCCACAAATATAGTACTACTAATTGTAAGTTAACCAAGTTAACAACTATTCAGTTTAGTAAGTGGACTACTTTAGTTACTCAAACCTGTCGCAATCTTTGCTGTTGATAATCTTCCCTAGTAAATGTTTTTCTGTTACTAAAATAAAAGTTATTCTTATATACGTGGTAACATCTTTTTGAACCACCCTGTATATAGACATCAGCTAATTCATTTTTCTATAAACTGTTTGATTCCAAATGAAAAATTTATGCACAAGCGGTTTCAAAATTCCTCTCACATCGACTGAAACCGATGAAATTGATTCCGCACTTTATTAGACTGGCCAATTTGCATTAATCTATTGACGACGGCAATAAAGCTGTTATTGTTCATCGGCGATTTGTATTCTCCTGCCCGCCTCTCACTTACTTCGTTTCCTTCTTCGTTTAAACCCAGAACGGAAATAAAATCACTCGATGAGACTTATTGAATACAAATTTGCTTCTCATTAATAACAATTTGTTATTGTCAGAGAATTTAACATTTTGAATACCTTACCTACCTCCTTAATAGTGCGTTTAAATTGGCTAAATTGTATATCATGTTGAGTAACTTGACGACTAATAATATTAAGATAGACCGTAAGTAACATTTGAAAATTGTGACGAGGGCCGGATAAAATCAAGTTAAATTATCAATTATCAAGTTAAATAAAATCAAAATTTGCGTAACTTATTTTCTACAATATTTTATTCAAACTTTGCACGCTTATTACTTATAAATCAATTTAAAAATATTACTAACCTCCGTTCCACAATAAGTGAGCTATTTAACCTTTTTAGAAATTCCAAAATAAGTGAGCTATTAAGAAATTTTAAGAACTTCAACAATGGAAACATTTTTAATGAATTATTCTGATATAACACATTAATAAAGTACAATTATTATGAACTGAACAAATTTACTAGTGGTTAACAGTGAATTCTGCAATTCCTTGGCAGTATTAATAATATCGGTGTTGCAATTGATACTAAGCGGAAACTGCACTTCCCTGCGAAGTTTTTCTTTAGACATATGCTTTAAATTAGGTTCTGGCATTTTTTCGCTAACACCAACTCTTTCAAGAATTTTTAAACAAAAATTGTGATTGTAGCTGGTGTCAAAAATCAAATCAAACTGTGTATCACTAGTACTACTATTAGCAAACGTCAACTTAATAACAAAAACATCCTATGTTCGTAGAGTAGTACGAAATACTATATGTTTATCGTTTAAATTAAAACAAAAAGTTATTACAGTTCAATAAATTTCAATAAAAATTGAAATAGCTCATTTATTATGGAACGGAGGTAGTAAAAGTTTGTATGCAATTGAGTGTTTGGTTTCTAAGTTATTGCCTGTTGCAGAATCTTTTTCTAAATTTCGGCGCCGTTTTTATTAATAGTTTTTATTAATAATTTAGTTGATCTTAAATTGATGAGGGAAGCGTCTATCAAATAAGTGGGTCGTAGTACAACGTTCGACATTTCTGTTCCACTTAGTCCCTTAGCTGCTCCACTAACAAGCTCCTATAAAGCTGCTTTATTAATAATTATTAATAATTTATGAATATTGTTTCAAACAATATTCATAAATTCTATTTAAAAATTTTAAGATTTTTTTAATACAAGTTGAACGTCATTGAATCCAATCAGTTAACAATGGGCGCATTAAACTCGCCAAAAAAGAAAACAAATTTATAGCGACCTTTGCATTTCATTAATTCGTTAAGTGAATAAGGCGCGAAATGTATCAACAGCGTCTTGGGATCCAAACCAATTTCCATTGTAAATATCACTTGGACAAAATCACTGTCAAAAAAAAAATATTTATGTTATGAAAGACACTTTAATAGGAGGATAATGACTGAGACAAGGCAAACCACAACATGAAAAACGGACAAAAAAATATTAAATGCATGAGTATTATCGAAGCAGTTTAATAAACGAAGACTAATTTAATAGAGAATCTAAATTACAAGACAAAGTAGAAGAAGAAATATTTATTGAAAACAAGTCAACAAAAGGCTATCGACCACAATATAGATATTACATTTATCCCTCAGCCTGTGGTAATCCACTCCTGAATATAGACCACTTCCCTACTCTTCCGCTAAGTTCGGTTTTGTGCTGCTTGCAGTCAGTTTTTACACACAATCTTCCTGATATCATTCATCCACCTTAGTTGTGTTGACCTTCCCACACCTCGTTTTGTTTTTCTGGGCCTTCACTGGACGATCTTCTTTGGCATTTCTCCTCGTCTTGCCTCGCCACATGAGACATTCGAGGTCGCCACATGAGGTCTTCTATAGCTAAGGTGGGGTGAGAGTTGACAACCTGCCCGTGGTTCACCCTGCATACGTCTATACGTAACTAATAGTCAACAACCTGGTGCTGTTACACAGCGGATTATAACAAAAAGAACATAAAACTGTAACTGACACAAAACATTGCATAAACCAATGGTTAGAGGAAACCGCAATACAAAAAGGCCACTTTGGGGCCAACTGAAGAGACATGTCGGGCCGAATCTTAGAAATTGTCATCTAAACATCGAAGGTATATTTAGGCTAAAAAGTGCTTACCTTTTGAAATTAGCAAGCGACAAACTAGCAAAGAATAGATGTTATTGCAATACAGGAGACACACACAAGAGACGCGGACGATCTCGATAAAAGAAGACAGATACCGGGGTATTATCTAGTAACATCGATAAATTACGGGGTACATGGCATTGCAACGTACGCTAAGGCTGACATAGATAACATATACATAGTACAAGTAACCGACGACGAGAACATAACGACAAAAACAATAAGTATTAATGGAATATATTTAACTAACAGATTATTCTATTATTCTTGATTATTCTTGAAGAATAATAAGGCCCCAGGAAGCGATAACATTTCAGCAGAGATGATTAAGGGTGGGGGTGAACATTTGACACGTCTTGTCCATCAGCTAATCGTCGAAGTATGGGAAAAAGAAGTGATGCCGGAGGAGTGGAATTTGGCCATTATTTGCCCGATTCATAAGAAGAAGGACAAAGCAAAATGTGAAAACTACCGTGGCATAGCTTTACTCAGTGTTGTGTACAAAGTCTTTGCTATGAGACTCACTCCTTTTGCAGAAGAGATTCTAGGAGATTATCAGTGTGGTTTTTGACATGGTAGATCAACGACCGACCATATCTTCACGATAAGGCAAATAATGGAGAAATGCTACGAGTATAATGTGGATATACATCAGCTCTTTGTGGACTTCAGACAGGCTTATGATGGCGTGAAAAGAAAACAGCTGTATCAGACTCTGATGGATATGGAGTGTCCATATAAGCTAATACGTCTGATACAAATGACCCTCAACAGAACGAAATGCCAAGTTAAAGTAGAAGGAAAACTTAAGAAGGAATTTGAAGTCAACCAAGGGTTAAGACAGGGCGATGTATTATCCACACTACTTTTCAACATAGTACTGGAGAGAGTGATGAGAAAAGTGGAGACCAACAACGCAGGTGGTACTCGTTTAAACGCATGAACCAGAATTTGGCGTATGCGGATGATGTGTGTATGCTGTCTCGAAGATTTAAAGAGCTGGAAGATGGGTTGTGTAGGTTAGAAAAGGAGGCAGAAGAATTGGGGCTTCGAGTGAACGGCGCCAAAACACAGTATACCTTCTCTTCCAGGAGAAACACAGCGGTGAAAGACAAACTCATAAAGTTGAATGGAGTCAACTATGAGAGTTGTGAGAAGTTTAAGTACTTGGGAGTGTTGGTAACTAATGATACCAGCATAAGTGAAGAAATAAAAGCAAGGATTGCAGCGTGAAACAGAGCATACTGGGCCCTGATTAAGATTCTCACGTCACGTAGCCTGAGCAGAAAATCGAAAGAAAAATATTAAGAAAGATTTTTGGGGCAGTGAATGACGCAGGGCAATGGAGAATACGGAAAAATAGGGTATTGGAGGAACTATACGGTCATACTGACATAGTCTTGGAAATAAAGAGTAATAGACTAAGATGGTTGGGCCATGTAGAGCGAATGCCAGATGACAGGTTAGTCAAGAAGGTACACAGAGGAAACCCAGGTGGCAGAAGGTGCAAAGGGAGACCACGGAAACGATGGCTGGATGATGTAGAGGATGACTTACGAAAGATGAGAGTCAGAAGATGGAGGAAACGAGCTGAAGATCGCCAGGATTGGGCTACGATCGTCAGAGAGGCCAAGGCCCTTCATGGGCTGTAGCGCCGAGGAGTAAGTAAGTAAGTATGTAACTAACATGTATAAGCCTCCAAACGCTATTTGGCCAAGTCCGAAAATCTTAGTATGGTAATTCCCCACTGTATACGTTGGAGACTTCAACAGCCATAATGAATTGTGAGGATACAGGGATAGCGATAGAAACGGGGAGGTGATAGCTGCAAATGATTTGAGACTAATCTATTGTGCAAAGGACAGAGGTACTTTCCACTCAGCTAGGTGGCAAAGGCAATACTTTCCAGATCTGTGTGTTATATCAGGTGTCTCAAGCTCCGGTTCTGATATAGCTGAAAGAACTGTTTTGGAAGATTTCTCCCATAGCCAACATCGGCCAGTTGTGATTGAATATGGATTCAAAATACCTGTCATCAGATCAGTCCTAAAGCCACGCTGGAATTTCATCAAAGCGAACTGGGACAGCTATGCAAAAGACCTTGATTACATTGTTCAACGGGCATGCATGATATATTCGCCAAAGCTGTTATTTCAGTTGCCCGCAAACACATCCCAAGAAGTTACCAGAGCGAAAACATCCCTGGTTTCCCTGAATTCATCCCTGAAACCGCTGATTTCACTGAGCGCACTTTTCAGCGAATTAAACAGAAATCGAAAGAAGAAGTGGAAGGAGAAAACCACTGCAATGGACTTAACGCATTCTAGCAGGAAGGCGTGGGCATTAATAAGGAAACTTGGCTCAGCACCTACCTCTAGGAAACCGTTGCAAAAAGGCTACTGCTAGTATCGAAGGTACCTCTTGGCAGAGATCAAGTGAAAGAAGTCAAGAAGAAATTGCGTGCCCTCAAATCAGAAATACGACCGAAAAACTCCTATTCGCCTAACTTCAAATACAGCGATCTATTGAACGTACTTGGCTACCTGAAACTAAATAAAGCTGCTGGCACTGACCAAATCTACCCAGAGTTGCAGGTGGCTCAAGGTTGCTGGAAGAATGCAGGTGACTCAACTAAAAGATGGCTACTATCCTTGTATAATAACATCATGCACACAGGGATAATTCCTAAGTCACTAAAAAATTGCTATTGTTAAACCTAGCAAGAATGGTACGGGTCCATCACACTACAGACGTACAGACCGATTTCGCTGCTCAGTATAACTTACAAGTTTCTGGAGCGCCTCATACTGAACCGGGTTAAAAATGTTCTGGATAGTGAGTTCCCAATAGAACAGGCGACGTTTAGACCCAACCGAGGTTGCTGCTCACTTCGAACATCGAGACAGGCTTTCATCGTAAAATGAAATCTGCAGCGGCGTTCGTAGACGTTTCAGCGGCATACGATACGGTTTGGCGTCATGGACTGCTCCTACAGTTTGGCAAGGCTATCCCGTGTCTAAAACTGCTGAAACTACTACAGAATATGCTAACTAATCGACGTTATAAGGTATTGATGGGCGAGAGAGAAAGCAGATGGCGCACACTAAACGACGGGTTGCCACATGGTTCAGTCCTTGCACCTACACTTTTTAACCTGTATGTAAGTGATATCCCAGAGACGACTGCATTGAAGTTCAAATACACCGATGACATTGCACCAACACACAGATATCACTGCCTGCCAGAAAGCGCTATCTGAAGATCTTCAAAGTTTAGGAGCGTATTTTGCGAAATGGAGGTTGAAACCTAACCCATATAAGACAAAAATGGTGTTATTCCACCTAAATAACCGCATGGCTGACTTGACGATTAACGTGGAGTTTGAGGGGCAGTCGCTCATCAACAATGAAATATTTAGGTGTTACGCTCGGCCGCACACTTAATTACCGAAAACACCTGGATAATACAGCGGCAAAGTTACAGAAACAATATCATCAATAAGCTCCGGATGGGGGCTCTAATGCCAAAACGCCGCGAATCGCCTCACTGGGACTTGTATATTCCTCTGTAGAATATTGTGCACCTGTTTGGAGTCGCAATGCATACACTCGTAAGGTCGATATTCAGCTAAACTGTACTATGAGACACATTACTGGCACCCTAAAAACTACACCGACAGAATGACTCCCTGTTCTATCCAACATTGCACCGCCAAAGCTAAGGAGACGTGCTGCCACGCTAAGTTAATATAAAAAGGCCATGGGAAACGAATCCCTCCTATACCTATTCTACAGGAGGAAAACATACCGGACAGGTTAAGGTCAAGAAATCCATTCTGGAAAGAAGCAAGAGAATTACGTGACGGTAATTTCTGCATCGATACGACGCGGAGTCGCAATTGGGATAGTGCACATAACAACCAACTGATATCCGACCCGACAGCTATGCCGAGCTGCTTCATTTTGAAACGACGCGAATGAAGAATCATTAACCGAATTAGAACCGGGGTAGGCAGATGTGCCCAACTGATGCACCGCTGGGGTATACGTGTTGTAATAAAAACCAGGACTGGACATCTGTGCCATTAGCGCACATTCCAAAACGTGCCATTTGTCCCACGTTTTGGATAAATACAATTGTTTTATAGTTTTATAGTTTGTCCAGAAACTAAGGGTTTTTATTACCATGCTAAAATCTACCTCCCCCAAACATATTAGAGAACGTGCGAAGGCCTATAAAAACCTTCTTATAAAGATTAACCAGAGGACCAGACATTTTCAGGAATTTAGAGAATTTAAACCTCGATTGTTTATGGGAGGAACCAAGAAAATTCTATCTCCCCCTTTATTTGAATTAGAGGGATGATTTAACCCCTCTTACAGACATATTATGCAAGGAATGGTATAAATACCATTCCCCAGTTGTCAGTAAGAACTAATAAGAAAGAAGTAACAAGTTGTAAATAATAAGTAACAAGTAATAAGTTGTAAGTAAGAAGTAAGAGAAAAGAGAGTAGACTGGTAAGCGATAAGTTCTTAAGTGTTAAGTAATTTCGTTGTATTACTGTTTAATTAAATTGTTAAAACCAACTCGACTATTATTCGACAAACTACGTGCCTTGGGAATCCCGGTGAACATTACATTACAACATCCCGAGATATTTAGATATATCTCAGAGTCCGAAGAATTGTTGGCCAGCAGTCCTTCCCTCTCAACATTGAAGTCGGCGGTGGTTCACACCATAACCCCCTTCACAACATTGGTGGCAGCCCACAACATTGGTGGCAGCCCACAACATTGATGGCAGCCTCACAACATTGGTGGCAGCGGTGTTCCTATAAAACACCCCCACACAACATACGATCCGACCCAATATGTGACTGTGGAGCGGCTGAACAAACAATAGCTCACATCATAGATGTATGTCCACAACGGCAGTTCACTGGTAGCATTGGTCAATCATCGGAATTGACTCCAGAAACAATATGTTGGCTGATCAATTTGGACATAGGTTTGTGAAGGTGCCAAATGTAATATACCTATTAGCTAGTAAGTTTTAAGGAAAAGTTTATATCCACCTTGTTATATGTACGTGCCATACGATAATAATAATAGCTAAGGTAAATAGCTTGGGAGAAATTATGTCTCCCTGGCATACACCTCTCTCTATCCTAGTCTTCTCCGTCTTAGTGTCCTGATCAATCCTAACGTGAAGCATTTTTGTAGATGTCTTTAATAATATTATAGTAACGCGGATCAAGTCTCGCCTTATTCAGGCTGCCAACACAATGTCAATACATTTGCAGCAGTCAAAACGATCAGCAAACTGTCAATGAATGCGCAATATTGCCAGCGGAAATAATTTAATGTTTGCTGACCGTTTTGACTGCTGTTGGAACAAGTTATAATATTAACAATTTCAATGTCTTTTTTTGTCGACTACATTTTTTTAGTGAACTGTTTATTTAGGTTTTCGTGGAATCGTTAAAAGTTCGTATGGTATTTCGGCGATTTGCTGAATGGACTTTTAAATATTTCCGCGATTTTATTTCGGTTGTGTTTGCGGAGGCGGTCGATTCGGGCGAGGCAAAATATACATTTTTTCTTCTTATTGGACAGTTAAATTGGTCAATCAATATGTTTTTTTAGAATTTATGATTCTCTCATTGATGTATTTATTTCGGGACGATGACCAAGCGAAAAGTCGTAAACAAAAAAACTTTTCAGACATAAAGCTTAATTTCTTTAAACTATTTCAAGTCGTGAGGACTTAGTAGAAATAGACCGATGTGAAACTGGTAATAACTTCCAGCAATAAAAAATTTTGCGTAAAATTTTATTTTAAAAGGCTATAACTTCGTTAATAATAAAGATTTTTAAAAAATTTCTTCACGGAATAGTTGTGTCTTAACCTATGTGATAAGAATTTGATTTGATAGAATTGGTGAAACCATCCTACGTTATAGATAATCATACAAACTTTATATTAATGAGAGTCCAACACCCAAAACTCATAGAGATACTAAAGAAAAAATCGATAGCAAAAACATAAGAATAATATCCAATCTCTATTGGCACCAAACAGCACGAGTCAAAGTCAAAGAATATATGAGTGAAGAGATTAAGATATGTCGAGGTGTTAGACAGGGATGTGTATAGTCGCCTCTCTTGTTCAATATATATAGTGAAGGCATCTTTGAAGAAGCGCTGTCAGAGGAAACCGGTGGTATTGTCATAAACGGGGAAAGAATTAACAACTTACGATACGCAGACGATACCTTTATCTTCGCCGACAGTCTGGAAGACCTACAACATCTGGTTGAGTTAACAATCATGTTCTGCAAGAGATATGGCCTAGATATGAACCTAAAGAAAACCAAAGTCATGGCAACTTCAAAAAACCAAAGCACAAATCACAATAAACCATCTATAAATATTAATAACGACAACCTGAAATGGGTATCCTCCTACAAATATCTTGGCACATGGGTAACTGAAACAGCAGAACACACAAAAGAAATCAAGTGTCGAATTGAAGTAGCTCGCAGCGCTCTCATAAAAATGAATAAAATACTCTGCAGCTGAGATATAACATTAAAACTGAGAACCAGAATACTAAAATGCTGTATATTCTCCATTCTATTGTATGGAATGGAGGCTTGGACACTCAAATCAGAAAACATCAAGAACATAGAAGCATTTAAAATGTGGTGTTATAAGAGGATGCTGAGAATACCATGGGTTGACAAGGTTTCAAATGAGGAAGTACTACGCCGAATGAATAAAGACAAAGAAATTAGTAACACCATAAAAATGAGAAAATTAGAATATCTTGGACATGTTCTGAGAGGAGATAGATATAATATCCTTAAGCTAATTATTCAAGGCAAAATAAAAGATAAGAGAACGATTGGTAGAAGAAGAATCTCTTGGCTGCGCAACTTGAGGGATTGGTTTGGTTGCACGTCCGCAGAACTCTTCAGGCGGTCGATTGATAAGGTCTTTTTAGAACTACCTGATATCCTAAAGGTACCAAAAGTCCTTTAGGTAGTCCTAAAAACACTCAAAAACTGTTATAGAGCTCCGGAAAGGCTGAATATATTTATATATTCAGGCTGTGTTCCGTTTGTTTTAAGTTTTAAGAATTTGATTTATTTTCCTTAAATTATACATATTACTGGTTTAAAGATCTTGTAAACTCTTGCCCTGAATTGGTTTGTAAACGCGGAAGGACAAAGTTGATAATTTCGAAAAATTTTCCGAAATAATATCCACGATCTATTAAGCTATGTTATTATTTGCCCCCCCATTTGCCAAAAAAAAAATTCAAAATTTCCAAACAATAAATGCACAGCGATTATTTAAAATAGCGCATTCCGGACACCAAGCATTTTACTCAAAAATAGTAAAAAGGTAGTAAATCTTAACTTTTCTCAATTTTACTTTCAGATATCTCTAGAGAATGGACAAAAATATTCCCATAATATATTCCAAAAAACTATCTACCCAGACCAAATGTAATGCCCGCTCCACTAATGCCGTAGTAGTGGTTGGTCCGAAGCAGGATCGACGTGACCGAGCTGTAAGGGGCATACGCCGCGTAGTGGCATTGAGTCTGAGAGAGACAGATATCGAGCGGCGCGGCGATACAAACGAAAAAGCCGCCGAAAAGAAAAGCCGCCTCTGTTAATTGAGTCATGCAATATGTTATATGTATTAATTTTTCTTCCGTTGTGTGATATAGAAGTTCAGTGATCCGATTAACGGAAATTACTGTATTGCCCGCTCCAGACTCTCGCGGAGTAACTTCGGCGAGGATCCTCGCCGAAGTTGTTCGAGGCGAGGCACTAGACGGAGGAGCCATCTACACTCTCGCCTCACTTCGCGAGGACCTCAGTGCCATGACTGACACCGAACAGGTGATAGCTTCTGCTACAACTATTTGTGTGTATAATATATAGGAAAGGACGAGTAAACACGAGAGTGTAGACGTGATACTCTCCCTTACTCGCACTCGCGCCTTGTGTCACTTTGACTCGGGTACGAAAAACCGCTTCATGAAGCGAAGTTAGTCAAGACGAGGCGAGGAAGCATAAGGCGGACCGAGTAACCTGACCACACTCTCGTTCCTCGCTCAACTCCGTGTTACTTAGCGAGAGTGTGGAGGGGGCATAAAATGTATCTCTACTATGCAGCACACCTTTATTGCCACGACAAAACATTGCAGCAAATATTAACTTTATAAAGGAGGGCTTGCTTTATAATGGAAGAGGGGCCGCGTCCATCTGTACGGAAAACCGAATCAGATAGGCTATCGACACTTTCCAGCCATTTAAGGCCCCAGGTGTGGACGGACTAGTTCCCTTCTTCCTACAAAAAAGACGGAGAGAACTAATGACGCATCTTCTAAAAATCTTTAGAAGCAGTTTAGCTCACGGATACATACCGGAGCTATGGAGAAGGGCTAAGGTGGTATTCATACCGAAGGTGGGGAAGAAAGATACCACTCAATCGAGGTAATTTAGAACCATTAGTCTAAAATTTTAGTCTTTTATGTTAAAGACAATGGAGAAGGTAATCGATAATTACCTTAAGACAATAGTGCTGGTAGGTGCACCACTACACAGCTGTCAGTATGCATACAGAGCAGGGAAATCCACAGAAAGCGCCCTGTATCAGCTGACAAATGAAATAGAAGCAGCACCAGAGACAAAGGAAGTAGCGATATATGCCTCACACCTTTGACAACACCTCACACGAGGCTGTCAAAGCGGTCCTCGAAAGAAGGAGTATCGACAGCACTATCTCAAACTGGATGGAAGAAATGCTGAGAAGCAGAACGGCGGAGACACGAGTGAGAAGAGACACCATTAAGATCTCCACAACTCGAGGGCGCCCACAGGGAGGTGTGCTATCACCACTAATGTAGATAAGCCTGGTAGTCGATGAATTACTGGCTAGGCTGAACAACATAGACATCAAATGTCAAGGTTACAGCGATGACATAGTCTTAATGGCCAGAGGGAAGCTTGAGGGAACGCTCTGTGAAATCTTTCAAAGAGGCCTCAAAAGCCCCACTAGTAGATGGTGTCAAACAGTTGGACTGAGACTCAACCCGAGCAAAACCACGGTGAGACCATTTACTAGAAGGAGAAAACTAAACTGCCTACAGTACATATTGTTAGATGGTAGGGCAGTATAATACAAACAGGAGATAAGGTATCTGGGTATCACACTAGATAGCAAACTCCTATGGAATAGACACGCTGAGGCAGCGGCAGGTAAAACCAAACGCGAACTAATGGTGTGCAGAAATCTGGCAGGAAAAACGTGGGGTTGTAACCCCACAATCCTGCAATGGATGTACACCATGAGAGTGAGACCTGCGATCACTTATGGGGCAGTTGCGTGGAGAAGTAGAACCAAGCTGGCCTCTATGAGGAAACAGCTTGAGAAGGTTCTTTCTGAAGACTGTCGTGTATCTGCATCGCGGGGGCGATGGGGTCGTGCCCGACAGCAGCAATGGAGCTGCTGCTGGATCTGACTCCGCTGCACCTTGTCGTGGAAAGGGCCACCAGTTCGGCGATTGTAAGGTTCAGCAAGGAAGGAATAGGCAGAGGTAAAATAATCGGGAGCAGAGACGGAAACAACCTCGCTACCAA
Organism: Phosphuga atrata; assembly: GCA_944588485.1. Taxonomy (NCBI): domain Eukaryota; kingdom Metazoa; phylum Arthropoda; class Insecta; order Coleoptera; family Silphidae; genus Phosphuga; species Phosphuga atrata. The sequence continues at coordinate 13,798,526 of OX155897.1, forward strand.
GAGCCCCTGGCTGGAAGCACCAAAAGACGAAATGGTATGCAAATAGCACTTCGAGAAAAACTACACAGCTATGTGTAGTAGTAAAGCCGATTGGAGCGACGAATCCTCAACATACCACATAGAGCAAAATGCTATCAATTGGTATACAGATGGTTCGAAGACAAAGGAAAGTACTGGTGCAGGAGTGTTTGGACCTCGTACTAAATACGTCGAATCCATGGGAAAATTCCCTAGTATCTTCCAAGCAGGGGTACACGCAATAGAACGATGTGCACAATTTAACTTGGACAGGAATTATCGCAAAAAACGAACTGCCATCCTGTCAGACAGCCAAGCAGCCATCCAGGCCATTAGCTCATACACCATCAGATCCAAACTGGTATGGGACTGTGTGGCAAATCTAAAGAAGCTTGGCAAAGACAATAAAGTAACGCTATATTGAGTATCAGGACACACTGGTATAGACGGAAACGAAGAAGCCGATCACCTAGCAAACAAGGGATCCAGTAGTCATGAGTGTGAACACCATCCACAAAAGTTAAGATGAAGAAATAAGAGAACAATGGTTGAAAACCTGGAAAGAACTTCCAGAGTTGAGACAATCCAAAGTGATGCTTTGATCTTTTAACCAGAAAAGAACAAAAGCTTGTGTGTTTAGTTTGAAGAACTAAACAGGAACAAGCTTAGAATTCTGACAGGACTCCTGACGGGACACTGCAGATTTTGAAAACACCTCAAGGCCCTAGGCCGAGAGGAGGATGATGGATGCAGATTCTGTGGATCAGCAGACGAAACCCCCATACATCTGCTCAAAGACTGCGGAGCACTGCTCCGCAAAAGACAGATATAAGAGTTGCAGTCATTGAATCCCACCCAGATTCTGAAATTCCTAAAGGAATCAGGATTAGAGGAGGCGCTCTAAATGGGTGAGAACACCAACGGTTAGAGGAATAGGATGGGGTGCAATAGATCTATAAAGGTAAGGTGAAAGACGTACTGCTTTCAGCAGTACAGTACTTCTTTGAGAAAGTATATACTGTCCAATTTTTAGGTACTGAATTTGTACTGCTTTACTTATAGAATGTACTGCTTGCACTACTTTGCATAATTTTGTAAAACTAAATAAGTATAACTGTGTTTTATGCATTTTCAAAGAGAATGCCAAATCACGACAAGCTGTTGTATTTAATAGCACTATTAAAGAAATTGAAAGTGTCAGCTGTACCGAGGTGAAAACTGTCTTTTATAGTGTGTTGGAGCAAATAGTTGCTAGATATAATACGGGATTTGTTTCATTAAAGTTAACGCAGAAACTCGATACAATCGAAGAGTCAACCACTGGAAGCGAGGCGAAATTTATTAAAGAAATTAAATGTTTTTATAAAAATTCCTTTGAACAAGTAAAAAAATGGACTGATTGTTTCACATTTTTGGATAGATATTAAAATGCCAAATGAAGACGGTGAATACGGTGAAGAAAACCACAAAATTGTTATCGATGATAATGAACTCTTCGATGAAGGTAAGCGGAGTATTGGAGAAGCAATATCGGAGAAGAAATAAAAAGAATGAAAGAACTTAAAACTACTTGTTGAATTTGCAATGTGTTTGCCGGGTACCAATGCGACAGTCGAACGAGTATTTTCAATCATCAATAATTTCTGGAGCAGCTGAACATTAACATTAAACATACAAACCTTATTAGCAGTGGCTACAGTGAAGGCGAATCTTCAGTATACATGTGAAGCATTTTGTAATGTTTTAAATGAAACATTATTTTGAAAAAATGCATTAATAAAAAATAAAAATGACTGAAATATTTTCTTTCTCCATTTATTTTACATCCGTCTTAAACTCTGCTTATCAAAGTCTACAAAACCTCAAAAGACTACATACTAACGAAGCAGTTGAATCATTACTCCAAAAACGGAAGGTTTTATGTGGAACTTCAAAATAAAAAAAGCCGCTGGATAATCCAAAGAAACGGTCTCCCACAAGGAAGTGTTCTGGCCGCCACTCTATTTAAAATATACACCAATGACCAGTCTATAACAGAAAATGTCAAACACTATGTGTACGCTGATGACCTAGTTGTCACAGTTCAAGGTAAGACATTCGGGGAAATAGAGAGGTAAGGTTGGAAGACGCAATGGGAACTAATGTCCAAATTCTATCGAAAAACTCGCTAAAATCATCCCAAATCCATCAAACCATCACAAACCGAACCCATCAAAAACCCAAGTAAGTGATTTCCACTTAAATACCCACAAGGCTCACAACAAACTAAGAACTAAAGAACTAAAATACGCCGAAACACCAAAGTATCTGGGTCTAATCTTAGATAGAACACTAACTTACAAACAGCACTGTCACAAAAACAGACAAAAAGTAGTTGCTAGAAATAAAATGGTGCAAAACCTCAAGTCCAAGTTCTCAAATCCAAGTTCAAGAGAACATCCGCGCAAGCCCTCTGTTTTTCAACTGCAGAATATGCGTGCCCAGTCTGGTGCAGATCAAATCATGCAAAACAGGTCGAAGCACACCTTCGACGATCGCCATGTCAAGCAAAAAAGTTCTTCAATTTTGATTCAATGTACTGAATCGATTAGTGAGGACTAGAAGTGTCTGTGGTGAGCCGTTCAAAAATTATGACAGCGTTAAATCAATCCGAAATGCGAGATTGTGTGCAGCGAAAAAAAAAATTGTTTATTTGTAACTTTAGAGCGAAAAAAACTAGAAAACTGTTTTCAGCACTTCGATTTCCTTCGTGTAACCAAAAAAAAAATCACAACAAAAATTTGCAAAAAAAATTTCGACAAAAATTTTACATCATTTCGTTCGAAAAATACATGTTTTTTCGGTTTTTTTAGATTTTTTCGAAAACGGTAAAGAGCAGCGAAATCATTTTGGGCACACAGAAACTACACGACAAGACGAACAAGTCGATATGTAAATTGTCCGGAAATATTCAGTAATTCGTCGATAAATTTCAAACTGAAATTTACCCGATTCTCGATTTGCTAAGTAGATATCTCGGAAACGGTTGCAGATAATTAAAAACGAATTGCGGCATCATTTTCAGAAAGTCATTTTCCTGTGGATACACTAAGATTGTCAGCGAGAAATTTACGACTTTCCGAGATCTCCACTAGAGCGCCGAAATCTCATAAAAATTTCTTAAATTTTTGTAGTCGAAAGTGAACCGAAAGAGCTAGCGAAATATAATTTGCATATCTGTAATCAGCAGCAAAAATGCTTTCAGTTTCTGCTCTTTTCCTAATGTTTTAAATGAAAATGAAACATAACTTGCCTTTTCCCTTATGCTATAAAAGATGTAGTGGTGGTCGCTCAAGGTTTCCTTGTCAAGAACCCTCCACCCTTGGAACCTGTCGCCAATGGAGTTTGTGGAGAAGGTGAGGTCTATTATTGAGCACGATTTCCCCTGACGAACGTGTGTGTGTCTCCTTTGTTTTGTATGCTCAAATCTAGTTCTGCTGCCCAGTCTGTGACGATGTTACCTCTACTGTCCATGCTTAGGGATCTCCAGTAAGGGGACTTTGCGTTGAAGTCTCCAGCTATAATAATTTCAGACATTCGGGGAGATAGAGAGGTAAGGTTGGAAGACGCAATGGGAACGAATGTCCAAATTCTATCGAAAAACTCGCTAAAATCATCCCAAATCCATCAAACCATCACAAACCGAACCCATCAAAAACCCAAGTAAGTGATTTCCACTTAAATACCCACAAGGCTCACAACAAACTAAGAACTAAAGAACTAAAATACGCCGAAACACCAAAGTATCTGGGTCTAATCTTAGATAGAACACTAACTTACAAACAGCACCGTCACAAAACCAGACAAAAGTAGTTTCTAGAAATAAAATGGTGCAAAACGTCAAGTCAAAGTTCTCAAATCCAATTTCAAGAGAACATCCGCGCAAGCCCTATGTTTTTCAACTGCAGAATATGCCTGCCCAGTCTGGTGCAGATCAAACCATGCAAAACAGGTCGAAGCACACTTTCGACGATCGCCATGTCAAGGAAAAAAGTTCTTCAATTTTGATTCAATGTACTGAATCGATTAGTGAGGACTAGAAGTGTCTGTGGTGAGCCGTTCAAAAATTATGACAGCGTTAAATCAGTCGGAAATGCGAGATTGTGTGAAGCGAAAAAAAAACTTGTTTATTTGTATCTTTAGAGCGAAATAAACTGGAAAACTGTTTTCAGCACTTCGATTTCCTTCGTGTAACCAAAAAAAAAAACACGAAAAAAATTAGCAAAAAAAATTTCGACAAAAATTTTACATCATTTCGTACGAAAAATACATGCTTTTTCGGTTTTTTCGATTTTTTCGAAAACGGTAAAGAGCAGCGAAATCATTTTGGACACACAGAAACTATACGACAAGACGAACAAGTCGATGTGTAAATTGTCCGGAAATATTCAATAATTTGCGAATAAAATTCAAACTGAAATTTACCCAGTTCTCGATTTGCTAAGTAGATATCTCGGAAACGGTTGCAGATAATTAAAAACGGATTACGGCATCATTTTCAGAAGGTCATTTTCCTGTTTTCCACTAAGATTGTCCGCGTGAAATTCACGACTTTCCGAGATCTCCACTAGAGCGCCGAAATTTCATAAAAATTTCTTCAATTTTTGCAGGCGAAAGTGAACCGAAAGAGCTAGCGAAATATAATTTGCATATCTGTAATCAGCAGCAAAAATGCTTTCAGAAACGTTTTTAAATTTTGCTGTGACTCAAAAAATAACGATTTAGAAAAAATCGATTTTCTCGCATTTTTGTCGTTTCCGCGGTCTGGACTTCCCGAGTCGATTGTATTTCTTAACTGAAAGCTTCCCAGGGAATATTATATACGTTCTCCTAATACGTTCTCCGTTCTCTCGACTAATTTTGGGACGCTGAATCGATTGGTGAAGACTAGAAGTCTCTGTGGTGAGCCGTTCAAAAGTTGTGAAAGCATCAAATCACTCGGAAATGCGAGATGGTGTACAGCGAAAAAGTATATCAAACTTTGAAGCATGGAACCGCCCACAACTTCCCTCTCAACCATAGCCCCTATTCAGAGTCAAATTTGGACTGGAAGACATGGAGAACGCTAAACAGAATACGAACCGGTATGGCACCCGTAAAAACAAATAAACCAAAGTGGAAAATTGAGGAAGACCAACAAAGTAAGTGGTACAATGTACTGCTTTCGCATTTAAAAAATCTGGTCACCTTATATAAAGGTCGCAGTACAAGTCGTCACCAAAATCTACAATCTACAACTTTATCAACTTAATAAAGTCGGAACACACAGCCTGAATATATAAATATATTCAACCTTTCCGGAGCTCTAATTCTTTAGATTTTAGTCAAAGAATTATATATAAAGGCTGTTGAAGACTCCCTGGGATATATGTCCAAAAACCAACGAAAGTCCTGGCTATCTGCAACTACATGGGACGCCATTAAAGCTAGGAAAGAAACCAAAGCCAGGTTAAATAAAGCAAAAACAACCGAGGAAAAACAACAATTAGGTCAGCTAATGTACACACACGACAGGATGGTAAAGAACAGTGCCAGAAAAGACAAGAGGGCATGGGCTCAAGGCCTTGCCGAACAAGCCCAAACAGCCAGTGAATGTCACAATATGCGTGCTCTATACCAGATCACCAGGCGCCTAGCCAATAAATCAATTTTGGGTGACACGCCCATCAAAAGCAAAAGCGGAGAATTACTAGTTACGGACGAAGCACAACTAATACGGTGGAAGAAGCACTTCCAAAATGTCCTAAATAACCCATCTCCTGACAACTCCATCACTGATGAAAACTCCGTCCCTCCCATTCTAAGAATGAATACCAATCCTCCAAACATCAAGGATATTAAAAATGCAATTTTGAAGGACGGAAAGGCAACGGGTTCAGATGGTCTACCCGCAGAAATATTAAAACCCGATGCTGAAACATCAGCAAAATTATTATACCCAATTATTAAGCAAATATGGGAAACGGAATACGTTCCGAAAGAGTGGAGGGAAGGGGTAATTGTCAAACTCCATAAAAAGGGAGACAAAAATATCTGCAACAACTATAGGGGTCTTACTCTTCTCAACACAGCCAGTAAGGTGCTCACATTAACAATCCTCCATCGACTGACAGAATCACTCGAACCTACAATTAGGAGCGAACAAGCCGGTTTTAGGCCTAGAAAATCATGTTAGCGACCAGATCAACTCGCTCCGAATTATTATTGAGCAGTCCGTGGAATGGCGCTTACATGCTTTTTGTGGATTTCCAGAAAGCTTTCGACTCTGTTAGCCGCAACGCCATCTGGAAAGTCCTATCACAGAACGGCGTCCCTCAAAAGATTGTTGGGCATTGTACGCGAACAGCTCTAGCCGTATCAAACACAAAGGCAAACTAAGTTACGAATTTGCTGTCTCCTCGGGGGTCAAACAAGGTTGTGCATTATCGCCTCTCCTATTTATAATCGTCATGGACCACATAATGACTGCAGTTAACGAGCGTCCCCGCGGCATCAGATGGCGTCTGAACTCCCGGTTGGAAGACCTGGATTACGCTGATGATTTGTGTCTCCTCACGCACACCTACCAAGATATGCAGGAAAAACTAAACCTACTGGACTATAATGCGGCGTTCACTGGCCTCAAAATAAACATCTCTAAGACCAAGGAAATGCGTATCAATGCTCGTAGTAACACCCCGCTCTCTTTAAATAACATCCCAATCGATAATACTGTCAACTTTTGCTACCTGGGCAGCCAGATTACTCCAGACGGAGGAGCTTCAGAGGATGTCAAAATACGAATTCGTAAAGCAGGATACGCATTTGCTCTATTGAATAACTTCTGGAATAACCCATGCATCAAAAGAAGTACCAAAATCAAGGTCTTTAACAGCAACGTGAAATCAGTTCTTTTGTATGCCTGCGAAACCTGGAAAGACACTCTAGCGGTTACTCCCAAGATTCAGACCTTTGTCAACAAGTGCCTGCGGCGCATTCTTGGCATACGCTGGCCGGAGGTTGTCTCAAATGTTACTCTATGAAGGTTAACAGGTCAACAATCAATTGCCAAGGAGATCAAGAGGCGCAAATGGAGTTGGATAGGCCACACGCTAAGGAAACCCAGCTCAGATATCTCCAGGGAAGCATTAGAGTGGAACCCTCAAGGCCAACGCAGGGTAGGCAGACCTCGCTCTACCTGGAAACGCACAGTGGATAGCGAAGCCAGGAGAAATGGAAAGTCCTGGAATGAGGTCAAGAGCTTGGCGTCGAACAGGACAAGATGGAGATGTTTCGTGGAGGCCCTTTGCTCCTCCTTGGAGCCATAGGAATCAATATATTTCCGGAGCTCTCTAATACTAATGAGTCTTTTTAGGACTACCAAAAACAAATCTCATGTGAAATTTGTCTGTTATTTTGTAGCTTTCAGTCCACCTTCGTGGCACTCAACAAAAACCAGAAAAATAACATTGTTTTTTAAAATCATTTTTTCCCGATAGGTACGTTAAATACCATCTGTAGACGCGTTTCAAAATTTATCTCTCATCAGTACAGCTTTGCTTTTATGAACAACAATTTGTTTTTGTTTTTGGTAGTCTTAAAAAGACTCATTAGTGTTATAGAGCTCCGGAAAGGTTGAATATATTTATATATTCTTTTGTGTTCCGACTTTATTAAGTTTATATGATTGTAGTATGGTTTTACCAATTCTAAATTACCTTTTCTCAAATTTTATCACTAGAAAATGGAACTAGCTAGATATGCCTGCAAGAATTCAACAAAATTTGCAAATCTTGCACATGTGAGAAAAGAAACACGTGCCAATTTGAAAACAAATCATACAAGTAATTTATCAGTAAGACAAGAGTTTGTGCGACTAATTCAATTAGCAAATCTACTTCAAATTTATTTTTGGAAATTTCGGGCGACAAAATGCAGTCAAATTTAAGACTGCATTTTATCTACTTCAAATTTCCAAAAATAAATTTGAAGTAGATTTGCTCTTTGAACTAGTCGCACAAACTCTTGTCTTACTGATAAACTACTTATCTGATTTGTTTTCAAATTGGCACTTGACGCCTCAAATTATCGCCAATAAGTGGCTGAATTTTAAAAACAATGTTATTTCGTTCGCTAATTGCATTCTATTTCAATGCCTTTGCACGAATCTCGAGATTGCAATCAGCAAATTTCCAATGATAAACACAGTGTTTGTTTATTTAGGTGATGGAACAAGGTCGTACAGTTGTTTCTATGCTAACACTAATCAATAATTGCGAACGCGATCAATCCGCAGCATAATGCAATGTAATTTTGTCGATGACAGGCTCTGATAAGGTGTTGCAAATTTTATTCAGTTTTGCGGAAATTGTTTCTGCAAATGGTTTTAATATCAAGGTGTTTTAATCCCAATTTCTAGGCGATTTTGAGAGAATGCAATTTTAAATTGCTTTTGGGAATTTCGCCAATTTAAACTCCCTATTTATAATAAGCAGCTAGGTATTCAAAATGTTACATTCTCTGACAATAACAAATTGATATTAATGACGTGCAAATTTATATTAAATATTTAATATTTATATATTTAATATTTATATATTTATATATTTAATATTTATATTAAATATTTATTTTCAAGTGTCATCGAGTGATTTTATTTCCGTTCTGGGTTTAAACAAAGAAAAACCGCTTAACCTACGATGCATACGCTACATACTCTGCCAGGTTCAATCCGGTTCACGAGCTCGAGAACATCGAGATCAAAGTTTTGATTCTCTCAAAAATTGATCGAATCGTTTTATAGCAAATTTTAGAGGTTTATTCTCCTCGCAGCTGCAAGTATCATATATAGTTCTAATCTGCATTTAATTTAGAATCATTTAGAAATAGATTCAGGCAATTTAGATTATTTTGAAAACAGTTTCGGGAAAAAATTCGAAAGTAAGGTATTTTGCACGTTTTATAATCGCTAATATTAAGATTACGTTTCACCAGAACAGATAATAGTATATTTTGTAACTAGGGCGGTAAGTTATCAATTAAAGTAAGGTCACGAGAGCAAAATTGGGCGCACGAACGAAGTGAGTGCGCACATTCGCTCTAGAGGGCAGTTGACAATACCGCCCGTGTTGCAAATAATATTTTTTGTACTCATGCGAGGGGACGTATCGTATAAGTAAGGGATCCCCCGGGGCCATAAAAAAAAAATAGAATAAAAAATGAAGAATTTGCTTTTTCGATTGTCTCCGGTGGTGTGGATTCGTCATAAGAACTCTCAGTCATAAGAACTATCAGTCTCCGGTATCACCATAGAATTTACACACATTTTAAAACGTTTTCTCTTTTAAATTTAATTTTTATTTTGTAATGGAACAAAATTTCCGTCACTTTTACGTCACTTTTACGTCACTTCTTTAATATTGAGGTCTTGATTGTGTTTATTTTAGTTATTTAATTTATTTTATTTATTTGAGTTCATTACCTAAGTTTTGTGGTAATTCAACAAAAAATGGCATCTCTCGCACTAAAAAACGTGCGCCAAGATAGTACTTTTAACGCATGAGTAATAAAAAGATTATTAGTTATTTGTTCTATACAAAATTTCGCATCTTTTGATGTATCATATATCAATATCCATGACATGTCAAAATTTGCGATTTCGAAGAAGGGTATGCCTTAAAAATTTTCGACATCTCTCACGGTTTTTACATATTGCATATTAAAACACGCGGAGCTTTACACAGATTACGCTAATATAAATCATTGTGCAATTTAGTTTACAATAAGTCGGACAATCGTAAAAAAACAAAACAATTTTCAAGGTCCTAAAAACACATTTGTTATATTTGCTGTAAATGTTATATTTACAGCGATATCTTAAAACGGAATATAAATAGCGGAATCAATTTTAGATTTTCTGAAAGCTTAAATAGACTTATTATTAGTTGCTTCTCCAAAGTTGAAAAACAAATCTCAAAGCATTCATCAAAACGTTTTTGAGAAAAGCAAATTTCAGATTCACTGTTTCGAGTTTGGAAATGTAGTTTAACAAAATGCTGCATAATAAGATCTTCTTCCTGTGGCGCTACAGTCTTAATGAACATTGACCTTCTCCCCTTGCCTTCGCTTGGTGTCTAGATCTTAGACACAAGTGTATGGAGCCCTTAGACTTTTTAACCTGGGTGGCAAGCTACTATTTTAGGGGAGCTTTTTCTTCATGGCAGATTACTGTGATAGTCTTGCTAGAGTCATGCACAGGATATATATAGGACGATATATAGGACGGCGGACGGATATAAGGAAAGGAGGACGGACATAAGAACAGGAGGACAGACATAAGGACAAGACGACGGACATAAGGACATGAAGCTTATTTCCATACTCGTGCCCCCGGGATTTGAACCTGGGACTTATGGTTAATTATTATGGTTAATCCGACACCTTGACTACTAGGCCACCACTGCCTCAATAAGTTAGTGATTTAAGTTGTCTTGGTATGAGTTCACAAAATTATCATTTCTCGGGAAACAAGAAAACAACATAATTGAGATATTTCCAGAAGTTTGAATAAAAAAAAATTGGAGGTCGCGAATTTCTTCTTATCTCGTCTCCTCACCTTGGCCTATCGCCAAAAATAATGTTCCCAAAAATAAAACCACTCATCCTGCCGGCTCCACGTAAACCCAATTTATTAAGACCATAAAACCTCTCGCAACAGTTTCCAATTACGCAAGACTTAATTAAACTCGCATTAAGCGAATTAAAATTTTTGCAGCACACGCTGATTGATTACCTTAGTTTTTAAGTGAATTAGCGAGTTCGTTGTCTAAGTAATTGCGGCAATTAGTCGCGAACGGGAGGGTTAGCGCAGGTAGAGGCCATTTTGAGATTTAGACGCAACGATCTAGGGCAAGGACGGGGCCTTCGTCCGTTTACTAACCCGACAACTTGTAGCAGAAAAGTTTTTATTTTTGCAAAACATACGCACGCAGTATTTATATACACATGTATTCAATTAGCTCTCGCACCAATTTATTCCTGAATTTAAATTAAATCGTCTGATATTTTGGAATTAGCCTATTCAGTCTAAAAATTGCAAAGTACTCATTCGATTTCAACAATTCATGCAAAAAATATATACAGGGTGTTAGGTAAACATGCGGCAAAATTTCAATGAGTTATTCCTTGGCCTAATCTAAGAATATTTTGTCTTATGATGATTGCTGAAAAATCCTTTGTTTCGGATATACAGGGTGAATAAAATTTGCGACAACCATATTCGTTGTTTTATATTAGTTGAAATTATTAATGTAATTAAAAGTTTCGCCTAGGCCAATGAGTTTATCAAGTACCAAAAATTAACGAGTTTATGAAGTACAAAACATTGTTGACGATAACTTGGAACGGCTGTTTTATCTACTAACGTACAAGTTGATTTCATTTGAATACGTCTCGTCAGTGATCATCACCTGTATCGGTCGCAGTTGTATACGTTGAAAGACGTTTGGCTGTTTGGCGTGTCTTTAATAGTTATTGACGTCCTCTACCATGTATACGAACGCCGAGATGACTGACTTGCATTTCATGTATGGACTTTCTGATGGCAATTCATTACAAGCTAGACGATTGTATATTGAACGGTTTCCTAGCCGTAATATCCCCGACCGAAAAATTTTCGTAATCATTCATCGACGTCTTCGTGAAACAGGCACATTGAAATGAATTGGAGGGCCAGGAAGATTATTGATAGTAAAAACGGTACAACTGGAACAGAATGTGCTGGGCATGATATAGGAAGATCCAAGTACTTCTACACGACAAATTGCCAATACTTTGAATGTAAGTCAGTTTGGAAAATTCTTAAGGGCAATTTGTTGAATCCATACTGCATTCAACGTGTTCAGGCAATACTACCTGCTGATTATCGTTCACATATTGCGCTTTGTCAATGGTTTTTGCAAACATTAGCTCTAATCCCTCAATTCCTGACACAGATTATTTTTACCGATGAAGCCAGTTTCTCAAGAAATGCAATAAGGATTTTCATAATAACCATGTATTGGCAGATGAAAATCCGCATGAGGTATGTGAAGATCGGTTTCAACATCAGTTCTCTTTGAATGCTTGGGTTGGAACTGTAGGTGACTACCTAATTGGATCGGTATTTCTACTAACAAGATTTACTGGCGAGATGTATCACAGCTTTTTGGAAGAAACACTGCCCGAGTTTCTGTAGGATGTACCATTGGTACATTTACACAAAAACAATTGCAATATGGTTTAAGCACGATGGTGCTCTACCACATTTCAGTTTGGTTGCTCGTGATTTTTTAACAGCAATACACGGAGATCGCTGAATTGCTAGATCTCCAGACTTAACCCCCCTACATTATTTCTTATGGGGCTATCCGAAGTCATTAGTATCCGCTACTCCGGTGGAGAATTCGGACGAATTACGAAATCGGATAATTTCTGGGTGTAACTCAATTAGAAACAACCCTGGTGTGTTTGAAAGAGTTCGGCACTCAATGACGAGAAGATTGAATGCTTGTATCCAAAGTCATTTCGAACATTCATTGTAGATTGAGCAACTTTACATGTCCTTTTTGTTTACAAAATGTTGTTACTGTAGCAAATTTTGATCACCGTGTATCTTCGAAACAAAGGGTTATTCATCATCGTAGGACAAAATATTCTTAGAATAAGCCAAGCCATGTTTACCTAACACCCTGTATATACAAAAAATATATAAAAAAAATTCATATTACAAGAGAAGAATTAAGGAAACTATGTTCTTTAATTCACAAATTGACTAATAACGTAAATAAAATATAATTATTAGAACGGTGTGGCTCCTGCATTTTACTGCTAAGGTTCCATACTGATGAAGCCAAAAGGCAGAAACGCGTCTATGGATGTTCATAATTATTTTCATTTATCAAGTTATGTCTTTTTTCTGGTTGACCTCGTGGTCTCCCTTAGCAATAAAATGCAGGAGCCACACCGTACTAATATATATTTTATTTATGTTTTCTTAATTCTTCTCTTATACTGTATAAACAAGCTTGATTTTTTTCAAAAACATGTTTACAAACATCTTCGAAATAAAACAGATTAAATGCCATATTCATACACAACTCCAATTCACATTTCAATAAACATAAAACAGCATTATACCTTATTCATCGAGTGAGGTACAATAGATCTATGAACGTTTCAGTACAAGTCACCATCGAAATCTACAAATCAACCTTATTCATACAGAGAGATAAGGGATTACAAAAGACAAGACCTGATATACCTAATCTGGTCTATACAAGATCAAATAGACTAGGCAAGTCTAATGGTAGGTAGCACTATTGTAAACATTTTTTAAGGCAAATCAGATAAATTACTAAGTGTATTAAATAGCCAGAAACATTTATTTATGACATATATTTGCTGCACTGAGAAACGGAAAGAAATCGATGAAACAATTTATATTTTACGGCTTGGATTGTGGCGATTGTTACAAATATCGATTTCTTTCAGTTTCTCAGTGCAACAAATATTTCTGTGTACGATGTTTTTCTGGTAAAATGTTGTTTTTTTTTTTTGTTGGTGAAATTGAATCGTTTGTGAAGCCGGCTGAAATGTTCGATTGACAGGCGATAAACGTGTGGGATAGAAAAGACGGAATCGTTTATACTTGACATGAATTTAATGTAATATTAATGTGACAATATCGACCTTGCGTATCCTTTTGTGTCCACGAAACCTTTTTCGCTTCGTTCGAGTCGTCGACGCAGTAATGGAAAATTACATTTGTGGAAATCACGAGTTCCCGAAAATTATAATGAATTGTCAAAACGAAACTAAACTTGCGTGCATAGAAATTTGACTTAAATTAAAAATTAAATTAAAATCTCATCCAATACAAATTACAAGGAATGTTGTAAACTTGCGTGCATAGAAATCGGCCCACTGTAAACTTTTGAATTTTAATTATATTTTTTTAGAAACTATTTATGATATGAAATAAAGGAATATGCCGTTTTAAAGACATTTTAATTTGCTTTAATATGAGTTTAAATTTATCAAGAATGCTTATCGTTTATCGGCGTAGCAACCGCTAAACAAAAACGAACGTATTTATGTGGTGGTTATAACGAGAATAACAAACATGTGCAATATTGCAATTATTGTCTTTGCAATTGAAATTTGCACATTATTCGTTTTCCATAATTTCATTAGTTTTCAAGTGTGTTGGTTTAATGCGTACTACTCCTGGAAAAAGGATGGGAGTATAATAGAACGGTGCATAAACCTCTTCATAGATTTCCGGCAGGCATACGATAGCATAGAGAGAAGTCAGGTCTGGAATGCGATGGCAGAACTCTCAATACCAAAAAAGCTCACTCAGATGACTAAGGTTTGTTTGTAAGGTGGAGTATCTAAAGTTCGAGTAAGTAACAGTTATCTAGTAGTTTCGAAATACACGGTGGGCTTAAACAAGGCGACGCCCTGTCACCGTTGCTTTTCAACCTCGTCTTAGAGAAAGCCGTGAGATCAGCGGAAATAAAAACTGAATTGCTAATAACTAAAGGTCCCAAACTACTATTAGCATACGGAGATGACATCGATATCATTGGAGACTCCATCATAAATGACATTTTCAACGAGATCGAAAAAACAACGGGTGAAGTGGGACTAAAAGTGAATGAAGAGAAAATTGACAACAGAATGGGACGGAGAGATAGAATAGATCAAAACGTCGCAGTTAACACTTTTAATTTCGAAAGGGTAGAACGTTTCAAATACCTTGGAGCTATAGTCACTGCTGATAACGACGTCACAGGAAATCAAGGGCAGAATCCAATCTGCAAACCGCTGCCTATACGCACTAAACAATCTTATGAAATCAAAAAACATAACAAGAACATCAAAAATTAATAGTTATAAAACCATTATCAGGCCAGTAATAACATATGGATGCGAAATGTGGACAATGACCGAAGCAAACGAAGAAAAACTTGGGCGTTCTGAACGAAAAATCCTCTCAGAAAAATCTTTGGACCCCAGCACGATCCTACCACAAATCGGTATCGCATTAGAACGAATGCCGAGGTGCTTGACAACGACAACGATAATGTTCAAGAGATTAAATCCCAACGACTAAGATGGGCAGGTCACGTACACAGGCTTGATGACGAATAACTTGTAAGATCGGTGTGGGAAGAGGTTCCAACAGGAAAGAGAACACTCGGACGTCCTAGAATGCGTTGGAGCGAGAACATTAAATCAGATGAACTTCAAAAAGATGAACATTCATTTTGACCACAGATTGATGAAAGACAATATTAAGTGGAAAAAAAGTAGTGCAGTCAGCAAAGACCCACCCAGGGTTGCCCAAGTAATTGTTCAAATCGAAAATGGACTTAGCCAGTTAGCTGTTGCTCAACAACTGAATATGATACGCGCCGCGGGTCTAAGAGTGTTCCAAGGTTATGGAGAAACTGGATCCTTTCATAAACGACCTGGTATAGGCAGAAGGAGATTTATAACAGCTCGGGATGACCGCTTTATTGTGTCAAGATCATTAATAAATCGTCACCTTAATGTTGTT
Source organism: Phosphuga atrata (assembly GCA_944588485.1). NCBI lineage: Eukaryota > Metazoa > Arthropoda > Insecta > Coleoptera > Silphidae > Phosphuga > Phosphuga atrata. The sequence goes on from OX155897.1 coordinate 13,814,166, forward strand.
GAACTGCAACAACAGCTCCGTGAAGTACGAAGTGTGGCTATTAGTCAGTGGGCAGTAAGACGAAGACTGCAGGAAAGTAATTTAACGCTTAAGACACCTGCAGCTTGTCGAAGACTTACCACAGCTCATCGTCAAGCATGTCTGCGTTTTGTAAGGAATCATTTAAATGATCTGTTCTGTTCTCAGATGAGATTAGAATATGTCTCTATGGTAGCGACGGAAGAAGAAAAGTGCACCGGAGACCATGAGAGTGATTTGCAGAATTCTGCATTGAAGAGCATCAGACATCTTATGGAGCTGGTTCCTGCATGATCTGGGGTTCAATTTATATGGGAGCACGAAACGACCCTGCTTTCATCATTAGGGGCGCCCGTGAGCAAAGGAGAGAAGGTTTAACGGGTGCTAGATACATCGAGGAGATTTTAGCAGTTCATCTGGTACCTTGCGTTGACTACATTGCAGAAAAATATATCTTTATTCATGACAATGCAAAGCTCATACACATACACCACAAAAGATCATACGCAACCAAATAGATTACTAAGCAATTGGTGAAAGATTCCACAACTCAGTCAAAGCTGTAGAAACGTATCCTGGAGCAGACGTAAACTCCGATCATAATCCGGTAATTGATAAGCTACAAGTTAGGCTAAAGAAAGTAGCACGAAAAGCCCGCGCTCCGATACTAGACATGAGATGGTTGAAGAACACAAAGATTAATGAACAGTTGTGCCAATCTTTAAGCGATGGTATAATTAACACCACACCAGTAACACAAACAGAAGAAAAATTGAACGTCTTAAAACGCCTTATTCAAAATACGAGCTAAAAGTACTTGAAGCACCAATAGACAAGAAAGAAAGAATGGATGACGAAAGAAATGGAACTCAGAAGACACGCTAAATAGCTAAACACCACCAGATATAAAGAGATCCATAAAAAGATAAGACTGTAAATAAGACTGGCTAAGGAAAGACGCGACGAATAGTAAGCGACCAAGATTAAATCTAGGATTTGTGGAAAAATCATTTCGAAACTTTGCTGAATGATACTGATAGCGGTACAGAACCTACGACGCGGGAAGACCAGGACGACCAATACGTTGAAGAGCCTATGGAAGGAGAGGAAAATGAACTCACAATAACCCCAACTCTCCAAAAAGTAAAAACAGCTATTAAAGCACTGAAAAATAACAAAGCTCCCGGAATCGATGGTATCAGCTCAAAACTGCTAAAACAAGGGGGCGATAAGTTGGCCACCTACATTCACGTACTAATAGCGAAAGTATGGGACGAAGAAACAATGCCGAGCGAATGGACACGAAGCATCATTTGCCCAATTTACAAGAAAGGGGAAAAAATATTATGTACGAACTATAGGGGTATCTCACTGCTAAGTAGCCCATACAAAATCTTGACCACCATCATTAGCAACAGAATAAAACCGCTGTGCATACAACTGATTGGGGAATATCAAGCTGGGTTCAGACCAGGCAGGTCCACAACTGACCAACTATTCACCGTAAAACAAATGCTCGAAAAGGCATGGGGGCACAATACGGATGCGTACAACATATTTGTGGACTTCAAACAAGCTTACGACTCGGTCAACCGCATAAAGTTGTACATGACGCTTTCCACGGTACTCGTCATACCAGGTAAACTGACAAGACTTGTACGCATGACCATGGAAAAGTGTACGGCAAAAGTGCGCGTACAAGAACTAGCGTTTGTGAATACCATGTCTTTTTAGACTCGGCGAGACCGTGTCCTATTTTTCGAGTCCGGGTTTTATCTGTCTCGCAATTTAAACAAAACAAGAAGGAATTTTCCATGTTCACGCATATGATAAAGCAAGCGATACTGTACGAACTTGACGATTAAGTTAAGTGGGACTTAGATAAACAAGGGATTTGGAGAATGTTACGGTAAATAGGTAAATAAAACAAAACTCCACAAGAGGCCAAGAGCGGAAGGCAAATGGATGAATTCGCTTCCAAATTGTTTAAAGCTAATTCAACTTGTCCGTATTCTTCGACATTATAGACGCTCTTGTCTGAATAATAATTTTCATCTTGATCGTCATCAATACCATCTAGACCATGGTCATCTTCATCTTACAAGCTGGTAATATTTTTCATTTTATATACTACATCACAAACAGATAATACAGTGTGATGCAAACAGAAATGATAAAAACTAGAAGATTCTCGTCCAAATTTCATCATTACACTGGCAGCGTCGCCGATTGAACCAACTATACGTGGTCTGTTAGAAAAGTATCCGACCTAATTTTTTATTTTGAAAACCTGATGGATTCGAATCAAGCGCGCTTGCATGGGCCGACCTTGCACCTTCGTGCGCATGCGTGAATATTTTCCCGCCTGTTGATAGCGTCAGTTGCTGTCGAGCAGTGTTCGAGTGATGTAATGTGTAGTGCTCTCGTCGGTTTTTCAATGCAAGTAAAATTACGGAACGACTATAGGGAGTACTATAGGGATGTCCTACGTCGCCTACATGATGATGTGCGGCGCAAGCGATTGGAGTTGTGGTCATCAGGAAATTGGCGACTCCATCACGACAATGCTCCAGCACATTCTTCGCACTTGGTTCACAATTTTTTTGGCGAAAAACCAGACTTCTCTGGTTCGACAGGCTCCTTACTCTCCTGATATGCCCCCCTGCGATTTCTGGCTATTCCCCAAAATCAAGAGGCATTGAAAGGAACGCGATTTCAGACGAGAGGACATTATAGCTGCAACGACAGCCGAGCTGAAGTCGATTCCGAAAGAGGCTTTTTCGGGATGCTTCCAACAATGGCAGCACCGCTGGGAGAAGTGTGTGGAGTCCCAAGTAGACTACTTTGAGGGTGATTAGGTTTCCAACGCACCAGGTACGCCAGTTATTTTTTACCGTCTAAAGGTCGGATACTTCTCTAACAGACCACGTATGTTTCTTAAATTTTATATTAAATGTGTTCTACTTTTTCGACTAATTGTATAACAGTATATAAGTTAAAAGTTCTCAATAAATCCAGGTTATACACTTCAGAGTCAATTCCATGCAAATTGATATTAAGATATGTTCGAATTTTCATACTAGTTCATTCATCAAGTGTAATGTTAAATCGCCGATCTTCTTTACGATGCGGTGTACTAGACAATGCTAAACATTCAAGACCCAAGACTCGTCGAGTCTTAGATCGGGTATCGGGTATTTACCCATGGACTCGTCGAGTCCGGGTCCGGATACTCGGACCCGAAAAACCCTAAGAACAACTAACCGAAAAATTCACATACGCGCAGGGACTGAATCAGGGAGATGGATTAGCACTGACCCTCTTCAACCTGGCGCTAGAACGGGTAGTCAGAAAAACCGGCATCGGCAGAAATAACTTAACAACTAACACAACTGTTCAACTAGTAGCATATGCCGATCACATCAACATCATGAGTCGAACTAAAGCCGCAGCAGAAGAATCGTACACCCTCCTGAAGGAAGCAGCCAGGGACATAGGGCTGAAAATTAACGTAGCAAAGACTAAAGTGCCAACGCAGGCAAAAACAACGACGATGGCGATAACACAAGACAACCTAGACCAAGTCAGCAGCTTCGGCTATCTAGGGGTGACCCTAGGAAACAATGGAAGCGAAGCAGCAGAAATAACAGCCAGAACCACAGCGGCAAACGGAGCATATTTCGCTCTCGCACATATCTTCCGATCAAAACGCGTCCACAGAAATACAAAAATAAGGGTGTACAAAAAAATTGTTAGACGAATAGGCATATGGCTGCGAAACCTGGGTCTAGACACACACCAGTGGCAACAAAACGCATACTAGAGGAAAGTATTGCGTAGAATACTCGGCCCAATCCAAGACGAAAATGAGTACAGAATACGATACAATAATGAGCTATGCAAAGATACATACGTTACGATGGGTAGGCCATGTCCGAAGAATGGATGAGGAAGGACTTGCAAAACGGGCACTCCAAGGCAAAATGGTAGGGAAGAGACCGAGGGGCAGACCACGGTAACGATGGGAGGATTCGATAGAAAAAGATGCCCGAAGGTTGCTAAGGATTAGAAGCAGGAAGACGGTAGCAATGGACAGAAGCGTCTGGAGGAATAAATTGAGGGAGACCAAGGCCCAACCTTGGACTGTACACCCATAGGAGAGAGAGAGAGAGAGAGAGGGAGAGAGAGAGAGTGAGAGAGAGGGGGGGGAGAGAGAGAGGGGGGGGGGGAGAGAGAGAGGGAAATATGGATAACAGCTAAATTTCATGAAATTGAACAACTGTATTTCATACATTATAACTTTAATATGCACGGCAAAGTAAAGGAAATGACGAGAACCAACAGGAAATAATGGCAGACTTGTAACCGAAATCGCAAAGAAAGCGGAGGTATGGGAAAGGTGTGTACAAGAACTTTTCCATCACACCAGATCAGACTACCGTAATATTAACGTAATATTAAAGCTAGTAACGCATGTGGATGAGATGGAGATCTAGTATTGAAGGAAACTTTAGGGCGGCGGAGGTAATATGGAAAGTGTATGTGAGAAGTATTTTGACGTATGTTTCGGAAGTATGGGGGACTAGAGAGGAAGAGAAGATAGAGAGGGTTCAACAAAACTTCTACAGGAAATTCCTAAAGTTGGACAAATCGAGACCAGGCCACATAGTTCTGCAAGAGGTGAATGCCTACAAGGTGGTCGTTTTAGCGGCAAACAGGGTGATATGGTATGAATTCAAATTGAGTGAAATGGGGGATGAAAGAATAATAAAAGAGATATTTAGAATGGCGAATCGGGAGGGTGAAAGAGGGAAGAATGGGAATGCGTGGGGAATGAATAAAAGGAAATTATATGAAAGAGGAGGGATATCTGGCGAGGGACTAGAAAAACTTAAGAGGGAAGGGGCAAACTGGGTGGAAATGATAGGTGTGCGATTAGTAGAGGTAGAGTTACAGGAAGGCCAAGGCCAAATTGCCAACAGTAGATTTTTCAAAGAATATGCAGAGATTCAGGTGCTTGGCCGTTTACCTACCTATTTATACTCAACTAAAGAGGCAGACACGCAGGTCATGCTGGCAAGGTTTAGGTGTGGAAGTGAAGAGCGTGGTAGGATATACTGGATGAGTGAAGAATATCGGAAGTGCACAGTTTGTGGGACTGGAGAGGATAGATGGAAACATTGGATGGAAGAATGGACAAGGAATGAATGAAAGGAACAGGAGAAAAGGCTAGGACAAGAATGGAAGGAGTGTATGGATGAAAGGGGAAATGGTTTGGAATTGTTAAGGAGGGTGAAAAAGTGGAAAGAGCAAATAGGCAAAAAAGAAGAACCTATTCCTTTAGTATGTAACTTGTAATATATGTATAGTATGCTAATGTAAAATAGGTAAAATATTTTGTATTTTGTATATATGCCAATAAAAGGTTATAATAATAGTAACGACGGAACGACCATTACAAAAGACGAAGTTCAAAAAGCCATAACATCAATGAAGAATGCGAAAGCAGCCGACCCAGATGACATCCACTCTGAAATGATTCAGTTATGTTGTAACTCGCACCCAGAATTCCTGAACATCGTCACTGACTTATTTAATCAAACCTACAATACGCGACAAATGCCAGCAGACTGGATGACCTCTATGTTTGTTACAATCCCCAAGAAGCCAAGAGATGCGACGAATATAGACTGAGCAGCCAATGAACCACATTGTCAAGATATTTTGAAAGATGATACATGCCAGAATCTATCGTAAGTGTGAGGAACATGTGGGAGAGACGCAGTTTGGCTTTCGGAATGCGCTCGGAACGATGGAAGCCATCTCCACAGTCAAAGTCATGATACAGAGGTGTAGAGACATAGGACGAGATGTACACGTTTGTTTCATTGACTGCACCAAAGCGTTTGACACCGTACAACATGATACATTGATCCAGGCGTTACAGGAAACCGGCATAGATAAGAAAGACACCAAACAGCTGCCATAAAAGTGGACAACATCATATCGCAAGGAGTATGTATCCGGAGACTTGTGAGGCAAGGTTGTGTACTATCTTTAATCTTGTTCAACATATACTCGTCAACAACATATACATATACTAGAAAATTTTTCAAGAAGCATTGAACACAATCGAAGGTATTAAGATGAATGGCGAAAATATCAATAACATACGATACGCTGATGATACCATCATAGTAGTAAACACCTTGGAGAGTCTACAGAGTATAATGAACAAGGTCAAAACCACAAGCGAACGGTATGCACTCAGATTAAACACCTCAAAGACAAAATAATGGTCATATCTAAAAACGTGGGCCTACACCAAGATACACTAATACTTGACAATGGAAGCGTTGTGGGAAGAGAAAAATATATCTACCTGGGTACCCTCATAAATGACGACTGGGATCACTCCAAAGAAATTCGTGCAAGAGTATCTTCTTTCTACAAACTAAAGAAAATGTTCTTCTCCATCGACTTGTCACTTCCCCTTAAAATCAGAATGGTAAGGTGCTATATCATGTCTGTTCTTCTATATGGTGTGGATGCCTGGACATTGACCGAGTCGACGCAAAATAGGCTGGAGGCTTTCGACTTTTGGATGTATAGACGCATCTTGCGCATATCATGGATCCATCATATCAGAAATGAAGAAGTACTCAAACAAATCGTTAAAAATAAAGAACTGCTCAACATCGTCAAAGAAAGAAAGCTGCAATGCGTAGGGCATATAATGCGAAATGACAAATATCGGATATTACAATTAGTCATGTAAGGAAGAGTAGGGGCACGGAAGGAGCCTCCACACGTGCATTTTCTCCTGCATATGCAGATCTTGTGCCCTTGTCACTGACAAATCCTGCCTGTTCCCACAGGAACAGGCAGGATTTGTCAGTGGCAAGGGCACAAGAGAACAAATCTCTAATGTTCGACAAATTATCGAAAAGACAAGAGAATTTGCAAAACCATCATATATCTGTTTCCTAGACAACAACAAAGCTTTTGACTGTGTTACCTGCAAAAGCTTTGGAGAGCTCTCTTAGAGATAGGAACCCCTCAACATCTGGTGCTCATATTTAAACATGTACATGAAAACAACAGTGCAACAGTCAGACTGGAGGACAAAACCTCCCCAACCTTCAGCATACAACGAGGCGTAGGACAAGGGTGTATTTTATCTCCCTTGCTATTCAACAATTATGGTGAATTCATTATCAGGAAGGCTTTGGACGGTTGGGAGGGTGCCGATGACACCACACTTATAACAAAGGACGAACAGGAAATGGCTGAACTTATTGAAAGAGTGGAAAAGTAAGCCTGGACTATGGCTAAATCGGCAAAAAACTATGTTAATGGTAATAGATCGCACCAAAAGAATAACGCCGACCATAAACGATATAGAAATGGTAGAAGAAATGAATTATCTGGGTGCTAACTTAAACAGAGACGGAATTTCATCTATCGAAACCAAAAGGAGAATCGCTCTTGCCAAAACTGCCATGACAAAGCTGCATAGAATGTGGAAGGACAAACAAATAACAACTAAAACAAAACGCAAACTTGTCGAAACTCTTGTCTTACCAATAGCATTATATGGGGCAGAAACCTGGACCTTGAAGGCCACAGACATTGCTAAACTGGACAGCTTTGAAATGTGGGTCTGGAGAAGGCTTTTAAGAATCCCTTGGACTGCTCACAGAACCAACGTATAAATATTAGAAGAACTGCAAATTAATGTAAGACGTCAACCATCGTAAGACAACGAATACTCAAGTATTTTGTACATGTGAGCAGGAGAAAGGATGACAATTTGGAAAAACTTGATTACAGAGTGATATTACTTGTGATACAGAGAAAAATCAAAAACACGAGACATAGGGGGCGATCTCCGAAGCAATGGATGGACCAAATGAAGCACTTCACAGGAAATTCAACATGAGGTGCATTAGAGACAGAGATAATTGGAGAGAAATCACAATCATCATAACATGATGAATATACATACGATCACGACACTTGTCTGTCACACCCACTAGATAGTGGCCAATCATTCCACCACCGGTAACCAACGGACACGAACAAGGAAGAGTAGATGGGAGAAGAGAACCAGGCAGACGACGTAACTCCTGGCTTAAACTTACGCCAATGGTTCGGCCTTACATTAATTCAACTGTTTCGTCAAGCAGTTGATAAAGCCAAGATTGCCATGCAAATCGCCAACATCCGCAACGGATAGGGCACTCTCAGAAGAAGAAGAATGCGAAGCCGCACAACGCAAGAATCGTGCAAGATTACATTATAGAAATTGGATTTCGGGTTATGGAATGGGCAGCATGCAGTCCCGACCTAAATCCGATTGAAAATTTGTGGGATAAGATTAACCCGGCGAGCGGTAGGTTAAAGTATGTAACACGGAGCTCAAGGTGGGTGTATGTAACAAACCCTGATAGGTATTCTGTGAATCTAATAGTTACTAGTAGCTACTAGTATCTAATAGTTAATAGTACTGATTATTAAATATCAGCACTTATTATTGAACCAAAATTTCCGTTAAAGTAGACCACTTTGTGCCATTCTTCCCCAACAAATATCTTCTGTTATCTTCGCTCTTATTTTCGACGTCCATCTCCTGCTCTGTATCACTTTCACAGCTTCTTTGACTAACATTATCGATTTCGCTTTCACTATCAGAATCGCCAGAAGAACTGACCTAAACTTTGTCTAAAAGACTCAATATTTTATTTTGATTTTTTTCGTACGACATATTACCCTGACTGTCTTACCCTGACTAGCTTGTTTTTCGGGGATGACTGTATTTTTTATCCTCTTCCAGGTATGAGGAGTCGTTTGTGGGGTATTTTTTCTATAATATGATCGTAAAATATCCATTAGTAAATGTATATGTCGCAGTCATATAGCGTAATTCGTTAGATTGTGTAAAGCCGAGTCATTACATGATCTGATGGCAGTTCATGTATTGCACGATATGACTAGGTAGTTCATGAAACAGCCACACTTATATTTGTTTATTCATCTCTTTTTTAATAGATCTGATAATTAAGATAAGTAGTTTGATACTATCAAATGATTGAACTTAGTTATTGCGTGATAATCCAAAACGGTAATTAATTCAGATTGTTCAATCGTAGTTACCTATAGTGACCGCCTAAAATCGGTGGTTTCATAAACTACATGAACTGTCGTCAGATCATGAAATGACTCTGTTTTACATAATCTGACGGATTTCACTATGTGACTACGACATATACATCGTTCGCGGGATTATAAAACAAATCCCATCGTAAAATACCCAGTGTAGAATTTCAGAATTCTTAGTGGGATTTTTCTTAATCCTTAATCCATACCAGTAAGGATTTATTATCAGCGGCCCGTGGTCGCAACAAATGCTAGTTCAATATTTGTTACACGGAGCTTAAGGTTTTTAACCGGTGTAACTCACCCGCTGACAACTTTGACCTAGTCTAAATAATTCGCGGGGTGGCGGTCGACTGTGCCCTGACAATCGGCACTTCCTTACCACTCTCCACGCAGCTACTCAGACTCACAGCCTGTTATAACGATTAATCTATAAAATATCGACCAATTAATACTGGGCAGGGTGTACTACATCCAACCTACCGCACGAAGGGACGAAGAATTCGAGCTAGGCTTCATGCCCCAACCTCGATCCCTGAGCTTATTGTTGCAGAAGAAGAGTGGCTTAATATCCCACAAGAAACAATAACGAACTTAGATCTGTGCCTAACCATATGTCGTTATTAGGGCAAGATCTGGTCATATCCGATATTAAAAATGAAGTGTAAATTTAGGTAAAGTGTAAATTTAGGTAAATAACAATATTTCTTTTAGTAATAAAAATAAGTGAATTTGTTTCATGAGTTAATTTCATTATCATCATCATCACGTAGCGCTACAAACCTGGGTGGGTCTTGGCTGACTGTACAACTTTTTTCCAATTTGTTCGGTCTTCCATCAACCTAGGGTCAAATGGAATGTTCATTTTCCGGAGATCTGCTTGGATGTTATCTCTCCATCGCATTCTGGGACGTCCGAGCGGTCTCTTGCCTGTGGGAATCTCCTCCCATACCAGTTTTACAAGTCTTTCGTTATGCAGTCTGTGCACGTGGCCTGCCCATCTTAGTCGCTGTGATTTAATTTCTTGGACAATATCGGTGGCGTTGTAGAGTGCTTTTAATTCGATATTGGTTCTGATCTTATACTGGTCTGTGGTGATGTCATGGTGAGGTCCGAAAATTTTTCTAAGTATTTTTCGATCAAAGCGTCTGAGCTTTTCTTCGTTTGCTTTGGTCATGGTCCACGTTTCGCATACGTATGTTATTACAGGTCTGACGATGGATTTATAGATTTTGATCTTTGAACTTCTTGTCTCTTTTTTTTGAACTCTCTTCTTGAGATTTTTTGATTTTATGAGCTTATTCAGTGCAAATAGACAGCGGTTTGCAGATTGGATTCTGTCTTTTATTTCTTCGGTAACATCGTTGTCCGCTGTGATTACGGCCCCCAGATACTTAAAACGTTGTACTCTTTCGAAATTAAAGGTGTTGATCGTCATATTTTGTCCTATTCTGTCTCTTCGTGTCGTTCTATTTATACACATATATTTCGTTTTCTTTTCATTAATCTTCAGCCCTACTTCACTTGTTGCTCCTTCCACCTTGTTGAAAATGTCTTTCGTGGATAGAATGGAGTCTCCACCGAGATCTATGTCATCTGCATATGCGAGTAACACTTTGGGACCTTGACCCGATAGCAATTCTGTTTTTATTTCGGCCGACCTCATGGCTTTCTCTAATACAAGGTTGAATAGTAGTGGAGATAACGCATCACCCTGTTTAAGTCCACTGTTGATTTCAAAGCTGCCAGACAGTTTATTATTTACCCGTACTTTAGATATTCCACCCTCCATACAGACTTTGGTCATCCGAATGAGTTTCTTTGGTATTGAGAACTCCGTCATGGCATTCCATACTTGGCTTCTTTCTACGCTATCATATGCCTGTCGAAAGTCTATGAAAAGATTGTGTATGGGTTTTTTATACTCCCATCCCTTTTCTAGAAGTTGTCTCAGCGTGAATAGTTGATCTATTGTTGATCTGTTTGCCCTAAACCCGGCTTGATATTCGCCTAGGACATTTTCAGCATAAGGGATTAGTCTACTAAGAATGATGTTTGAGAGGGTTTTATATGCCGTGTTTAGGAGTGAGATTCCTCTATAATTCGCGCATTTTGTTTTGTCCCCTTTTTTGTGGATGGGCACTATTATGTTTTCCTTCCATCGTGCTGGTATCCTTTCTTCTAACCATATGTGCGTTATTAGCTGGTGGATTTGGCGATGTAGTGCGTCTCCCCCATATTTCAGAAGTTCTGCTGGTATCTCGTCCGTACCCGGCGCTTTGTGATTTTTCAGCTTATTTAAGGCCTTTTGGGTTTCTTCCAACGAAGGATTTTTGACGGGCATGTCCGCTGTGATATAGATCTCTTCTTTGTGCTGTTCTTCCTGTATGATGTTTAGAAGGTCTCTAAAATACTTTTTCCATTCTTCAGTTATTTCTTTACCGTCGATTATCATACGGCCTTGGTTGTCTCTCAGTGTGTGGATGGAATTGGCTCTATGCCCTCTTTTCTCAGAGGAAATTGCTTTGTAGAATTCTCTGGAGCCTGGTTTGGGCCGGTCTCTCTCCATAGTTTCATATTTTTGTTGTTCGTAGTTTCTTTTCTTTGTGCGTATTATTTTTCTTGTTTCTTTTCGACAGTCGTCATATTCCTTTTTACTTTGGTCTGTTTGCAGTTGTATCCAAGTCTTTCTTACTGTTTGTCTTTTTTCCAGTTGTTTCCGACATTCCTCGTCATACCATGTTTTTGCCCTCTTCTGCTTACTCCTTCCAAAGATCTTGTCAGCTGTCTTGGTTATTATTTCGGCAGTCGCTTCCCATAGCTGTTCTATATCATTGTCTTCTCTTTCAGAGTTCAAGGTTTGTTCAAGTTGTTCTCTATAGTTTTGTTGTTTCTCTGCATTGTGTATTTCGTCCATGTTCCATTGTGGGTTTATTGTTGTTTTATTGTATTTGTGGCTAGATATTCTGGACTTGACTTTTGCTCTGACTAAGTAATGATCTGTGTCTCCGTCTATTCCTCTCAGGCTTCTTACGTCTATAATATTGTTGCCATGACGGGCATCTACAATGATGTGGTCAATTTGGTTGCGTGTAATATGGTCGTTTGAGACCCAGGTTTGCTTATGGATGTCTTTATGCGGAAACATGGTTGACTTTATTAGCATATTATTAGCTGCTGCAGTTTCTGTGAGTCTTAAGCCATTGTCGTTGGATATATTGTGTAGGCTGTGTTTACCTATTGTGGGGTATAGGCTGGGCTCTTTGCCTATTTTAGCATTAAAGTCCCCGCAGAGTATGCGCATATCCTGTTTGGGCATCGTATCTATCTCTCTTTCTAGGGCATCGTAGAAGTCATCCTTGATATCTTCATCCTTCTCTTCCGTTGGTGCATGCGCTGAGATAATCGAAATGTTGTATCGCTCTCCCTTCATTCGTATGTAGCATATCCTTTCATTTATAGGTTTAAAATTTAGTATATTCTGTACTAGGTTGTCTCTAATCACAAAGCCCGTTCCAAATTCATGTCTTCCGTTTTTGTTACCGCTGAAGAAGATGGTGGATTTACTTATTTTTATATTTCCATCGTCTGGCCATCTTATTTCTTGGACGGCTGTTATATCCATTCCTATGTTTTCCAGTTGTTCCACAGCATTTATAGCAGCTCCAGGTCTGTACCAACTCTGGACATTCCAAGTTCCAATATTCATGGTCCTTTTACATTGCATTTGTCGTTTTTTGTGTTTGTCTGTCCGGTTCCGAGGCAGTTAATTCATTATGTTAATCATAAAAATCAAAAAATAATTTATACTGATGTATAGAAAACATGACACTCATATACTGATGTCTTTAGTTTTCTTAAGTTTGAATCAGCCGCTCCATGGAAAGACCGACAATAGACCTTTTCATAGTTGAATTTTTTTTTGTGCGCATGCGTCAATTTCCGCCTGTTATACGTCAAAATTGCCCGAACTTTTTGACGTATAACCTTAATATTTGCCCGAAACTTTCATATTCCCGCCTTTCAAACTTTACAGATGCGCATGTGCTTATCTAACCGTAAAAAGGTCTATTGATGAAACGGACTAAACGTCAGTTGACACAACAGATAATTAAATGTGAACATTTTATAAATTTGTTAAACTAGTTAATACTTGAATTAGAAACTTTAAATGTTGTTTCTCTTATTCTTATAGGTAAGATGAATCATTGTAACAACTATTGTAAATAAATACTCTTATTCTTATAGAGAAACGCAATTTCGTTTTTAATTTCTAAGAAACTTGGGAGTATAGAAACCATATTACAAAACAACATTTTTTTTTCGGATATTTCAAGAGACATGGAAAAGCTCAGGTTTGAATTCATAGTCAAGGCATTGCCCACTGGAGGAAAAACTAATGTCATTACTATAACCTGAATTGAGACAGAAAACAAAGAGATTTTCAATATGCCACCTGAATTCGAAAATATTACACATCATGAAAAGTTAAAGAATACAGCTGCTTTTAAAAAAGTAAAAGTTAACTCTAACAAAAAGGGGTACTTTAAGAAGAGTTTGGATTACTTTGAACACTGATACTTTGAAAGAATATAAAGATGAAGATGGGAATATACACTTCCATGGATATTTATTAGAAGAACAAGAAAAATATCTCCAAACAAAAACAAATGAGCAATCAAAATCAGAAGTCCTTAACAAAAAAGAGATATTTGAAAAATTTGTCCTTGAAATATTTAATGGTGTGAATAATATTGTACTACAATGGATGGAAACCTTTGAAAGTGAATGTACACGGTTCAATATAACCCAAGATATAAATAAAATTGGAATTTTAAGACTGTTTTTAAAAGGCTCATGTACCTACTGGTACAGTTCAATGCTTATAAAATATACATTGGACTCTGATTGGGGAAAATGGAAGAAAATATTTTATGATACTTATGCAGATAAAGGTTGGACTCCGGTAAAATAGGCCATTGAATTTAAATATATCAATGGTTCCTTATTAGAGTATCCTCTAAAAAAAGAAAAACTTTTATTAAAATTAAACAAATCAGTGGACAAGCTCATGTTGATTGATTTAATTGCTGTAGGACTTCCAGATTACATATTTGATAGAATAGACCGAAGCAAATTAAAAGAGACCGAAGATATTTTTAATGAAATAAGAGGTCTAGAACACCTAGTGAAAACAAAAAGTTGGGATAAAAAAGAAAAGATGTACCCAGAAAACAAAATGAAAAAAATAGAAAAACAAAAACCATGCAGAATATGTGAAAAGGAGAAGAAAGGTGTACGTTACCACGTTGAAGAAAATTGTTGGTTTAAAAATAAACAATATGAAAATCGAAGAGATCAGGTAAAAACTGTTAATAATTCAGAATTAGAACTAGAATTGAATGAAGAAAATCCAAAATACTAATAATGCCACCATTAATAAAAATCAAATTGCTATTGAATGATACCTTCGAAGTTTCTGGAATCTATGACTCTGGATCAAATGTGTCTTTAATTAATGCAAAATTATTGAAAATAAAAAAAAGAGAAATCAGGTTATCCACAAATAGTAAATTTGAGGACGATTAATGGTGTAAAGAAAACAAATGGTATAGTAACACTGAAGATAAAAATCTACAATATTGAAAAAACGATGAATATATTTGTTGTGGATAATGAAAATTTTAATTACGATTTTCTTATTGGTTTGGATTGTATCAAGAATTTTAAACTAATACAAAATGAAGATCTAAAGGTCAATATATCACACCTAAAGAAAATAAAAATGTCAGCATTTCTGATGTTCGAAAAGATGAAAAGGCTTTAGACTCTAAGGTAGTGAAGCAAGGAAACTCTCTCTTAATGGCACTACAACCGATTGCCGGTCTGGGCCTCCTTCAGCATGTTTCTCCAAGCGGACCTATCACTCGCCAACGTTCTCCAGTCCCGTACTTGAAGTTTTTGTAGGTCAGTTGTTACCGCATCCTTCCATCTCCATCTTGGCCTTCCGGCCCTTCTCCTTCCCTCTGGTTGGCCATTGAACAACTTTTTCGGAACCCTATGGTCACCCATTCTCTGCATGTGTCCGAGCCATCTCAATCTTGCCACCTTGATGAAACTCACAATATCTGGTTGATTGTAGAGCTGATATAGTTCGTGATTATATCTTCGGCGCCAGATTCCTCGTTCTTGGGTCGCTCTTCTTCTCTCAAATACACTTAAAGCCTGTTCTTCGCTCTGTGTTAAGCTCCATGCTTCTGCACCATAGGTTACCACCGGTCTTATCAGTGACCTGTACAGTGTGCACTTATGCTTGGGGTGGATTGTTTTGGACCTAAAAAGTTTAAGTAGCCCATAATAGCACCTGTTACCAAGAGTTATCCGCCTTCTAATCTCCTCGCCCATCCGGTTTACGCTGTTCAGTTGCGAGCCCAAGTACACAAATGTATCTACTGTGTCAAAGTGCTTTCCGTCTAGTTCTAGCGTTGGTCCTACCTTCCGATGAGTTTCGTTAGCCACCATGTATTTCGTTTTGTTTACGTTGACAGTGAGTCCTAGGTTACTTGCTTCCTTCTCCAGCAGCGAGTAAGTAGTTTTGGTCGCCTGTTCGCTTCTGCAAATTATATCAATGTCGTCTGCGTAAGCCAATAGTTGTGTTGACTTAAAGTACACAGTGCCGTTAGTATCCACTCCACTACTCCTAACGGCCTTTTCTAGTACGATGTTAAACAGTAAAGTTGCCAGTGGGTCTCCCTGTCGTAGTCCTTCCTCTGTTATAAAAGTCTCAGACAACTTGTTTCGTATTCTTACTACAGACGATACTTCAGACTGTGTTACTCTGGTTAGGGCTGTCAGTTTTTCAGGGAATCCGAAACTTGTCATTATCCCCCACAGTTTGTGTCTTATAACGCTGTCGTATGCTGCTCTGAAGTCCACGAATAGATGGTGTGTCGTGATATTGAACTCATTACATTTCTCCAGGATCTGCCTAATGCCAAACAGTTGGTCTGTGGTTGACGTGTTTGTGCGGAAACCGCATTGGTATTCACCGATATTCTCTTCTGCGTATGTTAGTAAGCGACGGTACAACACATTAGCGAAGACCTTGTATGCAATGTTTAGCAGCGTTATCCCCTGTAGTTAGAACAATCTAACTTATCACCTTTCTTGTACAATGGGCATATTATCCCTAGCTTCCATTCATCCGGTAGCTTTTCCGTTCTCCATATGTTTAATATGAGATCATGCATGCACGATATTAAGGCTCTACCTCCATACTTCAACAATTCTCCTGAAATGCCATCTGCACCTGGCGCCTTATTGTTCTTGATCCTGCGCACTGCAGTCTCTACTTCTTCTAAGGTGGGTTCCTCCACTTTCTCAGTCCCTAATATTGATGTTGATGTTGGTGTTGGCGTTATACTTTCCTCTTGGACTACGCGAGTGTTCTGGTTGAGCAGGTCCCTGAAGTACTGACCCCACCTCTTGATACACTTTTCTGTGTGTCCGATTACTCTGCCGTCCTTATCCTTACACAGAAGTTGCTGCTGTTTGTAGCCAAGTCTCGCATTTCTGACCTTTTGGTCCCCGAGTTTCGTCGGCATTACTCATTCTTTCTATTTCCGCGAAATCTTCTTCATCTTTTTCAGATTTCTTTCTTCGGAAGAGTTTTTTCTCAACTTTCCGTTTGTTTCAATAATCCTCTACATTCGCTCTAGTATTTCGTTGTAGTACTTTTTCTCTGGCTTTGTTCTTCTCTGTCAGAGCTTCCTTGCATTCTTCATCGAACCAGTTATTACGCCTTTGTCCCTTCTTCCACCCCACAACCTCTGCTGCTGTATCTTCGATGTCCTGTTTGATCTTTTGCCACGCTTCATTGACATCTACTAGAGCGTTTTCTGGCCGTTTGGATATTCGTTCCTGCATTTGGTACTGAAATCTCTCTTTCATCTCATCGGTTTTGAAGCAAGGAAACATTGAACAAATAATCAAATATAAGGTAAATTTCAATGAGAATATAAATTCTAATGATTTTAAAATTTCAATAAATCATTTAGATCTGGATCAACAATCAGAAATAGATAAGTTGATTGACAAATACAAAACAGTATTTGCTAAAGACAAAAATGATGTTGGTACTGTAAAAGATTATGAAGCTCATATTGACTTAGTGGTAGACAAATACTGTTACAAACGTCCATACAGATGCACAATTAAAGATCGACAAGAAATAGAAAATCAAATAGCAAAGCTTTTAAACAAAAATATGATTGAAGAATCATACAGCCCTTTCGCTGCTCCAGTAACTTTAGCATATAAAAAAGAAGCGAAACAAAAATCTAGGCTATGTATAGATTTTAGAGAATTAAATAAAATTGTTGTTCCCCAATCTCAACCTTTTCCATTAATTGAGGATTTAATGGTAAAGACTAGGAACTGTAAATATGTTTCTACTTTAGACATAAATTGTAAATGTAACTCAAGAAGGTCATTTTCAATGGACTTGCCTCCCATTTGGTTTGAAGACAGCCCCAGCTATTTTTCAAAGGATATTGAGCAACATCATAAGAAAACACAAACTGTCGGACTATGTAGTTAATTATATAGATGACATCCTGATTTTTTCAAAAACTTTTGAGGAACATATATCTCATCTATCAAAACTAATGGAGGCATTACTAATTGAAGGTTTTAGACTCAAATTCTCAAAATGCACTTTTGCAGAAAATTCTGTAAGATACTTGGGTCATATAATAGAAAATAATTCTATCAGACCACTCAAAGATTATTTAATTGCTGTCAAGAACTTCCCAATTCCAGAGACAAGAAAGAACATACGTCAATTCTTAGGGAAAGTAAATTATCATCATAAATTTGTTCCAAATATTTCAGTAATTCTAGATCCACTACACAATTTATTAAGAAAAGATGTGAAATTTATCTGGTCAGAAGAATGTCAAGAATCTTTTGATAAAATAAAATCATTGCTCTGTTCACAACCAATTTTGAGAATTTTTGATCCAGATTTACCAATTGAGATATACACAGATGTAAGCATTAAAGGAATAGCGGCTGTGCTGAAACAAAAAGATGAAAATGGAGACAGTAAGTCAGTGGCATATTTTTCAAAAAAAAACTGAATGACGCACAAAAACGAAAAAAGGCAATATACCTAGAATGTTTAGCTATAAAAGAAACGTTAAAATACTGGCAACATTGGCTTATTGGAAAGGAGTTTCTGGTATATTCCGATCATAAACCTTTATAAAATCTGAACATAAAGGCTAGAACGGATGAAGAACTTAGAGATTTGACATATCACTTATCAATATAATTTTAAAGTAAAATATAATCCAGGAAAATCTAATCAAGAAGCAGCTTGTTTGAGCAGAAATCCGGTTTTAGAACCTTATGAAAATACAGATGAAATTCTGAAAGTAGTAAATCTAATCAATCTGAGACACATAGAAAATGATCAAAGTACAAATACCGATCTACAAAATAATATAAATAATTTTAAATTGAAGAACGACATTTACTATAAAAAATTTAAAAATAAAGATAAAATTTTGTTATCAGAAGATTTTAGTAAAACAATAATAAAAGATGTACACAATACATATTGCCATATAGGAACAACACAAATGTTAAATAAAATATTACAATTTTATACAGCAAGAAACATCACTGCTAACATAAAAAATATCTGTGAAAAGTGCGAAATCTGTATAAAAAATAAATCAAGAAAAAAATCTAAATATGGTTTCATGTCACAATTGGGTCCAGCAACATATCCATTTGAAATTGTATCCATTGATACAATTGGAGGTTTTGGGGGATCTCGTTCAACAAAGAAATATTTACATCTTCTAGTTGATCATTTTACGAGATATGCCTACATTTTAACATCTAAAAACCAAAACTCCAATGATTTTATAAAATTGATTAAGAAAGTGGCACAAGTTAACGATATAAACATTATTTTGACGGATCATTATCCAGGGATAAATTCCAAAGAATTTAAACAATTTCTAAAAGAGATAAATACAAAAATTATTTTTACTGCAGTTGATGCACCATTTTTAAATGGTCTCAACAAAAGACTAAATCAGACATTAGTTAATAAAATAAGATGCAAGATAAATGAAACTGATAGAAAAATAGCATGCACAACCACTGCTCAAAAATGTGTAGATAAATATAATGAAACTGAACATACAGTCACAAAGTTTGCCCCAAAATACTTATTGGAAGGCGAAAATGTAAACCTTTTACCACATGAATTAAAATTAAGATGTGCAGACGAGGATCTGAAAAGAGATAGAAAATTGGCTTTGGAAAATACAATTAAATCGCACTATCATAATAAAAAGCGGTTCGATCTACATAGAAAAGCATATGAATTGGATCCAGGAGATATGGTTTACGTGGAAAATGGGAATCGTCTAAATAGGAAAAAACTAGATGAATTGAGAGTTGGTCCATATAAAATAATGAGAAAGTTGTCCAATTCAATTTATGAGGTCGATACCGGACACAAGAAAACAGAATCAAACCTCTTCCATATTACCAAACTAATTCCAAGGGGGGAGATGTAAAGAAAACATGACACTCATATAAACTAAAGACATCAGCTTTAGTTTTCTTAAGTTTGAATCAGCCGCTCCATGGAAAGACCGACAATTGATGAAACGGACTAAACGTCAGTTGACACAACAAATAATTAAATGTGAACATTTTATAAATTTGTTAAACTAGTTAATACTTGAATTAGAAACTTTAAATGTTATTTCTTTTATTCTTATAGGTAAGATGAATCATTGTAACAACTATTGTAAATAAATACTCTTATTCTTATAGAGAAAAGCAATTTCGTTTTAAATTTCTAAGAAACTTGGGAGAATAGAAACCATATTACACTAATATTAAAGCATATTAAATTGTCTTTCAAACGGCATATTTCTTTATTTCATCTCACTATAGTATATTAAAGAACGAGTTAAATAAGCGCGAATTTTCAGCACGCGTCCATGTTTAGAAACTAAGTTAGAAACTTAACTTAGAAACTGTTTCTAAACATGGACGCGTGCTGAAAAATCGCGCTTATTTAACTGGTTCTTTAATCCTATTTTTCTGTTTTGCGCCCTTTTATGCCATTTATAAATAAAAAAAATCATCGATACATATTGAGACAATTGTGTCGCACTCGGCGAGCCAATAACGAACCCATATGAGTGCTTTAATGACTTCATTATAAACGCAAAATAGAAAAATTGTTTTAAAAAAATATATATAGTTAGAACATTCTTTGTAATTTGTATTGGATAAGATTTTAAACTAATTAACAGTTACTGCAAAATTATGAATGCAAAACGTGACTCGGTCTTGCCGAAACCGATTTCACAAGATCGTTTAAAATCCAACTTCCGATTACGCAACGTCCCACAAAAATTAAATAAAAAACCAAACCCACAACAAACAAACTTTTGACTCGATTATTAACACCAAAAACCCATAAATCCCATAAAAAAATTATACATATATTTCAAAACTTCCACATCTTGTCGACCTGTCAAACCAAAAAAAAACACACACATTATTTACCGAAAATTGTGCAATCTTACGCATTACATTTACATTTCGCAATCACCTCTCAATGCCAAATACGCACAAAATATCAAAATTAAGAAAAGTTACGCAATTGAAAATAACAAACATAAATCATTCACCTCCTGCAGGCACCCACGAACAAGCGAAAAAAAAAACAAATCTATTCCAACAATCGCCACAATTTCCAATTAACGAAACAATGTAGTAATTAGCCAACAGCTAACACTCGTTATTACCCAACTGTTTCAGTTATGGCGGAGGGAAAGCCCAAAGCGTATCGAATTGCATCCACCAGTTATTGCATCGTGTCTATGTAGTTATCATATTAATTATGTAGACAATGTCGGCTTCTTCTCTTTGTTTCTTTTCGTGTGCTGTGATGCGAGGGGGAGAGCGACAGCGTGTGTGCGTGATTCTTGGCACGTAGAAATTTACCAATATCGCAGGAATTGCTATCGTCATTGCGTCTTGATATTTATTTTGGAACTAAATTTGCAACTCATTTTGGAATATCTATTGATCTTTGAATTTAATAGAATTGAAAGTAGGAGATTATCATTACGATATCTTCAATGACATTATTAATTACTATGACATCTCATTTTAAACTTTGAATTCAATGTTTATAATTAGCATGGCGTTTTGATTTAGTTCAGTTAAGCTGTAAATTCTGATCTTTATTTGAGATTAATGAGGATTAATGAGTTAGTTTATTAACACCGATTATAACCAAGTGGTTTAAAAGGTGCGGAAATTATCTTAAAAACAATGTTATTTATCTGGTTTAGTGACACGAAAGTGTACTAGGACTAGTAATAACATACAAATGTCTGTTGTATAATTCAAAATCCTGCATGGTATTAGCAAAGGAAGTAGTTGTTTCAACATGTGATTTGTTTAATATTCTTAATAAGGCTTAATATTATCGAGCTACGAACAGGTTGAATATATTTGTACATTCAGGCTGCATTTCATGTTTAATAATTTTTTATTACTCATGCGCGAAAAGTACTTCTTGACGTAGATTATTTAATACGAAAAATATCACATCTCGTTGTATTTCCACATAACCTGGGTAACGCACGCAAATATTCAATATCGCTAGGTTACATTAAAATAAACAAATAAATAAAAATAAAATGAACACAATCAAGACAGCTATATTAAAAAAGTGACGTGAATGTCAGATTGTTTTACGATTACAAAATAATAATAAAAATTAAAGAAAACGTTTTAAATTGAGTCTAAATTCTATGGTGATACCGGAGACGTTAGGAGAGATACGTTTTACGTTGAGGAGAGTTCTTATGACGAATCCACACCAACGGATACAATTGAAAAACCAAATTTTTCATTTTTTATTCAATTTTTTTTGGATGGCCCCAGGATTCCAAACTAAGATACATCCCCTCGCATGAGTAATAACAAATATTGTTTGTAACGCGGACAAAATTGTCAATTTCCCAATCAAGCGAATGTGCGCTCCCCCGAAAAATGACAACTTTTCGCCCTAGTTAGAAAATATACTATTATATGATTGTTTCTATATTATGGTTTCACCAATATTATAAAAGATCTTCCAATAAGAGGTTTCATTTTTTTATGTAAAAAATGTATTTTTTATCATCGTATTTTTATTTAATTGTAAAGATTGTAAAATTGGTCTTGAATGTAGTCGTTTGTGAAATGCCTAATTCGTAAGATCGACGTGAAATGGACAAACCTGTGTTTTTCTTAACACTATAGGTTACAACAGCACTATTCTCAGTTGTTCTTGAGCGACGTGCACGAGTTCGGTTCTTCACATCATTAACTTGTCCCAACAGCTCAAACTTTTCCACCAGTTTCACAATTGCTGGCGAAGAAGATGCTCCACGACAACCCCAAAATGCTTTAGTTTTGCGAACTGTGACCGCGAAATTTTCACCATTTTTGCAGTGAATTTTAATAATTTCAATGCGTTGAAGCGTATATCGTTCCATTTTTATTAATGGTGTAGTTTTTACTTGTCATCTGTTAAGTAATTACAGGTTGACTCATGACAATTGTTAAAATGGATGGCTATTGAAAATTAAACCTCTTATTGGAACACCCTTTATTATCTTTCAGTTTATTTGGTTTGAGAACAAAAAACGCAAAATTTGCATTAACAATTTGTAGCTGCTGACAAAGTCCAAATTACCTGATCTAAATTCTGCGAGTTTTCAAAAATTATTTAATTCAAAAATTATTATCAAACGTTCAATTTTGCAAATTGTTATCAAATTCTAATATTGTTTAGTCTCATTTTGAAAAATTCTGTTTAATATTCCCGATATCTGCGAGTTTTCAAAAATTATTTCAACCGAAAATAATCATCAAAACGTTCAATATCGAATATTCTAACATTCTAATATGCTTGTTTAATTTTGAAAATTCTGACTAATATTCACGAAATCCACACACAAACCCACAATTCCACCCACTAAACCTAGAAGGAAAAAACAGACAGCAAAATAACAAACTAAACAACAAACCAATTAATGCCGCTTAAAACTCATTTTTCTCATTGTCCACAGCAGTTTCGAAGGCTAACTACATCCCGAAACGAATCTATAACTACCCAAAAAAACAAAAACCTAAATATCGCATCCAAGGATATCAAAATATACAAACATCAATCTACAATTAAACTTCCACTTAAGAGTCTAAATACACAAACACAGGAATTAAATTATAAACTAAATCTATAAATTAAATGTTAGTTACATTTGTAAAGCTTTAAAAATAGAGATGTAGTCAGGCTAAGTGTTGTATATAGATAATAAAAAGATCGTTATGCCACTGTTTTTTATTGAGCTTATTTTGGCTGTTATTGCATTTATTATGCAGTTTAATTTACGCATTCCGAATGATTTATTCTAGTCGTGGTCGTTGTGCCGGAGCCAAATTCGCGAAATTTCTGCGCAATAAAATTGAAATGGTGGACTTACTGCCAGTGGAGGCCATCTCGGAGGAGTCCCTTGAACGAGAGCCGCGCGCCTAGCGAGTTGGAGCGCTGGGTCCTGCCCTGGCCGCCAGAGTGCGCCGACATGCTGGTTTGTGCATAGAATGTGTTTTGGCGGGGGGTTCAAGTGTCGGGGGTGGGTTCGAACAAAATGGTGGTGTCAAATTAATGGAAAATCTGGAAAATAAATTTAAAAAAAAAACGGAAATGTAATAAAATGAGTAAAAAAAGAAATACATGTGCAAAATTAAATTGAAAAAAAAACACTTAATAAATAATAATAGGGGAATAAGTCTTGTAAATGGGATTGTTAGTGTATTAAAAATAGGTTTCTTTTGTTTGTCACACAGCTCTGGATCCGCTTCACTCTGTTCGGCTTGGATCATTTTTCCAAACACTGAATCCAATCCGTTTCGCATTTTCACTTTTCTGTATAAGTACTCAATCCACTTCCAAATGTAAAGAAGCGTTAATATTAGGGTTTGATGTATTTTCAAACACGGTTTAAAAAAAAACAATTGAAAATATTTGAAAACCGGTTTTTAAACTTAGAAAACCGGATTCAAAGAATTATTTTGAATTTTATGAAAGTCAAAAAGAGTGGTTTAGAAGAAATCATTTCGAAACTTGCAGCAATGGATGGATTTTCTATTAATATCTTTGCAAATTGGTCATATATACGAGAGTCTTCAAAAACAAGGATATTCAGTACCAAGAAACAACTCTAGAGTAATAGATCTCATTCATGCGTTTTATGGCAATGCCAAACATGAAACTATTATAGAATTAGATTCAATAAGAATACAAAAAAAATATAATCTTAAACGAGTGGTCTAGCAGAAGAAAGCTTAGATATTTAAATATTAATGTACACCACTTGGCAGAAGATTTCAATTTGGGATTAGTGCCAATAGCTAGTTCCTGTGATGCTCAGAGAACATTAGAATTGGTATCTTAAATATTACAAAATTTCTACTTGAATCTAGAAACTGCACATTCTTGCATCAACAAATGATGGTGCAGCAGTTATGCAAAAAATTGGCAAATTATCATCTATAATTAATCTATGCTATTAAATATAAACATGCTTTGCTATTAAATATAAATATGCTATGCTATTAATAATAAACTATGCTATTCACACGCCATCCACTTAGCAATTACTGATCAGTGGCGGAACCAAGGGGGGGGGGGTATAAGGGGCTCAAGCCCCCCCCAAAAACATCTGAGTTCTTCCGTGCAAATCAAAGTAAACTCTTCGGAAAATATATTTTCATAGTTCTTCTTCTTTTTGGCGCAACAGCTTAACTGGGACCTAGTTCTCCTCCCTTTACGTATACTTGTGTTTGGTGTCTAGGTCTTAGAAACAAGCGTAAGGGACCCTTGCGTTTTTTAACGCGGGCGGCGAGCCACATTTGAGGGAGGTATTCTCGACAAATTGCTGTCATGACTTTGCCAGAGTCATGCATAAGAGGACGGTGGCTTATTACAATACAATAGTGATTACACTAGTGATTATACAATAGTGATTACAATACAATAGTGTCCCGGGATCCAACCGTTAGCGCCATGCACTGTGCCGCGCACAAACTAAACCTAGCTGTCGAGAAGGCATGGAGCTTGCCTAGTGTTCGCAATATGATGGTAATAGTAAATAATGTTACCAGTTTTGTACGAGAGGCAGCAAAAAGATTGGAACTTTTCAAACAAGCTATCCTTAAAAAAACACCCACAGACGAAAAGAGTCAAGTTGAAATGTCTTAGTGAAACACGCTGGGTTGAAAGGCATGATGCGCTCCTTCAATTCAGAGTTCTTTGACCCTATCGTTCGTTCCTTGAAGAAATCGACAGAACTTCTCCGTCATTGAAAAGTGCAAGTTTTCTGGCTTCTATTCAACGATTCGATTTTGTCTTATCTTAACGGTAACCGCCGCAGTATTTGAAATCACTGTTTCGCTTTCACAGCAACTGCAGGCTGTTGCATTAAATCCTAACTTTTGTTATTAGATGGTAAAAAGTGTAGTAAGAATGAGACGAGTCGCTTTTATAGAGCAGAGCACTTTTCGATTCTCGATCTGTTCCACCTTCTACCAAGTGCTATCTTAAACACAGAAAATCTGAACTCGATAGTAGCATCTGCACGCGTTTACAGTAACGATTTACCTCATCCTCTCTCGTTATCGGGAGAAATATCTCTTTGGAAGAAGCTATGGAGTGGTAGACAACATCTCCCCCAAAAAGCAGCTGAAGTGCATGAAGAGACAAATGAGTTTTTTCCAAATATAATTTTTTTTTACAAATTCTCGCTACATTACAAGTAACCACTTGTAGTGTGGAGCGCAAAGACAATCCTGGATCCGCCCCTGTTACTGATGCATTATATAAACATAGAGAAATGGCTGAAACTGAAGCTGAAGTAAATGTTTCAAGGGAGGAATCGGAAGATGAAGACGAATATAACGATTATGAAGATTCTCTTTATTATGTTTGTAACCGAAAACATCATATTCCTATTTTGTCTGACAATTACCAACAATCAGTTTCATAAATTAGAAAAATTTGCAAGTTCTTTAGAAAATCTCAGAAAAAAACAGAAAATCTCAGAAAAAAACACCATTCTTCAAAATTGAAGAAAGAAGAAATTAAATTTAATTATTGACTGCAAAACAAGGAATAGTTTAGAGGACATGATTGGAAGATTTATGGCAGTAAAAGAATGTGTTGTTTTACTATTGAATGATTGGTTTTTCTTATATGGGAACGAAGCTCAATATCCTAAACTTTTTGAACTTCAGAAAGTCTTGTGACCGATTCAGCTGAAGGCCGGCGAGGTGGCAATTTATTAACAAATGAAATTACATTTGGGTTTGAAAATAGGAACTTATTCATATCTAAATTACAAAAAATATTTATATTTTAAAAAAAAAATCGAAAACCGGCGAAAACCGGTTTTTTGAAAATCTGGAATTCGAAAATCGGTTTTTGTATAAACCCTAGTTAATATACTAAACTACATTTTCAATTTCTAACAATTTTCTGAGAGATGTCTGAACCTAACATATCAAATTACAGTTAATATATTTCAAAAACTAAATAAAATTGAAATAGTTTTAACACTGCAACAAATAGCCAATGTTGAGTGGTCGTACACGGAATGCGCTCCGTTGAGCTCACCCTTTCAGCCAAAATAAATGAAATATGTAATGTATTGGGAATGTTTGACGAGGGTTGAAATAACTTAATCACAGTAAGTCTTGAACACACTTTTTGTTCGCTATATTACAAGTCGTTGAGAGCTTCAGAGCTACAGGGACTGCACCGCAATGCCAAGCAGTCTTTCTATTCTTAGGCTGTAGTCACTAGAAGCAAGCACCGGGTTAGAGATAGAACTCTGCCCTCTAGGACCGGGTCTTTTATGGGATAGTTCCGCGGGAAGAGGGCGAGTACGGCGGAGGTGGTGGCTTAAGCTAATGGGGTAGCGGGCTCTAGAGTAGGGATTATGCGACGCCAGAGTACCACTAGCGTGGCCGGAGTTACTAAGAGCAAGCATCGGGTTAAAGATAGAACTCTATTCTTAGGCCGGAGTCACTAGAGGCAACCACCGGGTTAGAGATAGAACTCTGCCTTCTAGGACCGTGAATTTTATGAGAGAGTTCCGTGGGAAGAGGGTGAGTACGGCGGGGATGGTGGCTTAAGCCAATGCAGTGAGGGGCTCCAGGGTAAGGATTATGCGACGCCAAAGTACCACTAGCATTCAGAAAGGGTAGCAGTGGAGGCTTCGAGATTAACAGGTCTTATTTCAGCTACATATATAAGATTGAAAAAAATGTAGACACTCATTCCGTTCCCACCGAACTGTTTGTCTATTGTCTGTTCTTGTCTGGTATGTTATGGACTTGTCTGGTATGTTATGGACTTGTCTGATATGTTATGTACTTGCCTGGCATGTTATGGACTTGTCTGGTCTTGTCTAGTCTGTTATAGCCCACTTGAATATTTCTACAGACGAAACATATAATCGATTACAAGCATCATTAGTTTTGTATGGTGTTGTCTAGTTTTGTATGGTCTTGTCTAGTCTTGTCTGGAACTTTTCAGTTTACAGTTATGTATAGCGTGAACCATCCGCCAGCCTCCGTTCTAGTATTCTCGAGAAACGGAAGGTTCGGAGCGAATCGGATGCGAGCCGAGCGGAGGGAGTGTGTGCGTTTCTATTTTACAGGCCCCAGACCGACGCCGAGCGTATAAATTCGCTAGCGGCGCGGCAGCGAAATGGTCATGCCCACGTCAAAACGCGATTTTTAGTTCATGAATTCCTCAGAGAAAGGAGCTCTCCTATTATTAGTATTGACAACAGAAGAGGAAAATCGTTCATTTTTTATTTGTTTTAAATTTCTAAAACTCATTTAAGAAATAAAAGAAAAAGAACATGGGTTCATAAAATCAACAAACTTAATTTTCAACATTTTCTTGCTATTCTAATCCTATCTGCTTACAAATGTTGTTCTTTGTGACTATGTATTTATAGTTTTCGTCATCCAGATCATGCAATATAGGATAGTTTCTAAAATTCTCAATCAACATCTCTTTAATCGCCATTTCAAAACACGGCGGCAGCGAAAATAACCGCCCATGCAGCGTTCTTGTCGTGCAACACTGCCCTACCGCGGCAATGGCGGAAATCGTGCCTGTTGATCTGCACATGTACATAAGCCGCCACGTCAATCAGTCCGCCGCGATAACGCACCGGTCCCGGTAGCGAAACTTCCGCGTCGGTCTGTAAGCTCCTTAATAAATGGGTTCTATATTTTTATGAGCCGAAATGCTGACACTAGGGGATTCTGTATGTGACAAGCCTAATGTGGATATCGGGTTATTTCAGCCCTTCAAACACTGCGGCCATGTCTATATTGCGCCTATTGCAGTGTTTCGATGTTTATCAATGAGGTAGGTATATTGTACCGCTCCTTATCATTGTTTATGCTATGTTCGAAAGCTACTTCCTTCGTTTTCGTTGTCTATGACATGGTACTAAGACTACATGCTCCATATCACTGTTAGTTAGGTTCCGAAAGTTTCTGTCGCCTGTCTAGGCTTGTCTGCCTCGTTATATTCTCTTTGTAAAAGTGGTATGTTAGTACTAATACACATAGTACGAATCTAGATGAAGAAATTCCAGACTTTTAGACAAACGAATAGACATTGACAAAACTGGACTAATTGGGCTATTTTTTGTTTAATAGACATTCAGAAATCTGGACTAGTTAGGCTAATTTTTGATAAGTAGACAATTTAATAGAAATTGAGAAAACTGGACTAGTTGGACTCATTTGTGATTTGTAGACATTCAGAAAGAAATTTTGTAATGGACATTCAGAAATCTGGATTAGTTGGATTAAATCTTGGTTTGTAGAGAAACTAATAGACATTAACAAATCTAGACTAGGTGGACTAAATCTTGATTTGTAGAAATTTGATCTTGCTGGAATCATTTATGATTTGTAGACAAACTAATGGACATTCAGAAATCTGGACTAGTTGGATAAAATCTTGATTTGTAGACAAAGTAATAGACATTGCGAAATCTGGACTAGTTAGGCTAATTTTTGATTAGTAGACAATTTAATAGAAATTGAAAAATCTGGACTAGTTGGACTCATTTGTGATTTGTAGACAAACTAATGGACATTCAGAAATCTGGACTAGTTGGACTAAATCTTGATTTGTAAACAAACCAATAGACATTAACAAATCTAGACTAGTTGGACTAATTCTTGATTTGTAGACAAACACACATTAAAAAATCTGGATTATTTGGACTAATTTTTGATTTGTAGACAAAACAATTGATACTGATAAATCTGGACTAGTTTAACTAATTATAGATTTCTTGACTATTATATAAATATTAAGGCTTGTCGCGCACTGGGTCCGCTTGTCTCCGCTCAGCTCAGCCTTTCAGCCCAGAAAAATATAAAACCCGTGTATTTAAATAGAAACGCACATACTGCGTCCGCTCAGCTCAGCTTGGCTCCGTTCCGCTCCTCTCCGCTCCTTATCATCTGTCTGTGAAGAATACTAGGCCGGAGGTCGGATGCTGGTGGATGGTTCACGCAGGCGCAACACTACTGTTTTCTTATATGCGCTAAGGCATTTATGCAACCAGGATAGCAGCAGATATTTAACTATCCGGTTGGAGAGGTGCAAGGGGATTAAGTGTGTGGAAAAGTGACGTAGCTGAGCGGATGCAATATGTGGAAAAATGACGGAGCTGAGAGGAGCGGACCCGATCGGATCTGATGTGAGCTGAGCGGAGCGGATCCAGTGTGCGACAAGCCTAATACGACACAATTTAATAGACATTGAGG
The DNA here is from genome assembly GCA_944588485.1 of Phosphuga atrata. Lineage (NCBI taxonomy): Eukaryota > Metazoa > Arthropoda > Insecta > Coleoptera > Silphidae > Phosphuga > Phosphuga atrata. Next base: position 13,844,307 of record OX155897.1, read on the forward strand.
AATTTGGACAAGCTGGACTAATTCTTAATTTGTAGACAAACTAATAGATATTGAGAAATTTGATCTAGTTGGACTAATTTGTGATTTGTAGACTAACTAATGAACATTAAGAAATCTCGACTAGTGGGACTAAATCTTGATTTATAGACAAACTAATAAACACTGAGAAATTTGGACTAGTTGAATTAGAATTTGATTTGCAGACAAACAAACACACATTAAAAAATCTGGTGTATTTGGACTAATTCTTGATTCGTATACAAAACAATTGACACTGACAAATCTGGTCTAGTATAACTATTTTTTTATTTGTAGACAAACTAATGACATTGAGAAACCTGGACTAGTCGAACTTGTTTAATTGGAACAAATGGGGCTCGACATCCCTCTCGAATTAAACCCGAGACTCCAAATGCATTAACTAACGCTCTAGACTACGATGCCGACTAAAAGATTGCTTAGATCAGTGTCTGCCAAACCGCGTATGATTTCATAATAAAGGGTGGGCCATCTTTTATGCCCGGCATACACGTTACGGTCTACCGTACAGGTTACATGCGCAGGTTTGCATGAGCAGGTCGACCGTACACAAGAAACTGCACAGGTCTATTCCCACACACGCTCCGGTCTACTTGCGCAGGCAAACCTGCACAGGTAGACCTGTCATGTGGACCGTTGTGTGTATGGCGGGCATTAGTTAAATTTTAAATGACATAAAAAAAGATTTAAAATTTGGGATTTCTAAAAGTGACATTTATTTGTCAAAAATGTTGAAACTTTATCAAAAAATGAAATATTATCAATTATACAAATTATACAAGAAACTTTCATAAAATTCTGCTGATAATACTTTCTTTATTTATTAACAGAATTTTATAAAACTTGCCACACTTCTTAGTCGTATTATTAATAACAGTTTTGCAAAGTTTTAACATTTTGGACAAATAAATGACAATTTAAGAAATCTCAAATTTTCGTTTAAATCTGATGGACCAGCGGATTTCTTTGTTTATTGTAAATTTAGTCCAAGTAAAGAAACAAAGAAATCCGCTGGTCCATCAGATTTAAACGAAAATTTGAGATTTCTTAAATTGTCATTTATTTGTCCAAAATGCTAAAACTTTGCAAAAATGTTATTAATAATACGACTAAGAAGTGTGGCAAGTTTTATAAAATTCTGTTAATAAATAAAGAAATTGATTATGCAAACATTAAACCGATATTTAATTTAATAATTAGACAATTGTTTTTTAATATTTCTTTGTTTAGGCAAATTAATTTTAAATTCAAAAATGTCTATGCACTTATTTTGCAACAATTAGTTGATAATCGATTTAGTTGTGATTATTTCACAATCAATTGCGAATAAGGAAATCGAAATTTAGTTTTTGAAATTTGCAAACTTGTTCAGCTTCATCTAGATCAGCGTTTCTCAAAGTTTTAAACACGCAACCCCAAATAAATGTTGTACTAAATGAGAAAATCGATTAAAAAATTGCCGGAATTGTAGAAATATCAAAACAACTGAGTTAACTCAGTTACTTATTTTTACAAAAAGTTTCATTTTACAAAATAACTTAATATAATTCATAATCTAATATTTAATATTAGAAATTAATGTAACAGATATTTTTCCTCTTTTTTGCTTTTATTTTTATGAAAACAGTTTCGCTTCGCTTCTGTACCTGCGCCCCCCTTTTTTATAAAGAAATTCTTGCGCCTCCCTCAATTTTTGTAACAATCTAATTACATAAATCAAATTAAATAATAATAAATAGTCTATCTTAATTGTTTATCTTAATTTAGTTTTAGATTTTAGGTTAGATAAATTTAAGATTTTGTAACCGGACCTGCGCTCAGGCATTAAATTGCCTATGTAGGAATATTTTGTAATTAACTGGTTGAATAAATTTAAAAAAATTAAATTTATTTGATGGGCTGTAAAATAATATACCATATATAGACAAATCTTACAAAAATAGGTTGGAAACCACTGCATTAACTGCATGGATTTGAAATAATAAAAAATTGATTTCTCGTTAAATTTCCATATTGCATAAATTTGCATTAACAAAAATCCGCAAAAATATGTTTAGCAAACAGGTAAAACAATAAGAAATTAAATATTCTTACGATGCTTAAATATGTATTGCTGCAAACTAAATAAACTGTCTCCGTGATAAACTGTTCAAAAGTTATGATATCGTGAAATCCGCGAATATATTTCCTTAAAATAATTATTTATCATGTGAGTGGAAAATTTCAAAGTGTGTCTGAAGTGTTTTAACTGCTGGTTGTAAATAAACAAATTGTATTTTGCTAGCCACTTCCGTTCACGATATATGACTTGATATTATTGGCAAACATCGAGCTAAATTTAACGATATTTAATTGCCCGACCACAAAACTGAGAAACTAATTCATATTCTTAAGGTAAGTGCGTCCGCAAGAAAATGACTTCGCAAAAACGATGCAGCAATCCGTTTTTAATTATCTGCAACCGTTCTCAAAATATAGACTTATTAAGTCGAAATTCTAGAAAATTAGAAATTGAACCTTGCCAAGCAATTTACACATAGATTTGCTCGTCTTGTCTTCCAGTTTCAGAGTGCCAAAAATGATTTCGCTGGGATTTGTAGTTTCACAGAGTTTTCTAAAAAAACAGAAAAACCGCTATTTTCCTGAACAAAACGATGGATTTTTTGGACGATTTTTTTGGAAAATTTTTGGGGCTTTTTCTCAGTTTATCCGAAGGAAATGGAAGTTCTGAACACCATTTTCCAGTTTATTTCGTTAAAATGCTCAAGGTGCCTAATATATAGACTATTTTCTCAATTTAGCTATTTCCTCTGACTTATTGCAAGCTTTTCCTACAGAATAATTTACCCGAATTCCTTACGCATCTTTTGGGCCTAAATTTACGGAAATCGGTTGAAAATTGTGCGAGAAGTTAATTCAAATGTAAGAGTCCTCCAGCGGATTGATGGCTGATTCAGTGGGAGTTTTTAATTGAAAGCTTTCTAGGAACACGCTATATGTTTTCCGATTAATTTTGGGACGCTGAAGCGATTGGTGCAAACTAGAATTAGAAGGCTATTTCCTTAAAATTATTATTTATCAAGTGAATGGAAAATTTCAAAGTATGTCTGAAAGTGTTTTACCGGCTCGTTGTAAACATACAAATTGCATTTTGCTAGCCGGTCCCGTTCAAAGGTAAGCCCAACTTTGTTGGTGAAAGCGCGAGGTATTTCCGAAGGTGACTACAGCAAGCTTTATAAACAATTATGCTTTTTTGTTTGAAGAAATTCGATTTGAAATTGGTGGAGATAGATCGCAGTAGAAATGTAAGTAGAGAAAGATGATTCGTTCTGGAACCTCCTCACTCCTCATCCATTTTCGTATTTCAACTTGTATAATTTTATCGCTATACATTCAGATGTTCGGACGTTTTGTTTACAATAAATTTACTAACACACGCCTCGAGCGCGGTGGGACGTTTAACATTCATAATTATTTTATCGTTATACATTCGTTATACATTTTAAATTGATATTTAAGCCTGATAATAAGCATTAATCAGCTTTAAACAGCTTTAATGAGTGAGAAGGTTCCAGAACGAATCGTCTTTCCCTACTAATGTAAATATTACATATATCTTCAATGAAAAATTATATTTCTCTCGACAAACTCCGGATAAACATATATATGGTATAAGGCTGTGCATAACGGGTGTACATGACACAAAAATATCATAAAAGTCAGTTAATAAATAAAGCTTTTCCATTAGATGTAAATTGAAATTTGAGATTTCTAAAATTGCCTTTTACTTGTCAAAAATGTTGAAACTTTGCAAAAATATTATTAATAATACAACTAAGAAATGTTGCAACTTTCATATAATTCTGTTAATAAATAAAGAAACCCGCTTGGCTATAAGATATGATTTCACACGAGAACGATATTATACTCGCCTCATAAAAGCGAGAAGAGGCGAGACAGTTTTGAAAATTATTTAGGCGAGAGCGAGACCAGAAACGGCAAGACACGAGTCTCGTTTCTGATCTCGTTCATACTATTCATTTACATTGAAGAAGACATTCTTGTCTTCTTCAATCTCCAACCCACACACGGGCAGCCGTAATATTTTCTTGCATAAATTTGACTGCACGTTCAGGTTTTTTATGTTTTATCGTATGCAATTAAAAGAGTAGATGTAGACTATTTCAAATTATTTCGTTCGTTTTTATAATGAATTTTAAATAGTCAACAATATACAAGGTATATGTAAACAGCATAGTTGGGCAAAAATTAATTGTGAAAACAATTAACAATTAAATTGCGAGATTTAATTGCAACTAACAATTAAAATAATTAATTGTAATTGCAATATATCACAATTAACAATTAATTAATTGTTAATTGTAAAATTTTGCAATTACAATTGATTAATTGTTAATTGATTGATGCACTTTTACAATTACAATTAACAATTAATAAATGTCGGTTAGAAGATGTTTATTATACTCCAATGTATCACTTGCCATAATGCGTAACTGAAATAGTTATTTACATTAGAGTGTGGAAAGTTTGATTTTACAACGCGACAGCTCGTGTGGGAAACGAGCAAGAAGGGCGAGTTCCGCATTAGCTGGAGAGCTGTAAAATCGTTTCCGCACGAAATTTGTATAATTTTTTTGGCCGACAATTATTATTTAAGAAACAAATAGACCCTTCGCCTCAACTTCCGGTCCCCACCCTGGTTCCGGATCCCGCCCCCCACTTCCGGTTCCCGAACCGGAAGTGGAGTGAGAACCGGAAGTTTGAGTGGGAACCGGAAGTTTGAGTGTGAACCAGAAGTGGGGGTGAGAACCGGAAGTGGTGTGGGAATCGGAAGTGGGAGCGAGGGTCCAGAACGAACCATCTTTCCCAACTATTTAGATTATTTATAACATTGGAAATTATTTTTTGGCCTCCTGAATTGTAAAGCTAGCTTTGACATCGTGTATACATCAAGCGAAACTAGCACTTTACCCAATATGTTGCAAAGTCCGGCTACAATGCGGTAAAGTCACTTTCCCGCATTGTAGCCGTACTTTCCCGCATTGTGCCAAATAAAATAATTTCCAATATTGTAAATAATCTAAATAGTTGGGAAAGATGGTTCGTTCGGGACCCTCCACCTCCACTTCCGGCACTCAACCTCGCTCCCACTTCCGGTTCCTACCCAACTTCCGGTTACCACCTCCATTTCCGGTTCACACTCACACTTCCGGTTCCCACTCACACTTCCGGTACCCACCACACTTCCGGTTCACGAAATTTTTGGAACCGGAAGTGGGGGTGGGAACCGCACGTAGGGAAATAGACCACTTCCGGTCCCTTACCCTCGCCCCCACTTCCGGTTTCCACCCCAACTTGTTTCCCACCCACTTCTGGTTCCCACCTCACTTCCGGTTCAGAAATTTTCACCACTTCCGGTTCCCACCCCCCCATTTCCGGTTGAAAAAAATTTCACAGTTCCGGTTCTCACTTCCGGTTCTGGAAGTGGGGTGGGAACCGGAAGTGTAAAAGGGAACCGGAAGTGTGAACCGGAAGTAGAGGTGGGAACCGGAAATGGGGTGTTAACCGCAAGTGGGAGCGAGGTGGGGGGCCGGAAGTGGAGGTGAAGGGTCCAGAACGAACCATCTTTCCCAACTATTTAGATTATTTACAATATTGGAAATTATTTTATTTGGCACAATGCGGGAAAGCACGGTTACAAGGGAGGGATACAAGGTGACAAGAGGGAAAAGTTTTTACATTCATGAAATAGTATTAATTGTTAATTGTAATAATAAACAATTAATGATTAAGTTAATTGTAACTAACAATTAAAATTTTAATTGCAATTAAATTAATTGTAAAGCACAATTAATGGATTTAATTGCAATTGATTTCAATTGCATCTCACAATTAAACAGTTAATTCAATTAAATTAATTGCAATTGATTTAATTGCAATTAAAATTGTAATTGTTTGATTCTACAATTAAAAAAATAATTGAATTATGCCCAACACTGGTAAACAGACATTTATGGTTTGTTATCCGCATATTTTCATATGGATGGAACAAGGCGATGTTCGAATACAGTAATAGTAACCAAATTGAAAGTTTATATAAACAGATATTTATCGTCGAAATTATTTATGGAAGTTTCCAACAAGTTTAACTAGTCCACATTGAAATGAGCATTCTGAAAACATTTTCGAGTCTTCATAAACTAAACCAGCGGTCGACAATCTATGCCACACCTACCAGGAGCCCTAGTCGATTTTTTTAGGTGGCATAGCAGAGATACTGACAAGTATACTATTTCGTTATAAAGTTATTGTAGATATTGTACATACAATGTTATAAACGTTTCTAACGTTTCAAAAGTACAGAGTTCTTCTATTGCTTTTCACTATTCGTCAAATGGATTTCCCTATTTGGCACATGACTTTCACATTTTTCAAATATTTATCAAGCAGTTTCGCTTTACATCAAAACAATTTCCTTATATGTCAAATTTCCCTGTCAGTCATAATGGAAGAATAGTATATTACGTAATGAGTGTTGTAAGAAGCATATTACGTGCGAGCGGAACAATTGCGCGCGACCCGCGTAGCGGGGAGCGCGTAATTCCGCGAGTACGTAATTGCCTTACAACTCGAATTATGTACCATACTTTATCTACGACCACACAATTTTTTTCTATTTAATAAGAAAATTATGTTTGATCTAACTGATATAGTGGATTCATCGATATAGGCAACACAATGTACGCAGTGTCAGTGTCAAATGAAATAATTTATATTTACTTAATAATTTATAATCTTTGTTTAATTTCATTAATACCTATTAATACCTACTGTGTTGTAGCAGTATCGTTTTGATTTTTCATGGAGCAGTCTATATAGCCTTCTGCTACTGCAGACGAACGCCAGCCACCATGCCTTTTTAGTGACAATAAATCACCACCGAAATCCACAAGAATGGTGGCTGACGAACGTCTGTAACCATGTCCTGTATAAAGAAAGATTTTCTTCCGGCAAATGAAGATAATTGCCAATTTGTTTAGGAATAGAGCCAATTTTATTTATTCCATTGCTTAGTGCATTTCTCATTTTGAAAATTTAGCAAAAAAAGACTGTTTTGTCCATATTTTGTGGGCGTACGTTAATATATTTTTTACAGGTTTGGTAAAATTCTTTCGGTAGCACAAAAGATCTTTAAGTTTTTGTTTTGGAATCAGGAATTTTAATGATCAGAGATGTACCGGTGTCTTCTATATGGCAGGGTTTGACATTTCGTAGTTCTTGTTTTCTGCAGGCACCACTAATGCCAATGATAAGAATAATCTAAAATTATATAAAAAAATATGTCGTTATGCCCATTAGAGAGCATTATAAGATAAAAAAGTAATGAATACCTTCATCAATAAATATTTGTTATCCGGTGAATTATTGAGGAAACTTTTGAATTTCTTGAATGGTTAAAATTTTTGATTTGTTGCTTTTAAATCCATCAGATTTTCTCTTTAGTAAAGCTATTAACTTTGAATGTTTTGAAATGTCGATGTTGTGCTTTATATTAATTGATGTCCAAACCATTCAATAAATTGCCCAAAGTGAAGATCACTGTTTGAGATAACTCATCAATGTATAATAAAACATTTTCTGAAAAGGATTTAACTTTATGCTTTATTCTCCGGTCCATAAATTTTCTATATGCATCCTCGTATCAATCCCGAGATTTAATCCGTAGCAAATTATGGGCAGCTTGTTTCGCTTTTTCAAAAATTTCGGGCGGAGTAGCATTTTCTATTTCGCTATCACTGGACATCACTGGACTTTAATTGTTATAATTGAAAAAAAATATAGTGTTTATGTATTAGTTTGATGTTTAATTTTTTTTGACAAATAACGGAATGTATTGGGTTGCCTATATTAATGATAGTAGCAGCTCTCAGCCAATCAACGAATTGTAAACCAAACGCACTAGTGTGTTATTGAATCATTAAATAACATTAATCGCGGACTGTTACATACGTGTGTTGTAAGATGTATTTACATAATCCACGAACTGTACAATATTGGGCAATTATAATAGTGGTCGTAGATAAAATAATTTACAACGCAGGAAGTCGAAAATCAGTAATGAAGTAAGAGGCCTGATACTAAGGCAAATGAATACTGGCTTAAGCAGTGTACAAGTCAGCGTGCAGTTCGGTGTAAAAGATAATACGGTAAGAAAAATTTACTCTACCTACAAAAATTCTGAAGAAACAGCAAAAAAACATACCGATCATAGGAAACAAGTATTGTCTGAAGAACAGAACCAACTGTTGTGTGGTTGGGTAGACGCAGATTGCACTTTGATTCTTGCAAATTTGAAAGCCAAAGATTTGGAGGAATATCCGGATTTACATGTTTCGATGAGCACTATTAATACAGCTCTCTCAAAGAGTTCCATTTTTCGTTAAAACGCATATCTAACGTCCCCGAACGAAGGAACAGTCCGGAATGGATAACTTCTTAGTAGTTTCTTTAGTAGATTTCAATATGCCGTCCAATATAACCGAATCATGGGAGATAGAGAGGAGATTTTTATCTTAGACGAATTTGGAATTCAAGTTTACTCGTGTTTCTCGTGGTAGATCCACTAAAAACACTCCGGCATATATCCGCAAAGCTCAAGTTAGAGGCCGAAACTATTCAATTGTTGCAGCTATGACTATTAATTCGCTGTACTTTTTTTGAAATCTCGTTTTTTTGAAATTTGAAATCCAAGACAGGCCCTACAATTCACATAATTTCAAAGAATTTATTGTTAATTCAATTAACAGCCTTGCTCTTGGATGGAATTGAGGGAGCTCACTTTGTGTTTGACAATGTTGCTTTTCACCATAATGCGGAATTGGTAAACTTGATTTTTTACCCGCTTACAGCCCATTTCTAAATCCTATCGAAGAAATGTTTTCCGTTTGAAAAAACTCAATTAGACGAACTGGGTCTCAAAATGAAGATCAATTGTACGCCGCAGTTCACGAAGCTTCAAATAACATCACAGCGGAACACGGTAATAATTTTATAATATTTTCCATATTATTATAATAATAATATGGAAACATATTTGAGTGATTGTTTGGAAAATGAATGAAATTTAATTGAAATGAATGAAATGAAATTTTATCTTAAAATATAAACTTGTTTGTTGATAAAATATGTATTACCTTTTTTTTATGGAGAATAATTAATTATAAACTGATTTGTTGCCGTTTCTCAGAGTTATTACGAAAATATACAACAGAGGGAAAAGCATATGACATATCTTGAAAGTAATTTGACAAATAGGGAAAGCTTTTGATATAAAATTGACGTGCGTGAAATTTATTTGACAAATGGGGAAATTCATTTAATGAATAGTGAAAAGCAATAGAAAAACTCTGTAATAGCCATGTAGTAATAATAATATCATCATTATCATCATCGTCTAGCCGAACATAGGCCTGTTTTTCCATGTCAAATGTTAATTTATAGATTAACAAATATGCAATTCTAGTGCTACTTAAAAATTGCTTTTCTATAAAAAAAAAATGCCCCTGGGCAAGCCCCATAAAATTGATTCGATATTTTTTTATAAAGTGTCCACGAACCACTGGCCGTCCGCGGGACTAAAATATTTGCGAAAAATTAAATGTATTAACAGTTGTAGTCCAGACTAATTCCAATATTATAACACAAAAATCACCATGAATCTCGCCAAAATTATTCTTGGAAATTTGTTATTTCCATAAGTTTATCTAGTTTTATGACTTATCTGCGTACATAATAATAAAAAATAAATAAAACAACCAGCTTTCAATATTAAATTAAGCAATGAAATTATATTTAGATCTATCAATTAAGTTTCTATTAGTCCATAGAGAATGAATATATCATCCATATTAATCGAGCCATAAATCGCAAAAACCTTTAAAATATTCAAACTTGGGAGCAAGGAAGAAATTCAATAAAAAACACGTGTTTGACCCTAATAGCGAGCGAAGAGACTACAGTTGAGAAATCGATAGGTAGAAAATGCAAAAAAAAACAGAAATAAGTCGAATATCAGGAAAATCAGGAATAAACATCATCCGAACCTGACACACATTTCTACCTATCCAACAATCAATTTTAAAACAGCCGCAGATCAATAGCCACCGTCGCGACGTCCTTGCCCCACAAAGAAGAAAAAAAATCTCACAATGAGAATTAGTCTGCGTGAATTTTCTTCTTATTCTTTCCTTGTTTTGAGCCTGGAGGTATTTACTGGGGCATCTAAAACTTGCTCTTTCCTTTCTCATGCGCTGGAAATTATTTGCCTCTGGTGAGATGTCGAGGACAAAAGCGAAGTAACGACGGAGCAGAGGGATTACGGCGACGTAGAGAAGGGATTTTTCCTCGTTGAGAAGGCAGCACACGAGCGGTTTTAAACTGGGAATTAGCGGTTTTAAAATAAGAATAAAAGTCTTTGAAGTGTTGCTAGATTACTATAAACTTATAACAAGACTAGACAGACAAGACTAGACACACAAGACTAGACAGACAAGACTAGACAGACAAGACTAGACAGACAAGACTAGACAGACAAGACTAGACAGACAAGACTAGACAGACAAGACTAGACAGACAAGACTAGACAGACAAGACTAGACAGACAAGACTAGACAGACAAGACTAGACAGACAAGACTAGACAGACAAGACTAGACAGACAAGACTAGACAGACAAGACTAGACAGACAAGACTAGACAGACAAGACTAGACAGACAAGACTAGACAGACAAGACTAGACAGACAAGACTAGACAGACAAGACTAGACAGACAAGACTAGACAGACAAGACTAGACAGACAAGACTAGACAGACAAGACTAGACAGACAAGACTAGACAGACAAGACTAGACAGACAAGACTAGACAGACAAGACTAGACAGACAAGACTAGACAGACAAGACTAGACAGACAAGACTAGACAGACAAGACTAGACAGACAAGACTAGACAGACAAGACTAGACAGAGAAGACTAGACAGGCAAGACTAGACAGACAAGACTGGACAGACAAAACTAGACAGACAAGACTAGACAGACAAGACTAGACAGACAAGACTAGACAGACAAGACTAGACAGACAAGACTAGACAGACAAGACTAGACAGACAAGACTAGACAGACAAGACTAGACAGACAAGACTAGACAGACAAGACTAGACAGACAAGACTAGACAGACAAGACTAGACAGACAAGACTAGACAGACAAGACTAGACAGACAAGACTAGACAGACAAGACTAGACAGACAAGACTAGACAGACAAGACTAGACAGACAAGACTAGACAGACAAGACTAGACAGACAAGACTAGACAGACAAGACTAGACAGACAAGACTAGACAGACAAAACTAGACAGACAAGACTAGACAGACAAGACTAGACAGACAAGACTAGACAGACAAGACTAGACAGACAAGACTAGACAGACAAGACTAGACAGACAAGACTAGACAGACAAGACTAGACAGACAAGACTAGACAGACAAGACTAGACAGACAAGACTAGACAGACAAGACTAGACAGACAAGACTAGACAGACAAGACTAGACAGACAAGACTAGACAGACAAGACTAGACAGACAAGACTAGACAGACAAGACTAGACAGACAAGACTAGACAGACAAGACTAGACAGACAAGACTAGACAGACAAGACTAGACAGACAAGACTAGACAGACAAGACTAGACAGACAAGACTAGACAGACAAGACTAGACAGACAAGACTAGACAGACAAGACTAGACAGAGAAGACTAGACAGGCAAGACTAGACAGACAAGACTGGACAGACAAAACTAGACAGACAAGACTAGACAGACAAGACTAGACAGACAAGACTAGACAGACAAGACTAGACAGACAAGACTAGACAGACAAGACTAGACAGACAAGACTAGACAGACAAGACTAGACAGACAAGACTAGACAGACAAGACTAGACAGACAAGACTAGACAGACAAGACTAGACAGACAAGACTAGACAGACAAGACTAGACAGACAAGACTAGACAGACAAGACTAGACAGACAAGACTAGACAGACAAGACTAGACAGACAAGACTAGACAGACAAGACTAGACAGACAAGACTAGACAGACAAGACTAGACAGACAAGACTAGACAGACAAGACTAGACAGACAAGACTAGACAGACAAGACTAGACAGACAAGACTAGACAGACAAGACTAGACAGACAAGACTAGACAGACAAGACTAGACAGACAAGACTAGACAGACAAGACTAGACAGACAAGACTAGACAGACAAGACTAGACAGACAAGACTAGACAGACAAGACTAGACAGACAAGACTAGACAGACAAGACTAGACAGACAAGACTAGACAGACAAGACTAGACAGACAAGACTAGACAGACAAGACTAGACAGACAAGACTAGACAGACAAGACTAGACAGACAAGACTAGACAGACAAGACTAGACAGACAAGACTAGACAGACAAGACTAGACAGACAAGACTAGACAGACAAGACTAGACAGACAAGACTAGACAGACAAGACTAGACAGACAAGACTAGACAGACAAGACTAGACAGACAAGACTAGACAGACAAGACTAGACAGACAAGACTAGACAGACAAGACTAGACAGACAAGACTAGACAGACAAGACTAGACAGACAAGACTAGACAGACAAGACTAGACAGACAAGACTAGACAGACAAGACTAGACAGACAAGACTAGACAGACAAGACTAGACAGACAAGACTAGACAGACAAGACTAGACAGACAAGACTAGACAGACAAGACTAGACAGACAAGACTAGACAGACAAGACTAGACAGACAAGACTAGACAGACAAGACTAGACAGACAAGACTAGACAGACAAGACTAGACAGACAAGACTAGACAGACAAGACTAGACAGACAAGACTAGACAGACAAGACTAGACAGACAAGACTAGACAGACAAGACTAGACAGACAAGACTAGACAGACAAGACTAGACAGACAAGACTAGACAGACAAGACTAGACAGACAAGACTAGACAGACAAGACTAGACAGACAAGACTAGACAGACAAGACTAGACAGACAAGACTAGACAGACAAGACTAGACAGACAAGACTAGACAGACAAGACTAGACAGACAAGACTAGACAGACAAGACTAGACAGACAAGACTAGACAGACAAGACTAGACAGACAAGACTAGACAGACAAGACTAGACAGACAAGACTAGACAGACAAGACTAGACAGACAAGACTAGACAGACAAGACTAGACAGACAAGACTAGACAGACAAGACTAGACAGACAAGACTAGACAGACAAGACTAGACAGACAAGACTAGACAGACAAGACTAGACAGACAAGACTAGACAGACAAGACTAGACAGACAAGACTAGACAGACAAGACTAGACAGACAAGACTAGACAGACAAGACTAGACAGACAAGACTAGACAGACAAGACTAGACAGACAAGACTAGACAGACAAGACTAGACAGACAAGACTAGACAGACAAGACTAGACAGACAAGACTAGACAGACAAGACTAGACAGACAAGACTAGACAGACAAGACTAGACAGACAAGACTAGACAGACAAGACTAGACAGACAAGACTAGACAGACAAGACTAGACAGACAAGACTAGACAGACAAGACTAGACAGACAAGACTAGACAGACAAGACTAGACAGACAAGACTAGACAGACAAGACTAGACAGACAAGACTAGACAGACAAGACTAGACAGACAAGACTAGACAGACAAGACTAGACAGACAAGACTAGACAGACAAGACTAGACAGACAAGACTAGACAGACAAGACTAGACAGACAAGACTAGACAGACAAGACTAGACAGACAAGACTAGACAGACAAGACTAGACAGACAAGACTAGACAGACAAGACTAGACAGACAAGACTAGACAGACAAGACTAGACAGACAAGACTAGACAGACAAGACTAGACAGACAAGACTAGACAGACAAGACTAGACAGACAAGACTAGACAGACAAGACT